>OV049861.1:8800000-10050000 GCA_920104075.1 Melanargia galathea | reverse complement strand
TGAGATCTCCTCAAAAGAAAAACTTTTCGCCGAGTGCAAGTTTTCAAAATCAACATAATATTCTTAATTTCAAAGGCACAGTTACATATATGTTAAAAGTCATGTGAAATAGGAATCCCTTTACCACACTTGTTTGTATATCTTGTGCTCTGTCGTAAGTTTAATTATAATAATAATCAGAGGAGAGGTTACGTTCGATATTTGTCAATGAGACCTGTTACAGTCGAAGTATGTCCATACTTCGACTGTTTACAAAGTTTACATGAGTTTGAGATGTTAACAGTCCCACACAAGATAGACCGACGACATCAGGAGCCATCGGATACAAGTAGCGCAAGACCCCGTGTATTCGATGACTATGAGCTTGAAGTGCTCTGAAATTACATAATATTCAAAGCTTGTCAAATCATGGTTTTCTACATACAACTATGTTAATTATTATGACAATAATTTTATTAGGGACTTCGTTTCATAGATACTAATTACATATTGTATTACTATAGAAACTAGTTTTATAAATTGCTTTCTCAACTCCTATAATTACATCCAGTCAATGGCTACCGTACTTACAGCGCTTAAAAATACTTTGAATAAAGTTCTATCCCGATAAGCTTTTGTTTTCAAGATAAAAAGACTCTACAGCTTTCAATTCGTTACAGTCTAAGATAAAGTATAAGTACCTCCTCTTCTTCCTAGATGGCGTGTATTTAAGACGAAGAAATAGTTATTATATCTTTCGTTTTTGCTTATGTCAATATGCACTGTCAAAAAAAAGATCGCAATATAATTTCAGTGTCATCTTGAAAGACAGATTGTGAATAATTTTGTATTTTGCTAACCGTCTGGTGATAGGGTGGATGCTCCTAAAGCCGCCCAGCAAAAGTCGTCACTCAGTTCTATGTTTGTAAATATTAATATTTTGGGTGCCGCTTAGGCACACTGAGTATTTTATGTGTACATATAGCTTGCTTTAATGGGAAAATAGTTTTAGAATAAGGCAGCATTTTTTTGCATCCCTATCCCTCAATTATCGCTTAGAACGAGTGCAAGTGCATAAATCGCTTAATTTCTTATAAAATTTCTGCTTTCCGAGCGTCGTTTGACAAGATATAAATTACGTATGAATAATATTTAAGACTTGTTGTTGCAATTTAATTTGTTATAATATTTGATGTCTTGTAATAGTAGTATAACACGATTATTTTACGTATTTAAAGAAAAAACAAGGGTGGTGGACTTAGGAAAACCAGTAATATGAGGTACCTGGGGTCGGCAGGGGGTGCCACCTTTTAGAATTTGGGTTATTTCTAAGGTATCCTATTGTGAGGTATCCTGTTTATCCTATTGGATAAACTTGATGTTGTCTATACAAAAAAATTGTCTGTTGAAAAAAATTCTATCCATTTCTTCAAAAGTTCTATTAATTTTGGAGAAGGGTATTTATTTGGCGGGAAAATAAAATAAAATGAAAAGGAGAAAAGAGTTCCTATAAATATTAAGAAAAACATTAATTTACGCGGACGAAGTCGCGGGTAAAATATGATTTTCTTTCAGACACGTGAGGGCCGACTTTGAGGACACAAATGCTGGAAAAAGGCACAAAGGTGCCGAGCTTAGGCAAATTAGTACTTATTTTTTAAATAAATTGAAAATTACTTCTTTATACAAAAAGCAAATACTATAAGTTGACTCAAAAAGTCAAAAGAATCAAGTATTAGAAGAAAAAATATTGTACTGAAATTACTTCGTTTGACATGTCTACGAATTTTTAAACGTGACACAGACGTTAAACTGCCGACTTATAGAGCATCCACATAACTAAGTCAAATTACGTTATTTTGTAATTTTTTAAGTTCTAAGTGCTTTGTTGTGCGAAATTTTTTATCTGACAATCCCTTTATTAATTAGTCACGGTTTATGCAGCTTCGCTGTAAAAGTCGAATAGGTGTATTATGAGAGAATAACACGCGGTTAAGTTTCACTAATGCTCAAACGCGATATGATTCTATTAAAGACTACTTCTCAGACACGTTATAATTCATCATCATCATTATCAACGCCTTAACGGCCCACTACAAGGCACGAATCTCGTCTCAGAATGAGAAAGGTTTATGCCGTAGTACACCATGCTGACCAAGTGTGGATTGGTCGCCTTTGAGAACATTATGCAGAGTCTCAGGCATGCAGGTTTTTCTTCACTGTTACAGCAAATGATGGCTATCACCGCTTTTTAATTAGTACATGTTATAGTTAGTACCTACAAATAGGCATATGGATATTTATTATACGGTAATCTTATATTTAAAAGCGTTTAAGGTAGTGCAAATAAACTATAGAATATGAAAGTAACATAAAATAACATAAACAACAAATAAAAATGTGAAAGCTAGTGCTATTTTGTAATTTACTTAGTAATATACTACTGTTAATAACTGATATCGATTTTAAAATTATCTTAAGGGGGTCGTTAATACTTGCCGTTTACCCTACGAGAAATTGACAGTCAACTGGACGTAGATTAGTAGAAATGACCCAACCCATAAAAAGTTATTCTGAGTAATCGAGGTTTGAAGTTTGGATGGTAATTGCTGCAATGATATTGTCTTTGGAATAGTTGAAAATATTGTCAAATATGGGCAAAAATACTAATATTTTTATTGTACTTCAAAGACTGACGTATCTTACGGTTATCGGGGAAAATTTGGGTTTGAGTCGTTTCTGCTAAATTGGTTTTAACACTACGGCGTATTTTTCTTAATGCTCAGAAAGGAACTAAAAACAAAACTTTCTAAACAAATTGATATTTTTAAATAAAAATGATTTATTTCGGAATGTTTAGGCCCTTAGGGGGAAGCGAGCGCAGAAACTCTGCCAGCGGAGCTAGAGCCCGGAGGGCTTGAAAAAAATCGGGGAGAACATCGTCTTAAGGGCGTCTCCTGTGAGTCTCGAAACTCGGCTTACGTGACATTGGAATGCTAGTTTTGCAATAGACTAATCCATACGTCCCCGTAACAGAGGAAGGGATTCACGTCAAAGTATGGCGGGCAGCTTTCTCAAGGTAATTCTTTGAAAACTGCTTAAAGTGTTGGGCTAGAACAGGGAGATCGAGATCTTGGAGATCAATATTGCGCACAAACCACGGGGCACCCATTGCCGTGTGCAGAAACTTATTTTGCAGTGTTTGCAAAACTACCTAGTCTGCTTTAATCGAGAAGGGAGGGATATGTGCAAATACTATGCATGTGCAGGACATTATTGAGCGAATACAGGTTCTTTGCTCGATCACAATGCACAACTTGAGCACAAATGCTGCCTTTTGGGGCTTTACGTCTTTGAGCGGCAAAGTTCATCTTATCGTCTAAGTTCACACCTAGATATTTGGCTTTGTCTTGCCAGGGGAAAAGAACGCCGTATAGAAATTATTTCGGCACGTTTGCCGGAGTACTTGCTACCACGCTTTCCTGTAAAAAGCACAGTTCCGTTTTTTCACCGTCGACCTCTATCCTCCAGCGGCGGAACCAGTCGCCTAGACCCTAGATGTTAGCCGTAACTTGGAGTCGAGATCGAATGACCGAGAATTGGTTATGGGTATGTCATCTTATCGTCCGCAAACTAGGCTAACATAACATCTGGGGTGCAATGTATGTCGCTGGTAAATAGCGCATACAAGAGAGGAAACAGCACTGCCGGGGGACTCAAGCACCAAGTGGTCTCGGAGATGATAAGATGCCGTCCAGGCCATGGGTGTTGCCAAGCGGGAGCAGATAGGGAAATCTGCCCCCCCTAGAGATTTGATAAAATTATGAATTTTATCAAATCTCTAGGGGGGCAGATGTCTATCTGCTCCCGCTTGGCACTTGCTACATGAGGCAGTTGATTTTTATAACAATAAGTTTTGATTTTTTTATCTCTTTTGTGAGAATTGTTTTATCTCTGGTAACATTACGAAACGTCAGATTTCCACCGAATTAAAAATCAGAGTATAGCCAAATGCAAACAAAGTCCTAAATTCACTCACTTTACTTATAATTAATAACTATTTTCACGTCTTCCAAATAAAAGCTGTGATAGCCTAGTGGTTAGGGCAACCGACTTCTAATCGGAGGTCGTGGGTTCTATCCCGGGGCACGCACCTCTAACTTTTCGGAGTTATGTGCGTTTTAAAAGTATTTAAATATCACTTGCTTTATCGGTGAAGGACAACATCGTGAGGAAACCTGCATGCCTGAGAGTTCTCTCCATAACGTTCTCAAAGGTGTGTGAAGTCTGCCAATCCGCTTGGCCAGCGTGGTAGATTATGGCCAAAACCCTTCTCACTCTGAGAGGAGACCCGTGCTCTGTAGTGAGCCGGTAATGGGTTGATCATGATGATGATGATGATGATGATGATTTTCACGTCAATTCAAGAACTTGTAATACTTGCTTTACACCTTCATAACCTCTCGACTGGACCTAAAATTCATTTTTCTTTCCATCCTCCGTATATATTATTAATCTAGTCCCCCCCTTTGCCCATCAGCTGGTGACGCTCTTGGTCCAGGCAGTAACGGAAGGTATGATTTATAAGAAATTCTCGTAGCAAACATACGAGTTTATTAGGCACCCCCAAACGCCCAACGCACACATAATTTCATACATAACATAAAAAACCATGATAACATTGTAGGATCAGGGATCTTTTTTTCTGAGTGAAAGAAACAACCTTTAGGATCTCTTTGAATAGAATAGGTGTATGCGAAACGCTCTCGAAAACGAAGATAGGTGATAGTACTGATAAGTACTGATCTTCTTCTTCGTTTCACTCTTAACAGAGCGGTCGTGGTCATCCAGAAGTGACGTCTTTAAGGGCAGATTTATGTGCCACACGAGTGTTCGCCACTTCTCCCTGCTGGCCGACAGCCTGGTGCAATCGTGCAAGGAACCGCCCACAGCTGATTTGATTTGGTCGGTCCATCGCATAGGCGACCTTCCTCGCCCTCTGGTGCCCTCTATTTTGCCCTGTACGACAAGTCGCTCTATGGAGTCATTCTCACGTTGGGAGACGTGTCCAAAGATTACTGATAAGATATTATTAAAAAAAATGTGAAAAAAGTCGTTTTTACAAAAAATGCATTTTTTGTGCAATTCCCGTTTTTGGGGAAGAAAAAAAAGATTGCCTGTATTTTTTAAAAGTTAAAAGTAATCCAAATAAAATCAGCTGACGCTGGAGGACAGCGAACTTTGCGTTACCTTGACCTCGCGCAGTCACGTTGTTGCGCGTGATACCTACGCTATAAGGTTATTGCGGTTATACTGGATTGTGTTTAGGTAGTCTAATAATAGCGACAAGTTTTCGGAAGCGGTCTCCTTATACCCTGTATAACTCATTTTTACCATTTTGTGGATTGGGTCCTTTCTGCTAAACTACATCCACGGTTGAACTACGTCAGACTCTAGGAAAAAGTGGTTATTTTTGTTTAAAGTAGGACAACTGATAGTAGCAGACTTCTCTTTCTTTCTTATGCTTAAAATCGGTACGAGTGAGTGAGTCAAAGAGATGTTTGATTTCGTCTAAAATATTTCGGTTCCATAGATACTTGTTCCTAGGTTACAGTAATAGTTACTATTACTAACTGAAGCCTGACGGAATGGGGGATCGGTTCGTAATGCCCTCAATATGGATAAAAGTGGGAAGATTATTTATCGTTCTCAATTAGTTCTTAAATTGCGGAATATATTAAAAAAAGCCATTTTGCATTAAAATTAACTTTGTAATAAATTATACTATATAATTTAAAAGTATTTTAGAAACTTCGTGTGTTATTTATTATAACATAGTAGTTAACGTAAGTGTGTTTGTATTATTGAATCAAATAGGATATTTCAATAATTCATTGATGAAACCTAACCTAATTAAAAATCACTAAAAAAAATAATTATAAATTATTAGGTTTTCCCTAATCGTTTATAATAAGGAAATTAGGTTCTAGTTTTCCGTTTGGGTATTTTAATAAGTTGTCTGTAGATGTTGTTTATACAGATTGTGAACATAACATACATAAAAACTAGTTTAAATATGTCATGTCATATTCAAATAGACCTTGTAGCCTTATTAATATTAAAATCTCCATGTGTTGTGGGGGCGTATGTGGTTATCTTTGTTTGTTTCAATCGTACATAAATTACATTTCTAGAGTAAAGCCGTATGGCTACATCACACAAGGCAACAGAGGCTCTTTAATTATCCGAGGAACGTTGGAATTAAGCTGATCGCAGATAACAGCAAGAGTCGCACGCGTTGACCGCAACGGGTAAAGGTTTCGATACAAATAACGCACGTTGCTAGTATATTCATTATAGTTATAAGCTTTTAGGAGTCATAGACCTTATAGACTAGAATTATATATAGGCTATTAGGAGTTAAGTATGGGATTCTAGGAACCACTACGCTAGGAGCTACGGTATGCGCGTAAGATCCGTGCACCATAGCCGCTGCGTTCTATCATAATATGCCGTACTTCATACACTAAACATACGTACTTCAGCACACGCGCGAATTAATTGTGATTTTATGCCATTCTGCTGCATTTTTGTTTTGTCTGTGTGCAAGACTATATAACATTATGTTAAGAATATATGGGGATGTCAATATTAACAACTAAACGCAGAGAGTTCAATGCGAATCGTGCTGCTGATGACAATAGAATTTTATGATGAAAAATGCATTACGTTTCACTTGTGCAGCTTTTGCGACTATAATGGCTTGTCTCTAATGTGCGATCAAATTAATGATCCGAGGATCGTTGGACTAAATTAACAAACTTGTTCAAATGTACAGTCAGCGTGAAACATCCGAGCTCGGCTAATACACATCCAGGGATTAAGTGGTAACTGCATACCATCAGCAGAACAAGTCGTTGTGTTAATTGTGAAGTGAGAAAAACAAGATATTTTAATTTGTTATCTGTCTACAACTGGTAATGAATGAAAAAAAAAAAAATTACTTGACTTTGTCTACACACATGATAATTTTAAATACCTACTATAAAAAACATTTAAAGTTCATTAGATAGATCAAAAATCAATCCATGAAAGTACTAGTATATACGACTTTATTATAATTAGAAACTATTTCTAAACAGAAAATAGTACTGCAGGACATTAAACTTTTTATTGAAAAAAAAAACTGGAAACACTTTACTTCTTAAGACTGTGTTAAAGTTCTTTATACGACCAAACTTGGCTGGAAAAGTTAGACCGATTGCTGAAAACTGCGCTCTAAGCTCTTTGATTTGAGTTTTGGTCGGTTAAGAAGTTAAGCTAGACCTGCACTTAGGCATTAATTTGAAGCAGCAATTTCTTAAGTTAACAAAACTTAGCAAAACTTTTTCTAATTGGTGCACGAATTTTGAACATCCATAATGAAAATTAGGAATATCATAATTATTAATAGAGACTCTTGGTTGATTCTTAATTCGGGTTTAGGAATCGTTTTTTTATAAAAAAATCTCATGAGTATGATCAAAAATTGCGTATAAACGTTGGTAAAACATATTATGTTGTATTAAATGTTTATAAGAAACGTAGATATTCCGTTCACCAAAACCTTAATAAGCAGGTAAATGATCGAAGACAATACAAGGGACGGGAACGGTATATTACAACTTTTTGGAATCAATTTACTTGAGTCCGGGAGGTATTTCCTCTGGGAAATAAGGCACTTTGTTCGTACCCACTGCGTTACCAGATCGATCGGAAGAACAGGAGCGTTGAACACAAATATTGTTCTACCGATGCCTGCGACTTTAATCATATAAAATAGTAGTTCTTTTTCCTTTGTGTACTTTATCTAATAATACATAATATCATAAAATCGTATACTTGCCGTATCTGTACATTAAAGATTTTTGCAAAATAATAACTGGGGGATGTTAGGGATAAGTAATGAAACGTAAAAAAGCTATATTTGAAATTTTTGTCTGTTTGTCTGTTTATCTATTTGTCTGTATGTTTGTGCGCGTATCACACAAAAACTACTGTATGGATTGAAATTAAATTTGGCACGATTTAAGTTCATACTACGGAGTAACATATATATGTGTACTTTTTATCCCGAAATTCAGCACGGTTCCCTTGGGAGAGGGGATGAAAGTCATAATGTGTAGGGCCAAAAATAATAATAATGAGGTATTGGGTTTTTCTGTCAAGAAATTCTCAGTGCCAGCCTAGAGTAGGAAATTCGGTCGGGAGGACATTATTACAGATATTATTAGTTCCCTATTCCTTTCCGTTCGAACAAAGAGTAAAAATAATATACCTAAAACTTGCCTACTTTCCAATAAGGTAATATTCAACTCTTTCAAATCAATTTACTGTAGTCTCTAAAGAAATTTCCTCTGGGAAATACGACACTGTGTATTGTCTTGCCAGATTGATTGGGAGTGTGAGCGCAGGAGGCACAGTACTGCTCTAAGACTGCTCTATTTAGAATATTGACGGGTATAGAGCAAACATTGTGTCTCGGAACAAAAAGACGTTTAAATATTTATTATGCTCGTAGGTAGAGAGAGTTGGTGGAAACTAAACTTGTGGACATAGGTCTCTTATAGGTATTTCCACACTCCGTGGTTTTGTGCCGCTTGTATCTGTATCTCGCGGTGACTTGTTCGATGTTGCCTGCCAACACTACATTTTGCGGTGTCAAAGAGACATATTCCGAGTACAATCGGAACAAAAGGTGGAAAGGTAGGTATTGTAGGTACGTACGGCTGACTGATAGAAAACACCGCCTAAAGGAGTGTGGACGAAGTCGCAGGAACAAACGTTGCTACTACTACTGACTAAGCAGTATTAATATAAAGTACAATAAGTTCGCAGCTTTTCTATCGACAAATCGTCCCAAGGCGCGACAGAGATTTCCCACGAATATCTGTACTAACACCTGTAATAAAACGGAAGTGTTTGTTTGAACGCGCTCATCTCAGGAACTACTGGACCGATTTCAAAAATTCTTTCAGCGTTGGATATGTAAGTTATCTTTGAGTTCTATAGGCTATATAATTATGTACCACGGGCGAAGCCGGGGCGGACCGCTAGTACAATATACCTAGCTACTTTCTTTTTGCCTCACCATTACGAGGTAACTTTTAAAAGTCACAAACTCATTTTGAAAGCTCAGGAGCATCGTAATGATACGAGCGGTGTCGCAACTTTATACGTTGTTAGCGAACTTTCAGGAAGTTTTTGTTCCACTTTCCTGGTCTTAGCGCACTGTGGCAGGTAGCTATATTAGCAAGAAGGCAGGAATTAGGCTAACGAAAGGATCATATAGAATCAGTGGTGTAGTTGGAATGATATGTAGGTACATAAACGCCAATAATTTACCTCAGAGAGTTTTATAACAGAATAGTACATTTTTCAAAGTAAATTTTTTTATTTAGTAAACCTTTTAAGTATAGTCCTGTTATGTTACAGACGCTTCGTAATTACCAGTTGTCTAACAAAGTAGTTTGCAACAAAACTATTCTACATAGCTGGAAGCACTGCACGTTTATTTCTTTGTAATTAGTGTTTGTGTGAGTGTGTGTGTTCGTGCGTGCGAGCGTGCGTGCGTGCGTATGTGTACGCCGCAACTACTGAACTGATTTGGCTGAAATTTTGCATAGAGATAGATTATGCCCTGATTTAACACATAGGCTACTTTTAGACTTGAAAAATCCACAGTTCTGACAGGAAAATAACCGAAATCTGTAGCTACAGCTTCATCCTTCAAAATAAACTTCCTTTAAAGGCAAACTTTATTTAAATTAGGCATAAATGCTGGAAATGAGAGCGGGAACGGGAACCAGAAATCCACGATTCCCTTGGAATTTGTGTAAAACCGAATTCACGCGGGCGAAGCCGCGGGCAGAAGCTAGTTATTAATAAAGATAGACAACTTCAAATCAGTAAGGCTAATTTTATTCAATTTTTTCCAGGATCCGTAGTGTGATACGAGATCACGGCAAGTTTGAAGCCGCTCGCTCTTAGTTTTAAAAGGCGTAGCGGTCTCTCAGTCGTTTAAAACTTGTTGTTACTTTAGTACTTCTTAACACCTATACTTTGGAGCTGCGTTATTGAAAAGTACTGAACTTATTTTTATTAGATATGAAAAGTACTGTATATAAAACTGTAACTTTTTGAAATAGATAACACTATAAGTTGAAAACTTTTATATGTATCGAGTATCTAGTGAGTTTCCTGTTGGGTTCATGAGTATCACAGAAGAACATCCATTTAGAATGAATGATAGAGTCGCTATAAACAGACAGACTTAACGAAAGTAAAGAGCTTCTAAGGTACGGTTCACACAAAAGCGCGAAAGTATACCAAATAGATGGCTTTAATCATTGTAGATGACATGCTAGTCTCCCCCGAGTCTACTAAAGCTATACAAGTCTACGGCGAAGACATTTACTTATCTCTGCCATGTATGTGGAACTCGCCACTTCTGTATAAGCCGTGCCTCCTAAAACCGGGCCTACTTGAATAAAGAAGATAAATTATTCGAGTTTCAGTTTCAAACTCATAATATATCAAAAACTATTATCATTAGCATATTTATCCCAAATATACAGCTGGCTATTCGGACTAATCAATTTACTAAATACTTAATTATTATTAGTATTTATTATCCCTGCATGGTTTGAAATTAGGATTCCGAAAACCGTAATTATTTTGTAATGTTAGCATCGGTTTATTTACGAAGCATGAAGTAATTACTTAAGGCCGCTCTCTTCACGCGCTTCTCCATACAAACGTATTACGCCTATTATTCTAATATTTGTCGCAATAGGTCTAAAGTTAAGCCAGATATCAATTTATATCTCCATTATCTATGCCATAAAATAAAAATATTAGTAAAATTATATTTATTTTGAAAGTTATGACGCTTGAAAAATCACTATTTTTGGGCAAATTTTGGGGCAACTTTGTGCGTAAATAAACTATATAAGAAACTAGAAAATTGAAAAACGACCGAAGTCTTATCATAAGTTACTTCATCATAATTACAAATGTCTTTAGTTCATGTAAAAAATTGCCAAATATTTGCTAAAATAGGCGAAATACCAAACCTAGATTTGCATCTTTTTACTTTGCCGTTTTTCACTAAAAATCATGATATCTCAAGCAAAATTTATTTATTTAATTAATTAATTATTTATTTAGGTACATATTTTTAGTACTCTTCTTTACTGAAGACGTCTCGCTCTCTAAATGCAGAAATCACTGTTTTAGACTCCACTCACCAACGATTTGTCGATGCCATGGAGAGGGCTCTTAATGCTCTAATTTTCATAAGAATTAAGTGATCCAGCGAACGAGCAAGTGACACTGACGTTGAATATCTTCAGTGATTACTTATCACTAAACATCAACCAACACATTCGGCATCAAAGGAATTTCTGATCTGTTGCAAATTTTTGAGGAATTTATTTATTCGCTCCCTGAACAACTCTTCAACGTTTTAGAAAAACTTGCGAGAAGAACACAAATACCCTATACGTGGTAATTAAATTACAAATCATACTTATAGATAAACTACCTATAAGAAATGAAGTACCACTTATTAAATATATTATGTATATCTACATATGTATACGTATGTAACTAATATTTTAATAAATAAAACACAGTCGACTGATACCTACACATATTATGTCTATCAGTCGGTTGTTACCTAACACAGGCATTAAGTTGCCTACCTTAGGAACAGACGACCGTGTGTGTATGAGTGAGTATTTATTAAAAAAATATACTATAAATGAGAACTTCCTTACTTTTTGCGAAAGTTTGTTTAGGAAAAATAAGTGCGTTGACTAAAGAAAACATAGGTATTTACTTACCTTCTTAAAGTTCTCATAGTGTAGCCACATACTTGATTCATTACTGCTTTTTTACGACGGAACTGTTAGGGAATGGTAGGTACGTTAATATAATTGATCTTACCTGAAGGTGAATCTCTGTTAGTTGAAGACCTGTGAAACAAAAAGTAAGATTTAATATTGTCTATACTAATAAATAAAATTGAAGTGTCTGTCTGTAATTTCGAAATAACTATCACATATTAAGCTCATATGGTTATTTGAACGATACCATAACCGAATCACACGTTTTTAAAATTTTTGTCTGTCTGTCTGTCTGTTTGAATGGGCTAATCTTCGGAACGGCTGAACCGATTTTGACGGGACTTTCACAGACAAGTAGAGGATCAACCAAGGAGTAACATAGGCTACTTTTTTAACCGACTTTCAAAAAAGGAGTTGTGTTGAAATCGGTAAGTACCTATGTTAAAAAACGCCCTGATAGGTATTTTCGCTGCGCGCGACGGCCGCGTACGCGGTGCGGCCGCGGCGGTACGCCGCCGCGCGGCGGGCGGGTGCGGTGAAGAGGGTGCATGCTCCAATCCAATTCCAATCTCCATTTCGGACGAGGGAGCTAATGCGTGCGGATGTGTACTGTGTTTGTTGCGTGCGTTTTCGTAATTTTTATTTTGAATCCGAGATTTTGTTTTTATTGGGGGTTATGATGTTTTTTATTTCTTTAGTTTGTTTTATTCGTATGTATGTCGAAGGCAGGGTCACTGCCAACCGCGCCAACGGGCCAGTCAAAACTACTGAACAGATTTGGCTGCAATTTTGAATGGAGATAAAAATTCCCTAAGTAAGTATAAAGGTTGGAAAAGGGAGCGGGAACGGGAACCAGAAATCTACTTATCCCTCAGTATTTGTGAAAAACCGAAATTCACGCGGGCGAAGCCGCTGGCAAAAGCTAGTTTATTAATATAGGTATATGACAAACTAGCTGACCCCCACGACTTCGTTCGCGTGTTTTCTTTCTTCTTTTTGCTATAAACCTCACGGAGCCTGAGACCTTTCCAACGAATGCAAAACCGTGGAAATCGGTTCGTGCGTTCTGGAGTTATAGCGTCAGGAAGGAAAACCCGACTTATTTTTATATTGTAGATTAGGTAGGTAATGGTTTTTGGCTGGGTATCAACTATTAAATGAGGACGGACATAGTAGGTACATCAATCTTTCAAGTATGAAAATATAAGTAAAAGTATAGTATATAAAACTTAAATACCTACTATAAATCTAAACCACCACCACCAATGTATTTTTAAGGCAAAACGAAAGTTTTACTCAACACAATATTATGAGTTTTTTGTTTTCCGATCATAATGGCCGCTAAGTAAAGTTCCAAGTAGCCTGTTGCCTATCATAACACTATTAATGGGAAAATGTTTTTCATACAATTTTCCTATTCACCTATATATTTATAAAAGTTTTAGAAGTCAAATAACCTTTCAAAATAACCTTACCCGTATTTATGAGTTGCTGTCGAAGTCGGGTAAAATGCGTATAATAATATTCTAATGGTAAAGCCATGTTTTCACAAGGGAGTGAATGTCCCATGAAACTTGTAACCCTGATGATATGGCAACCCTAGTTTTGTATACTGGGAAGTATTATAATACGTAATATAATATAATTAACAATAAAAAAATCTATTGTTTGAGACATCGAAATATGAGGGTGTAATCTTATATCACAACATACAAATTGTCTTCTTCTTCTTCTTTCGGCCCTTATCCCACGCTATGTGGGGTTGGCACAATATGACATGTTGTGGAAGAAGAAGACATTGTCTTCTTCTTCCACTCACTTCTATTATACATAAACGCATCATTCACCCCTTTTACAAATCCTCTTGCATACAGTTCATTCATTTTTATTTGGTCTTCATTTAGGTTAGTACTTTTTTCCCTTCCGCATGCATATCTAACATTCTTCTTATGGTTTTCTTCCATCCACATTACATATGACTATACCAATTGCCATGCCAGCAGCTTAAAATAATAATTTCTGAAAATTGTATTCTTGTGGGTATCGTTCGCGCAATTATTTTGGCATAAATAATGTTCCTACCTGTCATATGTTACGAGTATGTCTCCAGGTATTCACGCTATTTCTGTGCTAAAAATTAACATCATAATCGGTTTAGCCGTTAAAAGAATAATAATAATAATGTCCTCCTTACCGAATTTCGGCCACGGCGGCCAATCTCAACCGAGGCAGAGACTAGCCATCTGCGCAGGAGATATTATAGTGCACAAGTGTGTGCGCATATACAGGTGCACTCTCTATTCCCTCACTCTCATAGTCCGATGGGACGCCAATGCGACACGACCGGAGAGAGATTAGGCGCAGGACCGACGGCTTTACGTGCCCTCCGAGGCACGGGGGTGTATTTAACACCGCCAACTTCCAACACCGGGCTGGCACTGAGAATTTCTTGACAATGTTAAAAGAATACAGACAAACCGACGGACACACTTTCGCATAATATTAATATGAATTGTGTAATACACCACAAAAAGCTCGTTTGAATGGGGACTGTACAATTTTCAACAGCATAAAAAAACCCATAGGTAGTTTAAAACAAATAACTGTTTCGAAACTTTCATTAAAATTAGTCTCCCGAGCTCTATATCATTAAAAAGTTTCATGAAATGTATTTCAGGTAGATGTTTTTCATACGTTTTTTATAACGGTTTTTTTCGCAGTTTTTCCGCTTATTACGAGCGCTAAGTAAAGTTTCATGTTATGTTGATGTGATTCACAATACTATTCAGGTAAACATTTTTCATTCGAACAACTTTTTTATGCTCGGGTTTCTGTCACCATACGCCTACTGTGGGCTTTCAACAATAACAGGATAGTCTATTTACGTTTATTCAGTTCTAAAAAAACATGTGGTAATATAAACAGAGGAAAATAAGGGTTTGCCCTAGAACTAAAATAGTACGGGATTCTTTTTTGTGGTATATTATTTTAGAACCAGCCACTTGTATAAATGGACACAAATAAAAAATGTATTTTGGCATCAGCCCTGAATATTACGTATGTATAAATATACCGAATGTTTTGCATTTTACGAAGGCACCTTATCCCGATGTAAAATGCAATTTATATTGTGATATAGTAGCTGAAAGTTAAAGTAAAATTAATATGGAAAACAAAGTTATTTTGCCATAATCATACGTATGTTCTGGGAGGGTTTGTGGTAGAGTGGTAATGCATATTGCTCGTTGTTAGGTACCTACCATACAAGTGTCTTTTTTGGCGGATTATTGAAAAAAAAAATATTTTTCCTTTTGTATTATGGATATTCCGTAGAGTATTCTACTTATATAATAATAATAATAATAATCATTTATTACATGTCATATACAAATTAAAATCAGCTCAATAGTATATATAAATACCCAGATGATGAAGCCTTCCTTCCAGGAATTTAATATTTTTTCTGTTTCTTTGTTTTGGGACCAGACTATAATAATATTATTCAGTAACGTAAAAACAATTTGGTGTAACTCGGTTCCTATGTAACATTAGGGTATGTTAACGCTCGGGAATGATATATTTACGTACAGGGTTGGTAATGTTTACCTTCCACTCCCGTGCGCGTATGTCTCCGATATCGTGCCTACTTGAGACGGTGCGGTCCGCGTTACACACAGGGAAAGAGGAAATAACATGTATGATAAGGTATTTAGCTATCTCTCAACAGCGTAGATTTAGTGCCATCGTTTGGGCTTTATTTATACATTTCCGTTTAGTTATCTCCTAGTTATAGTGCCTCGTTAGATCACGAGATCCCGGGTTCGATTCCCGGGTCGGGCAAATAATTGTTAACTTTTGGGTTTTTCTGTCAAGAAATTCTCAATACAGCCCGGAGTTGGTAGTTGGCGGTGTTTCACTCGTGTGCCTCGGAAAGCACATTAAGCAGTCGGTCCCTGCTATTATCACTATCATATGACAATAGTCGTTAAAGCCCGCCAACCTGCATTGGAGCGGCGTGGCAGGTCTAAGCTCTAAATCCCTCTCTCCCATGAAAGAGGAGGCCTGTGCCCAGCAGCAGTGGTAGTTTAGTTATCAGTCTAATCTAATATGTGCAGAATTAAAGTCGAATATTTAATCTAAATTCTTATAATTATTATTAAAAAATTTATAAAATTGCAATCTCAATAGATTGCAATTAGTTTTATCTAATTGGTAAACACTTTAAGTACACTTTATTACATACTAAATAAAATTTTGGATCTTCAACCTGTAGGCTTTGGTTATTACTTATCAGCTAAATGGTATCATATACCTACTGTAGATTGTAGAGCATTGACGACGCTAGAACAAACAGCTTTTTGGTATATAATAAACAATATTTCATTATTTTCATTCATTTATTCGTTCATCAAATTGACAAAGGTTCCTAACAACGACTTGCCAGTTTCAAGATAGGAAATCTAAAATACTATAATCTCGTTTTACAGCGAATTGCAACATACGTACTGTTTTTGCGTCAAACATACTGTTTTAAGAAGAAGCTAGCTTCTCTACGGCAGCTGCGATATGCTTCCATGCTTCCATTCGAACGCCTGTGGCGCTGCTGAGCGTTCTGCAATCTACTTATAAATCTCAAAAGTATCCATAGTTTAGTAGCCAATGGGCGATTATTTACAGCGGTGTAATAGACGGCCATGTTTTACATAGTAAGCAAAGGGGCGTAAATTTCTCGAGACAAAGGACGCTCGCGCAGTTTTCCAATAAAATTCACGTATCAATTGAAACTGGATACTTTTATTTTCGCTTCAGTAGTAGCACGCGAACTTTCCGCGAATAGAAACGTATTGAATCGATAACAGGTATTGAAATGAAACTTATATTTTGAATTTAGATCTGAAACGCAGAGAAACAAAGACCGCAGCGCAGTGCCACGGTTACAGTACATCAAAAGGTCACATTTAGCGCGCGCGTACGCGTGAACGATTTGTAAAAGTATGGAATATTTTATAGTTATGGAATGTTTTATACATCACCCACGGTCTACGTGAATTTGATGTTCGGGCCGAGTTATATTTCGGGTTTTAAACCTATTGGTCTGATTTTGATGAAATTAAAAGCATTTGATAGGTAGATAATCGATCTAGTAACAGCGAAGTAGAGATTAATATTTAATTTCTTTTGACGCAGGTAAAGGTTTATTTGATGAAACGTATTTTATATTTAATTTAACATGTCAATAAATATATTGCATATGGGTTGCCTAACAAATTTCAGTCCAGGATATGATTAATTAATAAATAAAAAAAAATAAAAAAAAATTTAACATTTCACCGGTTTGAATATTAGACAAATTCTATACCAATCGAAAGTATGATGCCCATAGAATATGCAAACGTTAGGTTGCATATTCTTTTCCGGTCACAACTCTCGGGTAGCCAGGTGTAAACAGGTAAATCGATACTAGCATTTTGCACCGGTCTGATTATTGAATTAAAATTAAATGAAAATAATGTAAGATGATTTCATTATGAATTTGTCTAATAAATCAAACCAGTGAAATGTTAATTTTTTTTTTTTCTATTATTAATTAATCATATCCTGGACTGGAATTTGTTAGGCAACCCATATGCACTATATTTATTGACGGATTAAATTAAATATAAAATACGTTTCATCAAATAAGCATCTCGGTGAAGGTCGTTGTATGGCGGGATCCTATACTATATAAAGTGTACTTTATATATCAGAGGCTAAAGCGACAAACATAGAATAACTTGCAAGGCACTGAGGGGGTATAATGAGCACTCTACTATATTGCTCCACATGTCGTACCTACCCACACTTACACTGGATATGTCACAGCCCACAGGCGCAGAATACTAACTATTCACGGGCAAGTATAATTCAAACATTTCGTCGTATACCTAACCAGTAAAGGAAAAACACGTACATATAATCCAAACATTTTGTCCTATACCTGACCAGTAAAGGAAAAATGTGGTAGATATCTTAGCGTTGGTTTCGATCTATTAGCTAACCTACTGCGGTCCGGTGTGGCTCGTCTCTTGTGCAATCACACTAATATTATAAAGGCGAAAGTTTGTGTGTATGTATGTATGTGTGTATGTTTGTTACTTTTTAACGCTGTAACTAATGATCCGATTTGGCTAGCTGGAACTGGAAATTTGGAATGGAGATAGATTTTACCTTGGATGAACACATATGCTACTTTACATCCCGGAAAATCATAGAGTTCCCAAGGGATTTTTAAGAAACCTAAATCCACGCGGCGAAGTCGCGGGTATCCGCTTGTAAGATAATAATATTATGTAAACAACCAAAAAAAAGCGAATAAAAATAGCAAAGCTATTTCGAATTTCTGTAGGTACTTACAGAAATATTTTGAAAATGAATTTTTCAAAACCGTTGAGGGTGAATCGACTAGAAAGTTTGAAGCTACGAGTATATTTACATTGAAATACAAATAAAGTGTATGAACGGACGATTGGCTACCTTTCAACCACGAACGCAGCGGTTTTCATGAATAAAAATGTATGTAGAGCCCTATTTCGTTTTTTAGCGTAGGTACGTTGTCCTTTTATGAAATTCATCGTTAGAATATTTCACCACGCCACGTAGTATCGATAACCATCAAGCTGTTAAATCCACACAAGTCATCACACTATTTAAAGGCTAAAGTTTGTGTGTGTGTGTGTGTGTGTGTGTGTGTGTGTGTGTGTGTGTTTGTTTGTTACTCTTTAACATCGCAACTACTGAACCGATTTGGCTGAAATTTTGAATGGAGATAGATTATGCCCTGACTTAACACATAGGCACTTTTTAGTCTGGAAAATTTACAGTTCCCACGGGATTTTGAAAAAAACGAAACTAAAGCTATAGGTAGATTACTATAGCAAACTTCCTTGAAAGCAGGTATAAAGGTTGGAAAAGGTAGCGGGAACGGGAACCGGAAATCCACGATTCCCTCGGGATTTGTAAAAAACCGACATTCACGCGGACGAAACCGCGGGCAGAAGTTAGTATTACATAATATCCATACTTATTATTAAGAAAAACTTTTCTTTATGTATAAATTATTTATTTGTGATTCATTAACGGCTAAATTATTCAACTTATCTACATGATAGATGTACAAATAAAGCGCACATCTTGGAGCTAAGCTATTTCTCATCTCGAGAAATCATAGAGTTCTTGCAGGATTTAAAATAAATAAAATTAATATTTGACGAAATCTTTACATTCGATACGCAAATGAAGAATGGAAACCTCGTATAAAATTATGTATTTTGTTTTAGTTCAAAACTTATTACCTAGATAGTATTTAAATATTATAAGAAAACTAGTGTTGCGCTCGGTGCGCGAGCTGCAAGCAGCTCGCGTGCCTTGTAGTCTCTTCAATATTCGTAAAATAAAGAAATGGGAGTCCATACCAAATACCAGAATATTCTAGAGTCTCTTGAAAGATAGAAAGAAATATTGGTATCACGTTTCGTATCTTTTCTGAAAGGACACTAATCAGTTCTATGCATGCGTTTAGTGGAAAAAAAGGATCTATACAAAAATGTTCTGGAGAGCCACTTGAAAATTAAAAAGAAATTTTGTATGGACACGAATTTTTTTGTTCCGTAGCTATCTTTTTTTTACTGGCTCACCAAAGGGCCTAAGGTTTTGAACATTTTTAGTTTCAGGACCATGCCTCTATGATTGATAGTTTTTGAGGGCCGTTAGGATACTCTGGTAATTTTTCCACATTCACTACGTTTTGTGATTTTTGTGAAAAAAATATTTAAGTTCTATTTATAAGTGCAGTAGGGGGAAAATTTTTCATACAAAAATGTCTAAGAGAGCCTCTTGAAAAGAACCCAAAAAATTTGTATGGAGAAAATTTTTTTTTGTTCGGCGGCCATCTTTTTTTACCGGTTTACCCAATGGCCCAAGGTCTTTAATAACATTTGTTTGGGACCATGTCTGTATGATTGGTAGTTTTGGAGGACCCATGAGGTACTCTGGTAAATTTTCCACATTCATGACGTTTCATAATTTTCCTGAAGGAAGACCCATAAGTTCTACGCACATAAATAGTGAAAGGAAAAAAGTCCCATACAAAATTGTTCTGGAGAGCCTCTTGAAAAGAACCCAAAAATTTGTATGGAGAAAATTTTTTTTTGTTCGGCGGCCATCTTTTTTTTACCGGTTCACCCAATGGCCCAAGGTCTTTAATAACATTTGTTTGGGACCATGTCTGTATGACTGGTAGTTTTGGAGGACCCATGAGGTTCTCTGGTAAATATTCCACATTCATAACGTTTAGTATTTTTCCTGAAAGCACATTCATGAGCTCTATGCATGCGCTTAGTGAGGTAAAAAAAGTTCTATACAAAAATGTTCTGGAGAGCCTCTTGAAAATTAAAAAAAAAATTTGTATGGACGCGAAAAATTTTTTTGTTCGGTGCCTATCTTTTTTTTACTGGCTCACCAAAGGGCCCAAGGTTTTGAACATTTTCAGTTTCAGGACCATGTCTCTACGACTGACAGTTTTTGAGAGCCTTTGGGGTACTCTGGTAAATTTTCCACATTCATGACGTTTCATATTTTTCCTGAAGGAAGACCCATAAGTTCTACGCATATAAATAGTGAGGCGAAAAAAGTTCCATACAAAATTGTTCTGGAGAGCCTCTTGAAAATTAGCAAAATTTTTGTATGGAGACGAAATTTTTTTTTGTTTGGTGGCCATATTTTTTTCACCGGTTCACCCAATGGCCCAAGGTTTTGAACATTTTTTGTTTCGGGACGGTACCTTTCCGACTGATAGTTTTCGAGATCCCTTAGGGCACCCTAGTCAGTTTTCCACGGTCAGCTCTCTCTATAATTTTGTAGACCTTATATTTTTGAATTTTACACACATGAAAATTATGGTGAAAAAGTCCCATACAAAATTGTTCAGGAGAGGTGATCAGTACCTGACTTCAAGTAGCTTTATATATATAACTAGTTGCTCGGTGCGCGAGCTGCTAAAGCAGCTCGCGGGGACGTTCGACATTATATAACAACATGGGGCTGCACCCTAAAATTTCGAAGATATTATAAGCATTTAAAAATTTGATCACGTGAGCACATAGACATCGCAAAAATAAGAAGTTTGAGTTACAATAACATGGGGTAGCACCCTATAGTTTCGGAGATATAAGCTTTTAAAAATCTGATCACGTGAACATCTAGACATCGCGAAAGTATGTTTGAGTACCAACAACATGGGGCTCGACCCTATAGTTCCGTAGATATAAGCTTTTAAAAATCTGACCACGTAAACACACAGACATCGTGAAAATAAGAATTTTGCGTACCAACAACATGGGACTGCACGCTGTAGCTTTGGAGATATAAGCTTTTAAAAATCTGACCACGTAAGCACACAGACATCGCGAAAATAAGAAGTTTGAGTACCAACTACATGGGGCTTCACCATATAGTTTCGGATATAAGCTTTTAAAAATCTGACCACGTGAGCATAAAGACGAAGATAAGAAGTTTGAGTACCAACAACATGGGGCTGCACTCTACCCTTCTGTATCCTTCACTTGTCTCCAAAATCCTCAATCATCAGCTCTCGCCATATTTTTTCTCCAAATGAATTTTTGTCTTCTCTGTGAAACCATTTGTGAAAAAAAATTTCATATAAAATTTTACAGGAGGAAATTATTGGGGAAATCTCGAAAAGTCCCCGGTCGGTCCTTAGTCGGTCTCTAGTCGGTCGCTAGTCGGTCCCTAGTCGGTTCCTAGTCGGTCCGTAGTCGGTCCGTAGTCGGTCCCTAGTCGGTCCGTAGTCAGTCCCTAGTCGGTCCCTAGTCGGTCGCTAGTCGGTCCCTAGTCGGTCCCTAGTCGGTCCGTAGTCGGTCCGTAGTCGGTCCGTAGTCGGTCCGTAGTCAGTCCGTAGTCGGTCCGTAGTCGGTCCCCAGTCGGTCCGTAGTCGGTCCCTAGTCGGTCTACCGTAGTCGGTCCGTAGTCGGTCCCTAGTCGGTCCCTAGTCGGTCCCTAGTCGGTCCCTAGTCGGTCCCTAGTCGGTCCGTAGTCGGTCCCTAGTCGGTCCCTAGTCGGTCCTTAGTCGGTCCCTAGTCAATCCATAGTCGGTCCCTAGTCGGTCCGTAGTCGGTCCGTAGTCAGTCCGTAGTCGGTCCGTAGTCGGTCCCCAGTCGGTCCGTAGTCGGTCCCTAGTCGGTCTACCGTAGTCGGTCCGTAGTCGGTCCCTAGTCGGTCTCTAGTCGGTCCGTAGTCGGTCCGTAGTCGGTCCCTAGTCGGTCTCTAGTCGGTCCGTAGTCGGTCCCTAGTCGTTCCCTAGTCGGTCTCTAGTTGGTCCGTAGTCGGTCCGTAGTCGGTCCCTAGTCGGTCCCTAGTCGGTCCTTAGTCGGTCCCTAGTCAATCCATAGTCGGTCCCTAGTCGGTCTCTAGTCAGTCCCTAGTCGGTCCGTAGTCGGTCCGTAGTCGGTCTCTAGTCAGTCCCTAGTCGGTCCGTAGTCGGTCCGTAGTCAGTCCGTAGTCGGTCCGTAGTCGGTCCCCAGTCGGTCCGTAGTCGGTCCCTAGTCGGTCTACCGTAGTCGGTCCCTAGTCGGTCTCTAGTCGGTCCGTAGTCGGTCCGTAGTCGGTCCCTAGTCGGTCCGTAGTCGGTCTCTAGTCGGTCCCTAGTCGGTCTCTAGTTGGTCCGTAGTCGGTCCGTAGTCGGTCTCTAGTCGGTCCGTAGTCGGTCCCTAGTCGGCCCCTAGTCGGTCCGTAGTCAGTCCATAGTCGGTCCCTTGTCGGTCCGTAGTCGGTCCCTAGTCGGTCCGTAGTCGGTCCCTAGTCGGTCTCTAGTCGGTCCGTAGTCGGTCCCTAGTCGGCCCCTAGTCGGTCCGTAGTCAGTCCCCAGTCGGTCCCTAGTCGATCCGAAATAAATTCCTCCATTTTGAATTTTCTTTTCTAGTGATCAGGATCCGAAGGTCCTGATCATCTATTGATAAGAAACCACTTTTCCATCTTTTATACCCTTTGAGATGGACACTGATGAAATTCGTATGGCGGCCATCTTTTTTCCGCCATTTTGAATATTTTTCCAGCTCACTGCCAATTGGAAGCCGTTTCGAGTGAAATTTGTTTGAGCACCTCCCACCTATCTTCAATACCTTAAGCGTGCCCTTCACCCGTCTCCGAGTTCCTCAATCATCAGCTCTATCCATATTTTTTTTTCTGAATAAATTTTTGTCTTTTTTGTGAAACCATTTGTGAAAAAAAAAAATTTAAAAAAAAAATTTTACAGAAGAAAATTTTTGGGGAAAATCTCGTTAACTACCCCGAAGGTGGCAACACTGTTTACATTTATCGATACTGCCGGTTAAGTTACACAGTCGATTCATACATTTCAACTTTCCAAAATGTTGCCAACTGCCTCAAAAACATGTTCAAAATCAATTCCAAAACAAATAAAATACAAAATGGCCGTTAACTCATTTTACAGATTTATTTTAGAAAGTTGAATAATGTACAGGAAATACCGCTCCTGATGACGTTTCAAGTTTTCATCTCGCTCGCACACAGGCGAAATGATCACCCCTGAAAAAAGACCGTATCGCGAAAACAACATTTTCTTTGATAAATTTCAGTGTTGCCTGTCCCTGGCGATAAAAATATCCAAATTTCGTTTGTACAGGTAAAAAATGTAGTTGCTCATACTCGGATTTTGCAAAAAGTTCGTATTTCGATTTTTTAATTTTTGGGGTAGATCTTGAAATTTCCCCAAAAATGGGGTATTTTTTTCACCAATCTATACTTCAAGTCTGTACATACAATAGCTTCATAGAAGTAGAAACGTTCCGATGTTGTCAACTGTGAGTAATTTGAATTTTAAAATTGCGTTTTTTCGTACCTCAAACTGAATGGCCGCCACGACAGCCGCCATCTTGAATATTTAAAAACCACTCCCGATCTGTCAAAATACAGGATAATTGTAGACGGAATCAGGAAAAAAATATTATCCTCAACTAACCCGTTTCGGTGCTGTGGCGCCGCGGTTCGGGGTCGAAAAATCGAAAATTTGAAAGACTACAGCTAAGCCGCCATCTTGTTTTTAAATTTTTTCTACTTTTTCTGTTAATCGTTTCCTAATTTCTTCTAGAATTGCGAGTTTTAACGAAATCGGTAGGAAAACAAAAATGTTACAAAAATCACGTCGGCCGCCATCTTGTTTTTGTTTGAGCAGCCCTTTTATATCTACAATACCCTTCCGGGCTCCCCAACCATCTTACTAACCCTCAATCGTCATGTCTTCCCATATTTTTCTGTGAGAATTCGCTGAAGAACCGCACCATACATTTTCTATGAAAAAATGAATTCCGCCATTTTGAATTTTTTTTTTTTTCATTCATCAAGTAGACTTTCGGATTTTGATCATCTTTTGCTAAGAAACCACTCTTCCATCTTTTATACCCTCCGAGATGGATACCGATGAAATTTGTATGGCGGCCATCTTTTTTTCGCCATTTTGAATTTTTTTTCAGCTCACTCCCAATTGGACGACGTTCCGAATGTTATTTGCTCGAGCACCCCCCACCTATCTTCAATACTTTCAGCGTGCCCTTCACCCGTCTCCGAAACCCTCCATCATCAGCTCTCTCCATATTTTTTTCGGAATAATTTTTTGTCTTCTTTGTGAAACCATTAGTGAAAAAAAAAATTTTCATACAAAATTTTACAGGAGGAAATTTTTGGGGAAATTTCAAAAACTACCCTAAATGTGGCAACACTGTGTACATACTTCGATACTGCCGGTTGAGTTGCACAATCGATTCATACATGTCAACTTTCTAAAATGTTGCCAACTTCCTCAAAAACCTGATCAAAATTTTCAAAAACACTCAACAACAATACAAAATGGCCGCCAACTCGTTTTATAGAAACAATTCACATAGTTTTATAATGTTTTCAATAAGTACAGGATATACCACTCCTGATGACGTTTTCATGTTCCATCTCACTCGCACCCAGGCGAAATGATTGCCCCTGAAAAAAGACCATGTCGCGAAAATCACTTTTTCTTTGATAAATTCCAGTGTTGCCAGTGCTCGACGACAAAAATACTCAAATGTCATTTGTACAAGTAAAATACGTGGTCGCTTATACTCGGATTTTGCAAAAAGTCCGTATTTCGATTTTTTTATTTTTTGGGTAAATCTTGAAATTTCCCCAAAAGTGGGGTATTTTTTTTATCGCCAATTTATACCTCGAGTCAATGCAAACAATCGCTTCATAGAAGTCGAAACGTTCTAATGTTACCAACTGTGAGAAATTTGAATTTTAAAATTGGGTTTTTTCGTACCTCAAACCCAATGGCAGCCACGACAGCCGCCATCTTGAATTTTTAAAAACCACTCTCGTTCTGTCAAAATTAAGGGTAATTGTGGGCGAATACAGGAAAAAAATATTATCGTCAATTACCCCGTTTCGGAGCTGTGGTGCCGCGGTTTGGGGTCGAAAAATCAAAAATTTTAAAAACCTAAATCTCGGCCGCCATCTTGTTTTTCCAATTTTTTTCACTTTTTCTATTAATTGTTTATTAATTTCTTCAATAGTTTCATACAAAATTTTACAGGAGAAAATTTTTGGGGAAAATCTCGTAAACTACCCCGAAGGTGGCAACACTGTTTACATTTATAGATACTGCCGGTTAAGTTACACTGTCGATTCATACATTTCAACTTTTCAAAATGTTGCCAACTGCCTCAAAAACATGTTCAAAATCAATTCCAAAACAAATAAAATACAAAATGTGACGGCCATTTTACAGATTTATTTTAGAAAGTTGAATAATTTTTCCATTAAGTACAGGAGATACCACTCTTGATGACGTTTCAAATTTTCATCTCGCTCGCACACAGGCGAAATGATCACCCCTGAAAAAAGACCGTATCGCGAAAACAACTTTTTCTTTGATAAATTTCAGTGTTGCCTGTCCCTGCGATAAAAATATCCAAATTTCGTTTGTACAAGTAAAAAACGTAGTTGCTCATACTCGGATTTTGCAAAAAGTTCGTATTTCGATTTTTTAATTTTTGGGATAGATCTTGAAATTTCCCCAAAAATGGGGTATTTTTTTCACCAATCTATACTTCAAGTCTGTACATACAATAGCTTCATAGAAGTAGAAACGGTCCGATGTTGTCAACTGTGAGAAATTTGAATTTTAAAATTGAGTTTTTTCGTACCTCAAACCAAATTGTCGCCACGACAGCCGCCATCTTGAATTTTTAAAAATCACTCCCGATCTGTCAAAATACAGGATAATTGTAGACGAAAAAAGGAAAAAAAAATTATCCTCAACTAACCCGTTTCGGTGCTGTGGCGCCGCGGTTCGTGGTCGAAAAATCAAAAATTTGAAAGACTACAGCTAAGCCGCCATCTTGTTTTTTAAATTTTTTCTACTTTTTCTATCCATCTTTTATTCGCCATTTTGAATTTTTTTTCAGTTCACTCCTGATTGGACGACGTTTCGAATGACATTTGCTAGAGCAATCCCCACCTATCTTCAGTACTTTCAGCGTGCCCTTCACCCGTCTCCGAAACCCTCAATCATCAGCTCTCTCCATATTTTTTTCGGAATACATTTTTGTCTTCTTTGTGAAACCATTAGTGAAAAAAAATATTTTCATACAAAATTTTATGGGAGGAAATTTTTGGGGAAATCTCGAAAACCACCCCAAATATGGCAACATTGTTTACAATTCTCGATACTGCCGATCAAGTTACACAATTGATTCATACATGTCAACGTTCCAAAATGTTGCCAACTGCCCTAAAATCATGATCAAAATTTTCAAAAACATCCAACAACAATACAAAATGGCCGCCAACTCGTTTTACAGAAACATTTCACATACTCTTATAATATTTTCATTAAGTATAGGATATGCCGCTTCTGATGAAGTTTAAATTTTTCGTCTCACTTGCATTCAGACGAAATGACACCCCCTGAAAAAAGAGCATGTCGCGAAAATCACTTTTTCTTCGATAAATTCCAGTGTTGCCAGTCTCTGGCGACAAAAACACCCAAATGTCATTTGTACAAGTAAAACACGTAGTCGCTCATACTCGAATTTTGCAAAATACCCGTATTTAGATTTTTTTATTTTTGGGGTAAATCTTGAAATTTCCCCAAAAATGGGGTATTTTTTTCACCAACCTATACTTCAAGTCTGTACGTACAATAGCTTCATAGAAGTAGAAACGCTCCAATGTTGTCAACTAAGAGAAATTTGAATTTTAAAATTGCGTGTTTTCGTACCTCAAACCGAATGGCCACCACGACAGCCGCCATCTTTAATTTTTAAAAACCACTCCCGATCTGTCAAAATACAGGATAATTGTAGACGGAAACAGGAAAAAAATATTATCTTCAACTAACCCGTTTCGGTGCTGTGGCGCCGCGGTTCGGGGTCGAAAATCGAAAATTTAAAAGACTACAACTAAGCCGCCATCTTGTTTTTTAAGTTTTTTCTACTTTTTCTATTAATCGTTTCCTAATTTCTTCTAGAATTGCGAGTTTTAACGAAATCGGTAGGAAAATAAAAATGTTACAAAAATCACGTCGGCCGCCATCTTGTTTTTGTTTGAGCAGCCCTTTTCTATCTACAATACCCTTCCCGGGCTCCCCAACCATCTTACTAACCCTCAATCATCATGTCTTCCCATATTTTTCTGTGAGAATTCTCTGAAGAACCGCATCAAAGGCAATTCAATATTCACCATACATTTTCTATGAAAAAATGAATTCCGCCATTTTGAATTTTTTTTCCATGCATCAAGTAGACCTTCGGATTTTGATCATCTTTTGCTAAGAAACCACTCTTCCATCTTTTATACCCTCCGAGATGGATACCGATGAAATTTGTATGGCGGCCATCTTTTTTTCACCATTTTGAATTTTTTTTCAGTTCACTCCCAATTGGACGACGTTTCGAATGACATTTGCTCGAGCACCCCCCACCTATCTTCAATACTTTCAGCGTGCCCTTCACCCGTCTCCGAAACCCTCAATCATCAGCTCTCTCCATATTTTTTTCGGAATAAATTTTTGTCTTCTTTATGAAACCATTAGTGAAAAAAAAATTTTTCATACAAAATTTTACAGGAGGAAATTTTTGGGGAAATCTCAAAAACTACCCTAAATGTGGCAACACTGTGTATATACATCGATACTGCCGGTCGAGTTGCACAATCGATTCATACATGTCAACTTTCTAAAATGTTGCCAACTGCCTCAAAAACATGATTAAAATTTTCAAAAACACCCAACAACAATACAAAATGGCCGCCAACTCGTTTTACAGATACATTATAGAAAGTTTTATAATTTTACCGTTAACTACAGGATATACCGCTCCTGATGACGTTTAAATGTTCCATCTCGCTCGCACCCATGCGAAATAATTGCCCCTGAAAAAGGACCATGTCGCGAAAATCACTTTTTCTTTGATAAATTCCAGTGTTGCCAGTGCCCGACGACAAAAATACCCAAATGTCATTTGTACAAGTAAAACACGTGGTCGCTCATACTCGGATTTTGCAAAAAGTCCGTATTTCGATTTTTTAATTTTTGGGGTAAATCTTGAAATTTCCCCAAAAGTGGGGTATTTTTTTTATCACCAATTTATACCTCGAGTCTATGCAAACAATCGCTTCATAGAAGTCGAAACGCTCCGAGGTTGCCAACTGTGAGAAAATTGAATTTTAAAATTGCGTTTTTTCGTACCTCAAACCCAATGGCCGCCACGACAGCCGCCATCTTGAATTTTTAAAAACCATTCTCGTTCTGTCAAAATACAGGATAGTTGTAAGCGGAAACAAGAAAAAAATATTATCCTCAATTACCCCGTTTCGGAGCTGTGGTGCCGCGGTTTGGGGTCGAAAAATCAAAAATTTTAAAAATCTAAATCTCGGCCGCCATCTTGTTTTTCTAATTTTTTCCACTTTTTCTAATAATCATTTACTAATTTCTTAAAAACCTGCGAGTTTTAACGAAATCGGTTGGAAAACAAAAAAGTTACAAAAATCACATCGGCCGCCATCTTGTTTTTCTGAAATGTCATAATTTTTCCCTACTCGACTCCCGCATCCGAACATATCTCCCATACATTATTGTACCGTTTTCTGTCTCTTTCTAGGAGAACAATTATGTCAATGAGTCAGTCAGTCAGTCAGTCAGTCAGTGGTAATTGAGCTATATATATTACTAGTATGGCGCGTGGGTGCGCGGCCCGCAAGCGGACCGCGAGGATTCGAGTAGTTTTTGTTTGAGCACGTCCCACCTATCTTCAATACCCTCGCCGTGTTCTTCATCCGTCTCCGAAATCTTCGATCATCAGCTCTTTCCGTATTTTTCCTCCGCATGAATTTTTGTTTTCTACACGAAACCATCAATAAAATTTTTTTTTGTGTAGAAAAATAATTTCCGCCATCTTGATTTTTTTCTGTTCATCAAATTGTAGATCTTCAGTTCTTGATCATCTTTTGCCAAGAAACCACTCTTCCATCTTTTATACTTGGTGAGATAGACACCGACGAAATTTGTATAGCCGCCATCTTGAATCCGCCATTTTGTTTTTTTTTCAGCTCAGTGCCAATTGGATGAGGTTCTGAGTATTTTTTGTTTGAGCAGCCCCCATCTATCTACAAAACTCTGCCCGGGCTCATCAATCATCTTCCAAACCCTCAATCATCATGTCTTCCCATATTTTTCTTTGAGATTTCTCCAAAGAACCGCATCGACCGCCTTGCATACCTAGTTCACAACTTTATACTCTCTCTCAATATTCGCCATACATTTTCTATGGAAAAATAAATTCCGCCATTTTGAATTTTTTTTTCTATGCATCGAGTAGATCTTCTGATCCTGATCATCTTTTGCGAAGAAACCACTTTTCCATCTTTTATACCCTCCGAGTTGGACGCCGACGAAATTTGTATAGCGGCCATCTTTTTTTCGCCATTTTGAATTTTTTTTCAACTCATTGCCAATTGGATGACGTTTCAAGTGACATTTGGTCGAGCACCCCCCACCTATCTTCAATAGCTTAAGCATGCCATTCCCTCGTCTCTGAAATCTTCAATCATCAGCTCTCTCCATATTTTTCCTCTTAATGAATTTTTATCCTCTATACGACACCATTATTGAAAAAAAAAAATTTCATACAAAATTGTTCAGGAGAGGCGATGAATGAGTCAGTGAATCAGAACGAACAGCTATATATATATTAATAATACTCACAAGTTACTGTACATCTGCTCATAAACGAAATGTCTATCGTCTAATACTTCTGTTGTACCTGAAAAAATAAAACAAAAATCGTTCAGGTTAACGTGAATTACAAAGTATTTTGAAGATAAGAATCTAACATGGAATCTTGAAAGATTAAAGCCGTGTATTCCTCAGGCAACATTTTAGGTCCATTTAGTCTTTTCTTTAATCGTCAAGCGCAGACCACATTGGGAGAGAAGCGAAGTGAAGCGAAGCGAAACAAGATTCGTTTCGCTTCGCTCATGTCGCTACTTGCTATACTATGAGAGCTCGCAAGTTCGCATCACTGGCTTCATTTAGCTCTGTAGTTCGTGGTGTGAACTGTATGCTTAGTCTTACATTGCAGAGCTCGAAAACTTTACTAAATACTATTGATCGAATCAGAATGACTTCAGAGTAAAATGGACATAAAATGGCATATATTAAGGTTTGAGTTCGCCAATACATTCAACATTCGAAAACAGCCAGCGCTCCAAGCAGAAATGTTGTAAAATAAATATTTGAACTATTGAATTACTTTAAAATAAGAGTTTTTGGGTTCATTTTGCTCTGAAGTCATTTGTGATTCGATCAATAGTATACTATAAAGTTTTGGAGCGCTCCAAAGTGGGACTAAGCATACTGAAGCATGAAAAGATATTGACATGAGCTAAACGAACCTTGTTCCGTTTCGCTTCGCTCTCAATGTGGCCTGCGCTTTATTCGAGGCGATAGGTTGCGCGAAGTCATGCAACAGTGCGCAACGACGCACGAATTGTCAATCAAAACGTCGTATTCCTGGACATATTACGTCCCCTAATACACAATTTTAAGTTTAAAGTTTTTTAATTCACAGATATTATAGTTATATCAAGGTTTAATTTAACACCGAGTGTTTGTTGCGGTGTGACTGAGACAAGTGAAATCATAGCGGAAAGACGCGACGGGACATATTACATTGCTAGTCATTCAAAACATCTACTTACTAAGGGCCAGTTGCACGTAAGGCAGATACAGTGAAGTTAAGGTTAAGGTCAAACTTGTCCACCAATAAACAAGCAAAGTGACTTGCACTGGCGTCGATATTCGTACTACTATGGTTAAGCTCGAAAGTTTGATAAAGTAAGGATCGAACTTCGATAAAAATTTATAGAACCCTGACTTCAATCGAAATTAACTTTAACGGTAACCTCAGTTTAAAATTCAACCAAGTGAGGTTGCAATTCGCAATATGCGATTTGATTTGGATTGTAGGGTATTTAAAATGGCTCTACCATAAATAAGTTCTTCTTAAAATTATTATATAGGTAGGTTAAAAAATATAGCGGATAAGTAAAATAAAGACGTGATGTTTGTACAACTTTATTACTTTCTCGGTTATGTTGACTATACAGCAACAAGTCTCGAGGGCAGCTGTACATTGCCGAAATAAGAAATAGAGTATGTTATTTTTGCGTATAGAGTAAACATTTTTTTGTTTCGTGAACATCGAATATTCGTATGGAGTAAATAAAAATGTTTGAACAAGGTGTGCTCTTCCTGTTATTGATATTGAGTTCGATCTACTTTCAAGCAATTCAAAAGTTAAACATTTTTCTAGTATATTCCTGATATATTATATACATTATACATACGTCTTGCCTATTATGTTGAGTTTGTTTTAATTTCAAGGTAAACAATTATATTTTCGTTAGCTTTTAAAATAATTAATTATACAGACTTACAGCATATTCCTACAATAAACCAGTTATAAATCAAAAGCGTGTTTCCTTCATTACATTTAATTTGTACTAGATTCTGCCCGCGGCTTCGCCCACGTGAATTTTGGTTTTTCACAAATCCCGAGGGAATCGTGGATTTCCGAATCCCGTTCCCGCTCCCTTTTCCAAGCTTTATACCCACTTTCAAGGAAGTTTGCTATAGTAATCTACCTATAGCTGTAGATATATATTTCGGTTTTATCAAAATCCCGTGGGAACTGTGGATTTTTCCAGGATAAAAAATACATACGTATACAGATGCATGCAACTATTGTAATAATATGTTATGTGAGCGTGATTTACCTAAGAACAGTCAACGCCATTTATCGCGTTTTTGGAAGTCTATATCTATTTTAGTCCCACAGGAATACTTTTCCGGGATAAAAAGTATCTATCTATCTAGCTATATCTAGCTATCTCCATTCAAAATTTCAGCCAAATCGGTTCAGTAGTTACGGCGTGAAAGCGGAACAAACATACAAACAAACTCACTTTCCCATTTATAATAGTAAGGATTTACCTATTTAATTAGTGTTACTGGATATTCATCCGTTAATTAAATTAAAATAAAAAATAAATTATCATTCTTTATGTTTTTTTAATGAATAACAATAATAACTGACTCGCGGTCTCATGGGTGTGTTTACCTATGCTATGGACTGAATGTTGAAAACCTTATTAAAATTCACAACAAACGTTTTCGAACTTACTATTTCGAAAAGAGAAGGCATAATATGAAGGGGAGTCAAACGCGATATCCTCAACGCGGAAACGCGGGAGAGTAGGCATATTACTAGCGTACAGGGACAAATATTTGCCTTAGAAGTTATTTGGCTCCAGCAAATAGCATATTTGAGTTAGCTGCTCTGTTCGCAAAATGTTCATATACCTACCTTTAATTATGTCTGTGAATAACGTAGGCGTTTGCTTATTTGATTACAGGTAGGTAATAACTGTTCTATTTTGGATATATTATGCAGCAAATTATACTCAATGTAGTATATTCACAGTAGTGTGTTTGAATAATATAGAGACCCTAACTGATTAAACAGTGATATTCAAGAAATAATAATTAAAAAGAAGATATTTCTAATAATATAACGACATATTTTGTGAACATATTTTGTCTCTTCAGTAAGTAGGCTGTAGGTAATATCAAAATGGCGTAGAGATAGCGCCCTCGCTGTCATATTTCTGTTGTAGCTAATATTTCAACCTGGCTTAGTCACGGAATTTCCACACTCTCCGATTCGTTTCTCAGATATCGGATGCCGATCTGATATCGTAAACGGACATAGTACATCGAAAATTCTTAATCCTTTTTTCTCGTCTTATTTTCTAAATGCAATGTCTCTCTATCGCTTGTTCCGCGCTCTCGCTTGCACGCTCGGCTCGGGCGGAACGTGACACTTTTTTGTGCGTGCAGCCGGCGTTCATCGACTTACAGGACGTTATCACGTTAACTGAGTGGAGTAGAGCTGAGACAACGCATTTTTTGATAAGAACTCAAACTCAACCACAGATTTGTTTACTCAGTTTTGTTTACTTTTGCATATCGGCGGCGACTCAAGAGATGCATGATCGTGTTGTAGACTCCATGTTTTGTTTTCACTATACGAATATCAAAAGTAATTCAATAGAATAGAACAGAATAGTTTTTTATTCAAATAAACTTTTACAAGTACTTTTGAATCGTCAAATTGAAGCTATCACTGGTTCGGAATGCCGTTCCAACCGAGAAGAACCAGTGAGAAACTCGGCAGTTGCTCTTTAAAAAAAAATAACAATATCAATATAACAATCGTATTTTAAATTATACATGATTGAATTGCCATCTCGCGCATTGCTGGAGCGAGTCAAATCCACGCTTTTTATATAATCTTCAATTGTGTAATATGCTTTTTTTAAGAGCATACTTTAGAGTTCTTAAACTTGTGTAAAGGCAAGTCTAAGATTGCGTGTGAAATTTTACTATAGAACATACGCCCATTCCTACAAACGACTTTCGTACCTTGTTGAGGTGTAATTGAATTGCCTGTCGTGTAATTCACATGTTTTATTGTAACTGAGAATGTTTTGCTTAACAAAAATTATATTGTTATAGATATATTGAGAAGCTACTGTAAGAATACCTATTTCTTTAAATTTCTCTTTAAGGGAATCCCGCGGTTTTAAATTATAAATTGCGCGAATTGCCCTTTTTTGTAAAACAAAAATTTTTTCAATATAAACAGAATGTAATGTAAACAGAACTGAGTTTAAGTTGTTATAAATAAACGAAGTTGCGGAGGCTATTTTGTATTATGATCTCCATAGGATTTAGGGATATGAACGGCTAATTTTATACGCCTGCCTCAGTTGGGTAAAATAGAAAGAAATATTTCAATGTACAAAAAAGTTGAGCTTCAAAGGCGTGAAAGCTTTTTGCATTAAATTAATTTCAAAAACGTACCTATAAGGAATAAAATGAACAAACAATAAATAAAACAGTTAGAATTTTTTTACATAAACTTTTTGACTAATATTCAAGCTCAGTAAAATAAATCTATTCAATTGCCAAAGAAATACTTTTGCTTATACTCCTAACGCAAGCATTTGATTTCGTTTGCTCGGATCGGGCTTCTAACATTTCTCTTTCGAAAATTGAACTCAGTTGTTCACGAACTAGAGTTTATTTTTATTTAAACTTAATATTGATACTAATAGAATCCTAGCCATCTATTCTGAATGTACTCATCCCAATGGCTATTACATCAGTTACAGGGCTGTCACGCATAAAAAAGAGAAACTTTTCCGAAAATAAAATGTAGAATAAAAAAAGGTCTTTTAATTGTACTATTGACACATCTGAAAAAAGTACTATTTTTTCACAATGTTTCCTGTGGAAAAGGATAGGATTACCTTTAGAGCTGTAAGTTTAGTAAAGCACTTTTGTATAACCGAATTAACAGCAAAGAAAACGTACCTAAACCAATAAAGTTTGCAAGCTTACAATATTTTAAAAGCCTCGTATTAACATAGTCAAATCTCTTTATTTATGCATAATATAATGTTGGAACCAATAGGCTTCATATTAATTATGAATCATTTTTAGTGAAATACCTATGATGAACGATGATGAAAGGTGATTTATTTAGGTGATGTATTATGAGAATAAATCTAATAACGAATCATGCATTTTTACCTTAAGCATTCTCTCCCATTTTCCAAAGTTGACCTTATCAAATCAATTATTGTGATGTGACAACCCTTGCATAGGATCATTCGATCGGAATTTAAAGCATCTTTCTTGAGAATTGAATCATGTCCTTGAACGACTGAGGACGACTTCTCCGGATTTTGCGACTTTTGAATGTTTTACATTGCAAATAAATGGAATCTTACAATTCTTATACTGAGATCCGAGATCCGAGACTGTTTTTGATCTCTTTGAACCAGGTAGTTTTAATTTTTTTTTTTAACCCCCGACCCAAAAACGACGGCAGATATAAGTTTGATGTGTCTGTGTGTGCGTGTGTGTGTGTGTGTCACATATTTTTTTACAACTTCCTCAATATGGGTATCTTATCAAATGAAAAATAGCACTATGCAAATCCTAGATGGCCGCCACCACAAAATGGCGAACGTCGGAGGTTTTTTAATTTTTAAAATTTATGAGGATTTTCCTTTCACAGTTTCTTGCGATATTGTCTAGATCGGAAGCGAAATGTTTCATAGACCAAACATTAAAAAAAATAAAATATCTATAGTTAAAAAAAGTTTATTTGTAATATGCACGGAACCCTAGTAGACCGAGACCCGACTCGCACTTGGAGGATTTTTTGAAAATCCCGTGGGAACTCTTTGATTTTCCGGGATAAAAGGGATCCTATGTCCGTCCCCGGAATGCAAGCTATCTTCGTGCCTTCGTCAAGATCGTTTCAGTGATTGAGCCGTGAAAACGTAACAGACAGACACACTTTGACATTTAATATTTAGTATGGATATGAATGGCTTATTTCATAAACTGAAGCTAGAAAAACCCCTATAATTTGCCCATACATTTGTTTTCCACTCTTATTACAATAGGCACACGGATGAGTATTCAATGTTTTGCATATTATCTTTTCGCACCATACACCATTGAATTAATTGAAGATTAAAGTAAGACAAGTTAGAGGGAGAAATTCTTTCCTAGCTAACAAGTCATTCAAGATCAACAAGTCCAAACAGTTGTTGATCCAAGAACACGCAGTTTGTCACATGTGCTTGACAAGGGTGTAAATTATGTTCTAGTTAGGATTTCTATTGAGACTTTTATCGGCAGTATAATTGTGTTTTGTGTTTTTCCTGAGTGCGCGAAACAAAGACAGTATATTTTTGACGCTTATAAGTGGGTAGGTGTGAACATAAATGTGGGATTCTTTAAAACTTTAAACATCCCAAAGATTGGATGGATTTTATTCAACCAATGGGATGTTTCGTCATCATGACGTTTTTCCGAAATATAGATTTACGCACAGTTAAGGTAGACTTTGTGATACACGACACACGCCACTTAAATGTCAGACGTACTATATACGGCTAAATGTCGCATGACATGGTGAAATGCTATCCATAAATTTTTATACGTGAAATCAGTGTGTAAGTGTGGTTCCGTACCTCAAATTTTACACCTTTACGTTTACTTTAAAATATACGAGTCTAGAGCCCAGAGCCTCTGGTGTATATGGAATTCGAGCTAATGACTAACCGCATCGAGTAAGCCCGTCTTCGAACTAATTCTGAATACTTCATCAGATCATGTTTAACGCCATTCAACCATAGCGTCTAGATATTAGGACTACATTTGAACTGCAAGCCGTCTGTCTCTTAGTTTTGATGTCTCCATGTGAAACTGTGTTGTTCCCGAATTCAAATAAAACGGTCATTGTTGTCAAAGTTAATCCAATGTCCTGGTCACATGTGCCTGACAAGGGTCTGACGTTGTATTCAGGCAGCTGAGATTATTGTGACTCGTATTGAAAGATACGAAGGTTATCATGTATTCATGGGAGAAAATCCTTTATTTCATCGTTGATATACAGTATATTGTTCGCCTGGGAGCGTTTATCAATCTGTTACAGATAGTTCCAACTCATTTAAGCACGCAACGCATTGTATGCGTGAGTACAAGTTAAAGTGATCAAATGATAAAAACCAAAAATAATTTTAGAAAATCATTTCATGGTGGTAAACGATTGTATCGGAATTCGATTTTTTTAATTATTGTTACGCGAACGAATTCGCGGGCATCCGCTAGTTAGGATGTATTATGATGCACAAAGAGCATAAACACAGGTGCACTCTCTATTTCCTCACTCTCATACTCCGATGGAACGGCAGCCTGACACCCCCAGAGGATATCGTGCGCAGGACCACGACTTCACGTACTCTCCAAGACTCGGGGAAGACCTGCTGTTACTGAGAATTTATTTAGAGATATTTTTTGACCCAATCCGGGACTATAACCCGAGACCTCTTGATACGCAGCCGATAATAAATAATTGAGCCACTAGATAAACATGCCAGTCACGTTGTGGTTTGTTTTCACCCAAACATCAAAACCATTCACAAAAACAAGTTGTTTCACGATCTTATTACCGAAACATTTCTCCGAGATTCCAATATTTCATACCCCAATATTCTCTGTAGGCGCTTGGCAAATCCCAAAGTAAAACAATCTTGTAGCCACCCTAATCAATATGCTGCGAACTCGAACTTAGTTTATTTACTACCAAAATCTTCATGTATGTTATTCATTGTATGTAAAAGTCAATTCGGTACAGTAGATGGTGTCTAAGTTACAAACGGCAAGACAAGATTAGGGAGGTATAAAGCAATAGAAGAAAAAATGTGCTGTTACGTTTGGACAATATTGGTACAATGTTTTTAGTTGTTCTATACTTTTTATTTTTGAAATAGTATTAATTGAAGCAACAAAAAATACGATTAACAAAATTAAACTTCAGAACAAACAGCAATATTTAGTTCTTTATATTCAAAAATTCAATTCAAAAATTGCTTATGTCTATGTCTATCTATACATCTATATCTATCTATCTATACATATAATAAAATCGTAGATTTGCCGTATCTGTACATTAAAGATTTTTGCAAAATAATAACTGGGGGATGTTAGGGATAAGTAATAGAACGTAAAAACGCTATTTTTGAAATTTTTGTCTGTTTGTCTGTTTGTCTGTTTGTCTGTTTATCTGTTTGTCTGTTTGTCTGTATGTTTGTGCGCGCATCACGCAAAAACTACTGAATGGATTTAAATGAAACTGTGCGCGCATCACGCAAAAACTACTGAATGGATTTAAATGAAACTTGGCATGATTTAAGTTCATACTACGGAGTAACATATAGGATACTTTTTATCCCGAAATTCAGCACGGTTCCCTTGGGAGAGGGGATGAAAGTCAAAATGTGTACTTAGCTGTAATTCATTAACGCGTGGTCCGATTTCATTCATTCTTTTTTTGTTAGAAAGGGGATACGTTTACATTTTGATTTACCTAAACATACGCCAGTGAACTTTTAACAGTTTTTAGCAAGGTATGAGCTCAAAAGAGCTTAGGAAAAACAAAATGATTCCCACAGGATTTTTAAAAACCAATACCCACGCGAATGAAGTCGCGGGTGTCCGCTTGTTGGTAATAAATCCTTATTTCGATACCTTATAGCATTCCTTTTGATTACAATAGGAATGAATATTAATTTTTATCAGTGCAAAATATAGGTTCCTCCTCTAAATGCTGGGATAATATTATGATTTACGAGATTAGTAGACATTACAGATCATTTCCAACCGTGTTTGAGAAACTGTTCATTTCTAATCATGAAATATCTTTACCAGCCGTGTTCCAATTTTACTTGTACCACACCCGTATACATAATTCACAGATAGCTTCTGCCTTCTAATGTATTAGAGCCGTCTGCTAAATATTTATGCTACACCCCAATCTGCTAATGAATTTAGTTAGTAATTGCGCCAGACGTTATTAATGCCTCGAAAATTGCCATTACCTGGTGTCTATTTGTTCTCCTAATGAGGCACCTGATGCTTTACAACGTCTTTGAAATATTGCTTTAAGCCCCGAGGCGGGAAACATACGGCATACTTATATTTTGTAACATAGCACGACCAAACGCCACGTGGCACTTATAATGATTGGATATTGGGTTGAAAACAGAAATCGCTCATTGAGAAATAAAACAGCTCACAGTGCGTTATGGCATCTTTAGAACATCCATAAGGTTTTATTTATGATATGACGCTTAAAAATACTTAACTTGCTCTCCGAGGTACGGAAAATGAAAAATCAGCCAAGTGCGAGTCGGGCCTCGCTCTTTCAGGGTTCCGTACATAATTATGAACAATATAATATTTTGGGTCTAAGAAATATTTAATTTCCGAGCTAGACATCGCAACAAACCGTGAAAGAAAAACCCAAAAAAATGTTCGTTTATTTTGGTCACAGCTTATAAACTATTTAATAAATCGTTGTTTTCAGTATTTGTTGTTTAAATAGAGCATATAGTACATAATATACTGAAATATCATATTCCCAACTAGTTTAGTTTTTGAGATAGCCCCCGTCACAAAAATGGTCTAAAACTGACAACTTTGATGGCCTCCCATTCCCTTATTTTTTGAGATGAAAATTAAAAAAATATATATTTGTACTCTACTTAATGAGCTCTAAACAATGATACCCCACAAGCTAGGGTAAAGAAAAAATTTTTTTTTCCGGCTCCTTTTTCATGTATGGGAGCCCCCCTGAAAAATAATTTAATTCAATTTCTAATTCAATATTTGATTTTGGGTTAACGTTTTACACTAAATACCAAAATTTCAGGTTTGTAACTCATTTCGTCTGCGAGCTAGAGACCTGTGACCGGCGGACAGACGGACAGACAGACAGACAGACAGACAGACAGACAGACAGACAGACAGACAGCCGAGTGACATTAATAGGGCTCCGTTTTTTACCCTTCGGGTACGGAACCCTAAAAACCTAAGGTCTAATTTGGAACGGACCGGATTTATTTACGTACTTCAGATCAACGTTGTTTGACCTGTGCAATCGACTGATATGCATTGACGCACTTAGGTTATACTTCCCTTGAAAAAAAAACTTGAGAGGTGTCAAGGGACACCCGGATGGAACGAAGTTCCTTTCGATTAATTTTTTTTAAAGTTATAATAATATTTTTTTTTATTAACAAATATAATAACTGATCAAAATAACTGGCTTGCTTTCTATAAGAGAGAGAGAGAGAGAGTCGAGAGACGCGCACGCCGCACGGCTTACAACTATAGCAAAAAGTGTCGTTGCAACTTTTTTCCGTCTAGCCCCCTTTCGCAACGCGCGATAAGGAACTTCGTTCCAAAAACTGCTCTATCTAAAACTTTTTATTAAAATGTAAACAAAACTATATTATGGCAAATGTGATATTATTACTATCACATTTCCACAAACAATATATTACTCTGACCCACATGAAGACATATAATGCATTTTCCCGTATACACATGCTCGCGTCACTCTGAGCTTGAAGCGCCGTAAGCTTGCATATTTATGAGCCATGTTCGTAATGAAGGCAGACTAATGAAGCATGTACTGTGTTGTATTTGGTAGTGTTACACTATATTATTTTGTAAACACTTGATATTTTAGTGACAAATAAATAACTTTGAGTGAAATAAGCTTTTTCTTTCTAACATACTACTGGTGTTAAGTTTATTGAAATTAGAAAATTAGAAGCTAAATCCACTATTTAATTGGTAAATAGAACATAATTCGACACATCAAAATTTTTCTGTACTCCATATTAGAATCATTTGTGTAAGATAAACCGTTGAGTATTTTGCCAGCATTAGGTATTTACGGATCTTTTCATTTCTGATATGATCACGTATTTTACAGAAATTCTGATCATTGCTTTCTCCATCGTGTTTCAGAGCCGTATGTCATCACTGACAACACGTACTGTTCAAAGATTATATGGTCTTCAAGCACTATGAGTTTTTGGACAAGAATTTGTTTCAGATTGTGAATAAGTTTCTTGTATCTTCGCCTGATTCTATCCAACATTTGATTATTTAATTTATTGAACTGTTTCGCATACAAACTTATGTTTCGTATAGATATTAACCATACCTACTCATGACGTCTAAATCTTAGCTTGGAACTACATAAGCAAGCATATTTATGAGGCCACGTCTATTCTAATGAAGACAGTACCTAATACGTAATGGAATATTAAATTTCGTGATAGTATATTATACAATAAATAATATGCCTACTATAATAATAATATGTAAGTAGTCCTTATTCTAGTTGTACCTACCATACATTATTATATTAAACATACCTACTGCATTTATTTAAAATTATTATGAAGGTATTTAGAACTAGAAGATTTAAATAAATTTTTGATACGTTGATTGATGATTGATGATTTCGGCCACGCGCCATTATTCGAAAAAGTAGATTAGGTATATTAAGTAATATCCATGCGAAAACTACTGACCAAAAAATGCCTTAGTTAGGTATTATCTAAGGCATTTTATGGTCAGTGTTTTTTCGAGTTTTGTGAGTTAAAGTAAACCTTTATCTACCTATAGTGTGGTAAGTGAAGTAATCTTCATTCCTTTTTTTATTTATTTTAATTCATAATTAATCATCAATCATCAGGTAGGTATAATACGAGTATACCTATATTGTAGTAAATAGCATTATGCTATCTTAGCTTTAAGTTTTTCCCACATAATAATAACATCGCAATTAGATAAACTATAATATTCCATGAATATCGTCGTAGGTATAAAGCTGCCAAATTCAAGACGCTATTTCATTAGGGCGCCTTCATTACGCGCACGGCCGTAGGCTCATAAATATGCAAACCTGTATGTGGCTTGGAGATAATATAATACATAAGTGTACTGGAAAGTGTATTAAGTATGTATTTATAGAGGTCATCATCATTCGGTGAAGTTTTCATTGGTTGGTAGGAAACGCATGCGGTTTGCGGGCGAGTCATTAAAACCATGCCGAAGGGCCCGCATAATTATGTCAAGCTATTTTCATTGTTCATTCAAAGTGCGGGAGATTTCCAAAACGCATTACAATTTGCTGCGGGGAGTACCCGCATGATGTGCGAATCAACCTACCTGTTATCGACGAATGAATTATTTATTTATTGTAAATTCTGTTAATTACATTTTAGAATCTATACTTCTGACTCTAAAATGTAATTAACAGAATTACTTATTATATTACTTTTACTTATTTATGTGAAACAATTTAAATAAAGGAAAAAAAAAAAAAAAAAAATCTATACTTCTATACTAATAAATAAAATTGAAGTGTCTGTCTGTAATTTCGAAATAACTACCACAAATTAAGCTCATATGGTTATTTGAACGATACCATAACCGAATCACACGTTTTTAAAATTTTTGTCTGTCTGTCTGTCTGTTTGAACGGGCTAATCTTCGGAACGGCTGAACCGATTTTGACGGTACTTTCACAGACAAGTAGAGGATTAACCAAGGAGTAACATAGGCTACTTTTTTAACCGACTTTCAAAAAAGGAGTTGTGTTGAAATCGGTAAGTACCTATGTTAAAAAACGCCCTGATAGGTATTTTCGCTGCGCGCGACGGCCGCGTACGCGGTGCGGCGGTACGCCGCCGCGCGGCGGGCGGGTGCGGTGAAGAGGGTGCATGCTCCAATCCAATTCCAATCTCCATTTCGAACGAGGGAGCTAATGCGTGCGGATGTGTACTGCTTTTGTTGCGTGCGTTTTCGTAATTTTTATTTTGAATCGGAGATTTTGTTTTTATTAGGGGTTATGATGTTTTTTATTTCTTTAGTTTGTTTTAGTCGTATGTATGTCGAAGGCAGGGTCACTGCCAACCGCGCCAACGGGCCAGTCAAAACTACTGAACAGATTTGGCTGCAATTTTGAATGGAGATAAAAAATTCCCTAAGTAAGTATAAAGGTTGGAAAAGGGAGCGGGAAGGGGAACCAGAAATCTACTTAATATCCCTCAGGATTTGTGAAAAACCGAAATTCACGCGGGCGAAGCCGCGGGCAAAAGCTAGTCGTAAATAAACTCTTTATTGCTCATATTGAAAAAAAAAAAAAGCGGTCAAGTGCGAGTCAGACTCGCGCACCGAGGGTTCCGTACTCCAGAAGTATAAGTACAATCTGTTTTTCATTAGTTTGTTTTAAAAGGTAAGGTGCTAATTAAGCTAGGCCTCTAAATTGTATGAGCACTCATACAACTCAGAGGTCTATCTTAATTGACGCAACTATGTATGTATGGGGACACCCTTTAATTTCCAGCTTTTTTAGTTTTTGGAATTTTTCCTTTATTTGTGCTATAAGACCTGGCTTTTTGACAAATTTCGTAATTCTAGGTCAGCTGGAACTACCATTTAGGTTTTCGACCCAAAACCTATAGAGTACTTCCGGTTGACCTAAATTTGTCAATTTGGATCAAAAGCAAGGTCTTACAGATCAAGTAAAGTAAAACATCCGAAAAATAAAAAAGTTGAAAATTAAGGTAAATTTTGGTATACTTACGAGTTATCATGAAAATCTATATTTGCCCATATCTTTTTATTGTGTGGACTCAGGACCTTAATTTTTATACACCTAATAGGAACCATAGACCTTAGTATCTGGTATAAATTTCAACTTGCTAGGTCCACCAGTTCTTGAGAAAATCGGTGGTGACACACGGACGGACAGACAGATAGACGGACAAGAAAGTGAACCCTTATAAGGTTATAAGGGTTCCTTTTTTTACTTTTTGAGGTACGGAATCCTAAAAAAAACCACCTTCAATAGTAATTATCCAGAAATAAGTGTGCACCGACAGTACTTTGTTTTTTTTTATATCTTTACACTGAGCACAATTACAGCAACATCTTCTTTCGCAAAATGGAGAAGTCAGCGACATGAAAAAAGCTTGCCTCACTAATGAGATTGCACTCTTTGTGACTGCTGCAGTCTTAGCGCTCGACGCATGTTTACACTGTAAACAATACGAAATATTATCATATTTTATAGTGTAAAATTTTTTTTATTAATACTTTCTATTTTATATATATAAACAAAGAGAAATAAATTAATAAATTATTTAAAAAATTAAAACTAGTTACAGAAGAATAGGAGCCAAACATATTTAATTTGATATTATCTACAATATATTGGAAAATAATTTTAATTAAATTAATAACTTTGTAATAAAATATTCAACGTTGCCATATTTGACCGAGCTGTAATTGCATTTGAAACGCTGATGAGCAAAACACAGTACAAAATATAGTTTATACTACACCTGCTCGGAAAGTACCTTCTGGTTTTTCTCCTATCGACGGTCAAAAGTACGTCATTACTGTCAAACAAATATGCGGGGCGAAAAGAACTATGAGAATTCATTGTTAACGCGCTAGAGCGGAAATTCCATTTATGAAATTCCATTACTAACGTGCTTTTTTCTTTTTAATTTTTGATAAAATACGATCAGTACATGAAAAAAAACCTATTTCGACAAAAGACGACATAAAAAGCACCTATAATAAAATAAATATGTAACCGCCACGGTAGATGGCGCTGATGTCGGTATGTCACCTAGCACGACTGGGGTCTGTTATTTTAAATAAATTCAATTTTAATTAATACAATTAAATATAAAGTAAAAGTAAAAAATAGAAAATATAAATTTTTCGCGCTATTTTCTTTGTATTTTGTGAGTCGCTTTCTTTTGTTTTACCTATCCAAATTTTCAATCAAATAACTTTAGGGAACTCGAAGTGTCTAAGTAGTGAACCGCCCAACGCCGCCGGAATTAAAAATATGTGGCCAAGCAATTATTGTTATATTGAAAATCTCTTAACCAAGATATCTAGAAATAGATACAACAAAGCATATGAAGATTTTTTACAATGGAAACCCAACGTCTTTTTCTGATTGATTTCCGGTAATAATTTTAATATTTTTGATTATTTTATTATTTTCCTCGTAGGTGTAGTATAAAGTAGTATGTATCCCTTCGGGAGAAAGTGCGATTCCTCTCGGGTGTATTGCGGCCCTACGGCCTACGGCCTCGGGCCTCAAACTACACCCTCGTAGTAATCGGTCACTTTCTCCCGTCGTGGAACAATGTACTAATACTGATAAGCTATGTTAGCGCAGCTAGGCATTAGGCAAATGCAATCGGATTACGCTGCAGTGGTACACAGGTGCTACGTAAAGTTATACAGGGTGACTGGTAACAGGATACATTCCTTGAAGGGGCTTAAAGTAGAGCTCATTTGCAGCAATTTTTTTCATATAATGTCCTATCCGAAACTTAGTCGTTTCCGAGTTATTGAAGATTTAAGGTTTTTAGCAAAAAATTCCAGTTTTAAAGTTAAAATTAGTTGCTGAAGAAAATCATACCCGGTTTTGTTGGTTTTTTTGTAGTTTTCTGATAGAAAAACGTTCAGAAACTCAATCAAAATCAAAATAAGCTAGAAAATACCGTTAACTTTTCAGTTAAAGCCTAAAAACCACGTATTATTTTTAAGAAAAAAATCGAATTTGATGAAAAGCAATAGTATTTCTAAAAAAAAATGTATGGAACGTTACGTACACATTACTGAAATAACTTCCTTGATTCATTAGCTATTCAAAAAGGTACAGATGTCTACGACTTTTTTCAAAACCTCGATTTTATTAACAAAATTCTGAGGACTGACGAGTTTCAATTTGACTGGGATGGAATCACAAAGTATCATAATTTACATTATTGGGCGGCAAAAGGAGAAAACCTAAAAAAGAAAAAGAAAGGGCACATCAACGGAGGTATTCTGTAAAAGTATGGATAAGATTAATCAATTAGACATCTAATTGGCCCGCATTTTTCCCTCGGAATTTAAAAAATACGAATTAGGTGAAAAGAATATTATTTCTAAAAAAAAAATTTATGGAATGTTACGTAAAAATTACTGAATTAACTTCTTTGATTCATTAGCTATCCAACGAGGTAAAGATGTTTACAAAAAACTGCAAGAACGATTTTTAATTCACTTTGAAACTTGTAGTAGTTTAATGACTAATTGATTAATTTTAGGAAGAACAATAAACTAACTAATAATTATTAGTAATTACATATTTTAGGTTCGCAAAAGAAAAACTAGTTATGATTTTAATCTAAATTTTAATCTTTATTTTATTCTAAAGCTTAGTGTTAGTCTTAATCTTAATCTAAATCTAATTTTAAACTTGCTCTAAATGTGAACCTCTTTGTTTGATACAAGCCCAAAGCCTTTTTCGTATTTCCGTTTAAGTTACTCTTGTTGGCTAATTCTTACGCATTTCATGAGCTGCACGAAGAGTCCTCGCGAAGCTCATCTGTGATCATGGGGTAAACGTACATCAAATCATTCATGTGGCCCCAAAGATAAAAGTTTCAAGGCGTTAAATCTGGACAAGGAATAGGTTCACCTATCGTTATTGCAGTTTTTTGTAGACATCTTTACCTCTTTGGATAGATAATGAATCAAAGAAGGTAATTCAGTAATTTTTACGTAACGTTCCATACATTTTTTTTAGAAATAATATTCTTTTCACCTAATTCGTATTTTTTAAATTCTGAGAGAAAAATGCGGGCCAATTAGATGTCTAATTGATTAATCCTATCCATACTTTTACATAATACCTCCGTTGATGTGCCCTTTCTTTTTCTTCTTTAGGTTTTCTCCTTTTGCCGCCCAATAATGTAAATTATGATACTTTGTGATTCCATCCCGGTCAAATTGAGACTCGTCAGTCCTTAGAATTTTGTTAATAAAATCAAGATTTTAAAAAAAGTCGTAGACATCTGTACCTTTTTGGATAGCTAATGAATCAAGGAAGTTATTTCAGTAATGTGTACGTAACGTTCCATACATTTTTTTTTAGAAATACTATTGCTTTTCATCAAATTCGATTTTTTTCTTAAAAATAATACGTGGTTTTTAGGCTTTAACTGAAAAGTTAACGGTATTTTCTAGCTTATTTTGATTTTGATTGAGTTTCTGAACGTTTTTCTATCAGAAAACTACAAAAAAACCAACAAAACCGGGTATGATTTTCTTCAGCAACTAATTTTAACTTTAAAACTGGAATTTTTTGCTAAAAACCTTAAATCTTCAATAACTCGGAAACGACTAAGTTTCGGATAGGACATTATATGAAAAAAATTGCTGCAAATGAGCTCTACTTTAAGCCCCTGCAAGGAATGTATCCTGTTTCCAGTCACCCTGTATGCTTATGTGTTGTAAGGATTTGTAGATTTCGTGACTGGGTGTTTCAGAGGATCATGCTAATTTTAAGTCTGTGCAGAGTCGCGTGACCTAGTTGCGACAGCTGATTGAGCTGATAAGTAGAGGAACGTTCACTCAAGTCGGTGAATGGAATGGTGAACGACATTGGAAGTCTGATGAACCTTGGAACCCTCGTACTTTTAGTTTTAAGTTTCCGTAAGTAATTATCACCATTACTTCTTAAATTGACGTTCAAAAGTGTACAGTGTACCAATTTTGAATAATATATTTGAATTTGAATTAGGACTCCGTACCTACCTCGAATAGCTCGTTAAGCTCTAATTTTCGGTTTTTATACTGTTTAATTGTAAATACTAATGAAATCATACTTTTCGAGTTTTATGGTGCGGTAGGATTCTGGGAACCACGTCTTTCAATAAATCCTAGGTAGGTACATCTCGATAATTTAACCAAAGAAAAGCTGTGAATTTTGAAACTGCACAAATCCGGATTTATTCGATTCGGGCCGGATTTCGGCTGTTCGAAACGACAGCGAGCCAATCAGAAAGCTTAGCTTAGTGAAGCGGGATTTACATTTCAACTAAGCAAGGTCCATTTTTAATAGTACCTAATAATATTACAATGTGAATTTGTTATTTTATATTCATTCAAGAAATCAAGATATTTTCTTTATTGTTTGATGATTATAAAAATAAAACTTAAAATAAGAGTAAAACTACTTACTTCGAAAGCACCGAAAAGTATTATCAAATAACTTTATATCATCATCATCATCCGGGTAAAATGTAGCTTAGAGGTCTCCTTATAATCCTCTACCTGCCGTAAAAATCACTTAAAAAATTGGTTCAACTGTTCTGAAGATTAGCTCATACAAATAGTCAGACAGACAAGCGAAAATGTAATAAAAGCTTGTGTTGATTATGTCGATTCAACAACCATTTGAATTAAATAAGAGGCATTTATTTCGACAGATAGATTCTTCAATTTTATTTATTCGTACCTACTTAAATACATCCACTCGTAGATTATTGCTGCGAGCTTTTCAGATTTGAATTTTTAATATTTCTGCGAATTAAAATCGAGTATAAAAAGAGCGTGTTGTGTTAAATTGCGGGCGCACTGGTGAAGTATTAAAGGTAAGAAGTAGTATGAGAGTTTTCACATTCCTTTGTTCCATCCAAGTATATGTTTATTTGTGCAAATCACATCGGTTTTTTGTGCGCAAATTTAACTTTAACGATACCACCACCACTATAGCCTTTCAACATCCCACTGTTGGGCACAGGCCTCCTCTCTCATAGGGGAGAGGGATTTAGAGCTTAGACCCGCCACGCTGGTCCAATGCGTGTTGACGGGCTTTAACGAGTATTATCACGTGATATTCATAATAACCGGGACCGCTTAACGTGCTCTCCGAGGCACGGGAGTGAAAAACCGCCAATCACCAAATCCGGGCTAGCACTGAGAATTTCTTGACAGAAAACACCAGTACCATCCTAACAATTATTATTTGCCCGACCCGGGAATCGGATTCGATTTCTCGTGATCTGCGGTCGAATATGCTAACCACTAAACCAACGAGGCAGTTTAGAAAGCTGTCTTTAACGATATCTTTACTTTAATCGCCTGATGTGCGACTAAATGAGTATCCGCTTGTAAGATTTAATAAAGATTAATCTAGTATATCATACAAGAGTTCTTTAAATAGTCGCGTCGGCAGGTATCTAGTTAGTTTTGTAAAAGGACCCAAAGTACCTCGTTAGCGCGGATCCCGGGCGACTTGCGACACGAGATGACGTCATTCAAACCTAAAAGGACGTCTTGATACACAGGAATCAACATAAATGTACGTAGTAATCATAAAGTTATGATATTCTTAACTTTATAGAGCTCTTCAGATACTTACCTAAGTTATCTAAAAATCAGCTGTTCATCCGTCGGATAAAGCGATCGATCAGGGAATAATAGCCAATGTGCGCCCAGCTTAATGTATCGATTTCGTAAGTTTTCATTTAGCGATTTTTGTGAAAATATACGTATACGTCTCTTAAGCTTTTCAAAACACAAAAACAAATTAAGCCCACCATTTAAGTTGAAAAATAATATTGTGTAGCAAAAATTATGAGTTAAGCCCTTGCCCAAAGCCGAAAAACATACCTACATAATAAATATTAGGACTGTAGCAGACTACACGGAACAGCAAAGGATAAGATAGGTAAGCTGAATAATAAATCCGAGGCTTGCGGTCTGCTGGCTGCCAGATTGCACTGTGCGCGTAATACCTCCGTTTGGCTAATGGCTTTACCAAGTGCATTCGCTAGACAACACATAAATTGAATATGTTTGTACATATACATGCTGAGCGGCAATGAAATAAAACTCAAATCATTAAGACCGACGTTATAGGATCACAGAACATAAACAAGTCAAAATGGATGATAGAACCGTTCAAACTTCGGCATGATGTGAATGCATATAATATATTATGCATTCACATCATCATCATCACTCATATTATGAGTTTATGTTTCATCATCATCATCATGATCAACCCATTACCGGCTCACTACAGAGCACGGGTCTCCTTTCAGAGTGAGAAGGGTTTTGGCCATAGTCTTCCACGCTGGCCAAGCGGATTGGCAGACTTCACACACCTTTGAGAACGTTGTGGAGAACTCTCAGGCATGCAGGTTTCCTCACGATGTTTTCCTTCACCGTTAAAGCAAGTGATATTTAAATACTTAAAACGCATATAACTCCGAAAAGTTAGAGGTGCGTGCCCGGGATCGAACCCACGACCTCCGATTAGAAGTCGGTCGTCCTAACCACTAGGCTATCACAGCTTTTTTTTAGTTTATGTTTGTTTTTGATCAATGAAATGAAACCGTAGCGCGTGCTTGTTCAAACGCAGATATTTTGTTGAATAGAAGCAGGCGTTAGGGCGTTTGTGCACTTACTCGTTTTCGATTCGTTTTCGATTCATGTTCGTTTTTTTAATGAACATCATAAAAACGGATACGAAATTCACGAATGACATTTGTGCACTTAATCGTGATTTCACTATACGTTTTAAGCATTTCGTAGATAAAACCGTGTTCATAATGTGTGCTGCATTTAATCGTCGTCAGCTTTTCGCACTTCTCTTATACATTCGTAGGCGATCATCACTTAATGACATGACATGACATCATGAAAAAACTTTTTTTAATTACTATCGAAAGAATGTTGCTACTTTCGATTTCATATTGTGTCATATAAAAAAAAAGATTCCTCGGCAAGACACACGTTTTAGAGAATGCATAACTCCAGAAAAAATGCTGGCAGTAACACTAAGGTAAGTGATTATGAATATTTCACACGGTACGGTTAGTATCAAAATTATCTAAGCATACGTCATATATTTTGTGAACATCCCAAGTGGACATTACGCTCTTGTAAGAAAACAGTAACAACTAAGTATCAGAAATGATATTTTTTATGAAATGTTCATATTTTGCTGATAGTTTTTGACTACCAACCACAGGTATGGAAATTTTGATTATACTACAATATTTATGTATTTTACTCGAAGTAAGTAAAACTAATTTGAATGAAACAAACGATTTATTTTAATGCCAAATTATGTAGGTATTAACTTTTAATAATAATCAACTGCTTTGAATCATGTTTTGTTGGAATTCAAGAAATGCAAATACCTGTGTTTTTCAAATACCTCACAACATCAGGACTCATCTCTGCCCTCTTTCCACACACCATTCCACTCGCGTCCTTATTTTAAAACGATTCGATGTGAAGAATTCACGAATATATAAACACGAAAACGAATCGAAAACGAGTAAGTGCACAAACGCCCATACAGTTATAAGGAAGGCTATGTCGAATCGTGTTTTCACGAAACACGAAAACGAATCGAAAACGAATAAGTGCACAAACGCCCTTACTTTGCGGAATTCCAACTTCACAACGGACGATTGCTAAGTCGTTGCAATCGTCCGTTGTGAAGTCGAAACGATCGTCGAGTTTATTTTGTGTTGAATTTGTGTGTTGTGCCTACTTTGTCACTGTTAGGGGATTATAGCAAAGTAAAATTTTGTTTCCATTGTATACGCAGATATTTGATTATGCATCTATCGCTTTTCCGCGTAACGGTTCCACTGGTATGGTTTCCTGGCGTAGGTACGCCACCGTCCTACAAGATAGCGGATGCTAGGCCATGTCACACCCGCGACTGTACCGGGCATAAGTCTAATATAGGCCACCATTATGTGCTGGAGTAACCTGAAGTATGTCTTGTGCAGTTCAGATTACGGTATACTATTCTGCTATTTAGTATGTCATGAGCATAAAAACACAATACTATATAGTATAGCTTAGTATAGCTTAGTAGTGAACGTTTCCATATAAATGAATTCGGAGCGATATTGATATGCTTATAGTAATATGAACTGGTGTTAATTATAATTTTAAACATTGTGATAACATACACATATATATATACAGTGTATGTAATAAAGGCACGCTATGCATTTAAAACGAGCAAACAAATTTAAAAATTACGTTGTCCCAATTTCATAGATAAAAGTTAGGCTTCACACAAAAATTATGAATTCATTACTAACCGTAAGTGCTCAGTGTTTTCATTTCACGAAACAGAGAAAAATGAACTCGTGTGTGTCACGTTTTGTTATGAAACTAGGTTTTTATTAGGAAATATACATTTCAATTTATTACCTGTTTGGACTTGTCGACATAGTAAATTTCGTTAATTTATTTTTCACTAGCTGATCCCCGCGACTTCGTCCGCGTGGATATAGGTTCTTATATAGGATCGGATTGGATCCCATAATCCTTTTTTGTACCTAAACTAAATGTAGTCTAATTTATTCCTTATAACATCAACTATCTGCCATGGAAAGTTCCATCAAAATCGATCCAGCCGTTTCGGAAATTACCTGGAACAAATAACCAGCCCGACAAACATAAATTTAAACGCACGCCAGTTTAAAATAAGCCGAACGTACATACATAGATCCGGGCCCCAAGTTATTTGAACACAATAAATGTCTGTCATTTCTGAACTAAAAAACCTATGACCTTGAAATATTTACGGAACAATACTTAAAGTACTACCTTTCTAACAAAGAAAGAATGAGTTAAATCGAACTACGCGTTAATGAATTACAGCTAAATACACGTTTTAACTTTCTTCCCCTCTCCCGAGGGAACCATGCTGAATTTCGGGATCAAAGGTATCCTATGTCCTACCTCGGAGTATAAACTCAAATCATACCAAGTTTCATTCGAATCCATCCAGTAGTTTCGGCGTGATGCGCGGCCAAGTTACAGACAGACAGACAGACAGACAGACAAAAATAAAACAAATTGCAGTTTTGGCTTCAGTATCGATTATAGAGTGCCCTCCAATAAAAAATTTCAAAATATCTTCAATGTACAGAATTGGATCTGTTACAGTTTTATTATATTATAGAAGAAGATACTAGCTGACCCCCGCGACTTCGTTCGCGTGTTTATAGGTTTTATATAGGATCGGATCGGATCCCATAATTCTTTTATGTACCTACCTAAACTAAATGTCGTCTAAGTTACTCCTTAAAACATCCCCTATCTGCCATTGGAAGTTCCGTTAAAATCGATCCAGCCATTTCGGAGATTAGTTGGAACAAATAGACAGACCGACAAACATAAATCTAAACGCACACCAGTTTAAAATAAGCCGTACGTTCAAAGATCCGGGTCCCAAGTTATTTGAACCCAATAAATGTCTGTCATTTCTGAACTAAAAAACCTATGACCTTGAAATATTTACGGGATAATTAAAAATTAAATTTTTTTTAAATTAAAAATTTATTTATTCATGCACCTTAAAAATGTTTACACATAAATTACAATGTACCTTGATAACTGCATTAGTTACAAAACTGTGTTGCAGTTATCAGGCCTCCCAAATATTGATACATTTTAATGAGCAGAAATCATTACAATTATCCATAAAATTGATTATAAAAATAAAACATTGATTATACAAATAAAACTAAACATGCAATTTTGTGAAAGTATGCGTTTAACAGTCAGTGTGTATATATATATATATGCGTGTATGTATGTGTGTATATGTGTGTGTGTGTGTGTGTGTGTGTGTGCGTATGTATGTGTGTGAGTGGGTTATGTGAGATTTGATTGTATGAGCACTGTGTGGGTTTGCAGAAAGAAGGATATGTTATGCTTTTTGTTATTTAATAACATTTAATAGTTCCTCTGTTTCAAAGTACGACAGGTTTTTGAGCCAATTACTAATACGCGATTTACATTGTTTGTATGTTAAGTTATATATATGAAGTTTTTTGTTGACCCTGTTATAAAGCAGAGGGGTTATAAAGAGATATTGTCGACTAGCTTGGACATATTTAGAAATTTTATAAGGACAAATAGACTCAATTCTACGCAGGTTTGTATTAACTCTAGGGACATAAGGTAATTCTCGATGTTTATAAATGGTTGAGTGAAGAATAAAGAGTTGTCTCACCGTCATAACTTCACATAGTTTGTATAAATCTGCTGTTGGGAAAAGCCTAGGTTTATGTGTGATAACCTTCAGTAAAGCTCTCTGCGCTCTCTCAGCACGGATTAATAGTGACTTACAGGCACCTCCCCAGACTGGTATACAGTAAGTGATGACGGATTGCGCTAAGGCAAAATATATTGTTTTTAGTAAAGGAAGATCGACAACCTGACGTAGGTTTTTGAAAACAAACATTAATTTCCTAAGCCGGGAGACAATGTGGTCAATTTGGTGATTCCATCTGAGGGTACAATCAATTTCAACACCTAAATACTTTAAGTGGTCACTACGTTGTATATGTGTGCAATCACAATTATCAGACATAAGAGAGCAATGGTGGGCTCTGATACAATAAGCTGGAGATGGTAGTGTAAATTTTCCAAAAGGTTATGTATTTTGTCTTAGTAATATTTAAGCTAAGTATATTACATCTCAGCCAGTTCATAACAGTCCCAAGAGCCATTTCAGCTCGTACTTTTGCGTTTGACCAAGTGTTCCCATTTATAAGGAGGACAGTATCATCTGCATAAGACAAAATTTTACAGTGAGGAATGTTGAGGTCACAGAGGTCATTAACGTAAATTAAAAATAGCGTGGGCCCAAGCACGCTGCCCTGAGGAACTCCGTAGCAAAGAGACTGCTCGTTACTCAGAATCCCGTTTATCGTAACCATTTGAGTTCGGTCACTCAAAAAGCTCCTAAAAATGTCATGTGCAAGACCCCTGATACCGTAACCCTCCAGCTTGTCAAGAAGTATTGGAACAGAGACAGTGTCAAATGCTTTGGCAAGATCTAAAAAGATTCCAATAGTTTTAATTTTTTTACTCAAGTTAGTAGAAATAGTGTTGGTTAAGTTTAAAATTGCATCATTTGTAGATTTAAAACATCTAAAACCATATTGGTTGGAGGATAATATATTATTTTTATTCAGATAGTCTAAGAGACGCTTATTAAGAATTTTTTCAAGAATTTTTGACAAACATGTTAAAACTGAGATAGGTCTGTAGTTGCTAACACTGTCTCTGCTCCCTGATTTAAATATTGGGTGAACCAAGGCTTTTTTAAAGACTCGAGGGAAAACCCCCGAGGCAAGACATAAATTAAAGATATGTGTGAGAGTTGGAGTGAGTATGTGTCGAGCTTTTTTTAAAATTGTTGTAGGAATGAAATCCCAACCCTTGGCACTATTTAGCTTTAGGCCATCGATAATATTATTTATTTCCCGACAGTCAGTAGGGTACAAGACCATGGAGTCCCGCAGTGTATGTTTCAAAGAGGAGGACTTAAAAAATTCTTTTCTTTGTTCAAGGGAGCCATGATAAGAATCTAACTTGGATGCCAGGTCTTTACCTACATTAGAAAAATAGTTATTAACTTCGTTAGCTGAAGAATGTTGACTATTAGAAATATTTAGTAATTGACTCGCAGACGATTTGTTTTGACTTATTCTACCAATTCTTTTTACGATTTTCCATATAGCGCCTGAATCACCACTAGCTTTCTGTAAATCAACTTGATCGTACGCTTTTTTGACTTTTTTTAATAAATTGTTACAAAAAATTTTATAACGTGTGTAGGTGATTTTAAGAGTGGTGTTTAAAGGATCTTTTTTAGTTTTTTTGTACAATTTATCACGGTTTCGGATACACCGCAGAAGTCCAGGGGTAATCCAAGGCTTTATAATTCTCTGTTTGGACGGTATATTGACAGTAATAGTATATTTTTCTAAAGCTAAGGAAATAATATTAACTAAGGTCGAAGCAGCCAGTTCAGCATCCTGAAGCATGTTTATTTTAACAAAATCAGTTTTTTCCAATTCTTCCAATACACTTGACTCATTTAGTCGTTTACGTGTGCAATTTATAGGGTCATGGGATTGTGCAAGTTCACTACACAATATCACTGGAGCATGGTCAGTAATAAAAGAATCAAGCACCAACGTAACGGCAGATTTACTGGTTTTCAGCATTACGTGGTCAAGACAGTTCTCATTTCGTGTAGGGTAAGTGTGAGCTGGGAGCAGACCATGTGAGGCGACGAGATTCAAATACTCATCCGATTTATTGCTGTCACTATTTGGAATAATATTAATATTTAAATCTCCTACAACAGCTATTGTTTGGAAGGCACTTAAGGCATAGAGAGTTTTGTCGAGGCTGGCCAAAAAATCACTAATGTTCGTGACAGAGGGAGATCTGTATACAGCAACAATAGCTGTGTGGTTAGCTAGTTTAACTATCAAGCAGTTTCCATCGGTAAAAAATGGTTCTTCACATTTATAAGTAAGACCGTCCCTTAAATAAATAGTCACTCCATCATTTTGGTTAGAGTATTTAGAAGAAAAGGAGGAATACCCCAGTAAACTAGGAACAACAGGTGCACCCTTTAGCCAGCATTCGGACAAAACAATCACATCAATATGAAAGCTTATTCTATGTAAAAGTAAAGTTAATTTATCGAAATTACAATTTAAACTCCTTATGTTAACATGTAAAATTTTTATGTATTGGTTATAATTTTGTATTAAATTGCTACATGTTTCAGGAGTACACATATAAGCGCTAGACACTGAAATATTTTCAATTTGTTCAGCTAATTCCATCTTATTGTTATTTAGAGTTAAATATAAAAGGTAAGCGTTTAGCATTAGAATGGTCCATAATGAAATATTTGTTTATATATTTTACTGAGTTGGGAAAAATATCAAGAAATAGTAATTTAATTTTTTGGCTCCGAATAGTAAGAACTACTAAAAGTGACTTGTTTAGTAACTGGAAGCAATTACATATCCCTAAGATGCAGTATGTTATCTGTGATTGCATATTAAAGTAATTTGTAAGTGAGTGTAAAATTAGAATGGGTAATTTACAAGTATTACATGTGTTTTTAGGATACCAATTTGCACAAATCTATAATATAATAAAACTGTAACAGATCCAATTCTGTACATTGAAGATATTTTGAAAATTTTTGTTGGAGGGCATTCTATAATCGATACTGAAGCCAAAACTGCAATTTGTTTCATTTTTGTCTGTCTGTCTGTCTGTCTGTCTGTCTGTCTGTATCTTGGCCGCGCATCACGCCGAAACTACTGAACGGATTCGAATGAAACTTGGTACGATTTGAGTTTATACTCCGAGGTAGGACATAGGATACTTTTTATCCCGAAATTCAGCACGGTTCCCTTGGGAGAGGGAAGAAATTTAAAACGTGTATTTAGCTGTAATTCATTAACGCGTAGTTCGATTTCACTCATTCTTTTTTTGTTAGAAAGGAATACTTTAAGTATTGTTCCGTAAATATTTCAAGGTCATAGGTTTTTAGTTCAGAAATGACAGACATTTATTGCGTTCAAATAACTTGGGACCCGGATCTTTGAACGTACGGCTTATTTTAAACTGGTGTGCGTTTAAATTTATGTTTGTCGATCAGTCTATTAGTGCCAGCTAATTTCCGAAACGGCTGGATTGATTTTGAATAAACTTTCAATGGCAGATAGATGATGTTATAAGTAGTAACTTAGGCTACATTTAGTTTGGGTACATAAAATAATTATGGGATCCGATCCGATCCTATATAAATCCTATAAACACGCGAACGAAGTTGCGGGGGTCAGCTAGTTATAAATAAATTATTATGTACTATTTTCGTGATACATTTTTGTGTAAAATTATATACATTACAAATTATATAAATTACAAAACATAAAATCAGGCGAACCAGAAGACAAGCAAACATTACAAAATGGCGAAATCTAAAAACTAAATAAGCTATTAGTCATTTATTTTTAAGTTTCACTAAGTCGCTTTCGGAGTTAATTCGATGGTATGAATCACCCTCATTTTTTCTTAAGTACACTATGCCGTTTGATGTCCAACAAAACTTGAAATTGTTCTTAGTTTGGTATTCGCGTGATAATGCAAATAGTTTTCTGGTTTTTTGATTAAGGTGTTCGGAAATATAGATGGGTGTCGCTGGTCCATCTAGGCCTACAATCTGAGTATTAAGTTTATTGTTGGGATGATTCTTGTTGTATGTTTTTGTGTGGTTTAAAATATTTTCCTTCATGATCACTGATATAAAATCCACAATAATGGGTTTAATTATGCTTGACTTCGTGTTTATTCGGTATATATTTCGTATATCAGATGGATTAATACAGATATTTAAGGTTTGTGCAATGTTCTTTACATACCTTATGAGGTCATTCTTACACTCAGATTGTTTTACAGGTATATTACGCATTTCTAGACAGGCACCATTACTGATTTTTTCCATTCTTTCGATTTTGTCCTCTAAGCTCTTTATATACGTAACATTATTATTTTTCTCCTCCTCAAGGTATTGCAATTTTAACTGAATCTCATCATAGCGCGATGACATAAATTCGAGGCTAGTTTGAATGTCTTTGTTTTGCTGCTGTATTAGACTTACAGTTTCCTGCAGGAGCTTGAAGTTGTTATTTTGCTGTTCTTTAAATTCTTTGAACAAATTTAGCATATCCTTCCTAAAAAGCGAGTTCGAATCACTATCATCCTCATAAGAACTCTGTCGCCTCCGTTTTTGTTTCCTCGATTTATTAGTATGAGATGGTGACTTTATTTTATCACTCATTATTGCGTCGGAATCAAATCGGGTGGACCCGAACTGTGACGGCGAGAGAGGGTTGTCGGTCGCAGTTTTACCAAGCGGCATCTCGGCGAGTGCGAGAAGGTATGCTGCACAAGACGCAATCGTAAACAATGCACTCAAAATAGCATGTCCGCTATCGATTACAGAAAAGAACAACTAGTCAGCAACACACCTTTGTTAGAGGAAGATGCCACAAGTTGCGTACGCGCACGTCATCGATCTGTCCTTTTCTTATCCGTGGCGTCACTGATCAGCAGAGTTCCATTTGATAAGACGGCGCATGCGCATGTCATGAAGTGCAATACCTACAAAGCCTACTAAAATACCTGCAAGTACCTACCTTTCTAACAAAAAAAGAATGAGTTAAATCGAACTACGCGTTAATGAATTACAGCTAAATACACGTTTTAACTTTCTTCCCCTCTCCCAAGGGAACCGTGCTGAATTTCGGGATAAAAAGTATCATATGTCCTACCTCGGAGTATAAACTCAAATCGTACCAAGTTTCATTCGAATCCATTCAGTAGTTTCGGCGTGATGCGCGGCCAAGATACAGACAGACAGACAGACAGACAGACAGACAGATAGACAGACAAACATGAAAAAAATTACAGTTTTGGCTTCAGTATCGATTATATAGTGCCCTCCAATAAAAATTTTCAAAATATCTTCAATGTACAGAATTGGATCTGTTACAGTTTATATTATATTATAGACATTACAAACATACCACTTTTTTATAGGTTATATATTTATTAAGTACCTATATGGGTTTTAATTATAATATGTTATTATTATGTTCTGAAAAAACTCTACGGGCCTCAGCAGCAAATTATTATTAAAACGGTTTTCTGGATCAAATTTCCTATTTCATATCACATACTTACTCTCTATTAAAACTAAAATACTTATCTTCTATCTAGGTATCTATAATATAATAAAACTGTAACAGATCCAATTCTGTACATTGAAGATATTTTGAAAATTTTTATTGGAGGGCACTCTATAATCGATACTGAAGCCAAAACTGCAACTTTTTCATTTTTGTCTGTCTGTCTGTCTGTCTGTCTGTCTGTATCTTGGCCGCACATCACGCCGAAACTACTGAATGGATTCGAATGAAACTTGGGACGATTTGAGATTATACTCCGAGGTAGGACATAGGATACTTTTTATCCCGAAATTCAGCACGGTTCCCTTGGGAGAGGGGAAGAAAGTTAAAACGTGTATTTAGCTGTAATTCATTAACGCGTAGTTCGATTTAACTCATTCTTTTTTTGTTAGAAAGGTAGTACTTTAAGTATAGTCCCGTAAATATTTCAAGGTCATTGGTTTTTTAGGTCAGAAATGACAGACATTTATTGGGTTCAAATGACTTGGGACCCGGATCTTTGAACGTACGGCTTATTTTAAACTGGTGTGCGTTTAAAGTTTGTCGGTCTGTCTATTTGTTCCAGCTAATTTCCGAAACGGCTGGATCAATTTTAATGGAACTTTCAATGGCAGATAGGTGATGTTATAAGGAGTAACTTAGGCTACATTTAGTTTGGGTACATAAAAAAATTATGGGATCCGATCCGATCCTACATAAAAACCAATATCCACGCGAATGAAGTCGCGGGGATCAGCTAGTTGTTAATAATAAGGTTTTCGATGTAGTTATTTCAGTGCAAATACAAACTTCCTAAAAATTGAATTCGTATGTTTTCCAAACACAAAAAATATACGATGCCAGCATATTTCCGCACATACGGAATGTGAGCTGAAGCCATTAGCCAGACCTAGGTATTACAGGCACAAAGCGAACCGGCCGCGCGCGGGCCAGTAAGCCTAGGATTTAATATTTGGCTGCTTTTACTATCTAAAATGAAGTTGTGATATAAGTATTTGTACTAATAATTACCTAACTGGTAAGGGACAGATTTTAAAACCTTGTAAACCTTATAAAAATATTGATTTGGTATGGTTCGGTAATCCTTGTTAATTTTTTGAACCAAGAATGCTTGAATCCTAATTTTGTAGGTTAAGGCATCTACACAGAATTGTATATTTTAGAATATAAACGTTCACATCAAACACAGTGTAGTAAAAGTGTTTGTTGTATCACTTTCAAGTTATTGCAGTTAGAACGCCGATTTTTGTATAGGTATGTATACCTATGTCTGACTTGAGCCAAAACAATTTATTGGAGATCAAGGGGAGCATTAGGTACACATTAGATATGTCTCAGAAAAGTTTGATTGAACTTGGAAAATTCCTAAACGTAGAGTAGGAAATAACCCATTCCAACACATTATTTATTACAAGAATTCTATTAAGTAATGTAATTTATTTACATTAATTTTGTTTTGACAAACTCATCCCATCCTCACTAAGTGTCCTTTAAAATAAAGTAATGTGTGACCTGGAAAATATTTTAGATATCATTAAAATTAATTAAGCCCTCTTTATTTCGCGCTTATTTTATGTAATGAAATTAATGAATCCGTGATGGTTGAATGTAAATGTGACACAGAAATCATTACGAAATGGATTTTAAAATATTGCTTTAAATTTATTATTATGGAGTACTTCGGCTACTCTACACCGACTCTTTGATTATGACGTACCTAATGAGTTATTACATAATTACACATTAACTGTAATGATTCATAAAAATATGTAATAATAAATAATAAAAAGTACTTTGATAAAAATAGATTTATATTTGTATACCTAAAGTAAGTAATTAAATGATTGCTACGAAACCTTCCCACAATTTTTAAATTCAAAATTCCAAAATATTTAAGTTGACTTATTTGTAGCATTTGATACAATTCTGTGTCTTTGTATTATTAGGTAGTAGGTATGTAGAGTTAAGTGTACGTTTATTGTAGTCACATTGTAGTTTACGTTAATATTGGTTACTTAACTTTTTACTATTCTCTATAGTACCTACTACTCTCTCGTATGCTTTCAAAATATTATCTACTATTCTTCTACAAAAGGTTGTTCTGGGAGAGATTTACTTTACGGATTTATGGTATTAACTGTGATTTTGTACCTATCAATCTAGCTAAGTATTTATCAAAAGTGCAGACACACAATCTATCTTAAAATTTGAGGTGGCCTTAAAAATTATTGAGAACGAACGTATAATAATATACATAGGTAAAGTACAGTTTTGTAAGGTAATGTGTGTATGCTAATTTCCCTTCAATTTAGATCCCTAAATTTACTACCCTAAGCAATATAATACATACCTATAGGTTCGAATGTTCGTAGTTCACTATCTAATCCGACCGAAGCCTATGGCTTAATCGAAAATTTATGCCGAACGTAAGCCAAGATTACTAATACCAATTCCGATTATCCGTAGTGTAATAAATATCTAGTGAACTTTGTTAGTTCACTACTACTACTGTTTTAGGATCTTAGGCTATTTATTATATTAAAAAAAGCGCAGTAAAGCATCCTACATGCTAAAGCCGGTTGGTATAAGTCGGCGGCACTTATTTGAATAATTATTGTTTATGTGTACTGTAAACATCATCATTACAGAAGCAAGATATGGTTTATTATTAAAACTAAATCAAACTATTATTAAAATATCTTTATTTATCACCCGCACAAACTTAATTAATATCGAATCACAGATTAGTTTAACTGAGATCTCTTTTCAAATCTATTTTATACTAATTAATTAATTACACTCAGCCAAGTCCAAAATGGCAGCATTTATTCGATTAGGGTGTGATTACTATCGCAACCCTCAATCAAATATCACGACCTAGACGCTGAAGCATCTAATAGTCGGTTGAGTCTCTAGTGGAGACTGAATTCATGGCTTCGAAGTGCCCGTATTTATACCAATAATTCAAGATGGCGGTTCGGCGTCAATGAATGAATCAAATGTCAGTTCATTCTAACCTATTTCCATTATGAAAATAATAATCTGTAAACCATTTCTAAAAATTCTAATTAATTTTCAACAATAATCTGACAGTTCGGCCTTCCTATATTTAACACGTCCGTGTTTCTCATCAATCACAGTAAAAGTTACTTTATTCATGTCGCGGACGGTCTTGCCCATTGTCAATGTCACAGGCATTTTGCCTTCGTTTCTAAGATCACGGGTGATTTTACCTTGACTTAAGTCATGGGCTGTCTGCCCTCAGTAAATTGCGGGCGGTCATGCCCTCAGTCAAGTCCGTCAATGTCGCTTTTAAACTGACAACTCAAAATAATTCATAACCGAACTCTCAGATTAAAAATTTAACTCTTAACTCCATAAATCAAAACTTCTATTTGATTCGATTTCTACTTTAAAATCTTATTCATTAACTATCAGTTTTATCACAAACACTAAATTGTTCTGAAAATATTCACTGTTGAAATTACTTTTTCTTTCATTTACAAAATAAAGCGAATCTACCACTGGTTCGGAATGCCACGACCTAGCGAGAAGAACCAGTAAGAAACTCGGCGGCGTCTAACCTTTCAAAATAACTAATCAAAAATTATTTCTAATTTCAAACGAATCATTCATCTCAAGTGCGGGTATTTCACTATTCTGCGGGTATTTCTACAACTTTAGTTCAAATTAATCACTTTCTCAAAATAAATCAAACACAACTGTGTAGATGGCAAAGCAAAATTAAGGCAACGTGATTCGAATCCCACTTCTGAATTTGGGAACATCATCATTACAGAAGCAGGATATGGTTTATTATTAAAACTAAATCAAACTATTATTAAAATATCTTTATTTATCACCCGCACAAACTTAATTAATATCGAATCACAGATTAGTTTAACTGAGATCTCTTTTCAAATCTATTTTATACTAATTAATTAATTACACTCAGCCAAGTCCAAAATGGCAGCATTTATTCGATTAGGGTGTGATTGCTATCGCAACCCTCAATCAAATATCACGACCTAGACGCTGAAGCATCTAATAGTCGGTTGAGTCTCTAGTGGAGACTGAATTCATGGCTTCGAAGTGCCCGTATTTATACCAATAATTCAAGATGGCGGTTCGGTGTCAATGAATGAATCAAATGTCAGTTCATTCTAACCTATTTCCATTATGAAAATAATAATCTGTAAACCATTTCTAAAAATTCTAATTAATTTTCAACAATAATCTAACAGTACAGTACACATAATATGATTTTTCTTTCAGTTTCACATTAATCATGGAAATAGAAGGTACCTTATTTCTACCTATGGCTAAGTAAGGTTTGGTACTTTATTTGTACCTAAGGTTACTTATGGTATCAATTTCGCATATGGGCAGCGAGGGGACTTCAAAATGTGGCAGAAAGTATACGTCTTTAACACTGAGGGGTCACTCCACATTTCACTTTGTGCAAAAATTAAATAGGCTGAAATTAACAACCAGTAACATAATTCAAATGCACCACATTCAATCTGTATGCCCATTAACCAAATCGGGTTATTTCGTGCATGCTGTTATATTTGCACGAGATATTCCGGCATCGGGTGGCAAACAGATCAGGAAGCCGTTGATTTATGACTCTTTATCACTTTCTTTTTTACCCGACTACGGCAAAACTAAAAGGAAGGGTTATGATTTTAACAGTCTATGTATGTACCTATATATGTATGTTTGTGGCTGATTTTTGTACGAGATTGTGTGTACCACCGTAGCGCCTAAACTACTGGACTGATTTTGATGAATGAGCTGTCTATTGATTCGTTGTTATAGTCCGGGTGACATAGGTTACATTTTATTTAGGAAAAGATCGAAAAGTGACCTTTGCGCGGCTTTCAAGGTTATTAAATCAGTTTCGGATAGACATAACAGATGGCGCCACTAACTGCTTGCCCCGCGCTTTCTGCACACTAAATTATTAAGCGTAGTCTGGTTTTAGTTAACGAACTTTTGCTTGTTATAATATTACGAAATATACGTATACATATATACATACAAAATATCTGAAGTTGTCATCGTCAACAGATATGTCTACGAAAGTGTTAAATAGGGGACGAAAGTTTGTATGAAAGTCTGTCATTTATCAAGTTACATCCATGAAAATTGGTATTTGGGCTTGCGATAAAAAATAAAAAATATGAATTTCAGGATTTTTGAAAATTCTATCCGCAAGTGGGTTAAGTAGGGGATGAAAGTTTAAATGAGACCCCGTCACGTTTTCGTCATTTATCGAGTTATATCCATGAAAATTGGTATTTAGATTTTCGGTTAAAATTAAAAATTACATGTTGAAGGAATTTTGGAAAAACCACCCCTAAGTTGGTACAATGGGAGATGGAAGTTTGTATGAGATTAAGAATTCACGCATGTGAAGTCGCGAGCATCTCAGTAAGTAATGTACCTACAGAGCTGGTTCTGGTCTTAAATTGTAGCAATTTTATTCTTCTTTAAAAACGCCCTGAAAAGGTAGTGTCAAGAACTAGTCCTTTTGGGTTATAATCGCTAAAATCTGAAAAAAATCCGAAATTTTCGCGGTTTTTTCGATTTTTGACAAAGTTGCGTTCATCGCTCGAGGTCACAAACTTGGATTAATCATTGGGCCAACATCATAAACAAGTCTGCAAAAAATCAGAACTACCCGATTTAACGCAAGGTCGGATTACTAAAGTTACTGGACTAAATGAAACTTACTGCAATAAAATTCACATAACATGATTTTCACCGCGGTTAATTACTTCTTCTGGAAACAGAATCAGCCTAGTTATTCAGCGCAGAAATATAGCCAGTATGCTTGTGGCACCATCGCAAGCGGGCATGACTTGAACATCAACAACAAACAAACAATTGGTCATCAAAAAAATAAATATCTTGATATTGTTATCAGTATGCTAGAACATGCCAGCTAGCTAAGCCTCATTAAATTACAGTTTTATGCACATTGACGATAACTTGATAAGTTGAGCCTTCCCCAAACAGAGGCGGTCTGCGGTGGCGGTCAGATATTGTAGATGCCCGCGTCCGCGTGAGTTTGAAATTCTCCGTATACTACCATCACCTACCACAGGTGACCGCAGACCAGGCGGTCTGCGATCTGTATGAAAAAGGCTTTACACTCAGAGTTCTGATTAGGGTGCAGTTTTTTAATTACGACTATCAAAGGATTTTTTCAAAAAAGTGATCCGCTTCTAGCAAGACATCCGTTTTATAGCACAATAAAGATTTTTCTATGCCACTTATTTGGCGACAAAAGCATCCTTTGTCCAATGCTTAATACGTGTGAAATCTATCTAATCTTATCTAAACTAAACCTATTAATGTGTAACACTACCCACTAAATTATTTTAATGAACTCAATATTATCCTTCGAGACTCATAACTAAGTTCATTTGATCCCCGATCTTAGCGATATAGAACTTTGACGGTATCCCAAGTTCCAATGACGTCATAAACAGAGTGCCAGAAGTTGCCCCAAAGCCATTAAATAAGTTTTATTTTATTTCTATTCATCATTTTAATATAATCTATACAAATAAACATTATTATTAAGCTCATAAATTGATTATATTTTGGACGGTAGCTTAACCCCAGAAGTTTTTAAAAAATTTGTCAGTCTGTCGGTTTCAATGGGCTAATCTTCGGAATGGCTGAACTGATTTTGATGGGATTTTAACAAACATGTAGAGGATTATACAAGGAGTAAATAAAGCTACTTTTTATTCCGGAAATACTCAGGCTTCCTGCTTAAAACTGTTGATATTTGAGACACCATAATATACCTAGGTAAATACATTTTCACGGTCTAACCGCTGAATCGATGTTAATGAAATTTGACACGGAGACAGCTTGCATTCCGAAGATGAACATAATATGCTACTTTTTGTGCCGGTAGATCAAAGAGTTCACACGAAATTTAAAAAGACCCAAATTCACGCGGATGAAGTTGAAGGCTAGGAAAAATATTGAGAAAAAATTTAAAATTACTTTCGTGATGTAATTTCAACACAGGATATTTTATGCACGCCAGGTTTAAAAAAAAAAAAGAGAAAGTTAATCCTCAATTTTTTTTGGTGCAGATTTGCATAAATTCATATTAGTTACCTACTCACAACAATTATCCTGAAGGCATCAAAATAACCACAACTAATTTAAATGTTGAATATTAATTAACAGCCTTTGCAACAATAATAAAATGTAAATTCTCTATAATGTAACTAAGCCGGTCGCCGAAATCCACCCCAATCCGGATAAATTCGGATTTGTGCAGTTTCGCATAATAAAACCCAACCAAACGCAGTGGTTGCTGGTATTGCCAGTTTTTATTCTGGCCTTATTATTATTATTAGATTAGTTTTCCATTTGTTTATATTCATGAGAATTCATCACTTTTGTCATATTGTACAAGTGTCTATCATTGAATATTATAAAACAAATTCCCCTATACAGGTCTGTCTGTTTGCGATAAACTCAAAAACCAATAAATGAATTTTCATGCGGGTTTCACCAATAGATAGAGTGATTCATTAAGAAGGTTTAAATGTATAATTGATTAAGTTTTTGTGTAAATTGGTCGAAATATGACGATCATTGTTGAAAATGTCGGAAAAATCAAGCCACCTGAGCTTTCATCGAAAACGCTGCCTAATCCCTTTGAGATATAACAAAACAAAATATTATGGTGGGATAGTATCAGATAATTCCTACCCATGTGAAGCTGAACAATATTATAATATAACTTTTATCCACTGAAAAAAAAAAATCCCAATGTTATAAAAACTTTGCGAGCCCATACGGATCTGAGAAGAAAATCGGCCGCAAATTAAGCGCCTCGGAGCTCCTATAAGCCTAGATTAAAACAAGTCTTTGCTAAGCGTGGTGTTTAGTGCCGAACTTGGGAAACTTATTTGGCTTATCCCCTTCATTGGTTCGACCTTACTTTGCAGGTTCTTGCAAAAAGAGATCTCTAATAGAGATAAGTGTCACACAATTTTCCTTTTTCACATTTTTTTTCTCTTCGTCACGTATTAAAGTTTGGTGCAAAAAGTAAAAAAAAAACTTGTTAGGTAGGTACTAAAAAATGGCTTTTATCATTAATGCATTATAATTTATTACAACTTTAGACATGTAGGTATCATGTCAAAAAATATACAAATAAATAAATTGGTTGAACCGTTATCCTAAGCGAATACACAGACCTACGATTTTTGTACTACAAAATTTAAGTTAGATATGTACTATTTTTTCGATTATTTCGGCTGAGATTGTTGTGGGCTCTTCTCAGATCAGGGCGCGTTTGGAACCCTCGTAGTTTTAGTTTTAAGTTTCCGTAAGTAATTATCACCATTGCCTGTTCCTAAATTGACGTTCAAAAAGTGTACAGTGTACCAATTTTGAATAAAGTTTATTTGATTTGATTTGATTTGTTTATTTTTATCGTTTGTAAAAATGCTACATTTTTATTTTTGACAAAAAGGCATCATGGAAATTATAATAAAAAAAATTATATTCGAAAGAGAAGAATTCTCTTTAAATTTTTTTTAATTTACATAACGAAGGGAAAACCAATATAGGGGAAAGCTAACGATAATTTACTGTTCAATTGTATTTCTCCAAGTCTCGGAGTGAAATGAAAAATTCTTTAACTTTGTTTATTATTAAATTAAACACTAGCTGATGCTCGCGACTTCATCCGAGTGGATCTAGTTTTTAAAAATTCTGTGAGAACTCTTTGATTTTAAAACAAGCCTAGATCACTCGTGGTATAATCCTTTACCTGCATGTGAAAGGGGGCTTTCAAAATCGATTCAGCCGTTTAAAAGATTTAGACAAAAATTACAATTACCTATGGACTTAATAAAAGGTTATTTCGAAATCACAGTCACACTTCAATTTTATTTATAGTAAAGTGAATGTGAACTTTAAAAATTTAATATTTTAATCTTTATGCCAAGTATGGACACTTGACATAAAGATTAAAATTACACATACACATAAAGATATACACATAATGATAGCAATAAAATTTGCAAAAGTCAACTCTGGCAAATTACTTCATACATACGCAACAAGTTAATTTCTGCAAGTTTTAGCCGGTCTGATACTGACTCCTGTAAGAAATTGCGAAAGGTTCTTGCCAGTGGACGCGTTAGACCAGAGACAGACAGACTTTAGAACAGAAAAGCGCGAGCTGAACTCCGCTGCAACGTCAACATATTGAAGTATTAGAGCGTTTGTCCACCGCCACCGTCACCGGGACGTCACCGACAACGAGATAACGGCGCCGATTTAGTGATACATATTACATACATTTACTACAGCCGTGTGTCCACCGCACGGCCGAGAACAAGCTGACGTGACGGACGTGCGGTGGATCACACGGCCGTAGTAAATGTATGTATCACTTAATCGGCGCCGTCATTTCGTTGTCGATGACGTCCCAGTGACGGTGGTGGTGGACAAACGCCCTTAGGGTCACGCCATAATATCAGCTACAGTTCTTCCAATAGATTTGTTGTAGGCCGTAACAACGGGAACTTCGGAATATTCGATGATTATATACTTATTGATTGCTTTTTTTAAGAAATAGATAAGCTGTGTTCGCTGCAAGTTTTAAGCATCAAAAGCGGTTCTATGTATTTAGAACAATCAAAACAATATATTTTTCAGTACATAAAACACGAAAAACGTGATCAGCACGCGTCGATTGCATCGGACGCGCTAAATTAGGCAAACTCAACACATTAAGTATAAATTAAAAATTAAAAAACCTCCGACATTCGCCATTTTGTAGTGGCGGCCATCTTGGATTTGCATAGTATTCTACTAGTCAAGCCCTTTCATTTGATACCCATATTAAGGGAGTTGTGAAAAATATGTAATCCGCCATTTTGTAGCGGCGGCCATCTTGGATTTTCTCATCTTGATTTTCATCAAACGTAACTAACAACTCTCGGCTAATTCACCTTTCAAACAAAAAAACCGTATTCAAATCAGTTCACACACACACACAGACACGTCAAACTTATAACACCCCGTCGTTTTTGCGTCGGGGGTTAAAAATCACTGTTGCTTCGAGTGTATTTGGCAGACTCTTTTGTTACATGGAAGTTAATGTTAAGGAGTATACTGCCTAGTGTGATATTGAAACTCGAAGAACCGATATTCACTGGGCAGTAAATTTACTGTTCACTGAATATGATAATGTACTAAATAATATACCTGTTGAAGATTCATTTAAGTGGTTTATGAGCTCGCGGGTTATTAATTGTTGGCACAACTTGTTGTAGGCTTGTTCTCTGTAGACTAGGGCGCGTTCGGAACCCTCGTAGCTTCACAAAAATACTCGTAGTTCGGTAATTATCATTTTTCAGTGAAATATTATTCTTGAGTTTCGAAGGTGAGTCTTGACTTTGTTTTTACTTGCAATGGCGATAGATGCTTTTCGGATTGAAGAGGTTGTTTGTGTCTATTAACATTTTCACAAAATCTATTGAATCGATTCTGATGCGGCTTAAACATAGATACCTTACGGCTATAGCTTGGCGTACACGTTGGTTAAGTGATAAAAAAATTAGCATAAAATTTACTAAAAAATACTGATATGTAACTACTTACCCTTAAGCAGTGAGTTGCCCATATTTTGATATCTGAAATAACAAACAAAAAATCAATTTTTAATTAAGTATGATTTTTTTAATAATTTGCTTAAATTGATCGTTACTTAAACTATGCAAAAAGTATTAAATATATAACGATTAGCTAATACAGCAAAAAGCACATTTATATTTTTCTATAATTCAGCTGTAAATACTTTATTACAACTAAGGCATAGATCGCACTGCCAACGGTCTAGAATACTGAATTCAGAGTTCTGCGTTCTACGCTCACTGTTATTTATACATATACATATACATATAAGCGATGGCTGGCTCGTTTCTTCATATGCAAAAGTAGTTGACGTACTTATATCTAGTAGCTTCTAATCTCCATTCAAAATTTCAGCCAAATCAGTTCAGTAGTTGCGGCTTTAAAGAAGAGCAAACACACACACACAAACACACACACACACACGCGCGCACACACGCACGCACGCACGCACGCACGCACACACAAAATTTCGCCTTTATAATATTAGTGTGATTAGTGTGATAACTACGACTTTTATATGAAAGTGAAGTGAACGCAGATCGCTTTGATCTTGGAACTATATGCCGCTGGTTGTGGGACCGATGTAAATAAAACAAAGTAAATAAAATAAAAAATAATATAAAGAAAAAAAGATGATCAGATTAGACACTCAAAAAAGCGTTACGTTAAAGGGTACAAGCGTCTTTCAACTGTGGGATTCGGATTTAAAGAGAATCTGTTAGTATTTACGTTAGAAAAACAAGTATTCGACAGGAATCACATCTTTGTAGAGTAAATCCTATTAACTGACGGAGCCGTGGAGCTCGCAAGTTTTTCCAATCGGCTTACGTGCTATCCTGACGGATTGAGGCAGCGCCACATATGTATGTACTGGGAAACGAGCTTTGGAGAAAACTCTCAGCGAACACTCAGCGATGACGAGAAACTATGCTCGGAAATTAACTTCATTTTCCTTTAAAAAAACTGATGTCCTTATTTCTAATAGGGATATCAGTATTATTTTCGTTCTTTATTTCAGTGTCTTCTTTTTAATTTGCACATGGATTTAAAAAATGTTTACAAAATTAATATTTGTAAGAATTTATGAATTATTTTTCCAAAACATAAGATAATGTGTGTTACCATTAATCAGATCGTTACCGACATGGCTCAACTAGTGGCGAGTCTGATTGCAATGAGCGCCGAGCGGGTCACATAGACTACAGTTTAAACTGATAAAATTAATAGTATGTGGCGTCACCCTTACGCAAGGCTCGCCTGTTGTTAAGTCCATCTTGGAACTATACCTCTATATTTTTCGTAGTCATAAGAGATCCTCCAACGACTTTTTAAACTGATAATGAGTTTTTTTTTAATAGAATGTGCTACTGTTTAATAAAATGTGGCGTAACCCTTACGCAGGGCTTGCCAACTGTTAATTCCGACATGGAGTTCTATACCTCTTTACTATTCGTTGTCTTATGAGATACAGGATTTATTGTTTATCGATATGGGATTTCAGGAAAAACAACGATTGACTTTTTAACCCCCGACGCAAAAACGACGGGGTGTTATAAGTTTGACGTGTCTGTGTGTGTGTGTGTGTGTGTGTGTGTGTGTGTCTGGGTGAACCGATTTGAATGCGGTTTTTTTTTGTTTGAAAGGTGAATTAGTCGAGAGTGTTGTTAGCAAATCCAAGATGGCCGCCGCCACAAAATGGCGAATGTCAGGGGTTTTTAAATTTTTAATTTATACTTGTTAATCTTGTCAGTACTATAAGAACGAATTAATTTTAACAAGCTAGTGTCCATAAATTCGTCTGTGTGGATTAAGGTTTAAAAAATGTTTCTTAATCCATTTACTTATATAATTTTTATATTTATCTAGGGATGACTCTTAAAAAAAAAATCTCAAGGGTACTAAAATATTTTTTACAAACAAATCTCTAGGTCCACCGGTTTAGCCTGTGGTGCATTGTATGTCTGTCAGTCAGTCACTAACTCACTACACTAAGTAGGTAGATACTGTAAATATTTTGCTTTTATTAGAGGGCAATAATATCATAAAATGCTTTATAAAAGCCCACTAAATAAATAAACATATAAATAAAAATGTTACTATAAAATAACGTTACTATATAATAAAAATGTTACTATGATAATATGTATGTACCTACTGGCATTCTGCGCGAGATGAAACCTAGTATTATTTTGTTTCCCAACGCTCTTTCCACGCTTGATAATAATAAAAAAAACTGGGTTAAATAACTAGGATACAAGCATGCTTGAATAATAATGTACCTATCTACCCAGGGACATAGAAGCAAAAATTTCATTTAAAAAATCCAGCAAATTCCTTTACATGCAACCTCTATTATGTTACAGACTCATTATTATATCGAAACTATTAAATGTATCAATGAAAAAACAACTTTGTGTTATCCAAATAAAATGGAAATTTGTTTGAATAGGCTGGATTTTCTTTTGTTAAATTCGGTGACATTTTCCGGCCTGAATTTATGTAGCAAATGAAAAAGGTCCTTGTTACTGTTGTTATAAGACTGAAAATGAAACAGTTTCGAATGTATGTGAATGGACGAGAGATATTCTAAGCCTTAACAATGAAAAATCAGTTTTACTTCTAATCTTTTAAGGTTCAAAATACACTTACCTATTAGTTAAATTTTCCGGCGTATGGGATTCTACAATGGAGGGCCTTGTATTGTAGACGAGAGCATCTGCGAACAAACAATAGGTATTAGGATAGTAATTACGTTGTACATTACATTTTAGTGCCTATTTATTCCAGATGAGTTTTATGCGAAAAGCTTGTGCTTGATTAAAGTAGGTAGTTGCTGCAGGAACTATCAGATATTAAAGTAATAAAAGCCTTCCGAAAAAATTAAATGTTCCTGAGTTTCTTACTTAAAAAAATAGTTTTAAAGTTTTTCCATAATATGACTAGTATTTATCTAATATTTATCCTCCAGCTAAGCGATGATTAAAAAAGCTGTGATAGCCTAGTGGTTAGGACGACCGACTTCTAATCGGAGGTCGTGGGTTCGATCCCGGGCACGCACCTCTAACTTTTCGGAGTTATGGGCGTTTTAAGTATTTAAATATCACTTGCTTTAACGGTGAAGGAAAACATCGTGAGGAAACCTGCATGCCTGAGAGTTCTCCATAACGTTCTCAAAGGTGTGTGAAGTCTGCCAATCCGCTTGGCCAGCGTGGTAGACTATGGCCAAAACCCTTCTCACTCTGAGAGGTGACCCGTGCTCTGTAGTGAGCCGGTAATGGGTTGATCATGATAAGCGATGATTTGTGGTAGGAATGGGCATGGACAAGGAACCATTGAACCGATGACCTTTCAGATTTCAGTAAGCTCTGTAACCTGATGACCTCTTTCATAGCGGCATTATTTTAATAAGAAGCCAAATTTTAATAAAATTATAAAAAAAAGCAAAGCAAGTACGGAAATTCGATAGAGTAATTTTCTTCCGTGTCTATAATATTTACCTAGGTAGGTACACCTTAAAAGGTTCAAATTTTATCGCCAGCAAAACTTTCTCAATTATATTATTATTCAGTTCCACTTTTTCGAATTTTTTTTACCCCTATCGGCTGTCGCCTCATTTGCCGGCAGTGTCAACGAAACTTCACTAACAAGCAAACTTCTAAACCTAAATTACGAAACTTCGCTTCCTTGTTGTCGGCTAACTCTGCGGATTTTCCAAATGAAATGGATTTGATAGGCCAAACTTGCTATATATGAGAATTTAAAATATTTCAAGTTTTATAAACAGAGCGCGTTCTATATGTAGTTTTTATAGACCGTGGAGAGTAATAAAAACGAGGGACACACCCTATAGAAATAAAGAAGTTGTAAAAGAAAAGTCTTAATTCACTCACTAACTGACTTATCAATTCAAAATCGAGAAATCAGAAATGCACAGAAGTTCCTTTTTTAATGAAGACAAAAAATAAGGTCGGATTTTTAGAAATTCTCACGAAATAGGAAATTTGTACTACACGCGCACATGTCTAGTTATATCAACAGAATAGCTAGCTCATTTTTCCACCAATCAAAATGCCTGGCGCGCACGTGCAGTGAATATTTTTTTTATCATTGATCATGACCTACCTTTATATTAACTACTAATTACAATGTACATAGTTTATTATTAAAACTATAAGTTTTAATATGATTCAATTATATACCATTCTCACACATAAATAAATAACATCACCTTGTAGAACCTGATTTGTTGGTCAAGCTTTGATAGTCAAAGTTAATATAACCAATAAAAACATAAATCTCGACAAGAAGCAAATATTTCATAAAAGTTTCACCCCATTACAATATATTCACAAATCCCTTACGCACTAAAGGAAAAACAGAAATATGCTCGGGGAGCTTGCGTAAACTCAATCTTGATTTTGCTTTGATGGCCAAAATATTTACTGGAAAGAACTTTCATAAAACAATATTAAATAAGGTGTTTTGGCTACAGATAAATTTTACTTCTTAGTTTTTACTAACCTTGACTTTAAATGCATATTATTTAGGAGATACATTTTTTATTAAAAAATGCATAGTCTATAAGAAAACTGCTCTTTTTGAAGTGGCTTAAAAAAGAAAACGTAAGAAATTTGACATGTTTTTTTTTGCGTTTCCAGTCTTAAATAGAATATTTCCAAATTGAAAACTTTCATTCTTTTCCACTTTTAATTCCTAACACTAATTTGCTGAGAAGATATTTTGCTGATCAATTTCATGAAATCCGACGGCATGTTTTACTACTGCTACTCATTCATATTAAATGATACGGTTCCGTTGGACCGTGATTGACATGAACACAGGAATGTTTATGGAGCATTAAAGCCAAGCATTCGCTCAGTGGGGTTGGCTTTAAAATACAGTGTTTATTTTAATAACGATGTTTACCTTCGTAATAGATAACTGCTGGTGGAGATTTTAGTTGTGCATAAAATGTAATTGCAGGAGCTTTGGGGGAGTCTATTTAAATGGTTGAGAACATAAATATTTTAGAAGGGGTTGAAGAATTGAAGTGGATATGGAGGGGTAACTTTGATTTAAATATAAAAGCTTTTATGCTTTTTTCTTATTGACGATTTAGTACGAGTAGATATTTCTGTGAGAAACATTAATTGATGACACTCGTTTTTTTGAATATTATGTTTTGGTGTTCATGTCAAAAAATGTAGTATACCTACAATAATGTAGAGCCTGAAGTTCACGTTGGCCCAACTGTGTTGTCGTCCAACGTTAGCCAAAGTTTCAACGAATGTTGAAATTTTGGCTAACGTTGTGTTTGTGAATTTCAACATGAAATTGTTGTGAATTGTGTTTGTGAATTTGTGTTGTGTTTGTGAATTGCGCCAAGATCCTTTACGTGTGTATGAAATCCAATACTAATCGGCAAGACGACGTAGCTGGCGAAGATGGAGCTGCACCCCTATTCTATAACTCAGTGGCTATTAAAAATGAAAGCCACTGGGTTTATTTTGTACCCATTGAAGGTTTACTATGAAATGTTAGTTTTATTTCATACAGTAAAGCAGCAATGTACATCGAACTAATTCGGTGGCTGTCGCTAGTGATGATCACTAATTTCGCAGAGCACATTCGACAAGCGTATAGGGCCAACGTTTACATGGGACATATAGGGCAGTCTCAAATAAGGTTCAGGTCAAATAAGGTAAAGGTTGTTCCAATACTTTAAAAAAGTTAGTTTTTTTTTCAACATTATGAACACGTCATAATATTTTTTGTGTATTTTTTATGTATACTGTTACTTCAAATTATTATTCGGAAAGTCAAACGTATTTTAGAACAGGAATTCAGCTGCAGCGAATCCTGACAAAAGCGATTAAAATATTTCGAATTCCTATAAACTTTTGCCTATCGAATTAATACCACTGTAAAACTCGCACAGATAGTCGAATAGCAAAAAGACCAAGTTTTGAAATTTTATCGAAGTTTTATTTTCAACGCAGTTTTATTGCTACACATACCTAGTACTTATTCTTCTCTGTTTTTTCATTCTTAATAATATGGATATAATAATAGAATTTTTAAAAGTATTACTTTTTTTTTATTAACTAGCTGCAGTTCGCGACTGCGCCCGCATAGAATTAGGTTTTTAATTTTTCTGGTTTTTGTTTTGGGATTAAGATAGTTTGCCTAACTAACCTAATCTAACCTAACTACTTGTTTATTTACTATTAAAGGTAACTCACTGGCAAATACTTCATTTATTTATATAGATAATGTGGCTAATTCTGTTGTACAAAATTCTCTAAACTAAACTAAAATGACAAGTCTAAATCTATTGCTAACTATTTCTGCAGTGAGCATTGTGCAAGAGATAGGAATATATTTAGACCTGTCATTTTAGTTTAGGTTTAGAGATTGTGTACAACAGAATTGGCCATAATGCTTACCTACAAAATATTATCTAATGCAGGAATTTAAATAATTTTGGCTCTCGTTTTGTATCAAACATTTCGTACATAAAGTTCGCGATGTTAGCTGACTACAAAAAGGCAAAGTTTTGTAATTTTGTATAAATTTGCTTTTGAGCGCAATTTCTTTGAAACTGCGAGAAAATAATTGCCATTATGAAGTTTTTTTTCTTAAATTGCAAGGATGGGATGATTTCTGAACATACTTTTGACATATTTTCAAGCTTTTTAATTATTTTACTTATTTAAGTGTAGGTAAAATTGTAACAAACGTTTAGAACAAAATGCCTAAGTTGCCATTTTGTTGTATTTGATTTTTTGTATGAGTACAAGATGGACGAATATTTATACATCCTTAGGTACTTCAATAGAGATTACGTAGATAAATTAATATACATTTTTTTTTTGCTTTGATGCCATTATAATCTATCTGCTATTTTAAATTCTCTTTACATTACAAATAACACATATGAATCCATTTTATTTGTAAACGTCGGTACTTTGGCTATAGCAACAAGTATAAATTTAAAATTTAAATAACAAGCTATAATTTAAAAATTAAAAAAAACCCGACTGCCATGCTATAAAACGAACTAAAAAAATTAATAAACTACTACCGTACCACTTACAGTGTAAGTAGTTGTTATTTATTTTGTTTTTCATGATTTGTCACTCCAAACTGATTTAAAACATATAGATTGTATACATTTTCATACTGGCTTTTTAAAGTCCTTTATTTTGATACCCCACTCGAGGGTCTTGAAGAAAAATTTTTTTTTCAGCTCGCACAATAAAGCGCATAAAGTCCGCCATTTTAATTTTTTTTTGAAATTTAGGTACCCATTGACACTTGCGTCATCGAGGCAAATCTAATGACGTACCATTTATCAAAATGCGTTGAGCCGTTGATTAGTTACAAGCGGTCATAGGAATGGACATACATACACACAGGTGAAACACATATACCCAGTCGGGTAAAAAACCCCCGACATTCGCCATTTTGTGTCGGCGGCCATCTTGTATTTGCATAGTGCTATTCTACTAGTCAAGCCCTTTCATTTGATATCCATATTAATGCAGTTGTGAAATATATGTAATCCGCCATTTTGTAGCGGCGACCATCTTGGATCGATTTTCATCAAACATAGCTAACATCACTCTCGACTAATTCACCTTTTAAACAAAAAAAACCGCATTCAAATCGGTTCAGCCGTTTGAGCGCTACAGGGGAACAGACACACACACACACACAGACACGTCAAACTTATAACACCCCGTTGTTTTTGCGTCGGGGGTTAAAAAGGCCAACTTTCGTAAATCAAAATTAAAAGTTTGCTTGTTAGTATCGTTGTCACTGAGAGTAAACGAAGCGATAGATATGGATTTCAAAACTTTGTGGCAGCTGTAAGTAGAGTTATTTTTTTCGGTATTGTAAAACTTTAAATAATATTTGAGTTTCATCATTAAGTAAAGGTAAAAGAAGTTTGCTCGTTATAAAAGTTACATTGATTCTGCTACTACCAATTAGTGATATGTTAACTTCGCATTGGCATGAAATATTTTCCACCTGTGAGTATGAAACCTTTTCTAACAATGTAACTTTTCGAATACGAAACTTTTGTACCTTCGGGGGATAAAACTGGTCTAATTAAACATATTTTGTATAACTTTGGGTGACGTTAGCTTAACAAAAGACTTAGTTTATACGTGCCACCAGCACCACCAGGAGTCAGGCGGCACAAGATCGTGTTCTGTGGCGATCCTTGCAAGAGACTCTCAACCAATGGACGTCCACTGCTGGACATAGTCCAGCAGTGGACGTCCATTGGTTGAGACGACGACGACCAGCACCATCACATTTCCTTTGCCCTAATTTATGGACTTGGTGTGTGGACGAGACATACTATGTCTGAACTACATCTCTGTCCTCGCTGACTTAAGGTTTTAGTCCCCATGTAGACGTTGGTCGAATTTCTCCTATAGTTTGAACAAGGTTTGAATGAGAATTGTGTCAGTGGTGTCACGTGCAGGCGGAAACGAAAATAAAAGTGCCTGGCAGGTTTTACTTACTTCGGGTACAAACCACATCTGTCCGCGTATTCATCACTCATTGGTACTTAGAGATATGTAAAGCTGTGATAGCCTAGTGGTTAGGACGACCGACTTCTAATCGGAGGTCATGGGTTCGATCCCGGGCACGCACCTCTAACTTTTCGGAGTTAAGTGCGTTTTAAGTATTTAAATATCACTTGCTTTAACGGTGAAAGAAAACATCGTGAGGAAACCTGCATGCCTGAGAGTTTTCCATAACGTTCTCAAAGGTGTGTGAATTCTGCCAATCCGCTTGGCCAGCGTGGTAGACTATGGCCAAAACCCTTCTCACTCTGAGAGGAGACCCGTGCTCTGTAGTGAGCCGGTAATGGGTTGATCATGATGAAAGGTATATATATTTTTTATTGAGACTTCTCAACACTTCTCAACAAAGGGTACACACCACAGGTATAAAGTTATCCTTTACTTAGTATAATTTTCTTACCAAAACTATATGGCACAAGGGAAGAGAGTTTTATTGTTCGTCTATAACTATTATTATTCACAAATTTTGATATTGTTAAAAGATAAAAAGTAATTTGCTTAAATAAATTTATGGCAACTAAGTAACAACTATCCGTCGCACTTAAGCCTCGAGTGTGGTGTAGTTTTGGGTTTTTGAATGCTATGCTTTGTAACGACCGCCATCCCGGTGCGGTAGGCCTGGCGGCTGTGTGAGGTATACAACCTCTACCGGTGTCCAGCTGGCAGCGTGCAGACGAAAGAAAACCGGAACTGTCATTTGGAACCAATTCAAATTGTCCTGCTCGCTCTGGTGACCAGCTACTAGAAGATTCATCTCAAGGCAGTTGACAAGATATAACGTTTTTGTTCCACCCCGCAACCCGTAGGTCACGGCTGGACAGATCAAAAAATTACTGTACATTGTGTATCTATACTAATAAATAAAATTGAAGTGTCTGTCTGTAATTTCGAAATAACTACCTCATATTAAGCTCATACGGTTATTTGAACTGTACCATAACCGAATCACACGTTTTTAAAATTTTTGTCTGTCTGTCTGTCTGTCTGTCTGTCTGTCTGTCTGTCTGTCTGTCTGTTTGAACGGGCTAATCTTCGGAACGGCTGAACCGACTTTGACGGGACTTTCACATATAAGTAGAGAATTAACCAGGGAGTAACATAGGCTACTTTTTTAACCGACCTTCAAAAAAGGAGGAGTTGTGTTTTTCTACCTATGTACACCGATATCTCCAAGATTTCTGAACCGATTTTAGTAATTCTTTTTTTAATCGATAGAAAAACTTTGCGACCCTGTTCTGTAAAAAAAATGGATTCCAACTCCTCAATCCTGATGCTGTAGAGGACCTGATCCCCAAAACTAATGGGATTTAGAAACTTTCGGTTATTTAAATTGATATTGCGGTACCAATTAAAGACTTTATCGTTGAATGAACTCGAGTAGGTACATATCCAACTCCTCAACCCTGATGCTGTAAGGAATTGCATTCCGAAATCGTGGGGATCCCACGGGCTTTTTCCGTTTTGGGGACGGGTTACTTAACAAATAAGCTACTTTTTGTTCTGGAAAATCAAAAGTTCCCACGGGATTTTTAAAAACCCAAAATCCACACGGGCGAAGCCGTGGGCATCATCTAGTCTATTATATAATTAATACAGTTTGTATATTCTGAATGTAGCCGAGTACTTATTTTATTGGATCAATTCGCTACAGCTGCATCTAATTTGGAAAAACTACAACGGAAGATCCCCCACTCTGCACAATTTCTAGCGCTGCAGGTAGGGCGAGTGAGAGAGGGCGTGAGAATGGGCGAGCGAAGGGGGGGGGGGGGGACGTACGGGGCGAGCCGATGCAAGGCTTAATATTGTCGGCTTTTGGTATGAGTTTTAATTAAACTCATCTTAACCTGAGTACTATACTCAAGCTTAATAATACATATAATAAGCTTAATAATAAAAAATGATTACAATATTTGCCGTCAGAAATTCTTCGAATAAGTGTGTATTGTATCTAAGTCAATTCCGTCGAACGAATTCATTTTTATTTGAACTATCGACGGGCGAAATGTCCAATTGTCATTCGTTTTTCGCGAATTGGCGAAAATAAAAGGTGAACTATTTAAATTGCATTCTCTCGTAAATACGTGATTCTAAAATGCTCGCTATTTTTATTACTAACCTAACATTTGGCTAACTACTGGAATATTTATTCGATGCATAATTTTTATATTTGACACCTAACTACATGTAATTTATCTTCACTTCTAAAATATATCTTTTTCACAATAATACTAATTAATGATGACCATTAGAATAACATGGCTTATTTTAAAAATAAAATTATCATCACCATCTCTCTCAGTATCTTCTACATATCTATATCTAAACCTACATATAATAAAATCGTAGACTTGCCGTATCTGTACATTGAAGATTTTTACAAAATAATAACTGGGGAATGTTAGGGATACGTAATAGAACGTAAAAAAGCTATTTTTGAAATTTTCGTCTGTTTATCTGTTTGTCTGTGTTTGTGCGCGCATCACGCAAAAACTACTAAATGGATTGAAACGAAACTTGGTACGATTTAAGTTCATACTACAGAGTAACATGTAGGATACTTTTTATCCCGAAATTCAGCACGGTTCCGGAAAAGGGGATGAAAGTCGAAACGTGTATTTAGTTGTAATTCAATAACGCGTGGTCCGATTTCATTCATTCTTTTTTTTTTTGTTAGAAAGTATATACTTTAAAGATTACCGACTAATCTCTAAAAGGCTGGATTGATTTTGATGGGACTTTCATTGGCGGATGTTTACATTTAGATCTACCTAAACATCCGCCTGTGAACTTTTAACAGTTTTTAGTATGATATGAGCTCAAAGGAGCTTAGGAAAAACAAAATGATTCCTACGGGATTTTTAAAATCAATATCCACGCGAACGAAGTCGCGGGTATCCGCTTGTCACTAATAATACATATCACTAATAAGTAGGGCGACATGCATGTAAATAAGGAGACGGTGTGTGCGTAACGACAAGACATATAAATCTTTGGTGCGCATTTTTGGAAGTGTTCCTCTGTCAAATTCAAAGTCAAAGGCCATTTTAGCCATTCATTTAGTTATTTAATGGTCTAGGATCCCACCTTAGAAATTTCTACCCTCATCTGTTATTTAAACGAATTATATGTCAAATGAAAGATTATTTTATTCTTAATCGAACCGTATTTGGTTGTCTGGTCAAAAGTGGTGCTAAATCATGGTTGCCTGGATTTTAAGATATAAAATGTTCGGTGCGAGTGTTGAAAGTGACAGAAAAGTGTTGCGCGCGCAATTTCATTTGACAGACAAAGATGCAGTGAGGCAGGCGTGCACTCGGCAGGTGCTTAGTCTATACATAGATTAAAACCATAGACTTTCTGTGCCTGTCCATTAAAGATATTTACAAAAAAAATAAGTGAGTGACGTAAGGGATAAGTAATAAAACGTAAAAAAGCTGTTTTTGAAAATTTTGTCTGTTTGTCTGTCTGTTTGTGCATGTATTACGCAAAAACTACTAAATGGATTGAAATGAAACTTGGCATGATTTAAGTTCATACTACATAATAGCATATAGGATACCTTTTATCCCGAAATTCAGCAGAGTTCCCTTGGGAGAGAGGATGAAAGTCAAAATACACATTTTGACTTTCATCCCCTCTTCCAAGGGAACTGTGCTGAATTTCGGGATAAGAAGTATCCTATATGCTATTATGTAGTATGAACTTAAATCATGCCAAGTTTCATTTCAATCCATTCAGTAGTTTTTGCGTAATACATGCACAAATATACAGACAAACAGACAAAATTTTCAAAAACAGCTTTTTTACGTTTTATTACTTATCCCTTACGTCACTCACTTATTTTTTTGTAAATATCTTTAATGGACAGGCACAGAAAGTCTATGGTTTTAATCTATGTATAGACTAAGCACCTGCCGAGTGCACGCCTGCCTCACTGCATCTTTGTCTGTCAAATGAAATTGCGCGCGCAACACATTTCTGTCACTTTCAACACTCGCACCGAACATTTTATATCTTAAAATCCAGGAAACCATGATTTAGCACCACTTTTGACCAGGCAACCAAATACGGTTCGATTAAGAATAAAATAATCTTTCATTTGACATATAATTCGTTTAAATAACAGATGAGGGTAGAAATTTCTAAGGTGGGATCTCCTACTATAACATTTTCATATCGTGGCGGCAAATTCTACGAGAATTTCGTCGGACTCAGTGATATTTCGTAACGGCTAGGATTGTGACATTTCCAAAACAAGCGGTATTTCAATTTGAATAAAAATATCAAGGTATATAACGAGCTTTCGAGCTCGCATGCCATCTGTATCACAAAGTCCCTCTTTCAAACGGGCTTTTTTCGGAAAAACATTCAAAAAATAAAAACTAGGAACGTATGCAGTCCAATGTTTGTGTGGATGCTCCTCATTAAAATGCATGAAGTGAACGTCAAAGAGTAAGTTATGTTTTGTTATTGCACCACATACCTTTCCTATTGGTGTCTCTGAGTGGAAAACATATTTTTACCTTTGCAATTCGGATGCTACTTTTTCAATATTTTTGGAGAATACGCAAAAAATTAAATCTGATTGGTATAAGGTAGGTAGGTATAAGGTAGGTATATATAATTAATAATTATATAGGTAGGTATTTCAAATACTTTAATTGGCGAAGAATTGCTTGCCTAATTAATAGAACGAACCTTTGAATCGACAAGCCTTTCATATAGAACCTAGGAACATGCAATAAAATACGATGCATTTTTTCCTACAATTCCCTGTGTATTTTGCTCCGGAAATCTTTCTACTGAGCACTTAATGGGGATGATTTATTTGAGAACCGGAGCAATTCTTCGGTATTCGACTTAAACTTTTATTGGTACGAGAAAATATATAGACGCTATTACTTTAATTTGTTATTTCATTTCGATATTGTGTGAGTTTTATCTTTCCGATAATCTTTGGATAACTGTGGATTTATTGTAGTTCTTACATAATACTCCCATAATACTCACAATTAATTTTAGTACTAAGTATAGCTTGGCAGACAAGTGATGCAGGCTTAAATTCATTTGCATTTCACATGAAAAACTGAAATAACATACAGTAAATGTATGCTGGGAGGTTTCTGTCTGTTTAGTTACCGGTCAAAGACGTGTGTCCCGGTGTGATGTTGAGTAGAAATCAATTAGGAGTTCGGATTTATTTTAATTGACATTCCCCGTCCAAGTTAGCCCGCTTCCATCTTAGACTGCAGCATCAGCTGCATCGACAAGAGATTTAGGTACCACCAGGTAAAACAGTAAAAATATAGCCTTATAAAAAGGCTGTCCTGACCGACTGACTGGTCTGTCAATTGTAACATCATCATTACAGAAGCAGGATAAGGTTTAATATTAAAACTAAATCAAACTATTATTAAAATATTTTTATTTATCACCCGCACAAACTTAATTAATATCGAATCACAGATTAGTTTAACTGAGATCTCTTTTCAAATCTATTTTATACTAATTAATTAATTACACTCAGCTAAGTCCAAAATGGCAGCATTTATTCGATTAGGGTGTGATTGCTATCGCAACCCTCAATCAAATATCACGACCTAGACGCTGAAGCATCTAATAGTCGGTTGAGTCTCTGGTGGAGACTGAATTCATGGCTTCGAAGTGCCCGTATTTATACCAATAATTCAAGATGGCGGTTCGCGCCAATAAATGAATCAAGTGTCAGTTTACTGGCGCACTCGTGCAAGGTCCCTTGCACGAGTGCGCCAGGCTGTCGGCCAGCAGGGAGAAGTGGCGAACACTCGTGAGGCGCATAACATCTGCCCTTAAAGACGTCACTTCTGTATGACCACGACCGCTCTGTCAAGAGTGAAACGAAGAAGAAGAAGTCAGTTTATTCTAACATATTTCAATTATGAAATTAATATTATAATCTGTAAACCATTTCTAAAAATTCTAATTGAATTTCAACAATAATCTGACACAATGCACAGTCTAAACCACTGAAGTTAGAAGAAATTAACGTGGACGAAGTCACGGGCATCAGCTAGTTCAATAATAAAAATATATGCAGGTCAAAATGACAGATCAACATGTACAATTTTAAAGACAGTTACAAATTCATAAATACGCATTGATAAATGTTTCGCCCCATCTTCGTCGTATCCCCCGACGTTGACATATTGCGCCATATATTTTAGCGGCGCCAAACATTTCCCGTTTAATCGATTATAAAGCCTTGTTGTTGATATGGCGTTCGCCATAATGCTGCATTCATAGCGCCCGTGAATGGATTTTGCATAATAGACCTGATTTATCGCTGGTAATTTAGTTATTATGAATGAAAATGGCCCAAAACTTTTTAGAGGAAATAAGATTGCTTTATTTATGTGCCATACTTTCTAGTGGGAGCATAACATCGGATCTAGGCGGATCTAGAGGCTAGATCGGAGTTTAGGCGCTATGGTGGAACACACAGAATCTCATACAAAAATCGGATACATACATACATAGACTGGTCATAGCACTGCAAAGTCATAACCCTTCCTTTTGGCTTTACCGTAGTCGGGTAAAATTGTATGTTACCCCACTAAGTAATAACCAAAATGTTATTAAATGTGAGTGATGAAGCAAATTTCTCTTCGTATTTACTCTGGTCTCACTCACAACTTTTTGCTAGTATTTTTTCCACCTAAACGCCATTTGACTCACCGCCAGTTTCCCGCGCGGCGTTTGTCAGTTGATTGATTAATATCGGCTCTTTGCGCGACGTATCTCGAATTACACTTTAGTGGTAAGAAATAAAATATAAAAAGCTGTGATAGCCTAGTGGTTAGAACGACCGACTTCTAATCGGAGGTCGTGGGTTCGATTTCGGGCACGCACCTCTAACTTTTCGGAGTTATATGCGTTTTAATTATTTAAATATCACTTGCTTTAACGGTGAAGGAAAACATCGTGAGGAAACCTGCATGCCTGAGAGTTCTCCATAACGTTTTTAAAGGTGTGTGAAGTCTGCCAATCCGCTTGGCCAGCGTGGTAGACTATGGCCAAAACCCTTCTCACTCTGAGGGGAGACCCGTGCTCTGTAGTGAGCCGGTAATGGGTTGATCATGATGATGATGATGATGATGATGGTAAGAAATATGGTGTGAAAATAAACATAAACAAAGGTTGTCTAAACTTACCTAAATCGAGGTTAGGAACTAGGTAGGTAGATTATGAGAAGTCTTCGCACCTACTGTACAATCATTGTACATTGGGTATATTAGTTTATTTCTCTTAACTAATATACCCAATACTACTTCAATTTATTTCTTTAATTGTCTGTTTCACCACCTTCTGATAAGTGTCGGATAGCCTAGCCCTAAACGTAAGTTTTGTCATTTTCTTACTTTATGTCAATTAATAACAAAAACAAAAGTTGTAGATAGCTATCTGATACTTATCAGAAGGTGATGAAACAGGCATTAAGTATTGCATTATTTGTGTTATTGGTTTTTGTGTTAGTAGTTCTTGTCCGAATGTATGTTTATAATAATACACACCCACTTTTCAATTTAGTCAACATTTTTTCATCCCAACAAAGGAATAAGGTCGTCTCATCGAACTATTACGCTTAGAATGGAAGTTTCTAACAAATTTCCGCTCGAAACGTAAGCTATAAACCAACCCATGTGTGCCCTGTAATTACATTTGCCGACACGCACACAAGCGCATGAGTACCTTGAGCACTGACGCGACGATAGACGTATCGAGCCTGTTAAGGCCCGTTAAAAACGGCTTATCGCCGCGTCGACGACTGCCTTTACCTTGTTCTTTACCTATTTATTCTAAGGGTCGCCTTTTTTTCTACTTCTTTCTTCTTGTTTTCTTTTACTTTGTGCTGTGATCTACAAATAAATTGTCTTGTACTTAATATTACTTCATATATTAAGAGAAAAACAGTTTAGGATAGGCTTTGAATAATAATAATAACGCCGAAATGGCAGAATAAATATGTTGGAATCGACATCGTTAAATATTTTTTACCCATATTCGAGCAAATAAAACATTAAGAGTAAAGAGAGTGACGTGGCCTTGTAAACAGCGCCGTACTATATAAATAAATAAACTCTTAAAATATTTTTTCGAATGAGAATTTACTCGATTTTAGTAGATACGATATAGATAGATAGATACCCGCGACTTCGTTCGCGTGGGTATTGGTTTTTAAAAATCCTGTGGGAATCATTCTGTTTTTCCTAAGCTCCTTTGAGCTCAAACCTTGCTAAAAACTGTTAAAAGTTCACTGGCGGATGTTTAGGTAGATCAAAATGTAAACATCTGCCAGTGTCCCATCAAAATCGATCCAGCCTTTCAGGACCCAGGTAATCTTTAAAGTATCTCCTTTCTAACAAAAAAAGAATGAATGAAATCGGACCACGCGTTAATGAATTACAGCTAAGTACACATTTTGACTTTCATCCCTTCTCCCAAGGGAACCGTGCTAAATTTCGGGATAAAAAGTATCCTATATGTTACTCCTTAAATACTTATCCCTAACATCCGCCAGTTATTATTTTGCAAAAATCTTTAATGTACAGATACGGCAATTCTACGATTTTATTATATGTATAGATTATGCCATAATACCTTACCTGTACCTGTTACCTGTACCTACCCGGTAATTGTGTTTTAAAACCATCCAGGAACCCATTGAAATATACACACAAAATTTCATACAAATCGGTCCAGCCGTATAAGAGAAGTAACAAACACACGTACAGAAGAATTATAACTATAAACACGGGTGAGAGGGTGAGAGAATTTACCGTATCCACGCGACGGGATGTTTGACAGTTACGAAACCCGTGAACATTTTGTATGGGAAAATGTTTTTTCTTTTATTTTATTTTTTCGTCAATTTTCCAATGTTTTTACACGCTTTATATTAGCTTCACCGGTATGTATGTTTGTAACCGACTTCTTTGAACGCGATTTTGACCCACTTTAAATGGTCAGATTTCATTCAAACTTTGTAGATTTATCGAGGACCGATGACAATACACTAATTTGATAAGATTATTCCATTATTCAATTTGCAAAATAAGATTTTTGTTAAATTATTATTTCGTTGAGTAAGCAACGGAACGAGTTGTTTTGGGCGTATTCGGCGGAGTTTGGTTGGGATTTTCGAATAAATGTGTCAACTGTCGGGGGATTGACACACGGAGGTGAATTGACATGGACTTTTGAAAAAAAAGCTTGTCAAAAGATATCGCTCAGGCGTTGAATCAACCTAAATCCGACACGTTTCGAAAGAAATCCGCTTATATCTGAACTACGTGTGTTTATTTAAGTGTGATTATGCGGTGATTCGTTGTAATCTATGAAATCTATCAAGCGTAACTCGAGTCTTATTTCCGTAATTTACAATGGACGAAGAGCTGATACAACCATCAATGATCATCGCCCACGGTAACGAGATGACACCTTCGGCCCTCCGTTACAGAAGTGGGACGCAACCGATATGAAAATCGGTGTGAATCAATTAATCGGCTATGACAATACAAAATGGCGCTTACTCATGGAACAGCAAAACCGTAACTGCGGCATTGGTCGAGGCAATGAAAGCGCCGTCTACTAGCAAAGATATCCAGCTACCTGAGTTTAATCCGAATAAGAACAAAGTGGACGCTCGCGCATGGGTTACGACCGCGGATATGTGCATCACAGATCCAGATTTGCAAGGAGCTTCTCATAATGGCTTTGAGTCGTGCGCTTATAGAACAGGTTTTGCAGGCAGGCAGACCAACTTGAAGTAGTTTCTGGTTAGGAAATATCAAGACTTCTCAATAAAGCAAATCGGTTGTGTGTTTCCGATGTGGTGGGCGGGCACACATATCGACCCAGTTATTTAGTCGTTGATCGACGGCGTTGGCAAAAGCAGAGTTGGCGGTGGTGTGATCCAACAGCCGGTGTTAGTTGCGCTCTCATTAAAGAAAGTATTGCGCATAGCTTACCAGCTGTGCGTTATAATAAAGTGGTTAATATTTCCTACCGCTATTGGAAATTCGAGTGGTAATAGTAATATTTGCTAATTTTACGTGAGGTTACGATAGATGTACCTACAGTCGACTCTCGATAATTTGACACTCGTTAATTTGAATCTTTTGATAATTTGAACTTTTTTCCCAGTCCCTTGAAAAACACTCGATAAATTGAATAAAATCAATACTAATTGGTCCACTAGGTAATTTGAAGTTAAATCTTGCCCGCCAACATCCAATAATTTGAAGTCCGGGCTTCCGTACTCTCTATAATTTGAAGTGTTTATCATGCACAGACCTATCGATTGTTTACATAAATGAGATAATGAGACAAGAGTCATTTGCAGTTCATATTTCAGTCTTTCTTCAAATGTTAAAGTGAGTGAGAAGTGACGGTTAGGTACCTACTTCTCATTTCTCACCACTATCGAAAATTAATTGGACAATGATAGACTGAAGGCTTGACTCTTATTTTGAACTCTTGGTAATGTGATATTTTTCTTTGTCCCTTGAGTTTCAAATTATTGAAAGTCGACTGTAGTTTACAAATTTTGTTTCACGTTATAGGTATTAGAAGAGTTTTTGCGTTTTGAAAATATTACTCGTGATATTTTTATATACTTAATACTCCTTTGTCATCGTTGCCAACTTTGAATAAGTTAACTATTATATTGAACTAGTGGACCCGGCAGACTTCGTCCTGCCCCGTGACATACCGACATCAGCGCCGCCTACCGAGACCCGGTAGGTTACCTTTACCTACCCGGTAATAGTGTTTTCAATCCATCCAGGAACCCATTGAAATAACTAACCGCACGGTAACTAACTGTAACTAAGGTAAACAAAATAGATGTCACACACAACTAAAATCTAAGCACAAAACGCACGAATGCGAAGATAAAACAATATTAAAACAAAATAATAATATTATTAATTAGTACTTATTTAATTTAATCCTAATGTACGATTTACAATAAAAACAAATAAAATAATTTATTAATAATTAATATATGTTGTATTTTAAGTGACATGATTTTTTTAGTGTTTTATAAATCAACCAAACTAAAAAGTAGAAAATAAATAATAGTTTAAAAAAACTAAAAAACACGCTTTTTATAGAAAACCAAACTAAAAAATAGAAAATAAATTTTAATAAATATAAATTAATAATAGTGTGCATATGAAAAAATGTATTTTATTTAAAAAAGCGTGGGGTGATTTTAATTTTTAAGATATTATCGAAATGATAATCCTCTATACACCCATGCACCCCACGTTTTTTTTTTAATAAAATACATTTTTTCATATGCACAGTGCACACTATTATTAATTTATATTTATTAAAATTTATTTTCTATTTTTTAGTTTGGTTTTCTATAAAAAGCGTGTTTTTTAGTTTTTTTAAACTATTATTTATTAATAGTTATTATGCTATTTGGGATGGAGACAAATACAACAAATCAATAACCATAAAAATCGCTCCCGCCGTTCTCGAGTTATAAGTGTTCGAACTAACACGACTTTATTTTATATATATAGATATTGTGGCCGATTCTGTTGTACACAATCTCTAAACTTAAACTAAATTGACAGGTTTAAAAATAGTGCTATCCTTTCTGCAGGGAGCATTGTGATAGAGATAGGAATATATTTAGGCCTGTCATTTTAGTTTAGATTTAGAGATTGTGTACAACAGAATTGGCCACAATGTATAGTTTATTTTATGTGAAAATAATTCATTTTTAAAATCAGGATTTTGCACAAAATCAGGATCTTTGTGGGGTACTTATACGATGCAGAGATAATGAGAGAGAGACAAAAAGAGGAGAAATAATTTTACCCTTTTTATTGATAAGGTGCGAATGATTGGGTTACACACTCACAAGTCATAGGGTTACAAAGGAAAGTATGTCAAAAAGTCACGCCAAAGACGCAATTAGGCACTCGTAGCGGCACCAGCGCGGACCTCAGTGGTATTAGGCACTAAGTCCTACTTATATAATGAGAAGGTTCATTTTAAAAGCCTTTTGGAAGGCATAATTAAATTAGGTATTCAGTGTTTTTTTATAATCTGGCAGTGTCTGACTAACAATTTTCGGTGTTTAATATTCTCTATTTTTCATTCTTTTATGTACCTAACTGTTTTTCTGTCAAAGAATTTTGAAATTCATATTACTCAAACTTATCCATGCTAATATTATAAACGCAAAAGTGTGTCTGTCTATATGTCTGTTATATTTTAACGGCCTAAATTTGTGACACACCTCACACTTCCCCGCATGTTTCGATACGTCCCAAGGACTAGTCCACGCATGCGGGATAAAAAATACTAGGTACCGTTATAATAATATGTATAATGTATAATATCATCCACATAAACATTTATTTTTTTCGCGACGACAGAAAAAGTCACCCAGTGTAAAGAAGCTTAATAAGCACACTAATGAGATAGGTATTGAAAATGTTTATTATATATGAAAGTGGTATACATTACGTAACTTTTGTAGCGTAGTGAAAATTTTCCATAATAATAATATTGCTAATATTGCTGTTGCGTAATCTGGTTACGAAACTTGGTTACGAAAACTACATATTAATTCTGTTTTCGTAGCTGGTTATCAAAGGAAGAAAAAATTCCATGTTCGTAACTGGTTACGAAAGTTCAGTTACGAACATGGATTAAAGGATAAGTTTCAGGGACTGTGTGAAAAACTGAACAGCGAAGAAAAATCTCAAAAGTATGAGAATCTTTATTCAAAAAAGGACGATGAAAATTTAATGTAATAGTAGAGCTTATTGAGTAAAGTACAAATAAGGAATTAGTATTAACTTCAATAAGCTCTAGACAATGACATACCTGTTATGCTTCAAAAATAAAAAAAAGGTGGAGTTGATAAAATAAGTCATATTAAACACTGTTTCTGATAACTTATTCAGGAGTTTCAGTTAAGAATGTACATAAAACCATTTTTAACCGACTTCAAAAAAGGAGGTTATCAATTTAACACGTATGTATGTAATATTATCGGAACTACAAAATATTCACATAATATGTATATATGTTTGTATGTATATAATATATTTTTGTCCGCTAATTTCTCTGAAAATCGGATTCTGAATATTCTTTTTTTATTGGCTTACATTTAGGGACTAGTGGAATAGGCCCTTTGGCCCTTTAAATTAGGGAACAGTGCAAGTTTCTTCAAAATCGCTTGTATAATACCGATGACATAAATTAAATTGCATGGTCTGGGTTTAATCTTCCAGTGCAATGTTGCCGTTGAAATGTTAAACCAGCGCACATTGAGACGAGAGATTAAACATTGTTTTTACTGGTGCTTGAACCAAAAGTTTCCGTTCACGTGAACCAACTACGTACAGCATGGTACAGCCAAGCTTTGTTTACAACTGCTCTCACAAACGCATTGGTCCGTGTGAATTTTAATGAAGCTACCTATCTCTTTATCGCTGAGAATTTCAATGTTTTGAGCAATGTTATTGTGTTGACAATCATAGAAATAATATTAGTTTTTATACTCGTAAATGCAGACCTATACATACCTACTATTGGGTACTATGATCCCAGCTTTTAAAGCTGTAGGCGGGCTGAATATATATTTTCCATTTGAGCTATGCAATTTTTTTACTATGACAAAATCTGCCCACGCAAAACCTCTCTTGCTCTCTCCACGCCAGTAGACACGCACCATTATAAGGACTTGTTATAATACACACAATGCATTATAGCATTAATATAATAATACATACATACATTACATACACATATCAATTAAAAAAATGAAGATTAAAGCGAAGGAACGAAATGAACAATATAGTGGCGCTATTTGTTAGACCAAAATTCGACACTATACTATGATGAAACTTACAGCAAATAAGGAACCAAAAGTTGTTACTAAAATATTTGTGTTAAGTAAGTAATTTACGCTGTGATTTCAAAAATAAATACGAGCGAGTTTTTTTCGTGATACCAACATCTTGAAAAAAGATGTAAGAGTTTGCACTCACCTATAGACATGAGATAAACATTGTTTAGCAACTGCTTGAACCAAAAACTTCCTTTCCTCTGAGTCGACTACAAAACCCAGGCTTTGTTTACAACTGCTCTTACAAACGCAACGGTCCGTATAAATTTTAATGAGGCCATCCCTGCTAACGCTGCATATTCTTTTATCTATACACCTACCTACTTAGATATATTTTTTCATTAGCAAATATTATCTTTTGCGTTGTGGAACGGAAAAACCTATTCGTAATTTAGTGGCGAATGAAAATGTGTACTATTGGTTTTATTTTCTTATGTACAATTAGCGGGACCAGTACAGAACAGATGTTGTCCTACCATAGACCTCTCTAAGAAAATATTTTATTCGGTCGAAAAATTAAAAAAAAAACCTGGATGTGACAGTGCCACCTACTGTTCAACTATAGCTGAGAAGAATCCAGATGATCCCATAATTACAAAAAAAAACATTAAAATTGGTGGAGCCGTGTAGAAAGAGAAAAATTACGAACAAACTCACACCGGAATTTTATAGTATAGGTACATAGAATAAAATATATACCAGTACTTACCAAAATAACAAAATGTTCCTACTCGTTATAATATAATTTTCCCTAAAATATTTCATATAAATCATGTTATTTTAATATTCTGAAAATACTTCTATCGCCAGCAAACAGTTACTTAATTCAGTTTTTTTGTATATTTATATAGTACTTATGTATGTATCATACAATCAACTTTTCTTTCATTAGTGGCATGAATGTGGCCTAATTAGTATGTATATAAGGAGAGGGATTGTCGTTAGAATATTGACACTGAGATAACATGAAGTGTTGCTCGTTATCTTATTTTTTGGTGAATAATTGTTTTGTTAAGTATAAAAACTAACTTTAATAAGAATAAAGTTCGTAAACTAAAACTCGACTACTCATAATAATAATAGTATCTAATAATAATTTAGTCTGCAGAAAATCGTGTATTCAACTGCGTACTAATGGCAGAAAGCACGGGGCAATGGGGCAATATCTACCTGAAACTAACTTAATATTCTAGTTTAAGCAGCGAAGGTCACTTCTCGATTTTTTCGCATATAAAATGTAGCCTATATTATGTAGCCATAACAATTAACACCTCATTAAAATCAGCCCAGTAGTTTAGGCGCTACGGTGGAAAAAACATACATACATACGTACATACATACATACGTACATACATACATACATACATACATACATACATACATACATACATACATACATACATACATACATACATACATACATACATACTGCTAAAACCATAACCCTTCCTTTTGGCTTTGCCGTAGTCGGGTAAATAATTAAAAATAGTTTAAAAGTTAATTCTTATAATAGCTCAGTAACTGAAAAAATAATAAAACTTAGGCTCCGATGTCATCAAAGTGTGTACACCTAAACCCACTAGTTACCACTATTGACCTCAACTCTACATCACAACTATTAACTCAAGTACACCGTACTGCCCATTGACTGAAGTAATTTGATTATCGCGCATTTTGGCGCTGTTTGCTCAGAAAAGTGACAGTGAAGGTCGTGTACCTTCACCCTTAATTTTCTAGACTAATGTGAATTGGGATAGATTGAATTGGGAAATGTCAAATTTCATTCCTAGTACCTACTAACGGTGCGGGCACTTTGAATTGCTTCATTTTGTTTATATCCAGTATATGTATAGGTCAGTGCCGGAACCATAATGTTTATAAATAGTAGATTCATTTGAAGATTAGAAAGCACCTGTAAAAGCTTATTTGAATACAAAACTTTTCTATATTTATTTCTGTTCTTTGGTACAAATATTTTCCACTGAGATACGGTTTGATGTTTTGCGGAAGAATCACAAAAAGGCGTACGTATTGGAACAATGGAATTGTGTTTAGTTATACAGAGTGTTAGCCTACAGATAACATAAAGCAATTTCGGAAGAAATACGCTTAAAGGGAAAGGTTTTCCTTTAAGCCTATTCTTTCTTATCTATTATTTTGTATGTGTTTTGTTGCGCTTTGTTCGCGCAACTTTGCGAGAAAATCTAGTTTTGGGTGCGACTTTTCAAAGGCTTATAAGACTAGGTAGAGGGAAAACTTGGTTGCATTGTCAGACTTGGTTGTGGGGTTTCAGCAAGCTCTCACTAAAACAAACTAATATATTTTTAATTGCTCATATGAACGTAACCCTAAAAGAGCGAGGCCCGACTCGCGCATGTTCGATTTTTATTTTTATTGTTGATTTGAAATCTACTCTCAATCTATATAAACAAAGTCGTGTTAGTTCGAACACTTATAACTCGAGAACGGCTGGACTGATTTTCATGGTTTTTGATTTGTTATATTTGGGACCGTCCCGAATAGCATAATAACTATTAAAAACATTGAAAATTGACGAAAATATAAAATAAAAGTAAAAACATTTCCCCATACAAAATGTTCATTGATTTGGCAACTGTCAAACATAGTTCATCCCGCGTCGATACGGTAAACTCTCTCGCCCGTACCTACATATATTATTATTCTTCTGTAACGTGTGTTTGTCCTAACTTCTCCTAAACGGCTGGATCAATTTGGATGAAATTTTGTGAGTAAATTTCAATGGGTTCCTGGATGGTTTGAAAACACAATTACCGGGTAGATACAGGTAACCTACCGGGTCTCAGTAAGTAGCGCCAATATCGGTATGTCACCGGGAGGGCGAAGTCTGCCGGGTCCACTAGTTTAACATAATTTATACATTCATTAAATTACTAAAACGCGTATAAAAAATATACATTAATTTATTTATGTACCAAACAATTACGTAATGTAACTAATAAATGTAATACTTAAGTAAATCAAAATTTATCATCTAGAGACGATACATTTTAAAATTTTCTCCTTATTTCCTGGATGAGTAGAATTTTTAATAAAGTAACGGCCTCAGATTTATTTGTGTCTTTAGTAGGCATGTTTGGTGTCTTTAGAATTCACTATTATCATTGGAATGTTGAAATATCCTCTAACATTGGACAGAAAACAAACAAACAAAGCCAATAGAATTTTATTTACGCTGAAGTATTCTCGCCTTCGCCCATAGATAACATAAAGCAATTCGGAACAAAAAGGGTTAAAGGGATTTTTTTCTCTAAGCCTTTCTTTTATTCTTTATAGGTGAAAACATGAAAGTTCTGAATAATAAAAGAAATAGTATTGGTAAAGTGATTTGATATAAAAATCTCTCACACACATTCTATTCTATCCTCACTCTCATATTCTGACGGGATCGCAATCCGATTCGACTGGAGAGAGATCAGGTACACATTAACGTGCTCTCTGAAGCACGGGGGTGCTATATCGCTAACTTCTCAACTCCGGGCTGCTACTGACTTTGGTCAGGAGTTTATAATTTCTAAATTGTCTCTGGTCTGGTCTGGTGAAAGGCTTTAGCTGTAGCTAGTTACCACCCTAACGGCAAAGCAATGCTGCCAAGCGATTTAGCGCTCTGATACCATGCCATGTAGAAACCGATCAGAGGTATGGGTTTAATAAAAACTGCCATACCTCCACCAGGTTAGCTCGCTTCCATCTTTGATTGCATCGTCACTAGCCATCAGGCGAGATCGTAGTCAAGACCTGACTTGTAAATAAGTAAATAAATAAAAAGTAGAATAAGCTAGCCAATAGAACAACGAAGGATTTAGGTAATTTCTTACAAAAACACTCCTATATTTTAGACACGTTTACATGTAAAAAAAAATTATTATTATCAATCAATCAACCAGCAAACACTTGGTGTAAAAACTAGAGTTGAGTCAAGTGGCGTTTAGGTTAAAAATGTGTCTGGGAAAACTTGAGAGGAAGTAAATTGTGAGGAAAATTAGCAGCGTCACATCCATTTTGTGTTTCTTTGCGATCTTACCCTGTCATGGAGAACGCTTAGTGTGTTCACTTTGAGAAAAACTTTAGTAACTTGAAATTCAATTATTTAGCAGTGGATTGTTGTATTGGATACAAGCAGTGCAAGACCACGGCGTGTGGAAGTCCCTGAAAGAGATCTATGTCCAGCAGTGGACGTCTATATGATCGGTTGATGACGGCAAAATAGACGACTAAGTATTACCATTTGGGATGCGCGTTCGGGAAACATTAAGATGTCGGTTGTCTCGTCCAAAATTGAACAAAAAAAATTGCTGAAAAATACTCAAGTTATTAATTTATTATTTCAATAATTATGAAATAGTTTGGTATATTTACAATTTCGACATTTATGTAAATAGCAAAATAAATATTTCCGTTAACTAATTATGTAGCGCTTTCAAATACAAAGATGGGCTGAATTTCCTTCGTAATATTTATTTTTTAATTATTTATAATACTAATTTATTGCACCAAAGAGAATAATTATTATTTTGTAGTGATTTTGTTAAAAAGAAAAAATAAGTGTGACAAAGACGAAATTTCTCGTTCACGGTATGGTAGCACTGGGTGCAGCGAAAAAAGCGCACAGTTACACTTTTGGATTTGGATCTTCTTAGAAATAAGGAATGTTACACACACAGAAAATAAAAGTTGAATTAATTAGTTTCTGATTCCCATCATACAAAAAGTACACAAGTCTATATATCTATTTACCTACTTGCCTACTGTTCTGGTGGTCCTTCAAGTCACTTCGAAAACAGTAATCATATTCTGAGGTAGAGGAAGATAACTGTGCGCTTTTTTCAATTGCAATTCGTGCAATTTTTTCGCACAACCAATGCATTGTGTGCATGATAACTCACTAACAAGCTATAAATCAGGGTATGTTATGCAAAATCCATTCACAGCCGCAACAAAAGCAGCATTATGTTAAACGTCATATCAATAACAAGGCTCTATAATCGATTAACGGGAAGTGTTCGGCGCCGCCAAAATATATGGCGCAATACGTCAACGTCACAGAAATACGGCGAAGATGGGAAGGGACGTTTATCAAGGCATGCCTACCTACTCGTATTTACGAATCGCTCACCTTTCTTTAATTTTAAATCGCAGTTCAATGCAAGCCCATATATACAAGGTAGACAGAGAAGTAGAGGAGATTAGTATGAACGTGCCCATACAAATGAATGCCACGCGATACTGTTGTGCTGTCTATAATACTTACTACATTATTCTCTAAGCCCTTAACTTTCTGGATAGTCTGCACACTGGACCACTAGTGGCGACGTGCCAACGAACAAAGTGCTCGCCACAAGTCGCGGAAGAGATTTTTCATACATTTTATATGGTACCACCCGTCGTTGGTACCACCGCACACTGAGCGATCGAGTGGCCCCGTTCGAGCCACAAGAAAAAAGCCACTTGAGGCTCAGTGTGCGGGGACTGTAAAAGTATTCGACTTCAGATGAAATATAATTTTATAGGAATTATTAATTATATTATATTATATTATATTATATTATATTAGATTATATTATATTATATTATATTATATTATATTATATTATATTATATTATATTATATTATATTATATTATATTATATTATATTATATTATATTATATTACAAGTATTAATTATTATATGTTTTAATATAAAAACAATGATAAAAACCCACAGTTTTAGTTTTACAAAGCTGATAATAATTAACTAAGTAGGTAGATTTAATATTCGAACAAAATATTCAAGTAGGTAATCAGGTCTACTTTTCTAAATCATTGCCAGCATGGAAGGCTCGAATTGCATGTCCATCCTAAAGTTTACATATTTTCAAAATTCTAGGAAAAAGTTAAAATACAATGGAACCAGGTTTAAATTAAGGACCGGGTACAAATACATAGTTTAATTATTTTAACATAACGAACCTTGGTGTACTGTGGTAGATTTGCATAGATTTTCCGGAATGACGCCATTCAATTTTGGAACGTTAAAGTTTTAATTACGCCTCGAAATTAATTTGGGATTAAGTTTCAAATACCAATTTATGTATTGTGTTTTCATATAAATTATTTTATGCTTACGTAATGTTATGTCGCTATGATAGTTTAGACTTTAGATTGATTATGTATATTATGCAAAATGTTGACAGATAGATGATAATTATTATCATCTATCTGTCAACATTTTGCAAAATTACTTATAATAATACAAAAACTTTGTTTTTTATTTAACATTATTTAAATATAAGTATTGTGTGCATTTTTATGACTCGCTAAAAAAAACAAAGGTATTTAAAAAAAAAATTTTTTTTTTACAAATATATTTTATGACGTATAAACCCTTGACTGCGATACCTTCTAGCGGTAGGCATGTGATGATACAGTCGTAGATGAAAGAGTGTGGCAAGTTTATCAAACTCTTACCCCTAATCGACTTTATCACACGGAATATTAAATCGCTTGCCAGTAGGGTGGTAAATAGCCAGCATAGCCTTCCACCTAACCAGACCAGAAGTAATTAAGAAATTCTAAGTTTCTACATTGGCCGTGATGGAAATTGAACCCGGGACCGGGCCACAGCGCTCACTACCGTTTTGAGATTTGGCAAAATAAAGATATTGTGCGTAGGTATGGAAAATCTCACAAAGGTTTACAAAAAGGCAACATTTTCTTGTTCTTAATAATAAGGCCGTTGATATCCTATTACTTGTAAAAGCCTCTTGTATTATAAAATATTCGGGAGCTTTACAGAAATATTATTAAGACGAATTCTATAAAAGAATAAAGAAAGCAATGACAAAATTAATCTAATTAAAATAAATGTACAAACAGATCTCTGGTTAATCTTTGTAAAATGGTAAACGGTGTACTTAAAAACACAAAGTTAAGCGACCAGTTTCAAAATTAAGTAATTATAATTTAAATATTATTATAAAAACCTGTGAAATTAATACCTAGTCTTTATTCCGTTTGTCAGTAACATAACGTTGGAGATTGCCTATAAAATTTTATCGAGTCGTTTTAGTTTCACATACAAATTTTATATGTTCCGTAGAATTTTATATCTACAATAAAAAGTAGCGTTTTACATTTTAATGTCCCGTTTTTTAACTAAAGATTTTTAATAGGTATATGGATACATCCAGACAATGTGTATCACAATAATATTTCTAACATTTTTATAAGAATGGTAAAAGTATTACGTAAAAGTAGCACAAAAAGATACCGAAACAGCAACAAAACCTTTTGATTACAAAGATACCAAATAATTATACTATATGTACCAGTATAATGAAAAAAGATAAAAAACCGTGCTTTGTAAAGATGGACTCATTAAAATTTATACGGACGGTGGCGTTTGTAAGAGAAGTTGTAAACAAAGCTCAATTTTTGTAGGCGGTTCAGACGAAAAGAAGTTTAAAGTTCAAGAGGCTGCAAAAACTGCATTTATGCGTTTGCCTGAGCTTGCTTGCGAATTTGAAACAGCTGCATCTACGCTAGATGATCTTAGCACGAGCGAAGCACGCGTAAGAGCGTCGATTGAGCACGCTTAGAGCACGCCTCGAGCGGTCGTCTCGTTAGTTATTTGTTTTATTAACCCCCGACGCAAAAACGACGGGGTGTTATAAGTTTGACGTGTCTGTGTGTGTGTGTGTGTCTGTCTGTTCCCCTGTAGCGCTCAAACGGGTGGACCGATTTGAATGCGTTTTTTTTTGTTTGAAAGGTGAATTAGTCGAGAGTGTTGTTAGCTATGTTTGATGAAAATCGGTCCAAGATGGCCGCCGCTACAAAATGGCGGATTACATATTTTTTCACAACTCACTTAATATGGGTATCAAATGAAAGGGCTTGACTAATACAATAGCACTATTGCAAATCCAAGATGGCCGCCACCACAAAATGGCGAATGTCGGGGGTTTTTTTAATTTTTAATTTATACTTGTTTAATGTTCTTTAAATTTTATTTATTAAACTCAGGCTTGGATTAAAATTTCATTATACCTACTTACTTAGTTTAGCTTAGTTTGTACAGCAAATCACGTCAGCAGATTTTGCACTTCGATTAGCATTTTTATCGAAATAGTTTTGTGAAGTTGGCTTTTACTGTTTAAAAATGTTATAACAATGCAAAAAACGTTAGCCGAAAATTCGCAGTATAACTATTCCAACAGTATGAATGTAGAAACATAAATTGGTATTCCAAAGTTAATCTCGAATTAATTTTGCGCCGTAATTAAAACTTTGAGCGTTCTGAATTGAACGGCGTCATTGCGGGAACGCTATTCAAATCTAACACAGTGTATGTATTCGTATAAGCTAGCAGAAACATTTATTTAAGGTATCCTGGGGACGTTCTGGTCCAACAGTGGTTTAACTTAAGTAACTTATAACCAAATTGTGGGAGGCCTCATTTTTAACCCCCGACGCAAAAACGACGGGGTATTATAAGTTTGACGTGTCTGTGTGTGTGTCTGTCTGTTCCCCTGTGGCGCTCAATCGGGTGGACCGATTTGAATGCGGTTTTTTTTTGTTTGAAAGGTGAAGTAGTCGAGAGTGTTGTTAGCTATGTTTGATGAAAATCGGTCCAAGATGGCCGCCGCTACAAAATGGCGGATTACATATTTTTTCACAACTCCCATATTATGGGTATCAAATGAAAGGGCTTGACTAGTAGAATAGCACTATTGTAAATCCAAGATGGCCGCCGCCACAAAATAGCGAATGTCAGGGGTTTTTAAAATTTTTAATTGATACTTGTATAATATTCTACATGACTGTGTAGTGTGTACTAAGAAATTTACTTTAACGCACTATCAATAAATACGAGTAATTCGGTTGTACGCAATCTCTTAACTAAATTGACGGTAGTGCTATCGTGCCTTATTCGTGTACCTTCTGCAGTGACCATTGTATAAATGGTCACTGCAGAAAGGAATAGAGTTACCCCGGCTCCACACGTTGGCCCCAACGTTGACCCAACTAATGGGTTAATATTAGCATTGGCCCCAACGCGTGAGTGTTGGCGTCAATACTCAATCAATACTACTCAATCTAATTTTGGTTTGCACCCATAATAAAAAACGTTTCTGCTTATATCATATTTTATGTTGGCACGTACATTTTATTTCAGCCAGCAGCAAGAAAGTTGAAAACTCGACCTTTTAATACAATAACCACTTATCATTACGGTGGAGCCGGAAAAACATTGGATGAGTTTCGTTTTTTCATCCAATTATTTTGCCATCATGCCCGAAATTAATAAATAATTGTTATATTTCATTCTCGATGATGCTCGAAAAGCTTGCGAAAATTGTAAAGATAGGTACTTACCAATATTGAATGTCGCTACAGACATGAACAGAATGAGGGCTCTTCCAGACATGTCGATTGATATTTTCTGGAACAAAAGAATACTTATTTGAGGAATAATGATAATTACATATCTTGATACATAACAGCTATATTAAATCTAAATTAAAATATATAATCTAAATTAATTGCTAAAAACTGTTAAAAGTTCACTGGCGGATGTTTAGGTAGATCAAAATGTAATCATCGGCCAGTGAAAGTCCCATCAAAATCGATCCAGCCTTTCTGAGATTAGCCGGTAATCTTTAAAGTATCTACTTTCTAACAAAAAAAGAATGAATGAAATCGGACCACGCGTTAATGAATTACCGCTAAGTACACATTTTGATTTTCATCCCCTCTCCCAAGGGAACGGTGCTGAATTTCCCCTAAAAGTACCCTATATGTTACTCCGTAGTATGAACTTAAATCGTACCAAGTTTCATTTCAATCCATAAGGTAGTTTTTGCGTGATGCGCGCACAAACATACTGACAAACAGATAAACAGACAAACAGAAAAAAAAGTAGCTTTTTTACGTTCCTTTACTTATCCCTAACATCCCCCAGTTATTATTTTGCAAAAATCTTTAATGTACAGATACGGCAAGTCTATGATTTTATTATATGTAAAAGATAGAAGATAGATTTGAGACCGCATTCGCTCAGTTTACAAGTAACAAGACAGAGTCCAATTCTCGTATTGCAACCGCAACCGAATTTAGTGTCTGTATTTTGGTCGACCGAATGCACTTGTGTTTACTATGACAACTAAAACGATTTTAGCAAAACACTTTTAAATCGTGTTTTAATTGTGACTTACATCCCAAAGATGGATATCGATGAGAGAATTTAAGAACACAATAGGTACTGAATACATTAAAAGATTTGGTTTTACTCACATCTTTTTGCGGTGGAAGACTGCGTTGCAAGACTTGTATTTTTGTACATGTTATGTTTTTGATGGGATTTTGAGTTTTAACATCTTTCAGACTTTACAAAGTCGTTATTAAAAGATATAAATCGATTTGTTACCTTATATTATGTCTAAAAATTATTATTTCTTGATACATATACGATGTTATTTTTTAATCTTACTTTGTTTTCTGTTCCGCTAATTTCTTGCCAGCGTGTGTGTACTTTTTATCTCGGTTTTTATAAAAAAAAAGATAAACTTTTATGTCTTCAATAAATCCCTCTTAAAAATATGGATTTAAGATACCATTCCAAGTTCCGCGATATTGAGATAATCCTACAAAGGGACGTTTGAGTCCGAAAATGCGAAAAGTCGTAAACAAACATCTTAAGGGAGACTTAAAGATGGATCTTAAAACGTTAAGATGCACTCAACATAAGGATCGCTTTAAGATGAGGTGACACGAATAATGTTGGGGTGATGTAACACTAAAGGTTTATATACACAGAAAATGTTCCGTGTATCAGTATAGAGATACTGCTAATATATTGTTAAAGTACGGCAAACAATAATTTCTACCTAGATTGCCTGCTGCAAGCTAGAAGAGAGAAAATCTACAGATCGAAGGTCTAAAAAATACACAAGTGTAGTAAAATGTAAAGTGTTTACTAATCCTACCTAAACATCGCAATTTCAATACGTAAATTGATTTTATTATTATCACGCTTTATTTCCAACCTTAAGTCTGGACATTTTGGGCTTCTAGATAGTTTGTTTATTTCGGCCTGAAGTTATAATATGCCGTTGCACTCTTTGAGCCTTGAGTCTAAGGCCGCTAACCCACTGGCGTTTTGCGAGCGTTGGCGTTTCTCCAACTGCGCAGCGACAACGTCGCGTTGACGCGACGTCAACGTTGAGAGTCTCCAATAGTAAGGGAGCCCAAGAGGAGATTTTTGGATTTACTCGAGCGCGTCAGATTAAGATAAGAGAGGCGAGGCATCTTGAATCCTGCTGAGTACCCGCTACCATATATAAGCCCTTTAAATAGAGCCGCACGCAAAATAAAAAAATGATGGACAGAAATACTCAGAAACGTCAGATTAAGATATGGTGGGTTAATTACGAGCTTAGAAAACTATATTTAGAAAATCAGACCATTTGAACGTAACGTACGAGAATGGGAGCGTTACAAAGTTGCAAAAAAAACGTTATCTTGACCTTTTCGAATAGTTTTCGAGTGGTTGAATTTGTTTCTGTTTTGAAGGAAATGATGCAGAAATAACAAAAAATATATAATCAGCCGATTTTCAGAACTCGAAGTTATAAAAATCGTCTATTGAAGATGAGAGCGTGCAGCTAGAAGCTTTTCCCACCACTGAAATGGAAAACCTTATATAACCTTTTATTCTTCCTGTCAACTAAAAATCTACTAGGTCCCGATGACGCTTGAGTAAATCCACATTTAGCATCCTCGGCTCCCCTACTATAATGGCAACCGTTCACGCTTCGACTTCGCAACTTCAACGTGACGTCAACGTCGCGACAACGCTGCGCAGACGTTGGAGAAACGCCAACGCTCGCAAAACGCCAGTGGGATAGGGGCCTAAGTGTAACTATTAAAGTTTAAATCTGTCATTTAAACTAGCGGCACGCTATGATGGCCGGTTTGACACATTACAATAGTGATGTGGAATGTCAATTTATTCTCGAACAAAAAACAATTAAGTTTTGTTTTTGTACCTGATTAAATAGGTTTAATAAAACAAAAATGTATATGTTTATTTAATTTATTTGAACGAACTGAATATTTGAATGAAAATGAATATACATACTTTATATGCACACAAGAAACATATGAATACAAAAGATACCAAAAAAGGTGCCACAAAAGGCCATAATTAATCAGATTCGTCCATACTACTATTTTCACTGTCGTCACTGCTATCATCACATACATTAATAATTATATGTTCGTTTTCTATAATATTATCTATTTTCACATCTCTTTCATAATCTTCCCTTATTAATTTAACAGTTCTATTCACAACCTTTTCCCAGTCTCCTTTAGTCACATGTTCACAAGCTTCTTCTAATAATTTTAGCATTTTTTTGTGGTAAATGGGGGTTCTGTATTGTGTCTTGCAGCATATCCCTTAATTTGAGCCCACACCAACTCAATCGCATTATACTCACAATGGTAAGGCGGTAACCGTATTACTCTGTGCCCATGTTCTAATGCTATTTCGTCAATGACGTATCGGATCTTGGTTGGTTTGTTTTCTTTTAAAAGACGTACTAATTCCGCTTTTAACATATTCATGTTTGCATCTACGCCATTTTTACGAAGCCATGCGACGATATCAGCTTTCTTTTGGGATTGGGCAGGTGGCTTGTCAATTTGCATCGAGTGGTATGGGGCGTTGTCCATAATTATAATAGATGGTTCAGGGAGGCTACACAACATTGAGGTAAACCATTCAGTAAACTTTTCTCCATTCATGTCTTCATGATAGTCTCCAGTGGTTTTTGACGCAAAAGCCATGAGAGAACCTTCGACAAACCCGTTGATGGTTCCGGCGTGACAAATTATAAGTCGCGATCCTTTTCCTACAGGAACTTTGGAAGTAGATGCTGCTGTGTCATCGTTCCAAGAACGGCCTACAGTATGGTTAGCATTAAGCCATGTTTCATCCAAGAACACAACATTTTGCCAATTTTTGATTTCTTTCACTTGCCGTAAAAAAGTATACCTTGCCATCGCTATATCAAATCTTTCCATCAATATTTTGCGTTTGTTACATTTTTTGTATCGAAATCCAATGGTCTTCAAAATCTTCGTTAAAGAACTTTCCCCACCGAAGAATAATCCAGCTTCCTTCAGTGAATGCACCAACTTTTTTCTTGTTGGATACTCCTTCTGTAAATAGTAGCCGTAAACATGTCTTCGGATAGCATCGGCATCAAAGCTATCGATGCCTACGACTGGTTTTGCTCGTTTTCTCTTTTTTGGTGTGTGAAGTTTATTTTCTTCTGTGCCAGTCTCGCCATATTTTTTTTTAGTTATCCGTCTAACAGTTCGTTGTCCAATATTAAGCGCATCAGCTACGCGTTCAACCACTGACGTTATAGGTAAAATTGGCCCTCCATTTTGAGCTTCACGATCGAAATAGTTACGAAGGCGTATTACGAACTCACGTGTCTGACTATTTAGAACAGTTCTCTGCGTACGTTCGGTCATATCGACGAAATCCACAACAAAGGGCTTGAACAGAGTCCAAATTAACGAGCAAGGGTCAACAGTAATGCAGTATCAATATTTGAAATCCAAAGCCAGGTCAAAACTATATCACAATCGCATTGCACTGACAGTTTATACTTTTCGAAGCAACGTCAATTCGAAACTGCTTTGTTTTGCATTGAGCATTGACGCGAGTTTGCCGGAGGTAGTAGTTGTGCTAGCCAGCGATCCTATGTGACGAACGTATTAGATTCCATTTTTAAAAATTTATTGATATTTTTTTGCGATTTCAGAGGTTTGTCCACATAGTGAAAATTGTTCATATTCACAAGTACATTCACCCCTTAAATGGTGCAAACTGATTTTTCTACACTTGTATACATTTAAGAAATCAATTTAATAAATAAATTTTGAGTCCTAAACCTAAAACTACATTCGATAAAATTTATGAATCTCTGCACATCACTATCGTCAATTAAGTAATACAATTATTTCCTTCAAAATCGTTATCAATTAATACGGAACTTCATGAGCGGACAAACGTCAAACCGGCCATCATAGCGTGCCATCGTAGTATCAAAATTCACATTTGGAAAAACGTCATGCTTTCACATCTTCGTACTATTATTATATTATGACAGATTTACGCACAGGCAAAGTTAACTTGAAAAGTTATACTTTATAGTGAAGCTTAGCTCTGAAGGGCTAATTTCATCTGCCGCTGCGGTCAGAATACGTTTTGACAAGTTTTTTAACTGCACTTGTCATTGGTCCTCGGATGAATGTGAACTGCCAGTTCACCGTGCTAGCCGTGAGAGTAATGATGGTCATTTTAGTTCTTTTGATAATTACCTCATACCGGACTTGATTGCTCAAAGAAATTCCTATAGCACAGCTATTTCTTTAGCACGCTGAAATTTTTATATCTAACCTTCATTAAAGGCCGATACACATTCCGAGTGTTTAGTGGAAAATTTGTGCTAATATTAGTGCTTTCCTTTTCATGATGTTATCTTTAGACAATTTGATTGTGTACAAGAAAATTGGCATCAATTCGCTACTAAACACTTAACATGACTTCTATCTATTCTATCGGTCTTAATCGGCCTCAAGATTAACCAAGACGAATAATTATCCTCTGAACAAGTCAAACTCGAACCACGCCCGCGTCGAAAGTCCGAAAGTTTATCTTGCGACCTCAGTGTGCAAACAGCCTTACAAGAAACTTGTTGTCTCGAGATTACTTTTTTATTTGTGCTTTTTTATTTACATTTATGAAAATGAAAAAGACGAATTTATGTCCTTTTTTATAATATTTATTTATAAGAAGTAATTACAAATGAAAATATATATTGTAACTAGCTTTTGCCCGCGGCTTCGCCCGCGTGAATTTCGGTTTTTCACAAATCCTGAGGGAATCGTGGATTTCTGGTTCCCGTTTCCGCTCCCTTTTCCAACCTTCATACTTACTTTCAAGGTAGTTTGCTATAGTGATCTACCTATAGCTGTAGCTGTAGATTTGTGTTTTTCAAAATCCCGCGGGAACTGTGGGTTTTTTCAGGATAAAAAGTCTATGTGTTAAGTCAGGGCATTATTTATCTCCATTCAAAATCTCAGCCAAATCTGTCCAGTAGTTGCGACGTTATGGAGTAACAAACATCCAAACATCCACACTTTCACATTTATAATATTAGTAGGATTACACTTGCATTAAAGTAGGTATATCCAGTTTTCAAAATACTATCCTCCACGAGTCCGAAACCTTTCTATAAAAGACTGAAAAGGAAATTGAGGCTGGAATTTACTGAGATGCCACGAACTTCGATGACGGGAGTTTGTTAAAATAATTTAAAGAAATCATGAGACTAGCTGCTGGATGCTTTCGACGCCGAAAAAATCTCGCAGCTCTTGTTAGGAATATCATTAGGAATTTTTAAGATGAAATAGTCTTTCGAGCATTTTTGGCGATGCTTTCTTAATAAGACATAATATTAATTTCGTAATTATATAAGGATTGTCGTTTAATGTATCAAATATATGTAGGAAATTCTACTTAAAACTGGAAGTTTACATATGCACATAATATTATTTACAAAAATAATCTAAATATTTACAAAAATATACATCGTCCAAGTGATCCAATGAGCATGATCATCGATGTAAAATTAATTCTCAAGACACTGGCTCTATTTCCCCTCTTTATCATCGCGAGGGTCCTGACAATTAGATTAATATTTCTGAGAAACAACAATAAAATCTCTGATGTAACTATACAATCTATGTTACACTAAATTGTCAGCTCTAAATTACCTTTTACAATGATCTCTGCGGAACTACATAGCATTACATTTAGAACTGTCAATTTAATTTAGAGATTGTGTAAATCAGAGAATGTGTTGTTGTAACCACAGACGTATAAAGAGAAATAATTTTACTTTTTAAGTGATAAAACGAAACCTGCAAAGTAGTCATTCGATTCTCATCGCGAGACAGACTTGAAGACATAAGACTATGATATAAAAAATTGGATACCGAGAATATGGGTCAAATTTTATGACACATTTTTATGAATGTTGTGTTTTATCAGACGAAATATCGGCCTATTTCGAATTGTGGGTTGATTTCCTAGCATTTATTTATTTTTTCATTTGGTCATCGGGCACCTGAAACACGAAACAAGAGAAACATTTTCTTTCTCTTGTATTCTGTCTGTTGACTTGAGATATATTACGCGTCAGATTCTGGTAAAAAATTGATTAGATTGATTGATTTGAAATTATTTAAAGACTGGCTGATGTCCGCGACTTCGTTCCGGGGAATTCTTTTCCAGTATCCTAAGTCCGTATCCGATGCAAACTATATCTGTGCAAAATTATTAATTAAATTAATAAAGCAAGTTCAACTAAATTGATATTTGACTCATTCGATTGCGCCAAACCGCCATTTTGAATTCAGTCTCAATTCTAGACTCCGAGACCACAGGTAATTTAGGTAAGTAAATGACAGAAGTAAAAGATGTTTGTAAACATACTTTGAAGTCGATAGTTCTGTTGATTTCCAAGCGCGCTAGCCTGTAAGTACCTATAATGTAAAGCTTAGCATATAATAAAATTTAATCCATTATGTTTAATTAGCTTCTACAAAGTCTTTATATATTGAAAACGTTTGGCAGTTGAAAACACATTGCTGATTTACAAAGATCTCTACCAAAAGAAACGCCCAGGCCAGAAGGTAGAACCAATTTACTAATGGCCGTTCCTTGAATCTAAAATCATACACGGGACCTCTTAGGTATATATAATGCAAGGTGTGTATTAAATTTCATTGCGAAGCAAATCGGTAACAGGTAGATATATAAGTGCTTGAAATTCGAAGTTCATGAAAGCATTCGCAATTTGTTTAGCATCTGCGTCAAGCTTTGATGTCAGTAAAACGAAGGATGCAAGTTTGTGTCAGTTATTGGTTCCGCATGCAGCGACCCAATTACTTCGTATCAAAGACGGGTGATTCGCTAACGGGAAATAGAATCAGGAATTTTCGAGTTTTTTGAGTGCAGTGAACTTCAGTCTAACACTTCAATCTACCTAAAAGCAATGTTAGTTCATTCTGAAGTACCAATAAATTAAAAAAAATTGTCAAAGGTAGTAAAAAAATCGTGAGATGGTACCTTGGCGAAATATCTTTTTTTGCCTTGCCGTTTGCTTATGTAATTAACTGTATGGTATCCACACCATATGCGCTATACCTTACTTTAAAAACGGTCTAAGTGTTGTTCTATTAGATTCAAAATTTTGCCTAAGTACTCATAGTGATAATCACCTAGTTTCTTTCTATACTCCACAATAAGGAAGATTGTAGTATATTCATTAGCTTTAGATATTTTGAAACATTCCATTATTAAATAGGTACTAGTTTCTCTATATAGCTAAGTATACCTACTCGTATGTAGGATCATAAAAACTTCAAGGATCATGTATGCCATCAATCCTAGGCCGGCCAGCGCTAATAAAGCGTAAATTCATAACACTATGTAAGTGATCGTAAAACCGTGCCCCGTCATAAGTCTATCCCGGTTTTATGCTTTATATGCCCAGTTTTATGTCTTTAACTTTGCCTTGCTATAATAAGCATCGAGAAATTTTGTTGTTTTATTTAGGTTTAGGTTTTGTATTTATGTATGTTTAATTAAGATTACACTGCTGTTTTTACTTACACTAGAACTTGTTGCGCTGTCTGCTTTTTCATCTATATTTATTAATTAATTTAATAAATAAAATTGAAGTGTCTGTCTGTAATATCGAAATAACTACCTCATATTAAGCTCATATGGTTATTTGAACGCTACCATAACCGAATCACACGTTTTTAAAATATTTGTCTGTCTGTCTGTCTGTTTGAACGGGCTAATCTTCGGAACGGCTGAACCGATTTTGACGGGACCTTCACATATAAGTAGAGAATTAACCAGGGAGTAACATAGGCTACTTTTTTAACCGACTTTCAAAAAAGGAGGAGTTGTGTTTTTCTACCTATGTACACCGATATCTCTGAGACTTCTAAACCGATTTGCGTAATTTTTTTTTAATCGATAGAGAAACATTGCGACCCTGTTCTATAAAAAATTTGGATTCCAACTCCTCAATCCTGATGCTGTAGGGGACCTAATCCCCAAAACTAATGGGTTTTAGAAACTTTCGGTTATTTAAATTGATATTGGGGGTACCAATTAAAGACTTTATCGTTGAATGAACTCGAGTAGGTACATATTCAACTCCTCAACCCTGATGCTGTAAGAAATTGTATTCCGAAATCGTGGGGATCCCACGGGATTTTTCCGTTTTGGGGACGGGTTTCTACAGATAAGCTACTTTTTGTTCTGGAAAATCAAAAGTTCCCACGGGATTTTTAAAAACCTAAATCCACACGGGCGAAGCCGTGGGCATCATCTAGTTTTGTATAAAATGTGAATAAAAAAATAAATTGAAGTAGGTATCTATCTGTGATTTCGAAATATTTTATATTATTATCTATAAATTTGTTACGAAATTTGGCAGAGGGATAGCTTAAATAAAAGCTTAAATTCAATAAAATAACATAGAATGAGCACAGTGTAGCACAAACCTAAGTGTAACGTCGATTTATTAAAGTTTCGTATGAAAAAAGCTCGAGCCAATTTGGCCCGGGGCTTAGAATGCCACATCCACATGAAATATTACCAAGCGCAAGCAAGTTTGAATTTCAGGCACCTCTAACTTCACTCACTCATTCAGTATGTGTTCTCGGATGGAAGAAATTTTCCCAGGAAAATCCGTCTAGGACGCGCGAAATGATAGCACAAAAAGAATGTAATATACACAGACAATACTGAGGAGGAGGTTGTCTCATTTATTTTTTCTTAATATTACTGTACTGATAATTTCATGTAAGTGTGAGTCGTACCTTGGCTCTTATAGGGTTCCGCACATATCTATCTCCAACAGAAAATTTTTCGTTTCTTTTGGCCTCAGATTACGAACTTCATTATGAATCGATGTTTCAGTGTTCAGTTTAAATAAACAAATATATATTAAGTACATGTCTTAGAAATTTCGAATCCCTATATAGAACAAAAATTGACTAAAACTGACAACTTTGAACGGCTCCCCATTTCTATCTTTTTAAAGATAAAAAAGAATAGAAAATATATTTGTACTCCACTCAATGAGTTCCAGACAATGACATCTTCTAGGGTTAGGATGTCAGTCTGTCTATCGGTCTGTCCGTCTGTATGACACGAATCTCAAGCTCGTATACATATTGATGGTGGTAATGTGACATCTCTTTATGCAAGAGCTGACAAATTGCTACTTCGATGTCGATGAGATTTGTGTCCTGGAGTTCTTAAACCTCAAATCTTTCATCGGCATTTCACTTCAAACTTTCGGGTGCGGTAGAGTTGAGCAAGATTAATTGAACAGTCATCAATAACCGCTATTTGGTGATTAGTGGTTTGTGTGGAAATAATTAGACACCTAAAGCTATGATTCGATTCCGGAATAATCTATTAGAATAGAAAAGAAATGTTTTTTTATTCAAATAAACGCAAAGTGCTTTCTATGTGCTTTCTATGTGCATTCCGTTAATGAATCATATATACGTAAGTATATACATATTAATAAATGATAATTATTAGGGAATACATACATGCCTACAAATGGCTTTTTCAGCTTGGAGTTATACAAGCTCTTTTTTTGTCAAAGAAGTATCAATTGGTATTTTAATTACCATAGAGTACAGTGTTTACAAGTTTATATACTTAGAAGAGTATATAAATAGTAAATCAGCAATTAGAACTTTAGAATTAATTATCGATACCAAAATTAACTAATATATTTTTAAAAATGGTAATCCGTTTAATCGCTCTAATGAGAGTTTTAATTTAACCCAACTAAATTACTTAACGCCTTGTAATCAACTTTGAACAAGCTTTTTAAATCGTAAACCGACAAAAAAATCACTTAAAAAATGGACGAGCTTTTGGCAAAATTACTTGCAATTATTGACTTTATTAATTAACTAGCAGATGCTCGCAACTTCGCTCGCGTGGATTTAGGTTTTTAAAAATCCCGTGTCATCATGATGCTGAATAGCCTATAACCTTCCCCAAGAATTGGACTATCAAATGCAAAAAGAATTATTCAAATCCGACTGGTATTTCCAGAGATTAGCGCGTTCAAACAAACAAACTTTTCCGCTTTATTATATTAGTATAGATAGATATTTATTCATGATCAATAATCATGAATTTATTAAAGTACTTATGTGAAGTAAATGTTTTCGGTCAATGAAATATCATCCCCTCGCCTCGCCTTGTCACGAACTAGTTTATATACAAACTATTAAATAGTTACAAACTTGAAATAGACAGAATCGGTGAGCTCAAAGCCGGGAGGCTGGGCTGAGCAAGATTAATTGTTTAGTCATCAATAATCGCCATACGGCAATTAGTGGCTTGTGTGATGCAGATCTATATATCTATGATGCTAATGACGTAAATAGGCCATGCTAATATTAAATTTAATTCAAATTATTCCATACTATTACAAGGCTGTGCTATTACATACCTATAGGTGGGAAGACTCCTCACTAGATGGACGGACGATCTCAAGCGAATCGCTGGCAGCCACTGGAAACAAGCAACACAAAATCGTGTTCTGTGGCGATCCTTGCAAGATACCTATGTCCAGCAGTGGACGTCTATTAGTTGAGACGACGACGACGACGACGATATATGTATGTATAATTCTATCTATACACATAATAAAATCGTAGAATTGCCGTATCTGTACATTGATTGAAGATTTTTGCAAAATAATAACTGGGGGATGTTAGGGATAAGTAATAGAACGTAAAAAAGCTATTTTTGAAATTTTTGTCTGTTTGTCTGTTTATCTGTTTGTCTGTATGTTTGTGCGCGCATCACGTAAAAACTACTAAATGGATTAAAATGAAACTCGGCATGAATTAAGTTCATACTATGAAGTAACATATAGGATACTTTTTATCCCGAAATTCAGCACGGTTCCCTTGGGAGAGGGGATGAATTAAGTCAAAATGTATACTTAGCTGTAAATCGTTAACGGGTGGTCCGATTTCATTCATTCTTTTTTTGTTAGAAAGGAAATACCTTAAAGATTACTGGCTTATCTCTGAAAGGCTGGACCTATATGAGCTCAAAGGAGCTTAGGAAAAACAAAATGATTCTCACGGGACTTTTAAAAACCAATATCCACGCGAACGAAGTCGCGGGTGTCCACTTGTAGGTAAATATAACAAAAGCGAAAGTTTGTCTGTCTGTGTCCTGTTACATATTATACGAGCAGTTTTTTAAGCGCATTGTTGTATAAAGATTACCATAAATTCAGGCAATCACAACTTCAGCAATCAGGTATTCAGATTGTAGCAATAATTCATACAGCTCAGACAATCGACGCACTGTATAACGAGAAAAAAATTGGCAACTTTGATTGGATTTAGTGGATTATGCGTGATGTGCAATTGAAACAGTCTACATCTCCACTGGGAAACCTTAGAAGGGAAAAGAAGATAAATCACTGTTTCACTTGATTCGCACGCCAATGTATTTTTGTTGCTCATTCTTCCCACCGCTCCTATGGTTTAGCGGCAGAAGATGTTTGCAAAATGTAGCAAAATCTTATAGTTTTCAATATTTTTGAGCAATTTTTTTATTACGAAGCATTTTTGATCAAGTTTTTTTAACATTTTACACTATTGTTAGGTGTTTAGCGATGGAAAATATTGTGTCCAATCGAATAAGGTCATCTGAAGACCTGTGCAGCAACAGACTATCGAGTTACAGACAGACAGACAGATAGACAGACAGACAGACAGACATGACGAATCCATAAGGGTTCCGTTTTTTGTCATTTTCTGGCTACGGAACCCTAAAAAGACTCATATTATTTAGTAACTAATTTGAACATTATTCAGAGGTTTGTATTAATTGCGATTAGTTTGATTATTATTGGACAGGTAGTTATCATCAATAACCGGTCGTCGGTAGCGATTAGTGGGGCGTAATGCAACACTGTTTGTCTGACGCCACTGATAGCGTGCTCAGTTTTGAACTAAACAAACATTATTACAAAGTGGCGTTTCATTAATTATAACATTTGTATATAGTTTTAGCTGAGGCCTGCGACTTCATCTGCGTTGTTACATATAAATCTCATACTAACTTTCAACCCCTATTTAACCCCCTTAGGTATTGAATTTCCATAACATCTTTTCTTAGCGGATTCCTACGTCTTAATAGCTATCTGAATGCCTTTTAGCCTGATCCGTCCAGTGGTTTGAGCTGTGCGTTGATAGATCAGTCAGTCAGTCACCTTTATCTTTTATATATTTAGATTATTTCTTTTAAAAATGTATAGTTGTGATTTCATTCAGCTTTACCTACTTGACCTTCATTATGTTACGAAGGTCATCTGCTCGCTTCATGCAATACCTCTTACACAGGTTTCTATCTTTACATAAATAATCTGGTGGGTAGGAAAGATAAGACTGCGTGTAGTCTGAGTGTTCAGATTTATTACTTTCGACCTCTTAATCTACATGAAGTAAGAATGTCTAGACTTCTGAAACTAGGTACACTTAATAATATTTGGTGAGTATATTTTATTTATTTTGTGATAGTAAATGGATATTTATTTAGAGTCATTATATTTTACTTAAAACTTAGTGTTAGTCTTAATTAATATTTTAGTGAACGTTTAAATTCAAGCTTTTTTGGGATAATGTAACTAAAATGTACAGTGTCATTATTAGTTATATTAAGTACAAATAAATGAAATGAAATAATGTAGGCACAAAACACAAAACGTGTTATGCACAACAAGTAAATTAATTAGCATAAAATATTAGTGAAATATAGGTAAGTTAACATAAATAATGAATAAAAAAAATTCAATTCACTTTAAAATCTGAGATTAGCAAAAAAATAAATATGGAAATCCCAGCCGCTTTTAAACAAATGACGTCGCGATATGCGCCATCGGAACGTACACTCAAAAAAATTAATAGTGCGTTCATGCATAGTTTTTGCATACAAAATACTCATTCGCACGGAAACGCATATCCAATATTAATCTCAACTGTTTGGAAGCAGGCCTTTTTGCTGTTGTCGGAATTAAAAATGTTTTGTATGCGTGTTTAAAACTTATATTCGGAGTGCGTAGTGCGATTGATTTTGGAGTCTTTGTCCTGAGGATGCTAGACGCTATTGTTTGGGATTTTTTTTTGTAGACTATTATGTCAAATTGCATATATGTATGTGTATACTTATGACATATAGTAAATGAATTATACCACATATGCCACATAAAATTTAAATTTGATTAAAATGTAATTTTCGTCTGTCAATAAATAGGTAATGATGCCGCAGTCCAAATCTTGTAGCCATTACTCAAATTAGGTTTATACATAATATTTCCTTGAATATAATTTCGAAATTATAAATTCCCAAATTATCCCTGGAAATCGAATTGAAGGAATCGAATCCGGGTCCGTCCACATATGAGACCACAGCGCCTACCACTGCGCCAGTGAGGTCGTCAAAGTTGTTAATAAGTTCTTACTAACGTTGATATAGACGACATTTTACTCGTATTTAGAGCGATCTAAGAGATCTAATGTATTCTAAAGTGTATGATATAACCGCTCAGGACTAGGGTGACGATACCAATAAATGACTGGGTACCAATAGATGAACAAATCGCAGTTTTTAATTAATTATAAGAATTAGGCACTAACTACGGCTTTTGTTGTATTTTTCCTCGAAGCGGCAACACCATACGCTCCTTTCTAAATTAACAAGCAGTGTCTAAACTAATCAGTCACCCCGCTGGAATTAAACAAGTGCGCACGTAAACTGGTCTTTGAGTTTTTGTATGGAGAACGTGCTAAGGTGAGTCTACCACTTTCATAAGCTTGTAAGTGAATTGCCGATCCATTTATATTAACAAGCCCCAAGTAAATATTTTCCAGTAAACATATTATTATCTTAATTAGAAAATCAACCAAAATATGTTCTATTCCATCAGGTTTTTTAGAAATAGAGTGTTCATTTAATGGTTTCTAAAAGACGCTCAAATCTTAATTATGAACGGCCGTTCAGAATAAGTATGACCCACTAAAATTGGTTTTAATATTGTAATTCTTGTATATGGTTTTTTACTGATGTTGTGGGTTTTTTTTAACTGCATTATGTACAGAATACTATTTACCAATACTTGAACATAGGTTTATTAGACAAAAATCACTTTTTTATCATATTTTTATTTCAGGTGTTCATAAATTATTCTGAATGTTGAATTAATGAACCAAGTACTTAGTCCGTTCATAATTGAAACGAAAGACTTATTATGACCACTTGTTTTAATACCTGTTTTATTGTTGTGGTAGGTAATTAAGAACAGATATTTAGGGTTCTTCAATAATAAATGTAAACCTATATTACTGAGCCGTTCTTCAAGATGAATGCCTTAGATTTTAGATTGTAGGGCATGTAAAATGACCATCGTCGTCGTCGTCCTCAACCGATAGACATCCATTGATGGACATAGGTCTCTTGTAGGGACTTCCACACGGCGCAATCTTGTGCCGCCTGTATCCAGCGACTCCCTGCGACTCTTTTTATGTCGTTGGTCCGCGTAGTTGGGGATCTGCCAACACTGCGTTTTCCGGTGCGAGGTCGCCATTCTAGCACCTTGGGACCCCAACGTCTTTCGGTTCTTCAGACTATGTGTAATGACCGCTTATTTAATACTTACCTGTTTTATTGTTGTGGTGAATAAGAACAGTATTTAGGGTTCTTCAATAATAAAAGTAAACCAATATTGTATTGTATAGTATTGAGCCGTTCTTCAAGATAAATGCCTTAAGATTTTAGATTGTCCTATCTATAATATAATAAAACTGTAACAGATCCAATTCTGTACATTGAAGATATTTTGAAATTTTTTATTGCAGGGCACTCTATAATCGATACTGAAGCCAAAACTGCAATTTTTTTCATTTTTGTCTGTCTGTCTGTCTGTCTGTCTGTCTGTCTGTCTGTCTGTCTGTCTGTCTGTCTGTCTGTCTGTCTGTATCTTGGCCGCGCATCACGCCGAAACTACTGAATGGATTCAAATGAAACTTGGTACGATTTGAGTTTATACTCCGAGGTAGATTATAGGATACTTTTTATCCCGAAATTCAACACGGTTCCCTTGAGAGAGGGGATGAAAGTTAAAACGTGTATTTAGCTGTAATTCATTAACGCGTTGTTCGATTTTACTCATTCTTTTTTTGTTAGAAAGGTAGTACTTTATATATTATTCCATAAATATTTCAAGGTCATAGGTCTTTTAGTTTAGAAATGACAGACATTACAACCCTCAGTATTGGGTTCAAATAACTTGGGAGCCGGATCTTTGAACGTACGGCTTATTTTAAACTGGTGTGCGTTTAAATTTATGTTTATCGGTCTGTCTATTTCTTCCAGCTAATCTCCGAAACGGCTGGATCGATTTTAATGGAACTTTCAATGTTATAAGGAGTAACTTAGGCTACATTTAGTTTAGGTACATAAAAGAATTATGGGATCCGATCCGATCCTATATAAAAACCTATATCTACGCGAACGAAGTTGCGGGGTTCAGCTAGTTCAAAATAAAAATATTGATTTTGATATTTCGCCTTTTATTTTCTTAGTTCATGAATAGGTCGGATTTTGGTCACAATAAGGAATACATCAGTCACAATTAGGGCCGAAGGCACTTTTTCATTATTTTTGCTATTTTAGCCTAGTTTGCGTTAATTTAGAGAAAAATAAAAATTACTACTTAATAAATTAACTATCCACCTAATCATTTAAAGTAAAACATTAAGAATTCAGTTCATATGAGCGTTGGGAAAAATTATAACAAGTTGAATTCCGCTTAATCGTTCATCTATTGGTATCGTCACCCTATAATCTCTTAAAGTTAAAAGTTAAAACCAGTTTGGAGTTCAGAAAATTCTTAAAATCTTCCAAATAGCAGAGCCAGGTACAATTTACATTTCACAGAGTATTAAGACTAGCAGCTTAGTGTTGAAGCAACCGCTTTAATTTCCGCTACAGGTCCTAGGAATGCAAAACTTAATCTAAACTCTTCTATTTACAACACTTTGTTACGATTGAATGTTTTAAAATAAAATTTCGCATTACTACATTATATTTTCATTCCACAATTTGATTTTTAAACTATTATTTCTATTTTTATTATATATTACTATTTTTAACATGGGACTACCTCTTTCAAACAAAAGAACAATTTTCCATATCGGTCCAGGCTTCTTTGAGTAATTGGGGAACATACATAATATAAAGATTCCGACGAATTGAGAATCTCCTCTTTTTTCGAAGTCGATTTAAAATATAATATTATGTACAAAATATACTAGCCGTCCTATTATATGTATATGTAATTAGGTATTAACTAATTTTTACATAACACATCAAAAGCTCTGTGATCTGTAAAGCCCTTTGAGACCGAAGCTACATAATCTTATTTAAACCTTTTGTCTGAATAGGGAAGCATTTTCTCATTAACTCGACTTATATACCTGTTTGGGTCATCGCTCTTCTTGGATCCCGTAATTATGCCTTATGGAAGTTAAGATATTTCCTGATACGTACGTTAATGTGAGCAATTCAAGGGTTATTCAGAAACTATCAAAATAATATAACAAATACCTAATTCTCCTTAACGTATTGTCGCAAAAAATTCTTGGAGGAAACATCGTATAGAAAATTTGCATCATTAGGTTTTGCTATCTGCATTTTGGATACTGCTACACGGAATTTTAATCGGGTAGGTACTTACGAGTATTTTGAAATATTGAAGTGTTTCTATGTCTGTTCGTTCGGGCAAATAGGCAGCCACGGGACTATAGTATACGCTACTTTTCTCCTGGGTAAACAATTGGGTAAACAAGAGTTTGGGATTGTTTGGAAAATCTTAATCCATAAGGATAAAGACGCGGGTAAATTGAGTAAAAAGTAATTATTCATCGTCTAAATACTGCCATATAAGCTGTGATAGCCTAGTGGTTAGGACAACCGACTTCTAATCGGAGGTCGTGGGTTCGCTCCCGGGGCACGCACCTCTAACTTTTCGGAGTTATGTGCGTTTTAAGTATTTAAATATCACTTGCTTTAACGGTGAAGGAAAACATCGTGAGGAAACCTGCATGCCTGAGAGTTCTCCATAACGTTCTCAAAGGTGTGTGAAGTCTGCCAATCCGCTTGGCCAGCGTGGTAGACTATAGCCAAACCCCTTCTCACTCTGAGAGGAGACCCGTGCTCTGTAGTGAGCCAGTAATGGGTTGATCATGATGATGATGATGATGATGAAATACTGCCATATATTAATGTACCTATGTTAGTCTGGATTCTACGCAATGAAATATTATCATTCATATAGTATCACATTATACCTAAAGGCTGTAGGCTCTCAAGACCTTTTTCAAGGTACATATAAGTAATCACAAGTGCTTTGTATATGTGAATGGGCAGCTATTTTCTCGTTAACTCGACACCTGAGACTGCTTAAATCATTGACCTTTAGGGCAGATTTTGTGTTGTGCCTACTTCACGTTACAGTTACTTTTTTAGGTACCTACATAGTTTTATAGTTTGTTAATTATTTCAATGGTTATTTTTGTATTAATCTCATAATAAGTATTCATTAAGTATTACAGAATCTGAATGAATTAGTAGGTCTAAATCCCAAATTAACTAGCTCGTTGGAAAGATTAAAGGTACGTAGGGATGTCAGCTCCCTTTCCGTATTCTATCGCCTCTATAACGGGGAGTGTTCTGAAGAGTTGTTTAACTTAATTCCGCCTTCTCTCTTTTACCACCGCACCGCACGCCACTGAAAATGTTATCATCCTCACCACCTGGATCATTGGCGGACCACAACCAAGCGGTGTGCGAGCTCTTTCTTTCCGCGCACTCTAAAACTGTGGAACCAACTCCCTTCGGTGGCGTTTCCACTTAACTGCAATATGGGTTATCCAAGGAGAGGATCACAAATTCTTCAAAACCCGGCAACGCATAAGTGGTTCCTCTGGTACTGCAAATGTTCATGGGCAACGGTAATCACTTAACGTGACCCGGCTGCTCGTTTGCCCGCAATTTTTTTTATAAAAAAAGGTATTTTACAAAACTCTTTCAAAACCAACTTCCTAATAAAAAGTATGACATGGTACTGTATTAACTTTTATGTTTCCTCATATCGTTCAACTTGTAACAAGCTGTAAAAACTTTTTTTTCATATTTGATTAGATACGATTTTTAGGAAACTTCCTAAAAGTTTGGGACACTTTCTCCATACACATTGCTGGAATCTATACATATAATAAAATCGTAGACTTGCCGTATCTGTACATTAAAGATTTTTGCAAAATAATAACTGGGGGATGTTAGGGATAAGTAATAGAACGTAAAATAGCTATTTTTGAAATTTTTGTCTGTTTGTCTGTTTATCTGTTTGTCTGTTTGTCTGTTTATCTGTTTGTCTGTATGTTTGTGCGCTCATCACGCAAAATCTACTGAACGGATTGAAATGAAACTTGGCATGATTTAAGTTCATACTAAGTAGTAACATATAGGATACTATTTATCCCGAAATTCAGCACGGTTCCCTTGGGAGAGGGGATGAAAGTCAAAATGTGTACTAAGCTGTAATTCATTAACCCGTGGTCCGATTTCATTCATTCTTTTTTTGTTAGAAAGGAGATACCTTAAAGATTACCGGGTAATCTCTCAAAGACTGTATCGATTTTGATGGGACTTTCAGTGGCGATTGTTTACATTTTTATCTACCTCAACATCCACCAGTGAACTTTTAACAGTTTTTAGCAAGGTATAAGCTCAAAAGAGCTTAAGAAAAACAAAAAGTTCCCACAGGATTTTTAAAAACCGATATCCACGCGAACGAAGTCGCGGGTATCCGCTCGTATGGAAATAAAAAAGAAACTCGCAGAGTTCCAGCTAGTAAAATTTTACAAGTTAAACTGAAATGTACGTAAATATGTCATTTAGTATAGACACAGAGGTATAGAGATGAAAAATCGTGACATTAATTATTTTTTATGTTGATTTTCAAACATAATGACAGATTAAAACTCAGTAAAATATAAACTTGAAATATACCTACTCAAGACTCTGAATGAATAGCTTTTGAATTTGCTCATTTGATGAATTTCTCTTACAAAGGATCAGTTTCTTTTAACATTGGAATCCATTCCATTTTATTCACTTCGAGCTCTAAGATTGAGATTGCTTCCATCTTCACGTACGTTTTTACGATATACTGAATCTGGCGCAGTACCTAGTAAGCCTGCATGTCAGAGATTCTATTTTAGTAGTAAAAAGTGAAAGGGGAAAAACTGTTTCAGATTTGAAGAACATAGCTACCTATTCGCTTAAGAAAGCTATTTCGCTTAAAAAACGCGTTTGTTTTTTTCCCTGGTAAGGCAAACAGTTCCTACAATGTTTTTAGAAAACCTAAATTCACGTGGATGACATCCTGGGAAAGTGCTAGTAAAAAACGAAGAAGAAATAAAATGCTCAAAATTTAAAAAAAAAAAACCAAAAATTCCACCGCATAATTACCTACTGCAGGATGTGTTTTTATTTTATTTTTCTGCGTTCTTTTAAAAAAGGGAAAAAATGAAATAAGCACGAATATTCTTGTACCCCAGATTCCCAGCTCACTGGTAAAGTTAAATTTGCGAACTTTTTGGCGGGCGTGTGGTCGCCTAACTTTGCTAATTAGCGGGCCAAATATGAGGGTCAGTAAAAGGGTGATTATCCTATGGTACATATGTATGTATAGTTGTATACATACAGAAATATATACAGATTACAGGTATTATGTTTGTTTAATGTAGATATGTATTAGCATTTAGCTTTAGTTTTATTTCTACCCGACTATGGCAAAGCCAAAAGGAAGGATTATGATTTTAGCCGTCTATTATGTATGTATGTATTGTATATGTACTTTGTATCCGATTTTTGTATCGGATTCTTTATCTATTTTTTCAAAAATTGTCAATAAAGAGCTCTCATTTACAAAAGTTCATAATTAAAGGCGGACAATGATTCATGGCTTGAATTTTATCATATTTTCACTTTCATGAAAATCATCGAATCTAAATAGCTAAATAGCTCTCGTTAGAGAGTATTTATGCTCTGTGCTAAACAGTAATATGTATAACTCTAGTTCAGTCAACTGATTTTATTAAATTTCTTTTGAGATTAAACTTCACAATATTTATGTACAGACGAAGGATAATCTTTGCGTAATTTCTGATGATTATTATGGATTTATTTTCAACATCATAGGTAGTTAAATATTTTTATCGGTGGTTAGTACTTCACTTGAATGTTCTTAGCGCCGTTTCAATAAAAAGGAACTCTCCAAACTTACTTTCTTGTTCGAAAACTCGGGAAAACCTTGTTGTTTTTGTTATTCTTTTATCGGCGAAGTCGATTGTTTTGTCCGCTTCAACGTTTTTCAGATACTCGTATTTTTGCCTATACTTTGCCCGTTTAATGACTATAGACGACATTTTTCGTAAAGCGCTGGTTTTTTAACAATAGAAAATTTTATAAGGAGATGAAACATTATTTTTTTTTTGTAGCTGTATTTTTTTTGTGACAGCGTAGTATAGTATATTCAATTTCCGATGTAGTGATGTCATGCAATGATGTGTTTTGTGGAGTATATCAAGCTATTCACAGACAGGTTTTCATAGAAAGTATGAACAGACCAAATGCAATCTTGCTTGATTGCTCCTGACCTTACCATTCCCTCAACCATTAAATGTAAAAGCTAATACCTAGCAAAGTCGTGGTAGTTATAATAACCACCACCACCACTACAGCCATTTTACGTTCCACTGGTGGGCACAGGCCTTGAGGACCTTTCATAGGAGAGGGGGATTTAGAACTTACACCCGCCACGCTACTCCAATGCGGGTTGGCGGGCTTTAACGACTATTGTGACATGATAATGATAATAACTGGAACTGACTGTTTAACGTGCTCTCCGAGGCACGGGGGTGAAACACCGCTAACTATCAACTCTGGGCTGGCACTAAGAATTTCTTGACAGAAAAACCCAATAGGTACCTAATAATAATTGGCCCGACCCGGGACCTCGTGATCTCCAGTCTAATATTCTAACCACTAGACCAACGAGGCAATTATAATACCTACACAAATTCCGATTTTTTCATGTTCGGCAGAGGAATTTTAAATATGAATTGTAGCTGCAATGACGCAAATCACGAGTATGGCTAAAGTTTAAATAAGAATTATTTAATAAGGAATTGTGGAACCCTAAAATAATCCTCATAAATAATGTACATACCTCGATTAATAAGTGAATTATTAAATATTTCACACGAACACGGCCGCCCTGAGTACTTAGCGCTATTCTCGTTCGGAAGGGCTCGGGGCTCCTTTGTCTCATTACCTAACCTAAAATTTCTCACGTACCTTTCGAATACTAACCTTAAATACCTTACATTCTAACCCTCGGAATTGGTTTAATGAAATTCGAAACTTTTGCATAAACAAATACAACACTGTGTGAGTGGCTGAAATGTACCTTTGAAAACTTTAAGCACCTAAGAGGCTACTTCGTCGGCTTACGTTTGAAAATAAAAACAATTTAGGAGATATCATAAAAGTATCGTTTATCGTTTATTAAAAATTATTGCAATGTTTACAAAGACTAAAGACATTTTATAACATTAATCTGCACGGGCCGTGCTACGACCGAGTACGGTTTAACATAAATTTACCCTTAAAATACTAAGTTGCGACAGTATAGAGAAGTCATCATCGACTTTGAGAGAACGATATTCAGTCGTTTTTCTAGAAACTGTAAACTGTTCCAGTAGCGAAGCATCGATGTGACACTGCGCTATAAATTATGCGAGAAAAAGTCAAGTGTTGCGCGAATAATAAGCGGTTATCGATAATAATGTTAGGACGGTAATTCTTCTATTTATTTAGAGCTTCATAAGAGTACCAAAATCCTGATTTTCAAAAACGAGAAGACAAAAATATTGGAAGGATACTTGCAGATCTACCTACCGACTACAAAATATAGACACTAATACAAGTTAGCCGCGAAATAAGCAAACCTCAAATAATATCGTATAATAAATCAGATAATAGGTACATAATTAAGAAGAAAATATTTCATGATAATTTTGGAAATTGTGATTCCACATGACATAAATATAAAAAATAATACCTATACAAAAAATTACCGTGATTTACCGTTTCCGATCAAAAATAAAAGAGAACAAGATTCTCGTACTTTTAGCTTTAAGTACCAGAATGTTTATCTACCGAATGAGGTGAATAAGTAGGTAAGTTTATAAAAGCTTTACAAGCACTTCTTCAAAACTTATCAGTGAGGCAAAGTTCAATTAGTTTGCGTAAGACGTGACCTCAAACTTATAATATCTCAAGGTAAATTAAATATCAAAGACTGTATGTAGGAAGATAATAAATTTATATTGCTTTACGTAAATACATCTACGCATATAATTTTAAATAACTAAATGGTGTTTTTTAAGAACTCTAGGCACTTTAATAAAACTCTCACTCTAAGAGATTTTCTGTAGCAATAAGGCCCACTTTGCAAGCCTTTTCATTTTAAATCCGATATGTGAATTTTCTGACCGACCGTAAAGTTTTTCTTCATCTCTAACTTAAACCTTAAGTATCACTTTTAAACAGAAGTAGTAGACTGACTTTTTAAGAAGTACATACTGATAAATAGAATATTGTAATAACAATGATTAAAAAACAAGGTTGAAGAAGTTAAAATATTTGAAAAGTGTAAACGGAAAAACAAAGTTTTTTAGCAAAAAAGTATTTTCAACATTTTTTACCGTAGTAAACAAAGGATCTTGCTGCCAGGCTTATCTGATAAAAGAATAACAAAAACAACGAGTTATTCCTAAGTTTTCGAACAAGAAGAATCGTTTCAAAACTTCAGTTTCGGTTTTTATTGGCACGGTGCGGCGTGTAAAACAAAATCAAGAAACACGTTGAAAAATATTCAGGAAGCTTCACGTTGTAAACAATACTGTTATTGTTATGTAAAAACTTCGAAAATTTTTTGTTGAGAAAAATTTAAGAGAAACTGATTTGTATGACGAGTAAGAGAGAAGTTAATAAAGATAGGTACCGTACCATCTGCAACTTGAGTTTGTATTCTACGGAGAATTCTTATGACATTGAATAGGTAGGTATTTTTCCTCATCATAGAACTAATCTTGTGTAACCTAGCTATATGTAGGTATACTTAGGTTAACAAGAGATAAAGTTCGTTAACAAAACTCGACTAAGCTTAGTAATTTAATCTAATACAAGTATAAATTAAAAATTTAAAAAACCCCCGACATTTGCCATTTTGTTGCGGCGGCTTTGCATAGTGCTATTCTACTAGTCAAGCCCTTTCATTTGATACCCATATTAAGGGAGTTGTAAAAAAATATGTAATCCGTGTGTAATCACGTGAAACTTATAACACCCCGTCGTTTTTGCGTCGGGGGTTAATAAAATAATTATTTAGTGTGCAGGTAGCGCGCGGCAAGCAGCTAGTGGCGCCATTTATTATGTCTATCCAAAACTAAATAATATTTTAGTTTTGCCGCTCGGACGTCGCTTCTCGATTTTTTTTGTTTATAAAATGTAGCATATGTCACCCGGACCATAACAAAGAATTAATTGATACCTCATTCATCAAAATTAGCCCAGTAGTTTAGGCGCTACGGTGGTACACACAGGATCTCATACAAAAATTGGATAAAACCATACATGCATAGACTGCTAAAATCTTAACTCATCGTTTTGGCTTTGCCGTAGTCGGGTAAAAAGTAGAGCTATTTTTTCCGCATGGAACATTGTATTGACAGTAAAATTATAGCATCGAAAGAACCGCAGGACCACATAAAATTGTAAAGCACCCACAGTAGATATACCACCTCGTTAGTCTTACAAAAAGGTTGAACATTTCTGGCGAAAGCTAACCCTTATTTAATTTCAGATTTTATTCAACCAATCACCGCAGGATTGTCTCTCGAACGCTGGAACGGCCAGACCTACAAACGAGCGGGAAATGCAAAAACGGAAATAAATCTCACACCAAGACGTCGGCGATTTGCGCAGAGTCCCCATTTAAATTCTACCGCGCGGTGTTATCCTAGACTGGAGGAGATATTACCACCAGTTCTAGTTTAAATTCGAGATTCCAGTGAAATCATTCTCGCTATCTTTTAAACAGTACCGTTGTGGATTGTTTGAAAGTTAATAGTATTTAGTGGAATTATAAATGAAATGTCTGCGAATTCGTCCCCATTTTATGGAACTTCCTTCATGATATTTTCTTCATAAATCTATACTAATATAATAAAGCGGAAGAGTTTGTTTGTTTGAACGCGCTAATCTCTGGAAGTACCAGTCGGATTTGAAAAATTCTTTTTGTATTTGGTAGTACAATTTTCTGGGAAGGTTATAGGCTATTTAGTATCCCTAAAATCCTCCCCTAAGGGGGTAAAATGGGGGTATAAAGTTTGTATGAAAGTCCTATGTTTTTAAAGTTACGGACCTGAAAATCGGCATTTAGATTATTGGTTTTAAATAATATAAACCTGTGTATTTTATTCTGAAAAATCTTCCCTTAAGGGTGGTAAAATAGGGGTTGAAAGTTTTTATGTTAAGTTTTAATTATTGTTATTATCAACTTGATATTTTGAAGATAGGTTCATTCTAGGGCTTAGGTATCAGCCTAGAAAAGATTTCACGAAAATCCTCCCCTAAGGGGGTAAAATGGGGGTAGGAAGGTTATATGAAAGTTCTATGTTTTTGAAGTTACAGATATGAAAATAGGCATTTAGATTATAAATTTTAAATAATAAAAACCTGTATAAGGTGTTCTGGAAAATCTCCCCTTAAGGGTGGTAAAAAAGGGGATGAAACTTTTTATGTGAAGTTTTATTTATTGTTATTATTAACTTGAAATTTGGAAGTTAGGTTCTTTCTAGGGGGTAGGCATAAGCTAAGAAAAATTTGACGAAAATCCACCCCGAGGGGGGTAAAATGGTTTCCTTTCGACATATTATTATCATCGGACATTTAACTACAGATTGACGTGATTTTTTGCAGTTGCATTTTTTTAGTTCAGGACCTGGAAAGTGACAGGCTACTATTTTATCCCGGGGAAACAAAGGGTTCCCGTTTAAAATTTTTTAACGCGGACGAAGTCGCGGGCAACAGCTAGTTATTGTATAAAATCGAATTTAAATTAATTTAGAATTTTAAAATTCATAAACGAATACACAGGCAGACACAGATTGTCACTTGTTTTATACTATCATATTTAATCAGGCGGGCCTCCTCTCTTATAGCAAACAAAAAACCCAATAACTAACAATTTTTGGCTCGACCCGGGAATCAAACCCAGAACTTGGTGATCCGCTGTCGAACATGCCAAACATTAGACTATGAGATTGCTTTAAGACAATACCAATAAAATAGTTCTATAGATAATTGACTCACGTGAGAAACTAGTGAAACCAGTGGTACGGTCGCCTTATTTGAATTCGGTCTTGCTATTTGAATTGGAGATTTTACAGCCTTTAATCTAAAACCGACCTCGAATGATGCCGGAGCGTGTGCCGTTATCCTACTAATTAAGGACAGATGAATCTAGAGGATCTGCAAAATTGTTTTTACTTTTAATCCATTCATAATGAGAAAGCATTTTAACGATCTGAAAATATTATCTTGTGGCAAAGTTCGTAGCTCATTAAAGATGGAAACCTGTGAAACAAAATGGAAATGATTTTGATTGATAAAGTTTTGGACTATATGTATAGAGATAAAGTCATAGTCGAACAAGAATGTCGCCGATAACAAACATAATCCCTTAACGAAAAATACCTACACCTAAAGGCTTTTGCGGTTACGCAAAGTCTAAGATTTTATGTCTAAGGGCGGCGCTTATGAAATACCAAAAACCAGACAATAGGTACAATATTAAAGCCGCACTTAAGAATTTAGGGACGTTTCTGTATTTGGTCATTACAATTACTATTTCAACGAAATCTTAATGTCGTGAGCAGCTAAATTGTAAAACCAACCAAATACTCGTCATTAAGAAAAATATTTTCTCTGTGATAAAATATTTATTTTAGATAGGAAGTAGCAAAGAAATCTCGAAGGCAAATATGCTTCGCATAACTTGTAGCGAACTTGTTTCAAAACTCGTAAGATACGTATATATCAAAACAAGTGATTACAAAGTGACAACGAGGTGTAAGAACTTTGACCATAGATCGTACATAAGTATATTTATTGGTGGATCGAGCCAATCTAACTTTCTCTAACTCTATGTCATGGAAATCTTAAGTAGTTTTATTCTCTTCTTCTTCTTTCTCTATTCTTTTTTCACTCATTTGCCCTTTAGTTGTATCAGAGAAACTAATTAAAAAGAAATTGTAATAAGAATATAATGTAATAATTATTGAGAGCTAGGCAAATACTCGTAATTTTTGATATCAAAAATATCAAAAATTACGAAAATGACAATACTATATCCGGTTGATTGAAATTCATTAATACACGTTCACGCGTCTTTACGACATAATATTATAAGTGCATCATATTTCAGCAAGTATGAAAAATCAATCTACAATCTGGATCTCAAAAGATGATTTGGGATCGAACTAAAAGGTCTTAGATTCAAATCCCACCATTTAGACTAATCTATATCGGAAGTACCAGCGTTTTAACTTAAGTTACGCTTATAAAGAGAAAATCCTGGTCATGTTTAATGCTTATTAGGGTTCCGTACCCAAAGGGTAAAACGGAACCCTATTACTAAGACTCCGCTGTCCGTTTGCTCGTTTGTCACCAGGCTGTATCTCATGAACCGTGATCGTTAGACAGTTGAAATTTTCACAGATGATGTATTTCTGTTGCCAACAAATACTAAACAAGTACCTATAAATTAAAAATTTAAAAAACCCCCGACATTCGCCATTTTGTGGCGGCGGCCATTTTGAATTTGCATAGTGCTATTCTACTAGTCAACCCCTTTCATTTGATACCCATATTAAGGGAGTTGTCAAATAAAATGTAATCCGCCATTTTGTAGCGGCGGCCATCTTGGATCGATTTTCATCAAACATAGCTAACAACACTCTCGACTAATTCACCTTTCAAACAAAAAAACCGCATTCGAATCGGTTCACCCGTCTGAGCGCTACAGGGGAACAGACAGACACACACACACACACACACACACAGACACGTCAAACTTATAACACCCCGTCGTTTTTGCGTCGGGGGTTAAAAATAGAATAAAATAAATATTTAAGGAGGCTCCTATACAACAAATTTCAATTCATTTTTATTATAATATAGATTATAGATAATGGTAGGGAACCCTTCGTGCGCGATTCCGACTCGCACTTGGCCGATTTTTATTTTTACTGTCGAAATTAGCGCATCTTGAAACGAAATATTTACATATAGATTTTAAGTTTTAAGAAAAAAAATTGAAAATTTATTGGTAAAAGGATCGGATTATAACTTCACAATTTCATAGAAGTAAAGTGGAGAAGATGTAACAAACTTGACTGATGTACAAGAAGTTTAGTTAAATAGGTATAAGCATTAAAAGCATTTTCGGCTTATATAGCAACGTAAATATAGTAGAGAAGCTTATGCCAAGTTCTGAATTTAATTTAACTAATCCCTAAGGGTCAAAAGGTGAGTACTGTACCTGCATTTCAAATTAGTACGAGAGTTTGCGAGAGAATCATGAGAAATTATGTAATACGTCAGAGAGAAGTCAAATAAACCAGATCTAGTAAATGTTTCAGTTTTTTCAAGAAACGTTTAGTAGTCATATTAAGTTACGTTAGGTATATTCAAATGTATTGAAAAAGAACAGCATGTTGTGAGTGTTTCGTGCACTTTACTTAGTTACCTGTTAGGTATAAAAGTTAATGAAGTGAACTATAAAACAGATGTAACCTATCTTGAAAAGTAATATTTTCTAAGAAACCGTGAAAAAAACGCGATTTGAAAGGTTTATATATACTGTTTAAATGAAAGAAAAATAAGATACTATCATAATGTAGTTATAATTTTTTAGTTTTTTTTAGACTGGAGATGTATTCTACGTATTAAGACGCGAATAATAATAATAATTACCTATATTATATGATATAATCCTTTTATTAGGGCATTTGAGTGAAAATTTTACTAACGTTTTTAGCGGCCATTATAATTTAAGCCTTTAATGCGTTGCCCGTGGAATATTTTATAGAACAAAAGCTTTATGGGTGAAATTAGTCTATTTTTGGTTACAATTAAAATCTAAGCAATAAATTTTGTGAGTTGTCGTAAAATATCCTTTAAAACCATAAGTTCTAAGAAATTTTAGCATTTTTTAAAATTACGTAGAGGTATATTGTTTCAAAAATATTCCAATTATAATTGTTTGTATTGTATAATATTTATTTCTTTAAAAATGCACAAAGCTATGAAATAAATCTTCTATAGAAATCATGCCAATAAGCATCAATTATTTTCATACAATAAAATGAGAAAACACCCATAAACACTCTCCTAATTCGATGCCCGACTAATGAAGAATAATATCAGCTATAAATTAATGATAGTATAATAAACGTGAAAAATAAAAGCTCTTACCTCCGAACTCTACCAATCTGAGAACCACATTTCCCAAAAAAATTCACCACTCAAATCCAAAAACCAAGTCATAACCACCAAGTCAATGAAGTCCAAAATAAATTTTAACAATCGAAAAGTTCCTCGATCTTACGCACGTAAACTTACAATGGAGACAAAAACACGTCCACCCTCTACTAGGGTGAAAATTGTACTGAATGGAGTTTTACCCCAAGAGATATCACTGAAAGTATATATCGTCGAAAAACCTGAAAGCATACGATTTTCAACGTTATAACAATTAGTATACGAGCCAGGGATGGTGTATAAGGACGTATGGAAAAGTTGGTCGCGGTTAACATTTCGGTGGGTTCCCAATCTCATATGGACGCTAATTTGTGTGCCGGAAAGGATGTACGAAGCTACAAAACTCGGGAAATGTTACGCCTAATGTAGCAGATTGATGTGTTTTTCGCTGTAACGTTTCCTTTGCATTATGCTTTCAAAAAGGGTTCTTAAACGAATAAAGTGCTTTTGTTAACTGGGTTTTGAATTTCTTTGTAACTTTCGTTGTTTAAGTATATTAATTTTTGAGATATAAAATATATTTATTCGTCAAAAATTCGATCTAACCTGGTGGTAAATGAAGATAGTCTTTAAGATGTAAGCGAGTTAACTTGAAAGGGGTATGGCAGTTGTTTTTAATTAAACCTATACCCCTAATCGGTTTTTCCTTGACATTGTCTTTGCTGATAGGGTGGTAATAAATTAGCCATGGCTAAAGGCTGGTGGATCTCCTACTTATAAGACCACAGCGTTCAAAACTTACTGAGAGTAAACAATCTTGCTGATATTTACCCAAGCAGATGTGGTAAACTACAGTTACCAACTACAACATATTTCATTCTTTGCCGCGCGAATCTTATGACCAAAAGTTCTGTTATCCGCAAATGCTAGATCAAAGGAGCTCAACTAAATACAACAACTTATTAGGCAAAGTTTGCTAAGTTCTCGTAAAAACAGGAAGAATATATAATATTACCACCGAAGTGTGAACTGCTTAGAGAGCAGAATAGCTAGTTAATTTGCAAATTCTCCAAGTAATTATTATGATACTAATGACAAAGAATTCGTGAAAGTGAAGAAATGGTTCTTGCGGGAATTGATCATCATTACAGTTTATAAAAAATGCGTTAGAATGCGGTCGAATCTAGCCCAAAGCGAAATTTGATCTGCCCGACTCTACGCAAGCTTGTCTATATTATTATCTACCCTAGAATAATATTGTAAAAACGTGAAGCTAAAAGCGTTTTAAAACTTGAGCTATCGCATGAGTGGAATTTATTAAGTACTACTTTTTCACGTTAAATTTACCAAAAATTTGCCGTTGTACTATTTGAGGTTGTCAAAGTGCAAAATGACTATAAATAGATAGAGTTCAGAAATCGTATTTTTAAGGATGTGATAAGTACCTACTGAATTTTACTCTGCATCTTCCAAAACTTTACTAACTTCTTCTAAACTAGTTAGCGATTCGGATTAATTTTGCAATACACGCAAGGAATTAATTTATATACCTACCCGTACCTACTTATGTTGTCGCAATCATGTGGAACCTAAGAAGAAATACCTAGTAAGAAGCAGAAGTCTATTAAATAAATATAAAGTTTGTTGGTTGCAAGCAAAATTGGCAGAGATATTCATTCAAAGGAAATATCTTGTCCTAGTTCATTTTATTGTGAAGTGAATTTTCTTACAATGTCGGATACTAGGAAACGAGACAATAAGTCATCCTTAACAGGCTTTATTGCTTCATGCTTTTATAAAACGTTCGACTTTCCACCTCTTCAAGTTTGTCCGGAATAACTTCAAGTGGTATGGGCAAGTATAATTATTATTCTAAGTAATAATTTATTATCTGTCTCAACTTAAAATGAAAATAAAATTATCGGCTTCAAGCCCCGTAAAGGCAAAATTATTTACTAAGTAGTTGTGATAGCCTAGTGGTTAGGACGACCGACTTCTAATCGGAGGTCGTGGGTTCGATCCCGGGCACGCACCTCTAACTTTTCGGAGTTATGTGCGTTTTAAGTATTTAAATATCACTTGCTTTAACGGTGAAGGAAAACATCGTGAGGAAACCTGCATGCCTGAGAGTTCTCCTTAACGTTCTCAAAGGTGTGTGAAGTCTGTCAATCCGCTTGGCCAGCGTGGTAGACTATGGCCAGAACCCTTCTCACTCTGAGAGGAGACCCGTGCTCTGTAGTGAGCCGGTAATGGGTTGATCATGATGAAGTACAATGTAGATTTTTTTTTGAAATAATAAACATAATAGAGTAAACACTGTGTAAGTAAGTGCGAATCTCTGTAGGCAAATACTTGTAGCAGGTAGGTATTCTAGTCTTCAAAGCATGTCTGACTTAGTTCCTCTACCCGTGTGAGGAAACTAGGAAATAAGCAGGTTTCAATTGCATAATAAGAGCTTTTACCCAGCGCGCGCCAGGTTCTTTCTTGGCTTCTTATTTTAAGACCTTTTTGTTTTTATTGAACTGTTTCTATTTGAGAAATTGCAATACATTTCATCTATGAAAAAAAAACAGTTGGGTAGATAAACCTACTTTTGTTCTCCAGCTTCTCAAATATTGGGTGCTCTAATCCTTTAGATAATCAACTCTGAAATGTAATCACAAAAGTATCTGGCTCGAACATTCCTCAAGTCACGAAGTTTGACCGAAAACGCTAATTCGGAACCAATCTCGAGTTTGCCGTGAAACAATGCGACTCACGCCAACGTAGAGAGGAATGTGGTGTGCTCCCTACTCAACTGTTAAGGAAATTCCTCAAAAAAGAACAAGTAGGCGGGTCGATAGATTCAGCTCGTGACACCTTCAGTTTGACGACTCGCAATACCGCAGTCCCGTCATAAACATGACCATGTCACTGTCTCGAAATATCGACATGTCCCACAGTAGTATTTATCCGTTTTGATAAGATATATTAATGTAATATTATGTACACGTTATAATATACATTATTAATTTATTATTTCGTTAAAACTCATTAATAAATCATGGATCATTGCCTAAGTAAAAGAACTATAGTTGATTTTTCGAAAATATAAATTTTTGAATAAAAATAATCATAACGTATTAGAACTGAGTTTTATTAAAGTTGGTGTGAATCTGTCAAACATGTATGGATATTGGATATACCAAATTACCACAAGATTTTGGCCTTGGTTGCTTGAATAAGAAGATAATATTTAAAAGCCCAACCTTTAACTGCTTTCAGAAAAGTTGTAGTTTTTCATCAGTTGAATATTTTTCATTTCCACTCGCAAAGGGTACCTACTTACTTACTGAATACTCACGCTAAACATGATTTTTACTAAAAAAGACGATGATTGTAGATAATTTAAATTACATATTTAATACAAAGTCGAATGGGTAACACGCTGGCTAATTCCAGACGTGATAACTATTCTGCTGAACAAATACCGCGAGATCGCTCAGCAAATGTTCGCCCAATATTTGCACAAATGCCTTATTACGTTTATTTTTCTGATAGCATTGGGACCAATAATGTTTCCGAATTCATAAGAAACAAAAATTATACAATACTAAACGTATGTTATACAATACTAAATGTAAATTGCTTATTAATAAAAACAACTTGACATTCTAATCGGTTTTCTTACTCTGTTTGTTTAGTAGGAACCCCTAATTTCTGAAAATCCTGACCACTTGTATTCAACATAATTGGGAGTTTTCTCCGGATATTAATGCGGTAGACTTCTTAATCTTTCTGAATGTTCAAATCTAAGTAATATACGAGTATGATCCATTGTAATCTATCTATCTATATAATATAATAAAACTGTAACAGATCCAATTCTGTACATTGAAGATATTTTGAAATTTTTTATTGGAGGGCACTCTATAATCGATACTGAAGCCAAAACTGCATTTTTTTTTAATTTTTGTCTGTCTGTCTGTATCTTGGCCGCGCATAACGCCGAAACTACTGAATGGATTCAAATGAAACTTGGTACGATTTGAGTTTATACTCTAAGGTAGTAGGATATAGAATACTTTTATCTCGAAATTCAGCACGGTTCCCTTGGGAGTGGGGAAGAAAGTTAAAACGTGTATTTAGCTGTAATTCATTAAAGTGACTACACGATTTAACTCATTCTTTTTTTGTAAGAAAGGTAGTACTTTAAATGTTGTCCCGTAAATATTTCAAGGTCATATGTTTTTTAGTTCAGAAATGACAGACATTTATTGGGTTCAAATAACTTGGGACTCGGGTCTTTGAACGTACGGCTTAAACTGGTGTGCGTTTAAATTTATGTTTATCGATCTGTCTATTTGTTCCAGCTAATTTCCGAAACGGTTGGATCGATTTTGACGGAACTTTCAACGGCAGATAGGTGATGTTATAAGAAGTAACTTACGTTACATTTAGTTTAGGTACAAAATATGAGATCCAATCCGATCCTATATAATATAAAGATAAAAGCCTATATCCACGCAGACGAAGTCGCGGGGATCAGCCAGTACTTAATATGCTTTACCACTAATAAAACAAGCACTTCGTTTTATTAAATTGTATATGCGAACTCTATTATATACTCATAGCTCCGTAGCCTCAAGCTACGCATGTTATCGTTTCTTGCATACCATAGAAGCAAAAAGATATTGCCTACTCTGAGCAAATTATATGAAAATCAAATGGATTTGCAACTTAAAATAGTTAAAATACGTTTTGTTAATTATGCTCAATTGAATAAAATAAAAAATCTCTAAGTGATTCTTATCGGTTTCGATTCGGTTAAACAATCAAGAAACACGAATAAACATCCTCAGGAGCCGGATGTTCTCGATTAAATCGCCCATTAAAACTAAATCGATTTCAAGTCGAGTGCTACGCAAACGGAATAGCGATTTAGTTGTTGACTCCAATCAATATCTTCAAGCCGATTTCTTGTGAAATCGCAAATTACTGAGCTATCTGTGTCAATATCGAAAGCGGAATGTAAATAAGTTTTACAAAGTTCTCGGTTGATGACTGAGAATTGAAAATCTGTTGTAAGAGTGAGAGTTTTGGCTTCTGATGTCTCATTAAGACTCGAGAATTATAATATCTTTCGAATAAAAGAACCTTCTTTTAATAAAAAAATAAATTGCAAGCAAATAAGGCGACCATTCAACAGATTTTAAGTGATTAGCACCGCCCATGAACATCTGTAGTACTTATCAGACAAACCAATAACGCGCTGCCAACTTTTCAAGAATTAATTAAAGAACTTTTAAAATTACCGCATATTGTAGATTTGTGGGAAGGTAGCAGATGGAAATAAGGTTTTACGTTTTGATGTGCTCAGAAGAATTAATGATCAGGCATAATGAAGTTATGCGTTTAGTGCTCATAAAAAACAGAAATAAGAAAAAAAAACAAGCATAAATTTTATGATTGGCCAATGGCCAATAATACAATGAAGTTGCCGTTCATTTAACTTAGTTGGTCATATCGACAAACGCTTTCCTATGATTGAGAGGGCCAAAACACCTCATGATGTTGACAATAATATTATATTATTGTCAACATCATGAGGTGTTTTGGTGAGGTGATTGTAAGATATTGTTTCATGAAATGAAATGTGGAAAATTCTTTGAATGGGCACCAACATATCCAAATGGTACCCCTATAGCAAACACAAACTTCATTATACATAATATGTAAAATGAGAAACAAACATATACTTGCAAAAGAAATTGCTTAAGAAATGGTAAGTATCAGGTTGATTGAAGAAAAACAGGAAGCGCGTCATTGAAGGGGAATTCATAGAAATTGTGAAAGCAGTAAATTACGTAAAAAAGCTGATTATCCTGGTAACGGTATTATGCCTTCCGTTGAACGGACAACACGGCTCATAAAGTTTTATTTTGATCCCGGCCCGGCGTTACCATCATCAATCAAATCCTTGATTACGTAACATTACAATAACATTATATCAAGCTTTTTATTAGCTTATATTATGTATATTGTTTGCTATATATAAATGTTCGTATGTTGTTTCCGTAGAAATTAATTCTAGTTTTTTGCCGTGTCTTAATTTTTGGGTACCATAGAGTCTTTTTGATGATAGAGGTTGGCGCTGGGCACTAGATTTCCTTGGAGACTCATTTGTGTTGTACTTTTTGAGTAATATTCAATGGATGATGGAGATATATTAAATATTATTAAATAAAAAAAAATCTAATTATACTAATAATTATTATGAACGAATTATTTAATTCTATATATATAAAATTCTTACAACAAAATTGTTATCCATAACTAGTAAAACTACGTATTTATTAATGAAAAAGTATAAACTAAAACTTTTACTACTAACAGTCTAACTTTAATGAAAATCAACGTCATTTATCTATTATTAAACTTTAATTCCATTGTTCAAGCTAAAAAAAACTAACTCGGCCAACTCAATATCAACTTAAATTCAATTTCACAGCAGATGATTTCATGATCACAGTTTGATTTCACAGTGGCACCGACCTTCGAAAACTTATTACGGCTCACCCCTTGTGCGGGATTAGTGAGAAAGGCACTCAAGATTTTATATTATTTATACCTTTACGTGACTTTTATATTCACACCCTATTTTTGTATGCGACTCCTTCTTACTCAGGTTTTTGTGTAGTTATATCATCGAACTATTACGCTTAGAATGGAAGTTTCTAACAAATTTCCGCTCGAAACGTAAGCTATAAACCAACCCATGTGTGCCCTGTAATTACATTTGCCGACACGCACACAAGCGCATGAGTACCTTGAGCACTGACGCGACGATAGACGTACCGAGTCTTTTAGGCTTGCTAAAAACGGCTTATCGCCGCGTCGACGACTGCCTTTCTTTACCTATTTATTCTAAGAGTTATATACTTCTAGTGCAGACAACTTTTTCATGATATTTTCTTAAAATAAGTAGAATAATTGTTGAATTAGTTGCTACAGATTAGTTGTTTGGATTAGTTGCTATCTTTCGACTCCGCTTGGTAAGCAATGCTGATCCAAATCGATAAACGGATAGGAACCGATTTTTGTGGTTCATCGGCCTTTTTTGTGCCTCGAAGGCCAGATTAAACCATCGTTGGTCCCGGTTATTAATACTTAATATCTGATAATAACAAAAAGCTAAAACAGCTAAAAGAGAAAGCTAAAAGAGCTTCAAAAAAAAGCTGTGATAGCCTAGTGGTTAGGACGACCGACTTCTAATCGGAGGTCGTGGGTTCGATCCCGGGGCTAACTTTTCGGAGTTATGTGCGTTTTAAGTATTTAAATATCACTTGCTTTAATGGTGAAGGAAAACATCGTGAGAAAACCTGCATGCCTGAGAGTTCTCCATAATGTTCTCAAAGGTGTGTGAAGTCTGCCAATCCGCTTGGCCAGCGTGGTAGACTATGGCCAAAACCCTTCTCACTCTGAGAGGAGACCCGTGCTCTGTAGTGAGCCGGTAATGGGTTGATGATGATGATGATGATGATCTGATAATATTCGTTAAGTCTTAGAGTCGAGATCGAAACTCATCTGAAATAACTTTGCCGTACTTTGTCATACATAAATCGAGAAATAAATGAAATAGGAAATGACTTATACAACAACAAAGTACCTACAACAACAAAGTTTATTGCCCGTCTCTTACAGTTTTCTACAGCCTTTCTTTCTAGAAAGCCTAACTTCGGGCCGGTCAAGTAAGATCCCGCGATATTTTATTGAGAAACTTGTACATTCATTCCAGAATCTCGGTAGTTCATTAAATGAACGAACATCTTAGCTACGTATTATTGTTTTATTACCTTTCAAGGCATTATTCAAACTTGTATCCTGAAAGCCATAAAACAAATCCTTTCAATCGTAAATTCGACGTCAGGGGACTTTTTTACGAGAGTTCCTTTTAGTTCATCTAACTTTTGTTCGACTTGTTGGATTTAGTTTTGTAGCGGAAATGAAACAAGTGGCTACATCTTGAATACAATAACTCCGTATATTTTGTGATAAACAATACAACAATAAATGGACCAAAAGGATTTTAGGGCTCCGGTCCGGACAGGAGATTACTCAGGTATATGCACAGTACAAGGAACAGAATTGAAGTGTGCTCTCGTAGCTAATTCTCGGTTGCGGCTTCGTAATTCGAATTCTTAAAATGTTCTCATTGACAAACTCTTTTCTTCTGGTGAAATTGGCCAGCGCACACGAATTAACAGAGGTTGCATACCTCGACATCACCCCCCTACGGAGTAAAAAAGAGAAAAAAGAAAAATTAATAATTTGTTAATCATTAAGCTGCTTGATAGGGAATACAAAAACGAACTCTACGACCGGAGCGAGTAGTGACAGCAGGACGGGACGATTGCAAGGGCGAATCGTCTTGATGAGGCTGTAAAATATAAGCCGGCTTAAGGCGATCTATTGCTACATTTACTTGTTTGCCTTTTATACTAAGTTTAAAAAATTTTTCATTACGCTCTAATACCTTGAACGGGCCAGTGTATGGCTGTTCAAAAGGTTTTTTAGCTGCCCCTCGACGCAAGAAAACATGATCTGCAGAGGCTAAGTCCTTCGGAATGTAAAAAATTGTTTTACCATGTTTCGAAGAAGGAGTCGGAACTAACTCGGCCATATGCGCGCGAAGTCTATCGGCAAAATACGCCGGGTCCGAAACGCGATCGTTAGCAGGCGGGTTAAAAAACGCACCTGGTAATCGCAAAGGTTCTCCGAAAACAAGTTCAGCACTTGACGCACCGAGGTCTTCTTTCCATGCGCTCCTGATACCTAGGAGTACCAATGGTAATACCTCGGTCCATTGCGGATTTGCGTGGCACGCAATGGCTGCCTTGAGCTGTCGGTGAAAACGCTCCACCATACCGTTGCATTGCGGGTGATAAGCTGTCGTCATGCGATGCTGCGCACCAGTCAACTCAACGATTTTCGCGAAGAGATGCGAACTGAACTGGGAACCTCGGTCTGAAATGATAGAAGAAGGGCACCCAAATCTCGCCACCCAGCCATCTAAGAAGACTCTGGCACACGTTTCCGCAGTTATATCTGGCATTGGAAATGCTTCAGGCCAACGTGTAAAACGATCAATGGCTGTGAGGCAATATTTAGATCCAGAGGAATAGGGTAAAGGACCTATAATGTCTACATGCACTACAGAAAAACGCCCAGATGGCAAAGAGAAAGATGTAAACGGAGCAATTGTATGACGAGAAATTTTCGAACGTTGACACGCTTCACACGCTCGCGCCCACATATGACAATCTTGTTGAATCGATGGCCATACGTAGCGATCCATAATTAAACGAGCGGTTGCACGAATACCTGGATGGCTGAGGTTATGAAGTTTTTCGAAAATGCTCCTCCTGAACTGTGGAGTTACGTACGGACGGGGTTTACCCGTAGAAACATCACATACCAACTTAATTGTTGTACCAGGTACCGTAATGAAGTCCAACTTCATGGATGTTTCATTGCGCAGGCGCTTTAACTCTTCATCTGAAGCTTGTGAGTGCGCCAGTGCAGCGAGATGGTCTTCTAGCGAGATGCTCTCTACGCGTGAGAAAGCATCAGCGACCAGGTTGTCAGCACCCTTGACGTGCTGAATGTCCGTAGTGAACTGTGAAATAAATATTATTTGATTTAACTGTACAGGCGGAAGTTTTTCACGCCGTTGAGTAAAAACGAATAAGAGTGGCCTATGATCACTGAATATAGTGGCATGTTGACCTTCCAGAATGTGCTTGAAATGTTGCACGCTCTCATAGACTGCCAGAAGCTCTCTGTAATAAGCAGGCCATTCGGATTGCTTTGCAGTTAGCTTTTTGCTAAAAAATGCGATTGGTTGCCACCCCTTATCAACTAATTGTTGTAAACACGCGCCGACATGCGTATTAGACGCGTCGGTAAACAACCCGAGTCGAGCGTCGGCGACTGGGTGAGCTAATAAAGTAGCATTAGCTAAACTCTCTTTACACGAGTTAAAAGAACGCTCTAAATCAGGCGTCCAAGTAAACGGCTTAGCGCCTTTACCTTGAATGACCGACAGAGCATCTATGAGTGGGGCCTGGTACCGGGCTATACCAGGTAAAAACTTACGATAAAAGTTCACCATACCAAGGAATCTTCGAACACCTTGTACCGTCTTCGGCAAGGGAAACTCCTGAAGATCCTTAATGCGTTCAACCGGCGGACTTATGCCGGCGGCGTTGATTTTGTAACCCAGAAATCGAACTTCTGAAACATTAAAATTGCATTTATTTTCATTTATAACAACGCCGTATTGTTCTAAGCGTTTAAATAAAATATTTAAGTGCTCCGCATGTTGTTGCGGATCTTTAGAAAAAACTAAAATATCATCAACGTAAGCAAAACAGAAATTAAGACCCCGAACGACTTCGTCAATGAAGCGCTGGAATGTTTGACCAGCATTACGGAGTCCGAAAGTCATGTATGGAAATTCAAATAAACCAAAAGGTGTAATAATTGCAGTCTTACAAATGTCGTCCTTTGCTACGGGAATCTGCTGATAGGCTTTTACAAGGTCGATCGTGCTGAAAACTGTTGAACCAATTAGATTTTGATTAAAATCGCCTATGTGACGCACAGGATACCTATCGGGAATCGTCCGCGCGTTTAAAGCGCGATAATCACCGCACGGACGCCAATCAGATTCACCTTTTGGAGCCAGATGCAAAGCTGAAGACCAAGGACTATCGGAAGGTCTGGCGGAGCCGCATTCAACCATACTTGCGAACTCCTTCTTTGCGATGGCTAACTTCTGTGGGCCCAGGCGGCGCGGGCGACAAGCAACCGGCGGACCATCCGTTGTTCGGATGTAGTGCACCGTGTTGTGTTTAATCTCGCGCACAGGACCTGGTGGCCTTAAAATAGCAGGATACTTACATAGTATTTCATTTTTAGTGTCAATAGACTTTACACTAACGTGTCCTTCTGAAGACACGGACGCCACGTTGGACAGACCAGTCGTGTTATCGAACAACCGGCCGCTCCTGCAATTTGGCATTAAATTAAAATAAGATAAGAAATCGGCCCCTATAATAGCGGTAGTTACGTCGCATATTATAAAGTTCCATTTGAAGGCACGTCGAAGACCTAAATCTAGTAATAAGGTAATCGTACCGTATGTTTTGATGTCGCTGCCGTTTGCGGCGCGCATGGTATACTCAGTTACCTTAGGTGGTCGATCAATCCACGTTACCGGATAGCAAGACAGATCAGAGCCAGTATCTATTAAAAAACGCAATTTAGATTTTGCTTCCGTAATGAATAAACGGCGACTATCAGCTGGGCAGTCAGGCATCGCCGCTGGTGATTGCTCTGTGATCTGTAAGAATTTGTTTTATTATTATTATTTCGACCTTTACGCCTATTGCGTTTATAATTATTTCTGCTTAGTGCAGCAACCTGTTCTGATAAATCATCAAGAAGGGAATTTAAAAGACCGAACAAACTATCAGTGGCAGAAGGTGCCAAGCTGCCTGGGGAAACCTGCGAAACTGCGAAACTACAATACTCCGTAGGGGTTGAGGTTGGGGTTTCCGAAGCTTTGGCCAATATGGAACGGAGGGTTACATTTTCCTTTATAATTTCCTCTAGCTCTTTAATCTTTTTACTTAGAGTTGCATTCTCATCCTCCAATTCCTTTAACCTTATGTCCATAGTCAAAATGAGTGTCCGCAAAATTTAAAATAAATGCTGAAAATAAACTGGTAAAAAAGGAAAAATATTTACAATATAAGAATTACAAAATAATAAAAAATTTCTTGTTTACACTTTGACACTTAATGTCTTTACGTTCTTCTATCTTTTCATTCGAATTCCAAAAAATTCAAAAATAAATTTTTTTGACCGTGTCAGATGTCAATCACAACGTTCTTTTCAGTGAACGAAAAATAATTATTTTCCAATGCAATAATTATCGTAATTCTTGATTTTTATGTTTTTTAGCACTGGTTATGTTCCGGAGGCACATGGTTAAGGAAAAGAAAAACCTCAGTCACGTCTTCCAAAGTACGTAGGTAATGAAGTTCTCCAAATAATTCCAATAAAATTCCTCCAATTAGTTACATCTCCAAATATTTATGTCTCCATGGATTAAATCGCCCGTGGGTCCAAACAATCGTATCACGTCGGATTCGTAGCCGTGTATCATGATCACGTCGGATCACCAATATGTAGCGGAAATGAAACAAGTGGCTACATCTTGAATACAATAACTCCGTATATTTTGTGATAAACAATACAACAATAAATGGACCAAAAGGATTTTAGGGCTCCGGTCCGGACAGGAGATTACTCAGGTATATGCACAGTACAAGGAACAGAATTGAAGTGTGCTCTCGTAGCTAATTCTCGGTTGCGGCTTCGTAATTCGAATTCTTAAAATGTTCTCATTGACAAACTCTTTTCTTCTGGTGAAATTGGCCAGCGCACACGAATTAACAGAGGTTGCATACCTCGACAGTTTTTTTAGTAGTGTTGTGAACTTTACTAGAAACAAAAATTCGCAGCTGTATATCGACTTCAAAGGAACTTGAGAAGCGATTTATTTATACGTACGTCCTAGTCCTTTCCTAGAGCACTCCATAACTTATGATTCTCCTATATATTCCAGCCACTGCCATAATTTTCAAGCTCCTTCCAACCCGCAAACCCACAATCTGCTTTGGAGTAGCGTGGCGGGTCTAAGCTTTAAATCCCTCTCTCCTATGTGAGAGGAGGCCTGTGCCCAGCAGTGGGCCATAAAAAGGCTGTAGTTGTGGTGGTGGTCCAACGGGCAGAAGATTGTTCTGCGCTGCATTTAACAGCACGCGATTTTTACCTCAGAAACTTCGATCAATATTAGATAAGCAGTCGGCCTTCAAAAAATGTCTATGAAAAAAATTTGTCCTCATCCACGACTGGAACTTATTTTCAAAAGTTCGGTAGTGAGAAAGCCAACGTGAATACGTACAACGATGCTTCAGTGTCACAGAAGTTTGAAGGAAAATGTATTCTTAGCTCCTAAGCGAGCATTAATTCTTCACGGACTTCTTAGTATCCATGAAGAATTTAATATACTCGCTAACGACAAGACGCCTCTAATTGAAGACCATTCGATTTTGTATGGACTGCATATTTTGTACATTATTGATCGAAGTTCAGAATACGTCTACCATCAATTCTGTATGACCCTCCCAATGCCATTTTACATTGCTATCTACATCCTTTGAGCGACGACTGTTACTTTAGTTCTCTCCTGTATGGAAGACAAGACTTGTTCATTTTCCCTAATAAATTCACTGCCATCTGCGTTGCTGCAGGTTCCCGAACAATAGTTGCTAGTTTTTCAACTATTCATGAGAAGAGTACAATTTTTTCAGAACAAAGACAGACGCACAAAGAAAGGAGACGCCATGCAAAATGCCATCATTAGGACGGAATTGCTTAAGTTGGATACTGAAGTTACAATTCACGACGCTTGAAATTTCTTATGAACGTACAGATTTTGCGACTTGAACTCAATAGGCATTATTTTTTAACCCCTGACGCAAAAACTACGGGCTGTTAAAAAAACAAAAAGCAAAAAAGAAAAGTAAAGTTAAGTTAAGTTTGACGTGTCTGTCTGTGGCATCGTAGCTCCCGAACGGATGAACTGATTTTGATTTTGTTTTTTTTTATGTTTGAAAGGTGAATTAGTTATGTTTGATGGAAATCAGTCCAAGGTGGCCTTCGCCGCAAAATGGCGGATTACATATTTTTTCACAACTCCCTCAATATGGGTATCAAATGAAAGGCCTTGACTAGTATATACACTATGATAAACAAATCCAAGATGGCCCCACCACAAAATGACGAATATCGGAGGTTTTAAAATTTTTAATTTATACCTAAGTACTTGTTAGTACGACAATTTGTATTAAGGTGAAGTGGTAATGGAAGGGCCATAAAAATCCCTCGGAAAATCGATAGACGTTATGTTCTCATAATACAGATTAACTGATTGATGATTGATTATTATTTTATCAATCAATTAGCCTATCAATTACATGATGGATTCAATCAATAAACAATCGCTTATCTTGAGTAGTTCGTAGTATCATAGTGAGAGCATAAGTAGAAGTTTGTATTTTTGGTGTTTTGCTTCATTTCTGATATTTAGCTAATAGACTATTATAAGCCAGTCAGCCTATAGACTATTATCCTCTGCACTGGCCAAAAGATATAATTATTATGTCTTTTTTCAAAACCTCCGTTAACTGCCAAAAATACATTATGTCTGAACGAGTTTTTAAGTTTTATTTTTCGGCATTTTTAAGGTATAAAATTGTTTGCAGGGACAAACAAACTATATGAAAAACGAGAACAATATACACAGCGACAGTAGATCTTGCCTAAATTTCCGTTCAAACTTCAGTCCTTTCTCAGAGCTCACTTTAGGTATACCTACGTGGCGCGTATTATGACGAATTGGTTAGCAGTTGACTCATATACCACTTTCTGCGCGACGTGAAGTGTGCTGCGACGTCCATCGTGTATAAATCTGTGGTGTGGGCCATTTCGTCGGCCATTGTTGCTGGATTGTGTGGCTCATTAAAGGGTTCTGAATCAAAGGCCATACTATTGTAGCCATATTGCAACATGTTACCTGCAATTGATTGCTCAGCCATAAAATGCACTAAAATGTTTTTTTGATGGCTGGGCAATGTTTGCCAATAATTGCAACCACAAATTGTCGTAAAATATAGCCCGTTTAGACGCCCCTTAACTAAATCAGAAGAGCTTTATTTATGACATTTTAATCGTATCATTGCTCGTGACTTTTGTGGTCCTTGCGCCTATATCAGCTTCGGGTAAACATTTAATTCAATAGTAACAGGATGTGTACGTTCAGTAACCACAAGTGTCACACGTTGGAGGGACGCCAAGACGTCGCGCGCACTCAACGGCTGTAGTTTAATTGTTTTAAGATATTTCATTTTAATTCGTTTGGCACTGGCAACTTTGTACTGCTACTTTTTTACCTACTCTTCTATTTATAGTCTCTTCTATTTACTTACTCTTCTATTTGCCAAGTTTCTTGTTAGTTCCTCTCTGGAAAAAAAACGGAATGGCATTCCGAACCAGTGGTAGATTCAATTGACGATTCAAAAGTAGGTACCTACTTGTAAAAGTTAATTGAATAAAAAACTTTTCTATTCTATTCTATTATAGACGGAGAACTGTTCTACTGGTTTAGTGGCTAGCTTCTTATTTATAGATGGAGTTCTTGAACTGTTTCATTGCTCTCGTGGCTAGCTTGTTTGGTTGCATATCATGAGGTTCTGGGTTCAAAACGCGGGTCGGGTAAAAGAAGAAAAGTTATTGGGTTTTTTCTGTCTAGAAATTCTCGGTATCAGCCCGGTATGGTAAGTTGGTCAGCACGGGGTGTTAGATAATATACCCCGTGCCTCGAAAAGCAGGTAAAGTCATCGGTTCGGCGTTACGTTAATTCAATGTGCGTTTCTTTCTACATTGATGCTAGCGTTGCACCTAAAACAATCGAGTCTCTTCAAATCTCACGTCTATAGTCTCACGAGTTATGAGTCCCTTGAATCTTTTGAGTTATTTGAGTCAAATTGAGTCTTGAGCTCAAGAATTAGAAGACACCAGGCAAACCAAAAAGGTTCACATATTTAGGCCATATTAAAAAGTCTTGAGACTAAAACAGACGTTTTTTTTTAAATCACTTAATATATTTAGTACAGTATTTTTAAATCTTTAAGACCGCAGCTGAGACCACATAGGATTTATAGGTTTTACAACATTAATTGGTGCTATCGTTTACCAATTTATCGAAACTATTTTCAAAGTACCATAAGCAAGGCTTGAGTGCTCATAATAGTAAAAGTCGACAAGGATTTGAAGAATACTTCACCACAGCACAAAACCAGTTAGCAAACTCGGTGTTAACAAAGAATGGCACCTCATTAGGAAACCGAGACGAGCGGGGACTTAGCATAAACTTGCGGGAATAATATTTTAGCATTTGAATAAGACAGTTTGCCCGCCGCTTTAAGTGTTTTGCTTTGGAATAAATTTATATCCTGGTTTTCGTTCATTTAAAAGTTTGGCCTCTGGTCTTTGTTGGCGATGCTTCACTTTCGCAAACTATTAATAGTACTACCTACTTTATGGCTGAGAATTCCTCCTTTGATTATGGTTTTAAATGTCCTACTTACTCTAGTCAGTGTTCTACGCCGTTTTGTGCTAAATTTTGTTAAAGTTGGTTAAGTAATTAAAAAGCCACACTTAATAAAATATATTAATGTTCTTGAAAATAATTCTAATTTAAACTACGGCAGATAATCTTTTACTAAGTAAATAGTTTGAATGCAAAACAGATTTTGACGAAACAATAACATTGGTGCAGATATTGCTCTAATTTCACACAGCGGGTGTTGCCACGAACATTACTGTGGTGTGTTTAGTTCACTTGACCTTTATTTATCTTTACTAGAAGAATATACTTAAATATTTATTAAATTAACATCTAATTACATAAATGTTTCATGTCAAAAAAACCAAACAAACATCTTAGATATAAAAATGTATTCAATGTTTTAAGGAGTAACTTCAATATTTTAAAGTTTCCGCACTGTTATTGCTGGTGCTATCAGGCACATTGGTTTTATTATACAGACCTTATGCTGTGTTTACTGACTATTGATTAAAAATCAATAAATTTTTTCGAACTCGTTTAAAACATTAAATCATGTGGCAAATTTTTTAAGCTAAGCAGTTTATTTAATGACGAAATGGTACTTAAAAAAGAAACATCGTGGAATCAGCTGTTCTAATAATTAGTCTATTTTCAATAGACTTTTATAAAATTCAAAATCAAGTTTACTCAATTTCTTATGTTCGTTCAACGTTCAAAATTCAAAACCCGATAGATACTTTTATTTCAGGTAGGTAAACACACAAATCACCGCTGGCGCGAGTAGCTTGCTGGTGTAAATGTTCTATAGGTCTAAAGCGAAATTCATATGCGGTTCGTACCCGCACCGTTTCACTGCACAGTACACAGCGCGTCACGCTCGCCGGAAATTAATGTGTTATTGCTCCTACATGCCGCAGGTTTTTTGATGCAAATGTGTGCATTCGTAAATATGACCGATTCCAAAAACAGACTGATGAAAATTTCATTCATTTTTTGCCTTTTCAAACTCGACTCTGGGTACTTTTAGAAGATTAGAAAAATCATTTTTTTCTCTGCACTGCACTGTGTTATGACTAATTTTGCTTAAAGAATGAAATAAATAAAAAACAATGTAATGAAAAAAATAGATAAAAATTCAATATTCCTGTAACTCAATACCTCTGTCGTCAAAGGTTTAGGCGGAAGAATTCAACACAAGGACAACGCTATATGTAAATCGAACGAGATAAGGATAAGGCTATACAGGTACGTAGGTAGGTACGTATTTCCAGGCTTACTTTTAATTTGCGGATGATGGGCTGGCGCGCTACGATTGACGGTGGGGAATGAGTGTTGTTACTTTACGCAGTAATAGTTACTCTTTTTTGCGTATACTAAACAAGTCATGATTTAAATGCCTAATGATTAAAATCAATATCGTAAAAATATCAATACATTATTTATTGAACAGTGGCAAATATTAAGTTCGATTTCAAAAACTAAACGTTTCCTTTTAAAATTGCAGTTCTATTTCACAGTCAGTTAAAAGCATATCGAATGTTCTTCTAGCTGTTTCTAACTGCAGCCATGGGCAAAGTGATATCAATGCAAATTGCCTCCCAACTGCGCGCAACATGTCTACCCAATACAACACGATCGGTTTAAATGCACATGCTCCCTTGAGTTTGCTACTGTACATTTTCTACATGCTTGCGCTTCTTGTATAACATACGAACATAGTAAAGGGCCATAAATGAAGTAGACTTATATCTACTAGAACCAGAGTACATTTATGTAAGAACCAACATTTAAATTTATATACCGCTATTTTTTTTATTCAACTACAAGTTAGCCCTTCACTCACCTGATGGTAAGGGATGATGCAGTGTAATCTATATAAATAAAAGAAAGTCGTGTTAGTTACACTATTTATAACTCAAGAACGGCTTTACCGATTTGGACGAAATTTGGTGTAGAGGTAGACAAGGCCTTGGAAAAGGACATATAATAAATAAATAAAATATTATTATTATTTATTTTATTAGGTACGTGTGTTTGTCATCTAACTCCTTCTAAACGGCTGGACCGATTTGGATGAAATTTTGTGTGTATAATTCAATGGGTTCCTGGATGATTTGAAAACAATTACGGGGTAATAACCTACCGGGTCTGGTAAGTGATGCTGATGTCGGTATGTCACCACCGGGCAGGACGAAGTCTGCGGGATCCACTAATTTATTTATAAATTTATGTACCGGTACATAAGCCGCCGACCGCTTTAACCGGTTATTGACTTAAGCAATTAAATTTCACCCGAGAGAAGTCGGGACAGATCAACTTGTATATGTATAAAAGATGAATGCAGCTCAGCTTAAATAAGGCAAAACAATATTTGGTTCACAACTTTTTACGTGTGAGGCTGGGCAAATATGTATAACATCAAATAACTTCATTTTATAAAATTAACCCCCGACGCAAAAACGTCGGGGTATTATAAGTTTGACGAGTCTGTGTGTGCGAGTCTGTCTGTTCCGCCGTAGCGCTCAAACGGGTTAACCGATTTGAATGCGGTTTTTTTTGGTTGAAAGGTGAATTTGTCGGGAGTGTTGTTAGCTATGTTAGATCAAAATCGGTCCAAGATAGCTGCCGCTGCAAAATGGCAGATTATATATTTTTTCACAACCCGCTCAATATGGGTATCAAATGAAAGGGCTTGACTAGTAGAATAGCATTGTGCAAATCAAAGATGGCAGCCACCACAAAATGGCAAAATTCGGGGGTTTTTTAAATATTTAATTTAAACTTGTTCCTCATTCTAATAAAAGTTGCGAATAAGTAACGGAGCAAGTAAATAGTGCGGGCATTGTTTTGGAATCGTCCACTACATCTAGAAAGTCGACGTCTTGCAAGGTATCTTTACAATGGCTTTTAAGGCATGCAATAATGCACTGTGTTCGTTGCTGCACAAAACAATGTACGCTCAATGCAACGCTTGCTCCAACTGACGTTCCGACATGCCTACGTTCTGAATTCTAGGCCAAATCTTGAAATAATTTGAAAATGTTGAAAACTATTTCTATTCTTATAGTTGGAGAGTTATTATAATCTCTACATAATGTTTCTTTGTTTCTTTTTTTATCAAAATTATTTATTTCATGTGAGTAAGTCAAGTCAAGCTTTATTTTAGAGAAGAAGTGCCAGCAAGAAACTCTTAACTTGGTCGAGCATCAAGACATTATACAAAACAGATACAAAATTTTAAGCGGGCCTTATACAGAAATTGATAGTAATGAAGAAAACCGAGGCAGATGGTGCGACATATTTCACAAAATGTATTTATTAGACGTGGTCTTGATCCGAAGATCAATGAAGATTACGAGAGAGAAAGTGGTGGAGAAGTGAGGTCGTTGATACGACACCTTTGTAGATACCAAAGTCAATGGTACAAAAAAAGTAAGTAAACTATTTTTATACTCACATTTTAATAGATATCACGCAATTTCCCTAGTAGTAAGAATAATAGCTTTACTCGGTATATTAATTTATTGCCAAAAGTAGGGTTCCACAGCTAAAAACAATATCAGTGTCATTAGCGACGGGGCGTCGTTGGAGCGAGGGCCGCTATCGCTCGGACGCCATGCGGGATGCCTGATATTCTGTGCGATATCCCAGCAAACGAGCTAATGCGCATTCATACATAACAAGTTTACTGGCACGCCTGGCAGAGCTAGCCCCAGCAAACTCTCTGCCCTAGGCGAATTACTGGAATAGCGTCATTTGAAACCTAGAGCTAGAAAATAAAATAAATGTTATTTTTATCTATGGCACGTTTTCGAAAGTATTTAATTATAGAAATCTAGTAGTAGGTACTCGGCACTCAGCATGGATGAAAAGTTTTATTTTATAATTATGTATGTATGTGTGTATGTTTGTTACTCTTTAACGCCGCAACTACTTAACCGATTTGGCTGAAAATTTAAAGTTTAAACAATAAACATACAAAGCTTATAACCTGCAAGACCACATAAGCTACTTTCCTGGAAAAATTCACAGTTCCCGCGAGATTTTGAAATAACCGAAATTTGCTATAGCTGCTTCAACTATAAGCAGATTAACTAAAGGTTGGAAAAGGTTGAAGAACGGGAACCGGAAATCCACGATTCCCTCGGGATTTGTAAAAAACCGAAATTCACGCGGGCAAAAGCTAGCTTTTCATAATTTTACATTGCTAGTGCCTCTTCTGTATCTATTCTATATAATATAACTAGTAGGGCGCTTGGCTGCGCGGCCCGCTAAAGCGGACCGCGAGGATTTCAGTATTATTTTTGTTTTAGCAGCCTCCACCTTCTTCTATCATTTTCAGCATCTTTAACCCTGGCCGTGCTCCTCATCCATCTTCCAATCCCTCGATCATCATCACTCTCCAAATTTTTTTCTCCAAATCATTTGCCAGAAGGAGAGTTCTTCCATAAAAACAAATTTTGAAAAGGAACCGTATTAAAGTCTTGTATAGTTTCCCAACTTATAGTCTCTTCAATATTCGCCATTATATATTTTGTGTGAAAAAATAAATTCCGCCATCTTGATTTTTTTTCTGTTCGTCAAGTATACCTTCAGGTCTTGATAATCTTTTGCTAAGAAACCACTCTTCCGTCTTTTATACTTGATGAGATAGACACCGACGAAATTTGTATAGCCGCCATCTTGAATCCGCCATTTTGGGTTTTTTTTAGCTCAGTGCCAATTGGATGAGTTTTTGAGTAATTTTTGTTTGAGCCTATCTACCTATCTACAATACCCTGACCGGGTTCCTCATCCATCTTCCAAACCCTCAATCATCATGTCTTCCCATATTTTTCTTTGAGAGTTCTCCAAAGAACCGCATCAAAGCCTTGCATAGTTTACAACTTGTAGTCTCTTCAATATTCGCCATACATTTTCTATGGAAAAATAAATTCCGCCATTTTGAATTTTTTTTCAATTCATCAAGTAGACCTTTGGATTCTTATCATCTTTTGCGAAGAAACCACTCTTCCATCTTTTATACCCTCCGAGATGGAGACCGACGAAATTTGTATGGCGGCCATCTTTTTTTCGCCATTTTGAATTTTTTTTCAGCTCACTGCCAATTGGATGACGTTTCGAGTGACATTTGTTCGAGCACCCCCCACCTATCTTTAATACCTTAAGCGTGCCATTCGCTCGTCTCTGAAATCCTCAATCATCAGCTCTCTCCATATTTTTGTTCCGAATGAATTTTTGTCCTCTATACGAAACCATTAGTGAAAAAAAAATTTTTCATACAAAATTTTACAGGAGGGGTGATCAATCAGTGAGTCAGTCAATGAATCAGCACGAGCAGCTATATATATATTAACTAGTATGGCGCGTGGGTGCGCGGCCCGCTAAAGCGGACCGCGAGGTTTCATTATCGGGTATTTTTTGCTTGAGCAGCCTCCAATCCTCCTATCTTCCAAACCCCCGATCATTATTACTTTCCATATTTTTTCTCCGATTCTTTTGTCATAATGAGAGTTCTTCCATAAAAACAAATTTTGAAAAGAAACTATATTAAAGTCTTGCATAGTTTCCAACTTGCATTATCTTCATATTCTTATAAAAAAAAGAAGCTGTGATAGCCTAGTGGTTAGGACGACCGACTTCTAATCGGAGGTCGTTTCGATCCCGGGCACGCACCTCTAACTTTTCGGAGTTATGTGCGTTTTAAGTATTTAAATATCACTTGCTTTAACGGTGAAGGAAAACATCGTGAGGAAACCTGCATGCCTGAGAGTTCTCCATAACGTTCTCAAAGGTGTGTGAAGTCTGCCAATCCGCTTGGCCAGCGTGGTAGACTATGGCCAAAACCCTTCTCACTCTGAGAGGAGACCCGTGCTCTGTAGTGAGCCGGTAATGGGTTGATCATGATGATGATGATTATCTTCAATATTCGTCGTACATGTTGTATAGATAAATAAATTTCGTCATCTTGTTTTTTTTTCGATCTAACTATCAAGTAAATCACGTTTTGATGATCTTTTGCCAAAAAACACTCTTCCATCTTTTATAATCCGTGATATAGACATCGACGAAATTTTTATCACCGCCATCTTGAATCCGCCATTTAGGACTTTTTTTTCAGCTCACTGCCGATTGGATGAGGTTTCGAGTAACTTTTGTTTGAGCACCTCCTACCTATCGTCAACACCCTAGCCGTGCTTTTCACCCGTCTCCAAAATCCTCAATCATGAGCTCTCTCCATATTTTTCCTCCGCATAAATTTTTGTCTTCTATACGAAACCATCAATAAAAAAAACTTTGTTTGAAAACGTAAATTCCGCCATCTTGATTTTTTTTTTCTATTCATCAAGTAGATCTTTAGTTCTTGATCATATTTTTCAAAGAAACTACTCTTCCATCTTTTATACTTGGTAAAGATAGGCACTGACGAAATTTTTATAGCCGCCATCTTGAATCCGCCATTTTAGTATTTTTTTAGATCACTGCCAATTGGATGAGGTTTCGAGTAATTTTTGTTTGAGCACCTCTCACCTATCTTCAATACCCTGACCGTGCTCCTCACCCATCTCCAAAATCTTCAATCATCAGCTCTTTCCATATTTTTCCTCCGCATGAATTTTTTCTTCTATACGAAACCATCAGTGAAAACAACTTTTTGTGTGAAAGAAATAAATTCCGCCATCTTGATTTTTTTCTGTTCATCAAACTGTAGATCTTTAGGTATTAATAATCTTTTTCCCAGAAACCACTCTTCCATCTTTTATGCTTGGTGAGATAGACTCTGACGAAATTTGTATAGCCGCCATCTTGAATCCGCCATTTTGTTTTTTTTTCAGCTCAGTGCCAATTGGATGAGGTTTTGAGTAATTTTTGTTTGAGCACCTCCCATCTATCTAACATACCCTGCCCGGGCTCCTCATCCATCTTCCAAACCCTCAATCATCATGTCTTTCCATATTTTTCTTTGAGAGTTCTCCAAAGAATCGCATCAAAGCCTTGCATAGTTTACAACTTGTAGTCTCTTCAATATTCGCCATACATTTTCTATGGAAAAATAAATTCCGCCATTTTGATTCTTTTTTCAATTCATCAAGTAGACCTTTGGATCCTCATCATCTTTTGCGAAGAAACCACTCTTCCATCTTTTATACCCTCCGAGATGGAGACCGATGAAATTTGTATGGCGGCCATCTTTTTTTCGCCATTTTGAATTTTTTTTCAGCTAACTGGCAATTGGATGACGTTTCGAGTGACATTTGTTCGAGCACCCCCCACCTATCTTCAATACCTTAAGCGTGCTGCTCACCTGTCTCCGAAATCCTCAATCATCAGCTCTCTCCATATTTTTGTTCCGAATGAATTTTTGTCCTCTATACGAAACCATTAGTGAAAAAAAAATTTTTCATACAAAATTTTACAGGAGGGGTGATCAATCAGTGAGTCAGTCAATGAATCAGCACGAGCAGCTATATATATATTAATAAAACTGTAACAGATCCAATTCTGTACATTGAAGATATTTTGAAAATTTTTATCGGAGGGCACTCTATAATCGATACTGAAGCCAAAACTGCAATTTTTTTCATTTTTGTCTGTCTGTCTGTCTGTCTGTCTGTCTGTCTGTCTGTCTGTCTGTCTGTCTGTCTGTCTGTCTGTCTGTATCTTGGCCGCGCATCACGCCGAAACTACTGAATGGATTTCAATGAAACTTGGTATGATTTGAGTTTATACTCCGAGGTAGGACATAGGATACTTTTTATCCCGAAATACAGCACGGTTCCCTTGGGAGAGGGGATGAAAGTTAAAACCTGTATTTAGCTGTAATTCATTAACTCGTAGTTCGATTTAACTCATTCTTTTTTGTTAGAAAGGTAGTACTTTAATTATTATTCCTTAAATATTTCAAGGTCGTAGGTTTTTTAGTTAAAAAATGACAGACATTTATTGGGTTCAAATAACTTGGGACCCGGATTTTTGTACGTATGGCTTATTTTAAACTGGCGTGCGTTTAAATTTATGTCCTGTCAATTTGCTCCAGCTAATCTCCGAAACGGCTGGATCGATTTTGAAGAAACTTTCAATGGCAGATAGGTGATGTTACAAGGAGTAACTTAGGCTACATTTAGTTTAGGTACAAAAAAGGATTATGGGATCCAATCCGATCCTATATATAAACCTATATAACCACGCGGACGAAGTCGTGGGGGCCAGCTAGTTTTGTAATAATAATATACTCTATATATGTACGTATAGAAGAAGCGCTCGAGCTAACACTCTCGCCAATCCACGAGCACCCTAGGTATAGTTATTTACTTTGCCTGTATTATGAGACGAGGCCTAGCTACCGCTCTGTTGCTCTTGGTGCTCTCAGATTATGATATAAGATTTTATGTGAGATAAAATAACTGAAACATGCGCGGAAAGACATTTTATCTCACAATCCTTATGCTATACTATCTTACTGCAAAGTTAACTAAGCATACGTACCTATTCTCAGTATACAAAAACACAGAGAACATGGATAGTAAAAAAATGAAACCAAAGAGAGTGCATTAGCAAGTGGCGTAGGTAACTTGCATCCATTGTAAACGAAGCAGGGTTTAGAAACAACATGTTATCTAGCTTGCGCGGTCGAGCGTTGAATTTCCAGAGGTGCCGCTAACCAATTGGAAATGCTCGGCTGTCGAAGTGTGGCGTATAAACGTGAGAACAAATGAGATGGTGGAACGTCCAAAACATCCAACGTTGATTTATGTACAATCTCGAAGCAAATTCACCAAATGCAAGCAAAAGCTATGGATAAATATTGCGAAGCTGAAGTGATAATGGCCTGGGCACATATGAGTAGTTCTAACTTCTAAAAACCGATAAACGTTGGAGTCCCGAGGGGCTGGAATGGCAAACTCGCTCCATAAAGCGCAGTGTTGGCAAAACCCTAAGTCTGATGTAGTAGTCTCTCAAAGTTAAGTACCTACATTTTATCTATACATACATATATGGATTGATTCAAACGTTTCATTGCACGGGCCAACGCTATATTACAATTTAGATACATATTTTAGACATTAAACTACACACGGCTCGGCTACATCCCTGCACGTCACTATATAAATCTACCCATTTAGATTCATAAAATTAATATCATTTTTAGAGTACAAAGCCGTGTAAAGGTCATGTTCAAAATGTCACAGCAACTGATCCATCGGATTTCAAAGAAGCACATCACAAAGGGAATTTACCCGCTTATTAAAGTCGGACATGAATGTTGAAGCGGCAGTCATACGGTACAAAGCGCGCTAATTGGAAGCTGCGCGGACAAGCGAATGGTCAACAAGGGCTGTACACTGTAGACCAATAAATTTGCGACATATTGTATTTATCCACAGAGTCTCTTCGGGCGACCTTGTGCAATATTCAAAGTTTGTAAAAGATTCGTTTTACCAATGATGAAATACCGATCCGAGATATGATTGTTATGTAACTACTATATGAAGCTCATAAGAAACATAAGAGTCATTCAGCAGGCGATGTAAAAAGCTATGCTGAAAGTCTGAACAAACTGAACCACAACATGTTTAAGATTCTACAAGAGTCTTATGCCCAGCAGTGGACCTTTATTGGTGGACTATGATGACGATGACAGAGATTCGAGTTTAGTTTTTGCGTTAAAAGTTTATACACTACAGAAAGCGTTGGTTATTAGGCGTATAAAACAGTTACACCAAAAAACTGGAAAACACATCTGAACTAAATCTGACTACGTCCTTAATACAATTACTGTAGTTGTCATAAATAAAAAGTCATAAATCATAATGTATGGGAACAATAACATGAGTTCGTTCACAGGTTACTGTTTCACCATACAAAGGGACAGATAGGAACAGGTCATCTGGCTTTATGGTGGGCTTTAGCCGTGGCTTACGACCACTTTATTTGCAAAGCCACGTACCACGTAATTAGTGATGCCGCGAAGTAACCGATTCCTTCATCTAGACTACATCGTTACTTACCATCGAGTGAGACTGCAGCTAAACGCTTATTAGTCAGCGAATAAAAAATTGGTAGTAATCAAACAATTAAATTCAAACATCAAGTGTGCTATTAATTTGCAAGCCCGTGTAAAAAGTGTACACAATGACCTACTTTTTCTATGCATAAAGAGTCCTTTTCAGTGCCGAATACTAGATTCCTATTCCGACAATAGACAACTGTTTTCATACTTTTTACTCCTAAACGGTTTAATCGTATAATGAGATTCTTTTCTTTGTTTTAGAAGAGAGAAGCGTACAATTTCTGGCGAACATTTTGAAATTTTACTGATTTAAAACCACGCTCACGTTCTGTTCCACATGTATATTTTATGATAAGTTCTTAATTTTCCCTTCTTTTATGCATCGTACAGCTACGAGTTTTTCAATTTTGGGAAATGGTTTCTACTGAAACGTAGGTCCCTAGGTGTTTTAGGTTCGAATCTCGAGACATAAAGTAATCTATACATAATATAATAAAATCGTAGACTTGCCGTATCATTAAAGATTTTTGCAAAATAATAACTGGAGGATGTTAGGGATAAGTAATAGAACGCTTTTTTTTTTGTCTGTTTATGTGTTTGTCTGTTTATCTGTTTGTCTGTATGTTTGTGCGCGCATCACGCAAACACTACTGAATGGATTGTAGTGAAACTTGGTATGATTTAAGTTCTTACTACGGAGTAACATATTATAGGACTTTTTATCCCGAAATTCAGCACGGTTCCCTTGGGAGAGGCGATGAAAGTTAAAATGTGTACTTAGCTGTAATTCATTAACGCGTGGTCCGATTTCATTCATTCTTTTTTTGTTAGAAAGGAGATACTTTAAAAATTACCAGCTAATCTAAGAAAGTCTGGATCGATTTTGATGGGACTTTTACTGGCGGATGTTTACATTTTGATCTACCTAAACATCCACCAGGGAACTTTTAACAGTTTTTAGCAAGGTATGAGCTCAAAGGAGCTTAGGAAAACAAAATGATTCCCACGGGATTTTTAAAAACCAATATCCACGCGAACGATTCGCGGGTGTCCGCTTGTAATAACATAATAACACTCTTCAGGATTGCCGTTCCATTGGACTATGAAAGTGAGGCAAATTCTTTTATGTTGCGGACTCACTTGTGTACTAATACCCCCTGCGCAATTAACTAATCACCGTCTCAGTTGAAATTTGCTGCCGTGGTCAAAAATTATTACTGTAGATTAAGTTTGGATTTATTAATTGCATAATAATATTATTATATCTTTGTGAATTATACTGCAGATCCTTTCCTAATCCTCGTAGATTGCAAGTACCTACATATTAAAACAAAAAAGCAATTCATAAAAGCTGGCTTCCGTGCTGCAGCTATACAAACAGCGCACAAAAGAATTTAAAGCCGAAATATTATAGGACATCCGGACTGAAAATCCTTTTTTGACTTATTTTAAAATGGTTCACGAGCGAGCTAAGCTCTTGTGCGAGGTTTACGCTTTGCTGGATAGGAAAGGGGAATACTTGATTTCGAAAAAAGGTCCTGCAGTTGGTAAAGTTGTTTTTAGTTATGTTCTACATCTTCAGCCGGTTTCCGTAATCATCTTGTTTGGAATAAGCTTGTTTTTGTGTGTACATTTTCTCTATATTAAAATGTTATGATATTATAATGTTAATGAACTTTTAGTTTTTTGTTCTTAACGGTAGGTACTTATTGTTGTAATAATAATCATAATAATGAACTTTGTTCTAAACGGGGCACCGGATACTAAGCTTATTGTTTAACTCATTTAAACTACTTATCGTGAGTGATATTCGTTTTTAAGGAATTGAAACACCGGCTTTAACTCACGTGTATTTTTGTTGGAGTGTGCCCGACTAGTTTGGAACCCATCCGGGGCCCTTAGCCCTCATACGCATTAGCGGTCAACCGCGTGCGCGGCTAACCGCGCGGCTAGCCTCTTCATAGAATTTCGTCGCGGTTTAGTGTGTACAAAATGAGCGGTTGCATATAAAAATATAACAGCGCCTAGCCGCGCGGTCAGCCGCGTACGCGGTTGACCGCTAATGCGTATGAGGGCTTAGTCATGGCGCAAAGCAAATTCGAAACTAGTCGGGCACACTCCGACAAAAATACACGTGAGTTAAAGCCGATGTTTCAATTCCTTAAAAGCTTATTGTTATGACTTTTCAAATATTAAATAGTAGGAGTAGTTAACTCGGTTTAGGAGTAAGTTATACATTTTTAGAGACAAGAAACTCTGTAAAAAGTGGATTAAAGCGTGATTATTTGGTGAATGTTTCGCATTTTTTCCTTTCAGACGCCAAAACCTGGCTCACTGCCAAATTACATTGGTTTTGAAAATTCGCTTGTACCAAAGCACAAAACATACCTAGCATGTAACTTTCTTAAGTCATAACATATTATTTTAAGAGAGCTACATGCTAGGTGTGTTAATTTAATCCTGATTAAAAAAAATCAATTATATTAAATTAAATTATATAATTTTATCTATCTATTTTTTAGCCTGCACTAAAAATGTAAGAATTTCATTTACGTCAATTATCTATTAATATATATATAGCTGCTCGTGCTGATTCACTGACTGATTGATCACCTCTCCTGTAAAATTTTGTATGAAAAATTTTTTTTTCAACAATGGTTTCGTATAGAAAACAAAAATTCATTAGGAACAAAAATATGGAGAGAGCTGATGATTGAGGATTTCAGAGACGAGCGAATGGCACGCTTAAGGTATTGAAGATAGGTGGGGGGTGCTTGAGCAAATGTCACTCAAAACGTCATCCAATTGGCAGTCAGCTGAAAAAAAATTCAAAATGGCGAAAAAAAGATGGCCGCCATACAAATTTCGTCGGTCTCCATCTCGAAGGGTATACAAGATGGAAGAGTGGTTTCTTCGCAAAAGATGATGAGGATCCAAAGGTCTACTTGATGAATTGAAAAAAAATTCAAAATGGCGGAATTTATTTTTCCATAGAAAATGTATGGCGAATATTGAAGAGACTACAAGTTGTAAACTATGCAAGGCTTTGATGCGGTTCTTTGGGGATGTCTCAAAGAAAAATATTCAAAGACATGATGATTGAGGGTTTGGAAGATGGTTGAGGAGCCCGGGCAGGGTATTGTAGATAAGTGGGAGGTGCTCAAACAAAAATTACTCGAAACCTCATCCAATTGGCACTGAGGTGAAAAAAACCTCAAAATGGTGGATTTAAGATGGCGACTATACAAATTTCGTCGGTGTTTATCTCACCAAGTATACAAGATGGAGGAGTGGTATCTTGGATAAAGATGATCAATACCTAAAGATCTACTTGATGAGCAGAATGATTCGAAGAAAAAATATGGAGAGTGATAATGATCGAGGATTAGGAATATGGGAGAGATAGGTGGAGGCTGCTCAAACCAAAATACCCGAAAGCGAAACCTCGCGGTCCGCTTGCGGGCCGCGCACCCACGCGCCCTACTAGTTAATATATATATAGCTGTTCGTTCTGATTCACTGACTCATTCATCGCCTCTCCTGTAAAATTTTGTATGAAAAATTTTTTTTTCACAAATGGTTTCGTATAGAGGACAAAAATTCATTAAGAGGAAAAATATGGAGAGAGCTGATGATTGAGGATTTCGGAGACGGTTGAAGAGCACGCTTAAGGTATTGAAGATAGGTGGGGGGTGCTCGAACAAATGTCACTCGAAACGTCATCCAATTGGCAGGGAGCCGAAAAAAAATTCAAAATGGCGAAAAAAAGATGGCCGCCATACAAATTTCGTCGGTGTCCATCTCGAAGGGTATAAAAGATGGAAGAGTTGTTTCTTAGCAAAACATGATCAGGATCCAAAGATCTACTCGATGAATACAAAAAAAATTCAAAATGGCGGACTTTATTTTTCCATAGAAAATGTATGGCGAATATTGAAGAGACTACAAGTTGTGAACTATGCAAGGCTTTGATGCGGTTCTTTGGGGATGTCTCAAAGAAAAATATTCAAAAATATGATGACTGAGGGTTTGGAAGATGGTTGAGGAGCCCGGGCAGGGTATTGTAGATAGGTGGGAGTTGCTCAAACAAAAATTACTCGAAACCTCATCCAATTGGCACTAAGCTGAAAAAAACCCAATATGGCGGCTATATAAATTTCGTCGGTGTCTATCTCCACCACTTCAGCTTTTTAACGTCCTACAGCTGGGCACAGGCCTCCTTTCTCATAGGAGAGACGGATATAGAGCTTAGACCCGCCACGCTGCACCAATGCGGGTTAGCGGTCTATTCACCAAGGATAAAAGATGGAAGAGTGGTATCTTGGCAAAAAACTGGTCAAGTACGAGTCAGACTCGCGCACCGAGGGTTCCGTACTCCAGAAGTATAAGTACAATCTGTTTTTCATTAGTTTGTTTTAAAAGGTAAGGTGCTAATTAAGCTAGGCCTCTAAATTGTATGAGCGCTCATACAACTCAGAGGTCTATCTTAATTGACTCAACTATGTATGTATGGGAACACCCTTTAATTTCCAACTTTTTTTAGTTTTTGGAATTTTTCCTTTAATTGTGCTGTAAGACCTGGCTTTTTGCCTAATTTCGTAATTCTAGGTCAACTGGAACTACCATTTAGATTTTCGACCCAAAACCTATAGGGTACTGCCGGTTGACCTAGATTTGTCAATTTTGGTTAAAAGCAAGGTCTTACAGATCAAATAAAGGAAAAATTCTGAAAAATAATAAATTTTGAAAATTAAGGTAAATTTTGGTACTTACAAGTTTTCGTGAAAATCTAAATTTGCCCATATCTTTTTCTTGTGTGGACTCAGGACTTTAATTTTTATACATCTAATAGGGACTATAGATCTTAGTATCTGGTATAAATTTCAACTTGCTAGGTCCACCCATTCCTGAGAAAATTGGTGGTGACACACGGACAGACGGACAGACAGACAAGAAAGTGATCTTATAAGGGTTCCTTTTTACTTTTTGAGGTACGGAACCCTAAAAATGATCACGACCTAAAGATCTACTTGATGAACACCACTATTCACTGTCCACTACTTACTGTACTGTCATAGCATAAAAATCAGATTTATAAAGCACTAGATTAACGACTTTTAATATTTGTTTTGTATTGCAGATTATCCAGTCACCTTTCCACCACCACTACAGTCTCTTTACGTCCCACTGCTGGGCACAGGCTTCCTCTCTCATAGGAGAGAAGGATTTAGAGCTTAGACCCGCCACGCTGCTCCAATGCGGGTTGGCGGGCTTTAACGACTATTGTCACATGATAGTGATAATAACCAGGACCAACTGCTTAATATGCTCTCTGAGGCACGGGGGTGAAATACCGCCAACTACCAACTCCGGGCTGGTATTAAAAATTTCTTGACAGAAAAACCCTATGCCTCACAATAATTTGTCCGAACCGGGAATCGAACCCGGGACCTCGTGATCTGCAGTCAAATATGCTAACCACTAGATCAACGAGGTAGTTAGTCACCTCTAGGAACATCTAATTTTATAAAATATACCTACCTACCACATTTACGCAAAACTCTTTTGATTGCATCCTAAAAATCCCCGCCACTATATCAATGTTACCCATTCTCAATACAAGAAAAAAAAAATAAAAAAAAAATAAGATTCAATAATTTATTTATGATTCTAATCTGTGGTTGTCTACCTGTACTTTTTATATCGTCGTAGATACTAATCATTAATCTGTGACTTTTTAGCAGCGCAAAGCTGTAAGAAGTTTTAACTAAATTTCTCTTTGTATGATTAAAGCGACAATTGATAATAATTATTCAGAGAACAAAAAGTGTCAGGATGATTTTGGAAATCAATTTTTGACGTGTTATCGTCTTATAAGTCGATGAACGCCAGCCGCACGCATGAAAAGGCATGACTCATTGCCACGTACTGCGTGCAAGCGAGAACGCGGAACAAGCGATGGAGAGGCAATGTTTTCTTATGACGTTATCACGTAAAATTATCGTCCGTAAACCGACTTTACAGATAACCATTTTTTTTAATAATAATAAAATACTTATGATAAAACGTTATAAATTTTACGTTTAATATTATAAAAAAAATAATATTAATTGTATTTTTTTTAATACATAATAATACTACGTAGAACTTCTTAGACGAGTTCTAAATACGAATGACGTACTTTTATTTAAATCCATAGACTGAAAAAAAAAACAAAACAAAAGGCGGTAAAAATTGTCTCTTTTTTTCTTTCTTTCTACGTTGTATTTCATCTGCTTAGGGTGATATAATTGTTTTAAAGATATTTTTAGAGATTTATCCATCTCAATAACTTATTGAATTAAATATTTCAGTCTGGTATTATTTCGTACTAAACATTTATTAAGTGTTGTAGCTGATTTTGTGGTAAGTGACAATATTTTATTACTGAGGTGCAATGATGGCTTCTTATTCTTCGTCTTCTCTTCGGACCGTGCAAGTCAAGGAAGCTGCTAATTTCGATGCACCTACTCGAGAAGTTTTCTTATATAATATTCCCGGGGACGGGAACTGCATGTTTTCGGCGCTATCTTTTCATATATACGGTCATATAAACCGATCTCAGGAAATACGATCGCGTATTGTTGGAGGGATTGTTTCGAATTGGGATCGATATGGCATGTTTACAATGCGTCGTGACGAAAGCCCGTATGGGTCGGCTGAAGAATATCGCAATGAAATGATGCAAAACGGAATTTACGGCACTACTACCGAATTGACGATGGCAGGAGAAATATATAAAGATTATATGTTTAAACTGTACATAGAAGGTGTTTATGCGCAAGCATTCGGTACCGGACCTATAGAAAAAATGATCGGTTTTACAGGGCATCTCACGAGCGGTCATTTTGATGTTTTCATCGAAAAGAACGTAAATCAGGTCCCTTCAATAAATAGTCACTCTAATGAACTCCATATTCGCGATTCGCCCAGCGGTGGGCAAATCAATGAGGCCAAATCTCTAACGTTTACAGAGTCACAATCTTATAGTTCAAATCTGAATAGCAATGAATCATTAATGACTATTAGTAATACAGAATGTTCTTTGCCAAATAGGAAGCAAATATTGATAAATTCTCCTACTCTCACGTTTTCTCCTACTTTCACGGAGTCGCAACCCTACTGTTTAAAAGTGAATAGTAATAGTTCCGGCAGTGTCTCATTAAGTACCATCATAAACGAAGAACGTTCTTTGGCAAGCGATGGGCAAATACTAACAAATCAAGTTGAATCTCCAACATTTACGGAGTCGCAACCCTATTGTTTAAAAGTAAATAGTAATAGTTCTGGCAGTGTCTCATTAAGTGCCATCATAAACGAAGAACGTTGTTTGGCAAGCGATGGGCAAATACTAACAAATCAAGTTGAATCTCCAACATTTACGGAGTCGCAACCCTATTGTTTAAAAGTAAATAGTAATAGTTCTGGCAGTGTCTCATTAAGTGCCATCATAAACGAAGAACGTTGTTTGGCAAGCGATGGGCAAATACTAACAAATCAAGTTGAATCTCCAACATTTACGGAGTCGCAACCCTATTGTTTAAATCTTAAAAGTAATAGGTCTGGCAGTGTGTCATTAATCACCACTGTTCATGAAGAACGTTCTTTGGCAAGCGATGGACAAATTTTGGCAAATGAAATTGAATCTCCTACATTTACAGAGTCACAGCCCTGTAGCATAAAATATAGCCTTCGTCCATGTAAAGTAGTATTAGAGCGATTGCCTGTTGATAATCCACATATAACAGAATTATTACAAAATAAAACTGATAGAAAAGAAATGTATCAACAAAACTGTAAACGGTCACGTGGTAGGCCAAAAAAACATAATACTGCAGCTGAAAAAAAACGTAGGAATTTAGAGGCTGTTTTGCGTTACCAAAAATATAAGCCACAATCTAATAGGAAAGCAGTGCATCGGTATACCGCTGCACACCCCGACGTGCACCGAGGGGCAGTGCAAGTATATACAGCTGCGCATCCTGAAGTAAATAGACAGGCTGCGTTAAGATATCAGCGCTTGCATCCTCAAACCCATCGTGAAAGTGTTAATAAATATTGTGAAACACATCGAGATGAAATACGTCGAGTTAGAAATATTCCTTTAGAAATACGTGGGCTCGGTTTAACGGGTGTACTGAAAGGCAACGATTTAGATCAAATTAAGCCAATTCGTTTAAAACATTCTCTTCTGTGTGAAGAAACTTATAGGTGTATTCACTGCGGCGCAAGACTTTTTGATGAAGAAAAGTCTCGCACAAAGTGGTGTTGTGGACAGGGCAAATATAATGTTGACCCACTTGGACCACTAGATGCCCAGTTTTATGCAAACGAATTTTTTTTAAAAAACGCTAGAGCGTATAATAATCTGTTCAGCTTTTCAGCGCTAGGTACAACTCACGGCTTTCAAAGACCTGCGGGTCACGGTCCTAATTTAGTCAAAGTACAAGGGCGCATTTACCATCGCGTCTTTGATTTGGCTTATAATGGTAGTACAAATAATACAGCATTATATATACACGACGGAGAAGAACATCAAAGATTAGGAACTCAACAAAATTTGTGCCCCAATCTTATCAAGGAGATTTATGCGTACTTAAAAAATAACAATCCCTTGATAAAAAATTTACACTTATTAAATAATCACCCGAGTTCAGAAGCTCGATTAATTTTTCAAAATACAAGTCGACGTACTCATGGACCAATATTAGGAGATAGACCGGTGTCGAATGAGCTTGCAGGTTTGATTGAAACTTCAAACGAACATCACCCGCGAGCAGTAGTAATATGGAAAATTGGTGAAGCAAAACCACACACAGTACACTACTTACATCCCGCATATGAAGCGTTTCAGTATCCTTTACTGTTTCCTAGAGCTCCTGAAAGATATTCCATTGATATTAAAGATAAAGCTGGCAATAAACTAAGTCAAGTAAAATACTATCGTTGCCAACTCTTATCTGAAGAGCGGTTTGCAATCTTACGACGCCTTTCGCAAGAATACTTTGTTGATATGTGGTGCCGGACCGAAGAAGAGCGTCTACAATATTTCAAAGGGATTCAAAGCGAACTAAGAATTGCAACCCGACGTGAAATTGACGAAACGATGGTAGGTGAAGGCATCCGACCCGGTAAAGTATATTTACCGGCGAGTCTTACGAATAGCCCACGTTATATGCAGATCAGGTACCATGATGCTATGGCCATTGTTGCACGGTTGGGAAAACCAAGCTTTTTCTTCACTGTTACATGTAACCCGAAATGGCCAGAAATAACTAACAGTTTATATCCCGGCCAACAGTCAACAGATCGCCCTGATTTGTGTGTGAGAGTATTTCAACTAAAGTTGTCAATACTGTTGAAAAAAATCAGATCAAAAGATTTCTTTGGTACCATTGTGTCAATTCTACATGTTATAGAATTCCAGAAAAGGGGTTTACCTCACGCACACATTACGTTCCGCGTAGAAGGAGGAGGGCCCATCGATAGTATGGATATTGATAAATTTATTCAAGCAACTATACCTCCACCGGAACAGGGACGACTGAGACAACTGGTTTTGCAACACATGGTGCACGGCCCATGTGGCACAGAAAGGTCACCCTGCTATGATCAAGCTGCTGGGAAATGTTCGAAAAAATTCCCTAAAAGTTACACTGAAGTGACGTACACGGATGAACGAGGCACAGTACACTACAAACGTCCAGCTGGCGATCAGCCGGCAATTCGTGAACGAAATCAAACTTCAGTCACTAACAGGTGGATTGTGCCGTACAACCCGACGATACTATTGATGATGGAGTGTCATTGCAATTTGGAAATTGCTTCCACCTCCAAAGTGGTTAAATACCTTTACAAGTATCTGCACAAAGGTCCCGATCACGCAAAAGCGGGGGTGACAGAAGTATTTGACGAAATAGAACACTACGCTCAATATCGATATGTGAGCGCTTCAGATGCAATGTGGCGTCTATTGGAGTTTGACATCAGCTGCAGATACCCAACTGTTGTTGCACTACCGGTACATTTACCCGACGGAGACGCGATTGTTTTCCGTACCGGAACCGAGGCGCAAGCATCAGAAAATTATATGTCCAAATTGAAAATTTACATGACGAGGCCTTCAGATCCTGAGTTGGATGAATGTACTTACATAATGTTTTATGAAAGGTACAATGTCGAAACTCAGGTCCGGCCTAATTCAACTGTACAAGTGTTGGCTCATGAATCTGGAAAATATTTTATTACAAAAAGAGTACGAGGCGAAATCGTGGCTCGGATTGTCTTTATATCTCCTACACTCGGTGAACTTTATTTTCTGCGAATGTTACTCATGCGTTATCCGTGCCGGAGCTACGACGAACTGCGAACTGTCAACAATATAATTTACGACACTTTTCAAAAAGCAGCGTTCGAACGTGGTATTCTGAACGATAACCAGGAGTATGAATCGGCAATAGAAGAGGCAGCCGGCTTCAAGACCGGCAAAGGTTTACGTCAGCTTTTCTTCGCACTTATCATGGACGGTGCCCCAGCCCTTCTGTTATGGGATAAATACCGTGATCATTTGTGCGATGATTATCACAGAGGATGTGAATCTGAAATGGAAGCCGCTTACGACCACGGCCTTCGAGACATGGAACAAATGTTACGTGCTCATGGTCGCTCGCTATCAGATTTCGGTTTGCCAGATGTAAGACACAGTATTACCGAGCTTGACAGAGAAACTGGAAGATGGAATGATGAGGCAACTGTCATATTAAATGAATGGGAGTCAAAATTAAATTCGCAGCAACGGGCTATATATAACACAATCGTATTACTTACTAAAGATGATTGTGAGGATACGCCCCCGGTGTTCATCGATGGTCCCGCCGGAACCGGAAAAACCATCTTGCTTAACGTGATAGCTGCAAAAATTCGTTCTAATGGACATATTGCCCTATGTACGGCTTCCACGGGCATAGCTGCACTAAATCACGACGGAGGTGTTACAGCACATTCAATGTTTAAGTTACCGTTGGACTTTGAAGGTGGTAATGCAGTGTGGGGAATTTCAAACAATTCTCAAAGAGCAGCTCTGATCAAAGCAGCACGTCTTATCATTATCGATGAGGCACCAATGGCTCACAGGTACCTGCTTGAAACAATTGACCGTGGTCTCAAAGATCTAATGGAATGCAATACCAAACCCTTTGGAGGCAAAGTGTTGGTATTGGCCGGTGATTTTAGACAAATACCACCGGTGATAACAGGAGCAGGAGAACGTGACATATGCCGAGCGTCAATAAAAAATTCTGAAATCTGGCGCTACATTCAAAAATTCAAGTTAACTGAAAATCAGCGTGCAAAAGAAGACCCACAGTTTGCTAAATTTGTGTTGAGTATTGGTGAAGGTGAAGCTGAAACGACTGAAGAAGATTTATTAATTTTAAAAAAAATCAATTACGTAAATAGTTTGCAACAATTAATTGATAATATATATCCACAGTACGAAGTCTGTGATCCTGAAAATATATGTAAAAGAGCTATTCTATCTGGAACTAATGAAAACATAAGAGATATAAATCAAAAAATACTTGAATTGATACCTGGACCAATGACTATCTGTTACAGTGCTGACACCACCGACCACCTGAATGACAACTCAGCTGAACGATTAGAAGGCAATGTTTTAAATTCTATCACAGCACCCGGTGTGCCGGATCATGACTTGAAACTGAAAGTAGGAGCGGTCGTAATTCTTATTCGAAATATCAGTTTCACACACCGTTTAGTTAATGGTACAAAACTAATTATAGATAAAATTTCAAAATTCACTCTCTTAGCACATCACCCAAATAGTAGTGAGCCTATCGTCATACCTCGCATAACTTTTAAATTTAAAATAGGCCGAAACGGTGTAGAAATGACTCGCAAGCAATTCCCTGTCAAGTTGGCTTATGCTATGACATTTAATAAATCTCAAGGGCAAACTCTTGATCGTGTGGGAGTAGATCTAAGAAGTGATGTTTTTTCACATGGACAACTGTACGTCGCTTTGGGCAGAGTGCGACACAGTCATAATTTGCAAGTTTTAATCCCGCCAGAAAGAGTCAGCAGAAATTACGCTCTTACAAAAAATATAGTTTATAAATCATTAATAAACTAAAATTCAAAAGAAAATCGTACAAAAACCTTAATTCTCCTCAATAACGCAATAATTCTCCTCAAGAAGCATCTCAATAGCGCAACGGTGGTCGGTGGTGGTGGCGCAGATCAAAAAACCGTGAGGTCGACGGATCAAACCATAGGATCAAACCCCATTGTCGTACCCACTCTTAGCACAGGTTTTCACTTAATTGGAGGAGAAAGAAGAATATTAGTCATGTTCGTCATGACTAATATTCTGTAAAAAAATCTTTTCAAAGTTTGCTTCTGTAATTAATTAAAAAAACATGTAATATGTAAATAATACGTACCTTATGTGTAAATATCTAATATGTAATGTGTTATGTAGGTAGATTACGTTAAAATTAGAATATTCTTGAACAATGTGTTCACATTCTATAGGTTCTTATTTCTGTTTTATTATTATTATTTTATTGGCTTCATATGTTAAGTTTTCAACTATTAACAGTAATAGAAGGTAAATTGAACGGACTAAAGGGTACCAATTCTAACATCTTTAATGTCTGAATTATAGGCATCTTTTGCTTGCTTACCTATATCAAAACATATTTTTAAATAAGTAGGTATGTAGATGTATTTTTGTTATAGTTAGGACACATATTTGTTTTAGTGTTTATGCTATTTATTTATGTATCGTGGAGCAAGGTCGCAAAAATATTTAAATTTTTATAATATTTTTGCTACATTGCAATAGGTCTCATTATTCAGGCATGCAGAATACTTTCTACCCGATTACGGCAAAGCCAAAAGGAGAGTTTATGATTTCGCAGTCAAAATTTTTATTCTGTTTAAAATGGCTGAAAATGGGAGAACCACGTAAAAAAAAACGAGCTGGAGTCATACCTCCAGGGTGGCTTGGAAACTGGCTTATATTTACACTTACACTTTTTTATTATATAAATTAATAAGTATAAGTAAGTAAATATAAGTTTTTATTATATAAAAAATATTTTAGTTTTTTTTTGCGCGGAACCCGCTATCCCTTTTTCTAAATAAAAGTAGCCTAATATAAGAGTAGCTTGCGCGGAACCCGCTATCCCTTTTTCTAAATAAAAGTAGCCTAATATAAGAGTAGCTAGGGTAAGAATAAATATTTTTTTCCGATAAACCCTAAAACGCAAAACTGTTACACACCAAAACTTTAAATCCAAACGGACCCCTGTCCACTCATCTACGCGGTCCGCTTTAGCGGGCCGCGCACCCACGCGCCGTACTAGTTATCTATATCTATATTCTATATCTTCTATATATATAAAACAAAGTCGTGTTAGTTCGAACACTTATAACTCGAGAACAGCTGGACTTTCATGGTTATTGATTTGTTGTATTTGTCTCCGTCCCGAATAGCAGAATAACTATTAAAAACATTGGAAAATTGACGAAAAAATAAAATAAAAGAAAAAACATTTTCCCATACAAAATGTTCACGGGTTTCGTAACTGTCAAACGTTTAATTAGCCGTCGATACGGTAAACTCTCGCCAGTACCTCTCGTACCTACAGTACTTAATATCTTCTGTGCGTGTGTTTGTCACCAGGCAGGACGAAGTCTGCCGGATCCACTAGTATTAAATAAGTTTTTTTCATTGTGCTTAATAATAATCTAGAAACAATAAAATATATCATATCAAACCATATTATAAAAGTAGCCTTAATTTGAAGATCGTGAACGATCTGCTGCTTGTTCTAATGCTTTTGGCTCTCTCTTAATCTAAATAAGTTCGATGCATTTATTGTTGCACCTAGTGCAGGTCACAACTACTTACTTAGTAACGGGTAGGTATGCAAAATAAATAATGATGCACTTTTTTGTACAATTTTCCTACTTTTTCCGTTTCGAGAGCGTCAAAGTGCTGGCGCCTCGCCAAATGGCATTGGTTTTAAAAATTCAACTTGTCCAAAGCATGTGCGAGGAATTGATGGGTGCATCAATATTATAGTGTCCGGGGAACTGGCGAATGATTCCATTTGCGGTGATAAAGAATGCAGTTGGAAGTGTTTTTGTACTATATTCCTTTCTCATCTCAGTATGCAGGTAGGTACTTGATGTTCACATCATCATCATCAGACTTAAATAACTTAGTTGATCTAGAAGGATCTTTTAGTAAAAGCTTATACAAACTTATACTTACAACTTGTACAATTCTGAAAACAATGCAATGGTATCCTAATGTAGAGATGGTATAATGACTGGGGTGAGATGCAATAGGGACTCCTCAACGGCTAACAGTAAGTCCATTGAGTTTCGGCAAGTAGGTACCTATGACGTGGCCGAAATACAGGGGATAGGTACGGCAAAAAACGGTCACCCATCAAGTTACCACTTTGAGTCACATCCAGGCACTGATAGTTAGGCTTAGCCCGCACTGCAAAGTTAATTCGCGCGATTTTTATTCGAGCGGTTTATTTTCAGTATTGTTATATATTTTTTGGCGAATTTTAATTTCATACATTTCCATATGTCACAGAATTCTGCGCAAAAAATCGCGTGAATAAACTAGGCTAGCTAGGCCTTACACCTAAATCTAATAACACTAAAAGCTCTTACCATAATATCGAAACCAACCACCACGGCCAATGAATCCTAAATTGGGAAACTCCAATTAACCAGTGTAACTGTATGCGCAACAAATTGAGTTTGGTATCGAGATGAATCTATACTAATAAATAAAATTGAAGTGTCTGTCTGTAATTTCGAAATAACTACCACATATTAAGCTCATATGGTTATTTGAACGATACCATAACTGAATCACACGTTTTTAAAATTTTTGTCTGTCTGTCTGTCTGTTTGAACGGGCTAATCTTCGAAACGGCTGAACCGAATTTGACGGGACTTTCACAGACAAGTAGAGGATTAACCAAGGAGTAACATAGGCTACTTTTTTAACCGACTTTCAAAAAAGGAGTTGTGTTGAAATCGGTAAAAAACGCCCTGATAGATATTTTCGCTGCGCGCGACGGCCGACGCGACGCTCGCGCTGCACAGAACTCCCCGCGCCGCCCCGCGCCCCTGCGCCCTGCGCCCGCCGTACGCGGTACCGCGGTACGCCGCCGCGCGGCGGGGGGCGGGTGGACCAGAAATCTACTTATCCCTCAGGATTTGTGAAAAACCGAAATTCTCGCGGGCGAAGCCGCGGGCAAAAGCTAGTCTTAGTATAAAAACCGGTGGACCTAAGATTTGAAATGTAGATGAAATATTCCTTTCATTCCATAGAGATGCACTAAGGAGATTCTCTTTTGAAACATTCCTAAGGGGATTAAAAGAGGTGGTAATGTTTGTAAGGGGAAATATCTTTTAAAACCATCCACGCGGACGAAGTCGTGGGTATCGGCTAGTATTTAAATAAAATAATAGGCTTAGCAAGAGTTATTACATGTATAAATGTACAGTGCCATTTATAAAATTAATAGTGTTATTGCGTATCTATTCTATACTAATAAATAAAATTGAAGTGTCTGTCTGTAATATCGAAATAACTACCTCATATTAAGCTCATATGGTTATTTGAACTGTGCCATAACCGAATCACACATTTTTAAAATTTTTGTCTGTCTGTCTGTTTGAACGGGGTAATCTTCGGAACGGCTGAACCAATTTTGACGAGACTTTCACTTACAAATAGAGAATTAACATAGGCTATTTTTTAACCAACTTTTAAAAAAGGAGTTGTGTTTTTCTACCGATATCTCCGAGATTTCTGAACCGATTTGCGTAATTATTTTTTTTAATCGATAGAGAAACATTGCGACACTGTTCTATAAAACGTTTGGATTCCAACTCCTCAATCCTGATGCTGTAGGGGACCTGGATCCCCAAAACTAATGGGATTTAGAAACTATCGGTTATTTAAATTGATATTAAAGATCGGTTATTGAATGATATACCAATTAAAGATTTTATCGTTGAATAAACTCGAGTAGGTAGTAGGTACATATCCAACTCCTCAACCCTGATGCTGTAAGAAATTGCATTCCGAAATCGTGGGGATCCCCCGGGATTTTTCCGTTTTGAGGACGGGTTACTACAGGTAAAACTACTTTTTATTCTGGAAAATCAAAAGTTCCCACGTTTTTTAAATATCTATATCCACACGGGCGAAGCCGTGGGCATCATCTAGTAATATAGGTACCTATATAATATAGCAATGTTTAAATATGTTTAAATATGTGAATCGAAACAGAAAGTGACATTATTTCTTTTGTTTCACTCACATAATATACACTCTTCTCCTTTTACTGGCTTAGTATCCAGAGGACACTTCTTCACCTATCAATCCTCTAAGCCTATATTCATTATGCTATATGGGGTAGCGTAATACCATATAATTCACATTTTCTTCTGGCTTGATCTTGTTTTATGTCTGACCAAATAAATTTTCTAATTTTGTTTTTCTTTTTGATTGAACAATAGAACATGAAACATAAGTTCTTTATAAAAAATTTAATTTAGTGAATAAACGAGAAAAAGTCAAACTGCGTTTTATTAGGGTTCCGTAGTAAACAAGGTCCATGTCCGTCCGTCTGTCTGTCTGTCTGTCTGTCTGTCTGTCTGTCCGTCCGTCCGTCCTCGGTTAATCTCAGAGACTATTAGTGCTAGAAAGCTGTAATTTGGCATGGATATAAATATTAATCACGCCGACAAAGTGGTGAAATAAAATTTTGATAAATATTTTTTTTAGGGTAGCTCCCTTACATGTAAAGTGGGGATGAATATTTTTTTTCTCGTCTACCCCATATTGTGGGGTATCGTTGAATAGGTCTTTTAAAAATACTGTGGGTATGGGAGCATCATTTTTCGATTTCTAAATCCGTTTGTAAAATATGATGTTTTAAAGTGCTAATATTTATTAGTCAAGTGTCCCCCCCCTCTATCAGTCGAATGGCAGTATATAGGAACATGGAATAATTCACAGCAGTAGTATATATAATCAATTTTAAAGGAAAACTATCACGGCTAAGTAGGCTTCAAACAGGTAAAGGAGTTATGTATATGTTTTTCGAGGATTGTGACTACGGAACCCTACACTGCGCGTGGCCCGCCACGCACTTGGCCGGTTTTTTCATAGTCTCTGAAGATAAGTACTTTTTATTAGAGCAGTATATGTATGTATATGTCAAAGCAGTCGGCGACGCGACAGTGCGCGCTTACCGTCTCGGAAGCTCAGAGTGGGGCATTAATAATGCAACACTAGCAGTTGATCTAGATTATGTGCTCTCCTGTGCCGGTAGTCTCAGTTTGTTCAGCTCGAAAACGTTACTAAATACTATTGATCGAATCACAATGACTTCAGAGTAAAATGGATCTAAAATGGCTTATATTAAGAGCAGTTTTACCTTTTCTCTGAAAAATCTAAGATTTCAAGCTCCAAATTTAGCATCGTAGGAGAGACTTTCACATATTTCAATACATGTCTTAAATAAACTAATCCTTCATATTGACATTTGTCAGACCATATTTACAAAAACTATTTTATTTATTTTGTAATGATCAATTTCCCACACCTCGTTTTAATAAAATAAATAACAGACTCAACTTTGAAGCTCTATATCTGTCCTTAAAAGTCATCTGATTTACTTGAAAAAAATACTTAAATATCAGACATATAGTCCTATTGACACATTACAGAGCAGAATATAGATTTTTAATTAAATTAATGGGTAAAAAAAAAAGAACTTCCGCCAAATTTCCCGAATTATACGGTTACTTTAACACGATTTTTCGTATTGAAAAAAGCATAAATTCAATAAAATTATTATGTAGAAATAAACTATGTTCTTTAACAAATCTATGTGTATAGTTTAATTGACAATCCATTTATTTAATCAAACATAAAACTTATTAAACATCCCCCTAAATTACAATAAATAGCTATGCAATGTCTTCGCTTATTTAGTATGCGCCCGGCGCTCGTTGAGGAAGGACCTGTGCAGTTTTTGCCACCATCCAGATGCACGTACGAGAGTCGTGTAAACACTAATTTATACAACGACTGCAAAGTTTTGAGCATGAATATTTTTCTAAAAAATATGCGTGAGTATTTTTTTAAATAAGTGAAATTACAGCATAGCACCTAGGACAGTCACGGAAATATGATATTATAAACTAATACTAAAGTAGTCCATTTTGAAATCCAAGATGGCCGTCATATTTTTTTTTAAAGAAATTATCGTCTATCTATACATATAATAAAATCGTAGATTTGCCGTATCTGTACATTAAAGAATTTTGCAAAATAATAACTGGGAAATGTTAGGGTTGAGTAATAGAAAGATAAAAGCTATTTTTGAAATTTTTGTCTGTTTGTCTGTTTATCTGTTTGTCTATTTGTCTGTATGTTTGTGCACGCATCACGCAAAAACTACCAAATCGATTGAAATTAAATTTGGTATAATTTAAGTTCATACTACGGACTAACATATAGGATACATTTTATCACGAAATTCAGCACGGTTCTCTTGGGGGAGGGGATGAAAGTCAAAATGTGTACTTAGCTGTAATTCATTAACGCGTGGTCCGATTTCATTCATTCTTTTTTTGTTAGAAAGGAGATACTTTAAAGATTACCGGCTAATCTCTAAAAAGCTGGATCGATTTTGATGGGACTTTCACTGGCAGATGTTTACATTTTGATCTACCGTTTTTAGCAAGTTATGAGCTCAAAGGAGCTTAGGAAAAACAAAATGATTCCCACGGGATTTTATAAAACATCCACGCGAACGATGTCGCGGGTATCCACTTGTTTATAATATGGATGTTATTTCATTTCCGAAGATTTTTGCAAAATAAATACTGGGGGATGTTAGGGATAAGTAATAGAACGTAAAAAAGTTATTTTTGAAATTGTTGTCTGTTTATCTGTTTGTCTGTTTATCTGTTTATCTGTTTGTCTGTTTATCTGTGTGTCTGATTGTCTGTATGTTTGTGCGCACATCACGCAAAAACTACTGAATGGATTGAAACGAAACTTAGTACGATTTAAGTTCATACTACGGAGTAATATATAGGATACTTTTTATCCCGAAATTCAGCACTGTTCCCTAGGAAGAGGGGATGAAAGTTAAAACGTATATTTAGCTATAATTCAATAACGCGTGATCCGATTTAATTCATTCTTTTTTGGTTAGAAAGTAGATACTTTAGAGATTACCGACTATTCTCTAAAAGGCTGGATCGATTTTGATGGAACTTTTACTGGTGGATGTTTACATTTTGATCTACCTAAACATCCGCCAGTGAACTTTTAACAGTTTTTATGTGTAGTTATATGAGCTCAAAGGAACTTACGAAAAACAAAATGATTCCTACGGGATTTTTAAAAACCAAAATATATCCACGCGAACGAAGTCACGGCTGTCCGCTTGTTACTATAATAAAAGTCTATAATAATAAAAGTCACTTGCACTTCTGACTAAACCGACATTTTAGCAGTAAACAAAGATTGCATACTTTTTATTGTTCTATTGGTAAACTTTAAATATTTGTACCTACTCTTATCAGAAAATGTATTCAAGAACTTCAACAGGTGCAATGCAACAGCTCTGTCATGTTATTTTCAGACAGATGATTTGAAATATAATAATAATAATAATTGGTAGGTAATTGTTAAATAATTAAAAAGGTATTTGTTTCTTTTATCAGTTAGTTTAGAAAAAAATGGTTGAAGGCTAAATATGCGTGACACCTATAATATAAATACGGAACCCTACATGTCTTCATAGAGAAGAACATCATATTATCCTGGTCGCTTTTGTTTTGTAAGTTGAACGTAGATTCATGAAATACTTATTCAATAAAGTCCCACGCGAAGTCATTTAATTAGAAATATTTTATAATAAACATTATATATATTATAATACTACAACATCAAAGAAATAATTTAGAAATTTATATTTAATACAAGTACCAAAACTAAATTCATGGTCGCGCTATATGCAAGTGGTCGTCCGTGTAACCGGCCACCCGCCTACCTGCCGTTAGATACCTAAACTTCCATAGCGCGAAACTGGGAGAGGGGTCTTAAGGTTTGAGTTCGCCAATACATTCAGCATTCGAAAACAGCCAGCGCCCCAAGCAGAAATGTTGTAAAATAAATATTCGAACTATTGAATTACGACTTTAAAATAAGAGTTTTTGGGTTCGTTTTTCTCTGAAGTCATTGTGTGTCGATACTCGAATTTCGATCATCGTTGCCACTATGTATAAAGTCGGCATAAGGCCTCTGGTTGTACTGATAATGTATATGTACTATAGTACTGATAATGTAGGTATAACTAATCTTAATTTTGGCTAATAATATAACTTGGCTTAATAATAATAATTAATCAGCCCAAGTGCGACAACGCTCTCATTTCCATCGACAAAGCGTTGAAAAACCGCGAAAGAGATATGTTGCATTGATTTTTTTTTAATTTGCGCCTCGACTGTACTTTTTAACTTACCGCACTTTTATCTACTGATAACGTATAAAGGTACTTATAACTAATCTTAATTTTAGCTAATAATAATATGACTTTGCTTAATAATAATAATAATTGATCAGCCCAAGTGTGACAACGCTCTATTTTCCATAGACAAAACGTTGAAAAACCACGAAAGAAATATGTTGCATTAATTTTTTTTTAATTTGCGCCTCGACTGTACTTTTTAAATTACCGCACTTTTATCTACTGATAACGTATAAAGGTACTTATAACTAATCTTAATTTTAGCTAATAATAATATGACTTTGCTTAATAATAATAATTGATCAGCCCAAGTGTGACAACGCTCTATTTTCCATAGACAAAACGTTGAAAAACCACGAAAGAAATATGTTGCATTAATTTTTTTTAATTTGCGCCTCGACTGTACTTTTTAACTTACCGCACTTTTATCTACTGATAACGTATAAAGGTATTTATAAGTAATCTTAATTTTAGCTAATAATAATATGACTTTGCTTAATAATAATAATTGATCAGCCCAAGTGTGACAACGCTCTATTTTCTATAGACAAAACGTTGAAAAACCACGAAAGAAATATGTTGCATTAATTTTTTTTAAATTTGCGCCTCGACTGTACTTTACAACTTACCGCACAATGTAGCATGAATATTGAATAGGTAGCAATAGCTAACAGCAATGTTTAAAGAAAAATAAGACTCAGCCTTCTTTAACTTATGAAACCGCATAATACAGAATATCGACGTGTTATATTATTTCTTCAAATTATTTCTTCGAATCGGGATTTAGTTACTCGCTTTATCATCAATAATATCTGTATTATAGCGAATTATTCATGAATCCATTCCTGAACTTAATGATTCTATTTGTAAACCCTAACGTTTTCAAATTAAAGGCGATTTTCCTTTGTGTTAAGAGTAATTTGAAATTAAAAGCCAGAACGTGGCCGTAATACAAACTTTCAGATTTTCGTGCAGATGGGTTAGTCTTATCTATGAATTGTGAAGGTTGAAAATTGCTTGAACCAATGTTGTCCTCGAATCCAGTGGAGCGGAGAATAACCGGGAACGCTTGCTGTAAGTGTAAGCCGCAATCTGCCGATATTCAGGTGTTCTATGCTAATGAAGTATGGAAACGACACTTTATTAAAATTCACAAAAAATTCAATTCATTCAAAAACAAAACAGCTTATTAAAAACTAGTGTTGCGCTCGGTGCGCGAGCTGCAAGCAGCTCGCGGGCCTTGTAGTCTCTTCAATATTCGTAAAATAAAGAAATGGAAGGCCATACCAAATACAGAATATTCTGGAAAATCTCTTGAAAGATAGAAAGAAAATATTGGTATCACGTTTCTGAAAGGACACTAATCAGTTCTATGTATGCATTTAGTGGAAAAAAAAGGATCTATACAAAAATGTTCTGGAGAGCCACTTGAAAATTAAAAAGAAATTTTGTATGGACACGAATTTTTTTGTTCCGTAGCTGTCTTTTTTTTACTGGCTCACCAAAGGGCCTAAGGTCTTGAACATTTTAAGTTTCAGGACCATGCCTCTACGATTGATAGTTTTTGAGGGTTAGGGTACTCTGGTAATTTTTCCACATTCACTACGTTTTGTATTTTTTGTGAAAAAAATCTTTAAGTTCTATTTATACGTGTAGTGGGGGAAGAAAGTTCCATACAAAATTGTTATGGAGAACCTCTTGAAAAGAACCCAAAAAATTTGTATGGAGAGAATATTTTTTTGTTCGGCGGCCATCTTTTTTTTGCCGGTTCACCCAATGGCCCAAGGTCTTTAACAACATTTGTTTGGAACCATGCCTGTATGACTGGTAGTTATGGAGGACCCATAAGATACTCTCGTAAATTTTCCACAATCATGACGTTTCAGAATTTTCCTGAAGGAAGACCCATAAGTTCGATATATATAAATAGTTAAGGGAAAAGGTTCCATACAAAATTGTTCTGGAGAGCCTCTTGAAAAGAACCCAAAAAATTTGTATGGAGAGAATTTTTTTTGTTCGGCGGCCATCTTTTTTTTACCGGTTCACCTAATGGCCCAAGGTCTTTAATAACATTTGTTTGGGACCATGTCTGTATGACTGGTAGTTTTGGAGGACCCATTAGGTACTCTGGTAAATTTTCCACATTCATGACGTTTCATAATTTTCTGAAGGAAGACCCATAAGTTCTACGCACATAAATAGTGAAAGGAAAAAAGTTCCATACAAAATTGTTCTGGAGAGCCTCTTGAAAAGAACCCAAAAAATTTGTATGGAGAGAATTTTTTTTTGTTCGGCGGCCATCTTTTTTTTACCGGTTCACCTAATGGCCCAAGGTCTTTAATAACATTTGTTTGGGACCATGTCTGTATGACTGGTAGTTTCGGAGGACCCATGAGGTACTCTGGTAAATTTTCTACATTCATGACGTTTCATAATTTTCTGAAAGAAGACCCATAACTTCTACGCACATAAGTAGTGAAGGAAAAAATGTTCCATACAAAATTGTTCTGGAGAGCCTCTTGAAAATTAGGAAATTTTTTGTATGGAGACGAAATTTTTTTTGTATGGTGGCCATATTTTTTTTACCGGTTCACCCAATTGCCCAAGGTTTTGAACATTTTTTGTTTCGAGACGATACCTCTCCGACTGATAGTTTTCGAGATCCCCTAGGGCACTCTAGCCAGTTTTCCACGTCCAGCTCTCTCTATAATTTTGGTGACCTAGAATTTTTGAATTTTACACACATGGAAAGTATGGTGAAAAAGTTCCATACAAAATTGTTCAGGAGAGGTGATCAGTCCGTAACTTCAAGTAGCTTTATATATATAACTAGTATGGCGCGTGGGTGCGCGGCCCGCAAGCGGACCGCGAGGATTCGAGTAGTTTTTGTTTGAGCACGTCCCACCTATCTTCAATACCCTCGCCGTGTTCTTCATCCGTCTCCGAAATCTTCGATCATCAGCTCTTTCCGTATTTTTCCTCCGCATGAATTTTTGTTTTCTACACGAAACCATCAATAAAAAATTTTTTTGTGTAGAAAAATAATTTCCGCCATCTTGATTTTTTTCTGTTCATCAAATTGTAGATCTTCAGTTCTTGATCATCTTTTGCCAAGAAACCACTCTTCCATCTTTTATACTTGGTGAGATAGACACCGACGAAATTTGTATAGCCGCCATCTTGAATCCGCCATTTTGTTTTTTTTTCAGCTCAGTGCCAATTGGATGAGGTTCTGAGTATTTTTTGTTTGAGCAGCCCCCATCTATCTACAAAACTCTGCCCGGGCTCATCAATCATCTTCCAAACCCTCAATCATCATGTCTTCCCATATTTTTCTTTGAGATTTCTCCAAAGAACCGCATCAACCGCCTTGCATACCTAGTTCACAACTTTATACTCTCTCTCAATATTCGCCATACATTTTCTATGGAAAAATAAAGTCCGCCATTTTGAATTTTTTTTGTATTCATCTAGTAGACCTTTGGATCTTGATCATGTTTTGCTAAGAAACAACTCTTCCATCTTTTATACCCTTCGAGATGGACACCGACAAAATTTGTATGGCGGCCATCTTTTTTTCGCCATTTTGAATTTTTTTTCGGCTCACTGCCAATTGGATGACGTTTCGAGTGACATTTGTTCGAGCATCCCCCACGTATCTTCAATACCTTAAGCGTGCTCTTCAACCGTCTCCGAAATCCTCAATCATCAGCTCTCTCCATATTTTTCCTCTTAATGAATTTTTGTCCTCTATACGAAACCATTTGTGAAAAAAAAATTTTTCATACAAAATTTTACAGGAGAGGCGATGAATGAGTCAGTGAATCAGAACGAACAGCTATATATATATTAACTAGCGACCCGCCCCGGCTTCGCACGGGTAGTAGAGCATATTATGCGTAGGTACTACCCGCTCAGGGATTAGGCAGCGTTTTCGATGAAAGCTCCCAGGCGGCTTGACTTTTTACGATATTTTCCACAATGAACTTACTATATCTCACCTTATACCCGAATTACTAATTCCGTGGAATTCTGACGTTTCATAATGTTACCAGAGATAAAACAATTCCCACAAAAAAGATAAAAAGTTCAAAACTTATGCAAATACAAATCAACTGCTGCATGTAGATATGACAAATGCCTGACAGACACTTCATGGTGATAATGTCATTCGACTTCCATTTTTGAATAAATTTTTTCAATGTGCTTCTTTTGTTTTCTATTGCTGTTAGTGTGCACTTTCTAGTTTCCATTCTTAGGAATTTCTATTTTAGGGAAAACAATTAATATTATTAAGCGACTTAGAGCTTTATATGTTGACAGGGAATTAAAGTAGTTTGGGGTAAAATCGTACTTCGTAGATGTTAACCCTGTTTTCCATATAAATAACTCACCTGTAAATGACAATGACAGCTGTCAGAATTAAGTCGATATTAAGTCAAAAATAAGGAGAAAAACTAAATATTTCAAATCAAATAAATTACAGTGTATTTGGGACATAAAAAGGTAAGTTTTCACCAGATTCCGTGAAAAAAAAATTTATTTTAAAAGATAAAAATAAAAAACCAAAAACTTGGTTTTTTGAACTTTTCACATAAATTTTGAGGTTATGTGAAAAAAGTGTAAATACAAAAGTTGTAGATCTTTTTATTACCTACAACTTTGCTATTTGATTTTTTTCCATAGGACTTCTAGTTTTGCCGGAAATCGAGATAAACCGTTTTTTACCCATAAAACTCCCCCCCTTTTTTCCCGAGCTCAGATCGCCCTTAAGTTATTTTTCCTTGTATTTTTATAATATTCTCCTCCTTTTCCAATGGGTTTCATCCTACGTACTGTGATTTTTTTTTTGGTTTCAAAAATTATCGACACTGGGCTATATAATAGGGAGAACCGCGGCCACCGACGCGCTTATAGGCACGCTCCCGCCGCCGCAATTTTTAAATCTGTAATATCTTCGAAAGTATTCATTTAAATCATATGCTGTAAAGGGCCATATGGATTTATATCAAATCAACAATGTATTTAAGGTATTTAATTAGATAAGGATTAATGCTGTATTGGTTGAAATCGCTTCTAAAATTAGCCATTATTTGTCGTAAAAAGTAAATGACAAAAAAATGTTATTGTGGGATATCCATAAGAGATAGACATATACCATCGCGGACTTTTCTGTAGACCTTTTCAATGTGTACAATACTTAGTACATTATTTTGATAAATCTCGTAGGGTTCAGCCTGCGTTTGCAATGTAAGCAGAAAAAATGTAATTATTTACGACATCACATTAGAAACCTCAAAAATAACAGTATTTCTCCACTATTTAATGGATGTTATTATACATATAAACCTTCCTCTTGAATCACTCTATCTATTAAAAAAAACCGCATCAAAATCCGTTGCGTAGTTTTAAAGATTTAAGCGTACAAAGGGACATAGGGACATAGGGATATAGGGACGGAGAAAGCGACTTTGTTTTATACTATGTAGTGATATTGCTTTCCATACTTGACTTGGAGCTACCGTCTGATGATTGTTTTTTTTCTCTTATATTAAAACGATAGATACGAGTAATAATTTCAATGATGTTCGTTGTCTATAACTACTTATCTACATAATTGAATTTGGAAGACTCTGCTGCCGTAGGTATTCATTTGTTCAGCAAACTCAACCACATCCCATATCAGCGCGCTTTTTAGCGATTCACTGCAATCTTACAATATGTTGTTATGTGACCCTGGAAGGTTGACCATGACCATGTTATTATAAGACCGCCATGTCTTGTAAACTATTCATTAGTGTCTTATTTTAATCCACCCATTTCATCGGAATGAAAGGCTGGGCTGGCAGTCAAATAATAATTATTATTATCATTGCATAGAAATAGCTGTTACTTTGTCGAAGTCCAAGCATGCAAGGAATAACGTACTTGTTTTGCTATATTTTGACTTTACTAGAAATCTTGTATCGTACAACATTCAGCATGCGCTATGTACCGCCCGCCCTCCAGACCTGCAGGAAAAGTAAACAACCAAGCAACCAATACCAAGAACTACTACGCAACTCTACACAAACCCTTTTTACACACTCTACGTAGTCACGTACCTACGTTTCATTCCAAGACCGGAGTATTCATTGCGAGTGTGTATAATGGGCAAAACCCTTCTCACTCTGAGAGGAGACCCGTGCTCTGTAGTGAGCCGGTGATGGGTTGATCATGATGATGATGATGATGATGATGATGATGATGTGTATAATGTAGACAACATGAACATGTTGTCAGAGTATTCTGAAGCATAAAGATTTTTCTAGTTTGGCAGTTTATAAAGTTGTTCCTTGTTGCCTAATACAAAAACCTAATAACAAGATAATTTTGTATTTTCACGCTAACAATCACAAATTCATATTTTGAATAATTTTAAGCTTACAATTTTTTATTTTCATTTTTCCCCTCGCACAGAAATATTTACCCGATATTTACCAAAACACTCGACAAATCCCAAACAAAATGAAGTGAAAGACATGAAAAATATACTTTTTACTATTCCGCTCACAATGTCCATCTCCACACAAAGCGTCCCCTTATCTGAATTTTAGCAGATCTCACGGTGAAATATCGGGGCCGTGCGCCGAATATAAAAGAGCTGGCAGCCCTAGCATTAGCATATCGTTTGACGTTTCAAAGGCAATTTTATTGGCATTGTTATCGACCGCCCGCAATGGAATTTAAACAACCTATTAGGGTTGCGAGAAGTGATTTTTACGAGTTGGGAATTTACGGAGTGTTTATTAAATGCCACCGTTGCTTTTTACGACGTGATCATATTTTTATTGTGAGGGGTTTGACGTACCTAATTACTATTAAATGATAAAAATGTATGAAAAAAAAACCGTACAATCGTTCAGTCAAGCACGAGCAGTGTCGATAGTTTGGTGACAGGATATCGGCCCGACCTTTGTCCGGTTTAGCCTGAATCCATCTTCTTCCCTAATTTGTTGTGCTCTTTAGTTTTAGTTTTTTACGAATTTGTCGTAAGTTTTATAACTGTAAGGATAAAAAAAAATACGGAAAATGATTCATCCCTTTTTCACAAAAAGTGAAAAGAAAACAAACATGAATATTTTCGGAATCAAGTTTCGTTGGTTGACTAATTAAATTTTGATTTTCGCAAAGAGTTTTTAATATTTCACAACCGCTCGACTCTCGCATAAAAAGTTTAAAACACAATTCCGTGGTACAATAAAATATCCGTAATATCAGTACGGAACCAACGATGCGTGAAAACGTATTTGCGATACGGGAACGTCAGTTTTTGTCAGCTCAGATTGCATTTATCGGAAGATTTTTTTAAAATATTTGAATATGGCATTATTAAATTATGAATCTAGATTTCATAACAGGTATAAACTTATGACTGTTCTGTCTATACTATACAATAAGAAGGACGTGAAAATTTCTGACTCTAAATACAACAATAATATTTTCTCTAAATTGAGTCGCTATTCTGCGCAAGGCATGCGCGAAAAATATTTTCTGCCAAATCTTAAGATCCCACCGCTAGCACTTCTGCCCCCATGCACGATAGAATAAACTTACAGATAATATTTTTATAAGTTACTTCAATGGAATAGCAAATAAATAATTGACGGACTTGATCGTCGATTAAATAGAATTACAACTTCCAAAATAGTCATGAATTATTTGTTTTATTAATTTTATGATGTAGGTAGTAGTTTATTCTTAAAACGATTAATTTGATTTTTTGCTTTGCAGCCAACTTGCATTAGCGCCTTTTCGGTACAACACATTAAATAAATCTATCCTTCTCACAATTTTAATGATCACAAGTATAAATTAAAAATTTAAAAAACCCCCGACATTCGCCATTTTGTGGTCGCGGCCATCTTGGATTTGCATAGTGCTATTCTACTAGTCAAGCCCTTTCATTTGATACCCATATTAACGGAGTTGTGAAAAAAATATAATGTGCCATTTTGTCGCGGCGGCCATCTTGGATCGATTTTCATCAAACATAGCTAAGAACACTCTCGACTAATTCACCTTTCAAACAAAAAAAACCGCGTTCAAATCGGTTCACCCCACGGAACAAAATTATTCATTTATCTATGGTTCACCCGTTTGAGCGCTACAGGGGAACAGACAGACACACATACACACACAAACAGACACGTCAAACTTATAACACCTCGTCGTTTTTGCGTCAGGGGTTAAAAATAAGAGAACAGCAAATCAAGGTCCAAGTAAAAACCTCTAATATGTGTACACTTCGTAATTATACAGATAAAGTATACAAGCAAATTAAAAATAAATTAGAAAATTTCAGAAAAAGCTTTAATGGATTTCTTAATTATTCTAAAAAAAAATGTGAAACTGTGCGATTTTCTGTTACAATCGCTGGGTCGACATAAACACTTCAAAATATAACACCATGCCTGAACAAAATACCAGTTTCAGACTCGCTCGTACTGGGCGGCGTGACGTGAAATAGTTGCAACGGTTGGAACGCAAATTTTTGTCATTCCAGTTATTATTTTTATCGGGCCATTTCTAGCCGGACAAATATCGCAATTTGGAGAGTGAAACAAGTATTTATTTCACCTATTTTCTGTTTGAAAAAGTTTCTATACGAAAATGTTTTTTAATTAAACCAGCTATAAACCTATCACACTAATATTATAATGGCGAAAGTTTGTGTGTGTGTGTGTGTGTGTGTGTGCGTGTGCGTGCGCGTGCGCGTGCGAGTGCGCGTGCGTGTGTGTGTGTGTGTATTTGTTACTCTTTAACGCCACAACTACTGAACCGATTTGGCTGGAATTTTAAATGGAGATAGATTATGCCATGACTTAACACATAGGCTACTTTTTATCCTGAAAATCCACAGTTTCCACGGGATTTTGAAAAAACCGAAATCTATAGCTACAGCTATAGGTAGATTACTATAGCAAAGTTCCTTGAAAGTAGGTATAAAGGTTGGAAAAGGGAGCGGGAACGTGAACCGGAAATCAACGATTCCGTGGGATTTGTGAAAAACTGAAATTCATGCGAGTGAAACCGCGGGCAAAAGCTAGTCTTCCATAAATCAAGAATGGAATGGACTAACAAACTATTTAGAAATTCAAAGTAAACAACAACTTTATAATGAAGGTTCACTAGTTCAGCCATAAAGGGTCCAGGTGAAGAGCGGCGGGCTGTACCAACTACCAACTCGTCTCAAACGGCATCTGCCGTCCTCATTATGTGAATTATGGATGAGTCGAGGCACGACTTGTAACGACTTGCAGATTAAGCTACAATACCCCGGAATATGAGGGAAATGTGTGGATAGGGTAATTGTGTTTTGGTTACGCAATGGCACGACTGTGTAAACGAACGTAGTTGGTCGAATGGACATTTATGATTCAGCTATAAACGGCCCGGTAAAGAACAAGACCATTATCGGGATATATTGGGCAATTGGTAGTTTTCTAGAAAGTTCCTTAAATAATTTGGTCACAGAAATACTAATACTAGGTATACCTTTTAGCTTGAATGTAAAAAAAAATCTACGCTTTTTTTAACTCACAACAAAATAGAAAGGAAAGGAGGTTTTACTATGGTCACCGATTTATCTATGATTTCAGGACTAATTTGCATGACTTTCTTTTAATCGATAGAAAAAATTTGTGGAGTAGTCCCATACATTCTGCTTTCAACTTCTCAGATTTAGAAACTTATTGTGAAGCACTTATTGTGAATTAATACTGTAAGCAGACTTTATTTGACCTTCAGGTCCCAACTCATCTATAATGATACTGCAGGGTACTGCATTCCTTAGCCGTGTAGGAACTATCGATTGTGAATTGATATTTTTGGTTCCAAATATACATACACTAGCGGTCTGCCCCGGCTTCGCCCGTGGTACATAATGTATAGCCTATAGCACTCAGGGATCACGTACATATCCAACGGTGAAAGAATTTTTGAAATCGGTCCAGTAGTTTCCGAGATTACCACGTTCAAACAAACAAACTCTTCCGCTTTATTATATTAGTATAGATTATAGCCTCAGTCATTAGAAAACAATAAAGAAAAAGAGGTAACTACAACGTTCTTTACTATCATTTGGAAACTTAGGAGAAAAAGTATGAACGTAATCTACCTATACACACTATGTATAAAGAATAAATTCCATATCATGGGGATGGAACACTTATTAGAACGTGTTAAGTATAAAAAAAAAACTAAGAAAATCTGTAAGGTTGTATGTTAAAGTTAGAGATAATCCTGGGGATTGAATCACTGTCGAGAAAGTTGCCAAGATAAAAAGGACATCGGGAAGGACATCAGAGTGCCTCATCCAGACGAAATTTTTCTTAGCGGAACATGTTTTCACGGTGTTTCCTATTAATTTATTCTACCTACGATCCCGGCGTGGGTTTGAGTTTGACTTTGAACGTACATTTCCACTAAACTCGTGTATTACCTACTATACGTGAACTGACTCTTGCCGAGTTTTGAAATTTACTTAGTTTTGACTTTTGGAGTTGACTTATTATAAACAAGTGGAAACCCGCGACTTCGTTCGCGTGGATATTGGTTTTTACAACTCCCGTGAGATTCATTTTGTTTTTCCTAAGCTTCTTTGAGCTCATAACTTGCTAAAAACTGTTAAAAGTTAACTGGCGGATGTTTAGGTAAATCAAAATGTAAACATCCGCCAGTGAAAGTCTCATCAAAATCGGTCCAGCCTTTCAGAGATTAGCCAGTAATCTTTGAAGTATTTCCTTTCTAACAAAAAAAGAATGAATGAAATCGGACCACCCGTTAACGAATTACAGCTAAGTACACATTTTGACTTTCATCCCCTCTCCCAAGGGAACCGTGCTAAATTTCGGGATAAAAAGTATCCTATATGTTACTCCGTTGTATGAACTTAAATTATGCCGAGTTTCATTTCAATCCATTCAGTAGTTTTTACGTGATGCGCGCACAAACATACAGACAAACAGACAAACAGATAAACAGACAAACAGACAAACAGACAAAAATTTCAAAAATAGTTTTTTTACGTTCTATTACTTATCCCTAACATCCCCCAGTTATTATTTTGCAAACATCTTCAATGTACAGATACGGCAATTCTACGATTTTATTATAATATGTATATAGAAGTGTTGTTGCAAATATGTCGAAATGAAATATTAAATTAAAAATATTGTAACAATGTATCTTATTATGTATAGGTAGATATTAGATACACATACATAAAATAACAAACTTTACACAATTTTAAGGGCCTATTTCACCACCTGATAAATGTCGGATAGCTTATTCACAAGTCTTTGTCACTTGACGTAAAGCAGGAAAGTGAAAAAACTTTAAACTTACGTTCAGGCTATCTAACACTTATCCGTGGTGAACCAGGCCCTAATAAATTTCTTTCATCCTTAAAATTATCTTCTTCAACAAAGTCCCCCATGATTACAATCAATCAAGACGTCTTGAGACTTGACAGTAAAGAGAATTTCTAATAACAATGGAAGCATGGCCCTATGCTTACGTATTCCGTCTGTACCAGTAGAGGCTTCACAAATTGGTGCTTGTTCATAGTAATCTCATAACAATTTCAAAGGACTTACATTGGCTTTTGTCTTTTCTAGTTTAGTACTTATAAAAATAATGAAAATTTTAATCAAATTTTTTCAATATTTAAGTGTTCGGTTTTTCTTTCAAGTACAGAAAACAAAAATCAATTAGTAATAATGACAGCTTAAGATTTTCCCTAAATGCTTCTATATTTTGCAGATAGCAATCAATTAATAATATAGTAACCGGTTCGTGCAATCTATCTATCTATCTATACAGTATACATATAATAAAATCGTAGACTTGCCGTATCTGTACATTGAAGATTTTTGCAAAATAATAACTGGGGGATGTTAGGGATAAGTAATAAAACGTAAAAAAGCTATTTTTGAAATTTTTGTCTGTTTGTCTGTTTATCTGTTTGTCTGTATGTTTGTGCGCGCGTCACGCAAAAACTACTAAATGGATTGAAACGAAACTTGGTACGATTTAAGTTCATACTACGGAGTAACATATAGGATTCTTTTTATCCCGTAATTCAGCACGGTTCCCTAGGGAGAGGGGATGAAAGTCAAAATGTGTATTAAGCTGTAATTCAATAACGCGTGGTCCGATTTCATTCATTCTTTTTTTGTTAGAAAGTAGATACTTTAAAGATTACCGACTAATCTCTAAAATGCTGGAACGATTTTGATGGAACTTTCACTGGCGGATGTTTACATTTTGATCTACCAAAACATCCGCCAGTGAACTTTTAACATTTTTTAGCATGGTATGAGCTCAAAGGAGTTTAGGAAAAACAAAATGATTCCTACGGGATTTTTAAAAACCAATATATCCACGCGAACGAAGTCGCGGGTGTCCGTTTGTAATAGTATAATAAAACTGTATAACAGATCCAATTCTGTACATTGAAGATATTTTGAATTTTTTTATTGGAGGGCGCTCTATAATCGATACTGAAGCCAAAACTGCATTTTTTTCATTTTTGTCTGTCTGTCTGTCTTTCTGTCTGTCTGTCTGTCTCTCTGTATCTTGGCCGCGCGTCATACCGAAACTACTGAATCGATTCGAATGAAACTTAGTATGATTTGAGTTTATACTCCGAGGTAGGACATAAGATACTTTTATCCCGAAATTCAGCACGGTTCCCTTGGGAGAGGGGATGAAAGTTAAAATGTGTATTTAGCTGTAATTCATTAACGCATTATTCGATTTCACTCATTGATGTTTTGTTTGATGTGTTGTAGAACTTTATATATTGTCCCATAAATATTTCAAGATCATAAGTTTTTTAGTTCAGAAATGACAGACATTACAACCTTCACTATTGGGTTCAAATAACTTGGGACCATGATCTTTGAACGTACGGCTTATTTTAAACTGGTGCACGTTTAAATTTATGTTTGTCGGTCTGTCTATTTGTTCCAACTAATCTCCAAAATGGCTGGATCGATTTTAATGGAACTTTCAATGTTATAAGGAGTAACTTAGGCTACATTTAGTTTAGGTATATAAAAGAATTATGGGATCCGATCCGATCCTATATAAAAACCTATATCTACGCGAACGAAGTTGCGGGAATCAGCTAGTTAAAAATAAAACAATGAAAATCGATTGAAATTAATTTTAGACGGCATTTTTATCAATCTTACAATCCATGAAACAAACCTCTACTGAAGCATAAAAAGACAATGTGGCCAATTCTGTTGTACACAATCTCTAAACCTAAACTAAATTGACAGGTTTAAAAATAGTGCTATCCCCTTCAGCAGGGAGGATTGTGAAAGAGACAGGAATATATTTAGACCTGTCATTTTAGTTTCGATTTAGAGATTGTGTACAACAGAATTAGCCACAATGGCTGACCTAATACGAGTTGTATTTTGAAATTTACTTTATTTTGTATCATTAATCGACTTATCTTTTTAGTCGATTCCTCGTTTCCTCGAGTTAATATATTTTCTAGAGTGTGTTGGACGGTGGCCAAGCTATTTCATTTGCATCTGGATTATGTTTTAATATAGTCTGTAATAGGCACTTTTTTATTCAGTATCGAAGGAGTAATTTTAAAGTAAAAAGTAGTCGAGTAAATTAAAAGTAAAAAGTAGTAGTAAAAAGTAATTGAAAATAATTCAACCTTTATAATAAGTAATTAACTTTGTTTTACGGTTGACAACGTTAATACCTATACCGTTTAATAGTACGAGTACGATTTTTTTTTACCTTTGAAATCAAATTTCTTCAATAGGATCGATGAGAATTGAGGACTTTTGACATTTTATTTACTCTTCTTTTATTTTGAGATACGTATCTATTTTCAGCTCTATGCGATTACCTTTTACAAAATAGAAATTATCATTTCTATCATAACTTTATTTACTTTTACGTCGTTTATTGGTGTATTTAATGTCTTTATGTAATAACTTAAATTAATGCTATGCACTTTTCATATTCTTTTGATGATATTATCAAACAATTAGCATCTACATAGCGTTATAAAATTTAATTATGGCCCCAAAATCACGGTTGATGGTGATTAGGATGAAACGACGTCATTAGCTAAAGTTCGGGTCCCATGTTTTGTTTCAAATGACTTTGTAATGACCGAAGCAACATTTCGAGCAGCCATGAGTTGAATTTTGAGATTTAAAAATGTCGGTATCATGTCAACTAATAGACGACCTCTAGTGGATATACATAGATCTCTTGCAAAGATCACCACAGAACACGATCTTGCGCCGCTTGTATCCAGTGGCTGCTGGTGACATTTTGAAATCATTCATCCTACTAGTGGGGGGGTCAGTTAAAGTTGCGTTTGCCGATGCGGGGTCACCATTTGAGCACCTTGGGACCCCAGCATCTATAAATGCTAATAACGTCAGCAAAGGTAGGCGTTGGCGTCATCTCTGACCACGCATTTTTAAGATGCACCGTGTGCTGGTAACGTCAGTCACATTTTTAGTATTAAAAAATGAACCACTCACCGCTCTGGCTACAACAATATATTAAGTACAATTAGTAAAAATTAAAAATTTAAAAACCCCCGACATTCGCTATTTTATCTTGGATTTGCAATAGTGCTATTCTACTAGTCAAGCCCTTTCATTTGATACCCATATTAACGCAGTTGTGAAAAAATATGTAATCCGCCATTTTGTAGCGGCGGCCATCTTGGATGGATTTTCATCAAACATAGCTAACAACACTCTCGACTAATTCACCTTTCAAACAAAAAAAACCGCATTCAAATTGGTCCACCCGTTTGAGCGCTACAGGGGAACAGACAGACACACACACACACATACACTTATTATTAACACTTAACGTCGGGGGTTAAAAAGTAAACAAATACAGAGTGCATCTCTGTTTGCACACAGACTTGTGCACTATTATGTCTCCTACATAGTTGGCTAATACGTACCTACAAGTTGGCTACTAGTTGGCTACGTACGGCCAATCTCATCGGAGGCTGGACTCCGATGAGATTGGCCACCGTTTCCGAAATCCGGTCGAGAAGACAATTACTAAGGGACGAACTGCTATATATAACATTATCGAACGACTAAAACCTCTTACAACAGCACAAATAAATCACCCTCCGTTATTCGGGTTGGTCAGTAATAATTTGAATCAGATTTCCAGTTTCTAACTCGCTAATGGGAAGTAGTTATAACGTAACGCCGCGACCAAATTGAGATTATTCATTAAAACTTAGCTCGTTGCCATGGCTTTATACCCGTCACAGGAATTTGTTTTTGTATAATTGTAATTCTGGTTATATTTTAGAGTTTGTACACGTGTTAATTTTATATCTTTATTATACAACAAACAAAAATTACAGAAAATATAATTACTTATACTTAAATATTATTATTATTATTATTACACCTCTTTGGCATTGGTTAATATAATCATTACTAATTGATACCCATAATTTTGTCCGATTAATTGGAATTTTTTTAATCCCGTGATTTTCCGGTATAAAAAGATCTCTTCAGCGGTTGAACTGTAACAGACAGACAATTAATAAAGCTGTGATTGAGTTTTTAGTAAAGAAAAAAAAAGTCTTAATCTCTACATAATTATATTTATGATAAAATAATAAATCATGGATTTTACAGCAAAAGCTCATTCAAAGGGAGCTCACGCCGAATAATTTCATAAAATAATCAAACTCCAAAACTTTTTACAACGAGTTATCTAATTCAAAGGGCTTCAAGAGTAACACTTAGCAGATTATACAAATTAAAAAGTTTGAGAGATTTCTCGCTGAAGATCAATTCTGCCTTAGATTGTGCAGATAGGCGCAAGCGATAGATAACACAATTAAGGCAATTTGTTTAAATTACAACCACTTTGCGCACTGCAAATGGTGAAAAATACGAACGTAAACGTTTGTCCAGTTCTTTTATTTTAAATTTAGGATACAGAAAATATTATTGAGCTTAACATAATATTATAGCGCTTAACATAACATAGAGATTAACATTTAGTCTGCGCAGTCTATGATAGGCGCAATGCACACCTATGGAGTGGAGGGGAGGCACAGAGACTTTGTTGATAACTCAAACTCTATTTACGTCAAAACAGCGGCAGCAGCTCAAAGTGTTAAGCCGACTGTTTTGTTTTCATTGTACTAATTTAAATCGTAATGCTGATTAAATAAAGCTCATTTTGAGTTGTTATTAAAAAAGTAGCTGTGTCTCGGTTACACTCGTGGACGTTGCTCTTAGGGGGTGTGATAATGTGCAATGTACTAGTCTGATCCGACTTCCGAATCCGAGAAAATACTGTTGTATCATACTTCGACTATTTTTGAGCATATTCAGAATGGGCAAGCGTAAAAGCAATTTATAATACAAAAAGTGTAGCACCTCCACAGTGCGAAAGTGGTTTACCTCAATTAAAATCTTCCAAAGCTTATTGATCACGAAAGCAATTAAGCTTATGTTGCCTCGCGGCGTTAATTACGCTAAATAATATTACCAATTTAATAATTTAATTAATTTAGTATGGCCGCGTAATTTCTCTAAATTGAAAATCATGGTATGAAGGAATTAAGAGAAGGCAGCTAGCTATGTTTAGGTATGTGTTCCTGATTATATAAATAACAAAGGAATGTAAAAATTAAAAAAATTGTTTGAGAAAATTAACATGACCGAAAATAAGAAATTTTATTCCTTTGACAGTTACTATAGTTTATTGATTTCATTATTCCATAATAGATTCAGATTTAAATTAATATTTATTTCAAAATTGATGCACTGTATACTTTTCAACACTTACAAGTATAAGGAAATGAGGTAATGATTTTAATTTACGACTACATAAAAGTAAAACTACGAGGCTTCCAAACCCTTACAACTAGCTCTGAAAAGGGCTCACAACAAAATCAACCAGGTGTTTTTTTAGTAGGTATAACTAGCTGACCCCCGCGACTTCGTTCGCGTGTTTTTCTTTACTATAAACCTCACGGAGCCCGAGACCTTTCCAACGAATGCAAAACCGTGGAAATCGGTTCGTGCGTTCTGGAGTTATAGCGTCAGGAAGGAAAACCCGACTTATTTTTATATACCTAGTAGATTATCACAGAATATCACTTAGATTAGATTAGATTAGATTAGTATAACTAAAACTAATATATGCCACAATCTGTTTTGTGTATAAGTTCATTAGTATTTCATAGATAAAACGATACCTCATACTTTCGAGTTATGACACCAGTAAGATCCGTAAGATAACAAGCTATAATTTAAAAATTAAAAAAACCCGACTGCCATGCTAAAAACGAACTAAAAAATTAATAAACTACCACCGTACCACTTACAGTGTAGTTGTTATTTATTTTGTTTTTCATGATTTGTCACTCCAAATTGATTTAAAACATATAGATTGTATACATTTTCGTACTCGCCTTTTAAAGTTCTTTATTTTGATACCCCACTCGATGGTCTTGAAGAAAAAATTTTTTTTCAGCCCGCACATTAAAGTGCATAACATTCGCCATTTTGATTTTTTATGAATTTTATGTACCCAGTAACATTTGCGTCGTCAAGACAAATCTAATGACGTATAATTTATCAAAATAGGTTGAGCCGTTAAGTAGTTACGAACTGACATAGGAAACGGTCATTTTCTACGATTTATCACTCCAAATTGTTTCCAAATATATAAATTTATACATTTTCGTATTTGCCTTTTGAATCCCTTTATTTTGATACCCCACTCGAGGGTCTTGAAGAAAAAATTTTTTTTCAGCTCGCACATTAAAGCGCATAAAGTCCGCCATTTTGATTTTTTTTTAAATTTAGGTACCCTATAACACTCGCGTCATTGAGACAAATCTAATGACGTATCATTTATCAAAATCCGTTGAGCCGTTGATTAGTTACAAGCGGACATAGGAATGGACATACATACACACAGGTGAAACACATATACCCAGTCGGGTAAATAAAAAAGCACAACCTTCCCATATGAAAATTAATGAGTAATTTTGTTGTACATGCATCATATTGCTTAATTAAGTAAAAAAAAGCTCCCAAATTAATATAAAATTCCATGATGTGCTTAAAAATAAGAAATAAAAAAACATGACGCTATAAATCAGATTAATGGTAATCCTGAGTGAACCGAGAATGTTTCTCTTGGTAATTAGTGTTCAGCCAAACAGCAAAACTAATTTCAACTTGGTCTACACGCGAAACTAATTATAGGTACCTTGCAAACCCTACATACGACTATAACACTCGCTAGCTACTTGTCTCTTGACCTACTAAGTAATATTATGCTTGATCTATGCTCAGAAATTTTAGGTGATACTTGAAAGAATCATAGGTAGCTGTGGCATGAAAATCGATCCAAGATGGCCGCCGCTACAAAATGGCGGATTACATACTTTTTCACAACTCCCTTAATATGGGTTTCAAATGAAAGGGCTTGACTAGTAGAATATCACTTTGTAAATCCAAGATGGCCGCCACCACAAAATTGCATGGCAATGGTCATTACCATTTAAAAAACCTTTAAAAATGGTCATTACCATTTAAAAAATTTTAAAAACCCCCAACCATTGTTGGGGGTTTTTTAAATTTTTAATTTATACTTGTTGGCAAAGAGATAGCTCGCATCCCAAATGGATAGACGTAGGGTATTTTTATCCCGGTAAATCAAATAAATGCGGGTATCTATCAGCTAGATGTCGATAACTATTAGGAAATAGTTTCTGGCCTACAAGCAAATTCAATGACCTCATATAACATGTACCTACTAGCTACTCGTACGCTGCGCGTTGTACTGGTTTCATAATTCGAGGCGCTAACGAAGTGGGAATCGCAAATGAGGCGCATCTGTTCCACGAATCTGGGGCATGTTTCCATTGTCCCTGATATAGCTACTTACTTTTTAATGGGGCATTTCTACAAGATAACTAAAGTTCTAAACTAAAACCCGTCTTAACAGTTCATAATATCATATTAATTATAGATTTTCGGAATATAATCCTATATTCGTATATATATTCGTATATATATCGTAGATAATCCTTTCATATTTTATTATTAATCTCGAGTTTTTTCCTTGTCATACTTAATATTAATTTTTGCTTACAACACACAATATGTCTGTGAAACTAGGGGCTATGGTAACAAATATAAATTAAAAATTAAAAAATCAGCCAAGTGCGAGTCGGGCCTCGCTCTTTCAGGGTTCCGTACATAATTATGAACAATATAATATTTTGGGTCTAAGAAATATTTAATTTCCGAGCTAGACATCGCAACAAACCGTGAAAGAAAAACCCAAAAAAATGTTCGTTTATTTTGGTCACAGCTTATAAACTATTTAATAAATCGTTGTTTTCAGTATTTGTTGTTTAAATAGAGCATATAGTACATAATATACTGAAATATCATATTCCCAACTAGTTTAGTTTTTGAGATAGCCCCCGTCACAAAAATGGTCTAAAACTGACAACTTTGATGGCCTCCCATTCCCTTATTTTTTGAGATAAAAATTAAAAAAATATATATTTGTACTCTACTTAATGAGCTCTAAACAATGATACCCCACAAGCTAGGGTAAAGAAAAAATTTTTTTTTCCGGCTCCTTTTTCATGTATGGGAGCCCCCCTGAAAAATAATTTAATTCAATTTCTAATTCAATATTTGATTTTGGGTTAACGTTTTACACTAAATACCAAAATTTCAGGTTTGTAACTCATTTCGTCTGCGAGCTAGAGACCTGTGACCGGCGGACAGACGGACAGACAGACAGACAGACAGACAGACAGACAGACAGACAGACAGACAGCCGAGTGACATTAATAGGGCTCCGTTTTTTACCCTTCGGGTACGGAACCCTAAAAAACCCCCGACATTCGCCATTTTGTGGTCGCGGCCATCTTGGATTTGCAATAGTACTATTCTTCTAGTCAAGCCCTTTCATTTGATACCCATATTAACGGAGTTGTGAAAAAAAATATAATCTGCCATTTTGTAGCGGCGGCCATCTTGGATCGAATTTCATCAAACATAGCTAACAACACTCTCGACTAATTCACCTTTCAAACAAAAAAAACCGCGTTCAAATCGGTTCACCTGTTAGAGCGTTACAGGGGAACAGACAGACACACACACACACACACACACACACAGACACGTCAAACTTATAACACCCCGTCGTTTTTGCGTCGGGGGTTAAAAATAGCGGCATGAATATGTATCTTATCTATATACACTGCCAGTGTTAATATATTTTATCATGCTGGATTTTATTTCAGTTTTCATCAATGTTACGACGTTGGAGGAGTCCTTTGGAGCCTTGGAGCCTTTTTAGAGTCCGAGCACTACTAGGTACCATCCAGTGCTAGAAATCACAACTCAAAGAAACCGATATCTACCTGAGGCACTCGTGTAATTTTTCTTGTGTTAATACCAACTTGATAAGTTGATTTTAAGTAATATAAAAGTCACCGTTTGTAGAACTAGAAAGAAACTCTGTATATGCTCTAAAAATTTATATCTTTGTGGTTTCTAACATATCCGAAAAAACATGTATACATCGAATATTTGTAAGTACTATGTAAATAAACAGATAATATTTATTAGTTTCTAGAGCGTATCTACAAAGTTTTATTGTCTTTGATTGTATCTATACTAATATAATAAAGCGGAAGAGTTTGTTTGTTTGAACGCGCTAATCTCAGGAACTACTGGATCGATTTCAAAATTTCTTTCACCGATATGTACGTGATCCTTGAGTGCTATAGGCTAAATAATATGGACCACGGGCGAAGCCGGGGCGGATCGCTAGTATTAAAATAAGGGTTAAACCTCTTAAAAAGTTGCATTACCTATAGGCTCAAAGCTGTATAATATGTATAGGTAGATACGAACTACGAGTAGAGTAGTAGAGTCTTGTTTTTTAGAATCTGCAACATGGTACAACCTTATAGATGAATTCAGTAATATCCGAGTGCATTTTTATGTCAACACAAAATGAATGCGCTAACGAAATGAAATGAACAACACATTTCATGTGCACGTCCCGAGCAGCGCCTTTGTGTTGACAACACAATGTGCATCGGATGCACGACTTTTCAACTCACTCTGTTGTGCCGCGAATATTTTCATGTTGCTACATATGTGAAGCTGCTCTTTTCAGGAAAACATTATAGGCGCGCTCCATACGAAACTATAGCTTGCTCGCCGTGCTTCGCACGGGTGGGTTTACCTACCCACATTCTATAGACTAAAGTAAGTGCTACACAGGCAGCACTACCGAATCACTCTATGACTACTGCCACAAGTACCTATATATCATAAACCCGAGACCCAGGTTGTATTCCCAGCAGGGACTATTTGGAAATATATAACATCTAAATTATCTCCGCTCTGGTCTGGTGGAAGGCTTCAGTCATCTTAGACTTCATCATCATTAAATAATTTTATAGTTGTTTATATAAATAATTATCTTTTGCCAGCGTCTCCGCCCGCGTGAATTTCGATTTTTCACAAATCCCGATGGAATCGTGGATTTAAGGTTCCCGTTCCCGCTCCCTTTTCCAACCTTTATTTTCAAGGAAGTTTGCTATAGTTATCTAATATCTACCTATAGCTGCAGCTATAGATTGCTATATTTCGTTTTTTTTTAATCCCCCGGAACTGTGGATTTTTTCAGGATAAAAAGTATGTGTTAAGCCTATGTGTTAAGTCAAGGCATAATCTCTAAATTTCAGCCAAATTGGTTCAGTAGTTGCGGCGTTAAGCAGTAACAAACATACATACATACACACAAACATTCGCCTATATAATATTACTGTGATTTTCATATGAAAATGTTTAAAACGGATACAGGCAGTCGAAGCCTTAGAATAATTTCATATGAAAGTGGTCTCAAACTATGTGTCCCCCTAATGATAGGTGCCATCCAGACGCTATAAAATTTTATTAGGGACCGCAATATCACAGTTGCTGGTGATTAGGTCGAAATTACGTCATTAGCTAAAATTTAGGCGCCATGTTGTTTTGTTTTGAATAACTTTGTAATCTCATGAGATATGATTTTTTCTGATGTTAGATACGTATACGAGTAAATACGAGTATAGAGTATATAATACGTATATTTAAATTTTAAAAATCCCCGTCAGTTTGTATAGATCCCATAAATAAATAAAAAGATTAAAAAAAATTAATTAATGTAAATTATGTATATCGAAACCTTTTTCCGATATAATTTTGAATGAAATGAGTAGAAATGTTGAAATTATATTAGCTACTTACTAAGTTTTTATATTAGCGCTTCACATGAAAGATGACTTTACTTCTGCTGACGTATTATTAATTACTAGATTCTGCCCGCGGCTTCGCCCGCGTAAATTTCGGTTTTTCACAAATCCCAAGGGAATCGTGGATTTCCGGCTCCCGTTCCCGCTCCCTTTTCCAAACTTTATACCTACTTTCAAGGAAGTTTGCTATAGTATTCTACCTATAGCTGTAGATATATATTTCGGTTTTATCAAAATCCCGTGGGAACTGTGTGTTTTTCCAGGATAAAAAGTGCATACGCATACAGATGCATGCAACTATTGTAATAATGTGCTATGTGAGCGTGATTTACCTAAGAACAGTCAACGCCATCTATCGCGTTTTTGGAAGTCTATATCTATTTTAGTCCCATAGGAATACTTCTCCGGGATAAAAAGTAGCCTATGTTTTAAGTCAGGGCATAAGCTATCTCCATTCAAAATTTCAGCCAAATCGGTTCAGTAGTTGCGGCGTGATTGAGTAACAAACATCCAAACATCCAAACATCTAAACATCCAAACATCCACACTTTCACATTTATAATATTATAGTAGGATTAGTAGGATTGGTATTGTGATTATGTGTGACAGCTTCTGCCCGCAGCTTCGCTCGCGTGAATTTCGGTTTTGAACAAATCCCGAGGGAATCGTTGATTCCCGGTTCCCGTTCCCGCTCCCTTTTCCAACCTTTATACTTTCTATCAAGGAAGTTCGCTATAATAATCTACCTATAGCTGTAGATATAGACTTCGGGTTTTTCAAAATCCCATGGGAACTGTGCATTTTTTCCAGGATAAAAAGTAGCCTATGTGTTGCCAATGCATGCAACACAGCAAACTATTGCAATAATGTGTTATGTGAACGTGATTTACCTAAGAACAGTCAGCGCCCTCTATGGCGTTTTTGGAAGATTATATCTATTTTAGTCCCACAGGAATACTTTTCCGGGATTAAAAGTAGCCTATGTTTCAAGTCAGGGCATAAGCTAACTCCATTCAAAATTTCAGCCAAATCGGTTCAGTAGTTGCGGCGTGATTGAGTAACAAACATCCAAACATACAAACATCTAAACATCCAAACATCCAAACATCCAAACATGCACACTTTCACATTTATAATATTAGTAGGATAGTAGGATTAGTAGGATTGGTATTGTGATTATGTGTGATAGCTTCTGCCCGCAGCTTCACTCGCGTGAATTTCGGTTTTGAACAAATCCCGAGGGAATCGTTGATTCCCGGTTCCCGTTCCCGCTCCCTTTTCCAACCTTTATACTTTCTATCAAGGAAGTTCGCTATAATAATCTACCTATAGCTGTAGATATAGACTTCGGGTTTTTCAAAATCCCATGGGAACTGTGCATTTTTTCCAGGATAAAAAGTAGCCTATGTGTTGCCAATGCATGCAACACAGCAAACTATTGCAATAATGTGTTATGTGAACGTGATTTACCTAAGAACAGTCAGCGCCCTCTATGGCGTTTTTGGAAGATTATATCTATTTTAGTCCCACAGGAATACTTTTCCGGGATTAAAAGTAGCCTATGTTTCAAGTCAGGGCATAAGCTAACTCCATTCAAAATTTCAGCCAAATCGGTTCAGTAGTTGCGGCGTGATTGAGTAACAAACATCCAAACATACAAACATCTAAACATCCAAACATCCAAACATCCAAACATGCACACTTTCACATTTATAATATTAGTAGGATAGTAGGATTAGTAGGATTGGTATTGTGATTATGTGTGATAGCTTCTGCCCGCAGCTTCACTCGCGTGAATTTCGGTTTTGAACAAATCCCGAGGGAATCGTTGATTCCCGGTTCCCGTTCCCGCTCCCTTTTCCAACCTTTATACTTTCTATCAAGGAAGTTCGCTATAATAATCTACCTATAGCTGTAGATATAGACTTCGGGTTTTTCAAAATCCCATGGGAACTGTGCATTTTTTCCAGGATAAAAAGTAGCCTATGTGTTGCCAATGCATGCAACACAGCAAACTATTGCAATAATGTGTTATGTGAACGTGATTTACCTAAGAACAGTCAGCGCCCTCTATGGCGTTTTTGGAAGATTATATCTATTTTAATCCCACAGGAATACTTTTCCGGGATAAAAAGTAGCCTATGTTTTAAATCAGGGCATAAGCTAACTCCATTCAAAATTTCAGCCAAATCGGTTCAGTAGTTGCGGCGTGATTGAGTAACAAACATCCAAACATACAAACATCTAAACATCCAAACATCCAAACATGCACACTTTCACATTTATAATATTAGTAGGATAGTAGGATTAGTAGGATTGGTATTGTGATTATGTGTGATAGCTTCTGCCCGCAGCTTCACTCGCGTGAATTTCGGTTTTGAACAAATCCCGAGGGAATCGTTGATTCCCGGTTCCCGTTCCCGCTCCCTTTTCCAACCTTTATACTTTCTATCAAGGAAGTTCGCTATAATAATCTACCTATAGCTGTAGATATAGACTTCGGGTTTTTCAAAATCCCATGGGAACTGTGCATTTTTTCCAGGATAAAAAGTAGCCTATGTGTTGCCAATGCATGCAACACAGCAAACTATTGCAATAATGTGTTATGTGAACGTGATTTACCTAAGAACAGTCAGCGCCCTCTATGGCGTTTTTGGAAGATTATATCTATTTTAGTCCCACAGGAATACTTTTCCGGGATAAAAAGTAGCCTATGTTTTAAGTCAGGGCATAAGCTATCTCCATTCAAAATTTCAGCCAAATCGGTTCAGTAGTTGCGGCGTGATTGAGTAACAAACATCCAAACATACAAACATCCAAACATCCAAACATCCAAACATCCACACTTTCACATTTATAATATTATTATGATTAATTTAATAATAATATAATATTATATTAATGATTAATTCATTATTAATTTACAAGATCAATTTATTCAAAAACGTGCCTAAAAATGTAGGCATATTAACGCGATGGAAGCACTTACGGTTATAAAATAAAAGTTATATTAGATAGCTACATAATTTTACATAATTTCTTAATTTCTTTGGAGGAGCGCTTTTAAATTACACAATTTGCCGAAAGCCTTAACGCTTCTGAGAATAATTCCCTCACGCTCGTAATAACTTGCCATTTAGCTGTCTTCGTACATATTTCCTTGAATAATTAAGTGTTTTCTTTCATAATTTGTGAATTCCTCGCCCTTTTGTAATGAAAGTAAAATGCTCATAATTTCTATGTTACGAACAAATTTTTAATGATTAATAATTGTTTATTTTAATAATCCTACAGGTAGGTATATTTGGAGCTAATTTATCCCCGTTAGGTATTTGAGGGTGTAGATATTATTGGATTAGTGTAGCATAATTTGGCGTAGCGTAGCGCACATATTACCTAATATGATAAACTGAAATATAAAGGATCAACGATTTATTAGGATCGGTGCACAATCGAAGCGAAGCGACGCGTCTTTACTAGTATGTTTCATGTAAATACTCAAATCAAATCTGTCAAAATAGCAGATAAAAACATAGAAGACTGTACAAATAAGGACTCGCCTATCAATTCTAAATGAACCATTAATGATAGACGCGTCGTAACAAGATGAAATAAAACCATCAATTTATTATTTATTATTTTGAGTTCTCGAGCCGCTAGGGCTGAGCCGCACAGACGGCAAGCGTCCAGATGGCTTGACGCTCGTCCCATGGCAAAATGGCAAATGCCTGCTGTGGGACGCGACGTGCGCTAGCACTCTTGCGCCAAGCCATCTCGACCGAACGTCGCGGGTGGCCGGCGCCGCTGCAGAATCCGCCGCCGCGAAGAAGAGGATTAAATAATTCCTGGGCAAATACCTTTTTGTCCCACTGGCGGTGGAGACAATGGGCTGCTGGGGCGAAGAAGCGAGGGATTTCGTACGTGGCATCGGCCGTCGCCTAATGGAAAGAGGTTGTGATCCGCGCTCTGGGGCCTACCTGGTCCAAAGGTTGTCCATCGCTATTCAGCGTGGTAATGCTGCTAGCTTGATGGGCACCTTTGACCCAGGGGCAACCAGAGGCGGTCTATTTGACTAGGGAAAAAAAAAATCAATAGCATAATTATTCTTTGTTTCAAAAATAAGAACGGCATATAGACTTAAATAAAACACATATTTTATATAAAAATGATAAATCTATACAATTTTACACACAAAATATAACAAAATTAAACGTTAGATAAAGTAAGCATCAACAGTAAATCTGCAAATATTCCTGCCAATATTGTCTATCGGACCGCAAACGTGTTTCGATTCGTTTGCGCCTTGAATTTCTTGGTCGAGATTATGTAAACAGCACGTGTTTGTACCGCGTGAACATAGATTGGTTTTCGGTTGGGCTTCGGCACATTTGCAATGATGGTGGGCTTTAGGTGAACAACACGCTATAGTGTTGACATTTAAAGGTACCGTACCGTACCGAACTTGCGTACCGTTGCTGAGGCAGGTGCATTTCTGGAATATTAAAGAACTAGCTGATGACTTAGGTAGTTCGCGTGGATGTAGATTTTAAAGTAACCCTTGGAAACGTTTCAATTTTCCGATATAAAAATTATTCTAAGTATGTCCAAGCTATCTTCGTGACAAATCTCTTTCAAGAACAGTTCAGTGTTTGAGCCGTAAAAAGATAACAGATAAACATAGGATTAAAATAGCTTTAATAGAGGTAGGTAAGTAAAAAAAAAATCATTTCAAGTTCATTTTCGTAACAAAATATTATGTTACATGAACAGGATGCACCTTAACGAGAAAATAGTGCTAATGTACCACTAACACCACCACCTATAGCCTTTTAACGTCCCACAGTTGGGCACAGGCCTCCTCTCTCATAGGAGAGAGGGATTTAGAGCTTAGACCCGCCACGCTGCTCTTCCACATGATAGTGATAATAACCGGGACCGACTGCTTAACGTGCTCTTCGAGGCACGGGGGTGAAACACTGCCAACTACCAACTCCGGACCGGTACTGAGAATTTCTTGAGAGAAAAACCCAATACCTATTATATTTTACCCAATACCTATTATTATTTGCCCAACTAAATTGATAGCTCTAAACGTAATGTTATCTCTTTCTGCAGGAAATATTTCGAAAAAAATAGAACATTTTTTAGACCAGTCAATTTAAGTTTAGATTACAGATCGTGTACCTATAGTACCGACTTAGTACGAAAAGCAACATACGTTTTGATTTCAGGGAAATTGTGTAAGTACGTTTGCGTGTTCCACATTTTTAGAATACGACTTCGGGATTATATGAGGTACTCCAGTCAATAGAAACAAAATATTATGTACTAACTTTATTGTGTTTCTTTCGTCTAATCCGCAAAAACTTCGGTCGTCTCTTGATACAAGCGCGGCCTCTCCGTCTTTTTCTTCTTATTTCTGCTAAATTTTCTAACCTTAACCTTACATCGTACCACTTGTCGTTACAAGAACAAGATGCCCCTATAATTAATATAATAGAAGAAATATCAATACAATTTATTTTGAATATTTTACTTTGCTCGTCATCGTCCGTATCTCTACCGATAGACGTCTATTGCTGGACAGGTTACCTGTAAGGATTTTCACATCTCATGCTATAATGCTGCTAGTATAACCCCCGGCACGTAAGTCGAGCGGTGACCTTAAAGTGCGCGCAGTGTCGTACGAGTGAGCGGGACACAATACGATTGGAGAGCCAATCAGCGCTTACGAGGGATCCGCGAGAGATAATCAGTGCTTACGAACGATCCCCACGCCCTCCCCGCAACCCCCTCATACCCCAAAATACCTCATTTTCGACTTCTGCGCATTGAAGGTCAACGCTAGACTTATTTGCCGTGACTTGTATTCAGCGACTCGACTGCGTCGAGGGAGTCGCAGGGAGCAGCGTCGCGGGAAGTCCCTGTCACGAGGGTGCGACTCCCTGTGACTCCTTGCGACTCCTCCGATGCGGGGCTACTCAGATACGAGCCCTGCCTGTTGTCATTAATTCATCATCGCAACTCGTTGAGAGATATCGGTTATTCTGGTTCTTCTAAGGAACCTCCTCCTCGTTTGCAATTTCCTTATCACCAACTAATTCACTCATAGTGAGCGAGATTTCCTACCTTATGTACTCACTTTATTAAAAATATTACTTGCCCATGGATATTATGATCAATTATTTATCATTGCACAATTATTGAATACTGAAAACATTTTTTAATCGACCATTTTGAAAATCATGACCATCGCGTTTTATTTTTTGAATATATACAACTAGGTTGGCGATATTCTGGATTAATTAATTATCGTCCATAATCATGTTACGAAAGTTCTATAAAAATATTATAATAAGCTTTGTAATTTTTTAAATAGGTACCTAGGTATACTCTTACATGCTCGACTCCTAGCACAAAAACCGTTTTCAAAAATTTTGTCCATAATATTTTGACTTCCTTTATGTTCTCTTTTAGTGCAGTACCTACACTTTTTACCCAAAAGTTAATTATTTTTATGAAATTAATTCATAGCCTTATAGGCTTCTCATTATGGGGCAATTTCAACAAAGCCGTTTTTTCTTGAATTTCGGTGGACTTTTTTATTATTAAGTTTTTTCAACTTTGAACTATGGTTTATTATTCTTCTTGTTATTGTTTATGCTCTACTTGAATGCCATCAAAATATGTCTTATAAACTCGTGAGAATACGTGTTTAAAATTGTGATACCACTGAAATGATAAAACTAGCCACCAAAATGATAAAAGTAGCCACCGAAATGATAGAAGCTGTCCACCGAAATTAAAATTCACTGAAAATATATTACATATAGATACTACTGAGCAGCCTTCTGGCCTTCAGCCTGAGGGCTTCTAATTTAATATAAAGTTATTGAGATTTCAGAGTTGTCGTTAAATGAAGAGAAAAAAAAAATCAATATTATGATGCATACAGGACCAATAAAGTATACAGTTTGAAAGTCTGTGACCAACTAAGAATATGATAACGTTCAATATTTTTACATACATACATACGGGTCAAATACATAAACTCTTGTTTTGAAGTGGTTTAGTTAAAAAATTACCTGCTGGCCTGAATTTTCATCGAAACAAATAATAATCTACCAAAATAATAAAACAATCCACTGAAATGAGACAATTAAACACCGAAATGATAAAGCAATCCACCGAAATGAGATAATTAAGATTTAAAAAAAACCGAAATGAGAATTTCTATCATTTCGGTGAGTTTTTTGTCATTTCGGTTGACAATTTAGCCCACCGAATCCACCGAAATGATAACACCGAAATTAGAAATACGGACAAAAATTTGCATTACAAGAAGACTATTTATTATAAGATGATATGAATATTACACAAATAAACGTATTGCCATTACGCACTCTTGAATAGTATTTTATATGTATTAACTAATTGCAAGACAAGTTATACCTGTACACGGAAATGATAAGAAGTTTGTCACATGCCACCGAATTGAACTACTTACTTTTTTTGCGGAAACACGCAGGCAAGCGGCGCATTTCCTTCCACGATCAGCACATAGACCACACTGTTACGTACATTTTAAGCGCACGAGGGGGGAGCTAGAATTGTCCTATGCAAAACTCGATTTCGAATCGAACAATCGATTAAAAAAAAACACCGAGATGAGAGGACTTTCTTGGACACAAGCATTTTAACCCCCGACGCAAAAACGACGAGGTGTTATAAGTTTGACGTGTCTGTGTGTGTGTGTGTGTGTGTGTGTGTGCGTGCGTGCGTGCGTGCGTGCGTGCGTGCGTGCGTGCGTGCGTGCGTGCGTGCGTGCGTGCGTGCGTGCGTGCGTGCGTGCGTGCGTGCGTGCGTGCGTGCGTGCGTGCGTGCGTGCGTGCGTGCGTGCGTGCGTGCGTGCGTGCGTGCGTGCGTGCGTGCGTGCGTGCGTGCGTGCGTGCGTGCGTGCGTGCGTGCGTGCGTGCGTGCGTGCGTGCGTGCGTGCGTGCGTGCGTGCGTGCGTGCGTGCGTGCGTGCGTGCGTGCGTGCGTGCGTGCGTGCGTGCGTGCGTGCGTGCGTGCGTGCGTGCGTGCGTGCGTGCGTGCGTGCGTGCGTGCGTGCGTGCGTGCGTGCGTGCGTGCGTGCGTGCGTGCGTGCGTGCGTGCGTGCGTGCGTGCGTGCGTGCGTGCGTGCGTGCGTGCGTGCGTGCGTGCGTGCGTGCGTGCGTGCGTGCGTGCGTGCGTGCGTGCGTGCGTGCGTGCGTGCGTGCGTGCGTGCGTGCGTGCGTGCGTGCGTGCGTGCGTGCGTGCGTGCGTGCGTGCGTGCGTGCGTGCGTGCGTGCGTGCGTGCGTGCGTGCGTGCGTGCGTGCGTGCGTGCGTGCGTGCGTGCGTGCGTGCGTCTGTCTGTCTGTCTGTCTGTCTGTCTGTCTGTCTGTCTGTCTGTCTGTCTGTCTGTCTGTCTGTCTGTCTGTCTGTCTGTCTGTCTGTCTGTCTGTCTGTCTGTCTGTCTGTCTGTCTGTCTGTCTGTCTTTCTGTCTGTCTGTCTGTCTGTCTGTCTGTCTGTCTGTCTGTCTGTCTGTCTGTCTGTCTGTCTGTCTGTTCCCCTGTGGCGCTCAAACGGGTGGACCGATTTGAATGCGGTTTTTTTTTTGTTTGAAAGGTGAATTAGTCGAGAGTGTTGTTAGCTATGTTTGATGAAAATCGATCCAAGATGGCCGCCGCTACAAAATGGCGGATTACATATTTTTTCACAACTCCCTTAACCCATTTGAGGCCAAACAAAAAATACCAGGAAAATCTTTGAAATTTCTTTATTTATTAATTATTAGTAACACAAAGAAACAAATAAATAAGAAAAAAATACAAAAAATATATTTTTCAGGATTTTACAGGCGTGTTCCCAAATTGGCACAATGGCCACTTAAGAGTGAAAATTTGTAAAACAAGTTTAGTCAATACAAAGTATTTTCTTGCATTTTTTGCAAGCTAATTGAATTCTATTCTAATTGATTCTCCTAAAATAAGGCTTCTATTATGGCAAATAACACAACAGACATGCTTTGTAAGCGTTTCAGATACGTAATCGGCACCATCGAGTTGTAAACCTTTGATATTTGATGAGGATGGACGAGCAGAGTATCTTTAGGTCGATTGCTTGAGATAAAATCTGGCTATACTTCTTTGAAATAATAATTGATACATAGTCTTCTTTAGATTGTACATGCAATTGCCAGGCATTTGATATGGTCATATCAATCATGTAAGTGTACAACAGTCACCATCATTTTTTGCCATGGATGCCAATGCTCTACAGGGATACTGATTGGTCCATTTCACCCATAACTCCACCCTTCTTGTAATTTTGGAACAGATATGGAATCTTCATATTAGCCTTTTGTTTTATTCTGGACACCATCTTTGAACACTTCCTACCGGTTAATACAAAATTGGTACCTAGCTATTGTGCAAGTACTGGTATTTTTCCAGCGGACTAGTACTACACATTCATTATTTTTATCGAACCTATAATCGAACTCTACTCTTGGTTTTCATCATTTCCGTTGCATTTGGTAGTGGCAATTTCTTAGTTTTTCGCGGTTTTCACGGATGATGTGGCACGGAAATCTTATTGGAGCAAATGATTTAGCAGGTCATAACTAGTGAAAAATCATCAAAAAAACCCTTGTATTTGGCTGGCTCTGTGTTCATTTTTTAGCAGCATTTTCAGGACTCTTGTAGTATATTCTCAGGAACATTATATAGCAAGCTTGACGGAGACTGGTTGTCATAAAAATCCTCTTCTTCATCAGTGACAACACTGGACTCTGGTGGAATTATGGCTAAATCGTATTCTAAACAGTCGCTGTCACTGCTTCTAAAATTATATTTATGGCTTTCTCTAATCCTCGAAAGTTGTTGCTGGCACTTTATCACCTTCTACGGTTCATCTTGATAATCTAAAAACATTGTTATACATACAATGGCCACAAGTGTATTTTAGTCCTACACTTGTGGCCATTGTACCCAAATTGGTACAGTAATATTTCGAGTGCTATGTAATTCTATATACTTAGTATAAGTAACTAAAAATGTTTGTAAATATTTAGTAACTTATCAAATTTGATAAAGGATAAGTATTTTCGATGATATATTTTATGTATATAATATAATAATTAAAAAACTATACATACCTCCACACATCTCTCAATCATGAAATTTGATGGATTATTACCAAAAAATCACTGATGATAACTAAATTGATTTATGTTATATTCAATGACTGCACTTTCAACAACTCAAAAATGCTATAATAGTTTAACTTATATCAATACTTTTTTTATATACCCTCAATAATTAAGTGTTCCCAAATTGGTACGGCGGTCAAGAATGGGTTAATATGGGTATCAAATGAAAGGGCTTGACTAGTAGAATAGCTTTATGCAAATCCAAGATGGCCGCCGCCACAAAATGGCGAATGTCGGGGGTTTTTTAATTTTTTAATTTATACTTGTTACTTAGATATAGATATTATCATAAAATTATTTTATAACTGTACTGTCACTATTCACAATTTAAATAAAAGTAGCCATATACCTAAATAAGCAATACTTTTTGATTTATGAGGGAAATTACATTGAAAAAGTTGTGAGGACAGCTACCGAAATGATAAATTCGGGGCTTTAAAAATTTTTTATTTCCTAAACTGCAGTCCTAAACAATAAATATTTATTGTCTCGCATAGGTTCTATTCTACCTAGAAAAAAATATTAGATCTTTATACTAACGTTGGACAGTACCGATTTCACCCATGCCGTGCGAATTTTGCTGTTGGGAAATCCACCCATAAGTACCTACTACACTTAATTTACTTATTTGTATACCAGTGTTTAAAACATAATATGATTAGAGTATTCAAACTATACTCGACTTATAGCAACTAGATTGCTCCACTTAGCAGAAAGCCACAACTTTAGAACTCCTACAATAAAGGCCGGTATACGTTCTGCGAAGTATTATAATTATTTCGTAGCAAACACCACCTGTCATAAAGAAAATAATGCTATCCTTTTCCAGTAGTAAACCTCGTAAAAAGGATAACACTTACTTATAGATCTGTCAATTTAGTTTAGTTAAAAGATTATAATAATACGTTTTAGCAGCAATTTGTTGCTAAACACTGCACAGAATGTGTATCGGCCTTAATTTTAAGTTAGTTTAGCTTATGTGGCCGTGATATTACTTAAATATCTTGTGTGTGTGTGTAGGTACGTAGTTGGTAGTTCAACTGAGGAATTTGTGTTAGCAAAATTATTACACAACTAGCTCTTGCCCGCGGCTTCGCCTGCGTGAATTTCGATTTTTAACAAATCCTGAGGGAATCGTGGATTTCTGGTTCCTGTTCCCGCTCCCTTTTCCAACCTTTAAACCTACATTCAAGGAAGTTTGCTATAGTAATCTACCTATAGCTGCAGCTGTAGATTTCGGTTATTTTGAATCCCGCGGGAACTGTGGATTTTTCCAGGATAAAAAGCCTATGTGTTAAGCCAAGGCATAATCTATCTCCATTCAAAATTTTAGCCAAATCGGTTTAGTAGTTGCAACGTTATAGAGTAACAAACATCCAAACATCCACACTTTCACATTTGTAATATTAGTAGGATAATTATCAGCTTCATCTACATCTTCAAATGCTAATGGATTTGGTTTTACGTCTCCTGCAAACTTCACACACAATTTCGGTACGTTAGCAACATTATTAGGTACGTATTTTGTGAGTGAAGTTTATAGCGGAAAACTACTTTCTCCTTCATTAATAACATAATAAGTATAGTTTTAAAATATTCATTTTATCGCGCACTTGGTCACTCCTCTATTAATCCACTTGTATACTTAAACAAGTATAAATTAAAAATTTTAAAAACCCCCGGCATTCGCCATTTTGTGGTGGCGGCCATCTTGGATTTGTGTGCATTTTGTGCAAGCATAGTGCTTTCTACTAGTCAAGCCCTTTCATTTGATACCCATATTTAGGGAGTTGTGAAAAAATATGTAATCCACCATTCTGTGGCGGCGGCTATCTTGGACCGATTTTCATCAAACATACATAACTAAGAACACTCCGACAATAATAAAAACCGCATTCAAATCGGTTCACCCGTTTGAGCGCTAAGGGGGAACAGACAGACACACACACACACACACAGAGACACGTCAAACTTATAACACCCCGTCGTTTCTGCGTCGGGGGTTAAAAATAGATCCAGTAAAATAAAAGTGGTAATAATTAATCAACGTGTTCTATCACCAAGTTTTGTTATTCTATCAACAACAACAAAATACAAGAGAAAACTCGAATCGACAATCTGTACCTACTGTAGGAAGCCATCCAGAGTTTGTTGGATAAACAAATAATTAATCTGTCGCCCGTGTAGTTTAATTGCTTGTTTTGAGTTTATATTGCGATTCGTAGTTTGTCTCCTTCAGCAAATGTCAGGAAAGTTAGGTTGGATTTTAAATAAAAATCAATGACGGTTTTTTTTTTACACCGCCTCTATAATTCTAACTATTACTAGATTCAGGCGAATGTATGTATGTGTGTTTGTCGGTTCATCGCTTCCCTAGTAAGTGTCAAACTAATCAAACTAACTAAACGGAAACGGAAACAAAAACGAAAATGAAAACGGAAACGGCATCGGAAACAGAAAAACGAAAACGAAAACGGAAACGGAAACGGAAACGGAAACGGAACGAAACGGAAACGGAAAATAAAATGGAAACGAAAACGAAAGGAAAATAAAACGAAAACCTAAATTAAGTGTAAAATTGCCCGCGATATATTCTTCAAGATTTCTTTAATTGCGCCAGATGATCTTTTTACATATACCTATATATCTATCATCTGGTGCAATTAAAGAAAAAACTCTGTAAAACGTTTTCAGCATTCCTCCTTATGCCCATTGCTCAAATTAAAGATATTATAGTAATGATATTATTAATGTAACCTATTAATAAACTAAATCATAATGAACGTGGGTAGGTATATTTGACAATTTAAAAGAAATAGGTACATATATTTCACTGTGCCCCAGATGAAAAGATGAAGACTCGCTCAAGTGGCAAATTGGATACTCCAGAACGCTTAAATCGATAGCTTAATTTAGGAAAAGGTTCCAGATGTTTCCTTACATGTTTTTTTCTTTCTACGTGCCTGCGAAGGCTCTGTAAATGTATGAACTCTTAATGAAGATGAAATTGACTCTTTTGATCAGATTTCGATGTTTACTTTGAACTAGTATTTGATATATTGTTAATACAGACCTACTTTATTCACGTTGATAGTAGTATCACGTAGGTACCTACTTACTGGATTTATCGATATGATGAAGTAGTTCAATGTTTTAGACGTTGTGTACTATTAGATATATGTTTTGTGGTTTTAATTATATTATGTTGCATTTTAGACATTGGATCTGCAGCTTATCATAATATCAATATTCAGCAATCAAGCTGGCATGCCATGGTTTTTAATAAATGACCTGTTTTTTAATGAATTAGGTTAATAAATTTTTTTATGTAATACCTACGTTCAGGACTACTTGAGATTAGTGTTTTTTTTTCCTTCTTCTTATGCATTACAGTCTTGGCAGACTGGTCGTGGTCGTTAGTGGTTCATGGGCGATCTGCCGCGCGCTCGGGTGCCTTCGACTTCCTTGCACCACTAGTCGTTCTATGGACAAACTTTCACGCCTAGACACGTGACCGAAGAAAGTAAGAATGCGAGCTTCAACGATGGAAGACAGACGCTGCTTGATGCCGAGTTCCTCGAGAATGGACTTGTTCGTTCGGAACATGTTCCAGTGTTTTTTTTATACGACGACAATTTGCTCTTGTATGCGAACTTACTTGTAGATAGTAAGTACCTAAATGACGATGCATTAAGCTGAAAGCGGGCTAACCTGGAAGAGGTATGGCCGTTTTCAGGGGTTTGTTTTTGAGGCGGTCTAATATAATTAAGGTAAATAACTATATGTTTCCTTCTTCCAAGGTAAGCAACCTTCAGTGGGCGAGTCTGTCTCACACTTGGCCGGGTTTTACTTTGTTTCACATCCATCCTAATCAGTTTCTACGCTGCATCGTACCGCAACGAATCACCGATCTCAACCGATTTATTTTCAGTATGTTGATAATTGTGTATTAGTGCAATATTACGATCTCTCAAATCTCTACTAAAGAGTATAAGGCAAACTGTAAGTAGTTTCATTATCTACGAATCTTAGGGCAAGTTTCCAGCCAATTTCGCGGTTGAATGCGCAGTTCGAACAAAACGACAGTTTCAAACTGATTTTATATGAAAACTTTTTCAGGTCTGAAGGTGAGCGATAAAGTTGAAACTTTGGAGTCCTACGTAGATACGCTTGAGTGTTGCCGATTCAGACTTTCTGGACCTTTCTAGATTTCTTTTCATCTTGAAAGTAGTAGTTTATAATTTAAATGACTTAGCACACCTAATGATATTAAAATGCGTTTCAAATGTGAATAATAAGAAATGATTCTTCCGCATCGATCGCATCGAAGAAATCTAATAAATAGCAAACGTACTTTATTAAACGCTATATTAATATATATATATATATATATATTAATATAGCGTTTAATATTAATATATATATATATATATATATATATATATATATATATATATTAATACTATTTAAAGTTTAATATGAAACGATAATTTTAGCGCGGATAGTTTATCCTAGATGAGGATTTCATTAAATATCTTTAACTGCATCGTTGGTTTAGCGATTAGTATGTTCGATGGATCATGAGTCCCGGGTTCAATTCCCCATTCGGGTTATTTGTTAGGTTAGGTATTAGATTTTTCTGTTAAAAAATGCTCAGTGCTAACCCAGAGTTTGTAGTTGGCGCTGTTTCACCTCCGTGCCTCGGACAGCACGCCAAGTCGTTGGTCCCGGTTATTTTTACTATCATGAAACTAAATTCATTAAAGCCCGCCAACCTGCACTGGAGCAGCGTGGTGGATCTAAGTTTTCAATCTCTCTCTCTTGTAAGAGAAGAGGCCCGTGCTCAGCAGTGAGACGTTAAAGGACTGTAGAGGTGATGGTAGATTAAAAACAAACACACTAACTAATGTTCTAACATTTATATTTTAGAAATTTTATTTCTAGTAAATCGGAGATTTACAAGTTTGAATTATTATTATTATTAATAAACAAACATTAAACAATCAGTCTTTTTGAAGATAAACATTAATTTTTCACTACAACGTTATCTATAGAACCAAAATTACCTCTAAAAGATACTCCTATATCGCATCTATATAATAATACAAAAGTCTGACTTGTCATCTTTGTCATATTATAATATGTTGCCCCCAGAATTGCAAAAGCAGCATAAATATTTATATACTTATAAATAAATAGATATACTAAAATTGTGCACATATTTTACATAGTACATTTAAAAACATTAGTCAATAAAAATATAATAAACAATAAAGAATCTTATCTATTTCAAATATTGGCAGTGTGAGGTTTAGGTAACACTGTGTTTTAAAAACACGTATTAGTAAATAGTTTCCCAGCTGACGATTAAAACATGATATTTACTCTTCTACCTGGTGAGCAAAAATGATATTGAAATTCTGTGCCTCCTGTGATGAGTGATCTAAGTCGAGTTGTACCCTTTTTGAGATTTTTACATAGAAATGATCAGAAAAAAATTTGCTTTTTTTTGGTCTAACCCACGTTCTTCTAACTATTATAGTTTCGGAGATAATTTTGTGCAAAGTGATATAAGTGGCAGCATTTTTGCAAAAATATCGTGCATATAGATATATTTCAAGTTGTAACCTCAATAAGTAATTTTCTGCGTGCATTATTTTTCGTGCTTCGTGGTATAAGTGCGATTATATTAATTTTCACAAATTTATTTTTAGTATATTTATCGTGAATATAGATATAATTAGAGTTATATCACTTTGAACAGATTTTTTTCAAAACTGATTGAGGTACAATTATACATATACCTAATAATCACAATCTAAATTTATGCCTAATTTGTGATCAGTGATACATCTCGACTTGCATCATTGTGTACAAATCAACATTATCTGTGTAAACGAATATAAATTGAATTGTATCTAAAACTCAAACCAAATCTAGAAAAAAATGTATGAAGAAGGAGACGTGCTAAATGATACAAGTGAAATCGTCAAGTCATACTCTTATGGAGATTGACACCAACCATGCGTTAATTGAGCGTAAGAAGAAGCACATGAGTATGGTTATTCATTTGCAAAGAGATTGGTACCAACTAGTGCGTACAGCTTCAAACAAAACAGCAAAGTTTAGGTAGGTACTGTTATCTAAATGACTTGTGATTCAACATATTTTCAAGCAATTTCTTACTCTTGCATTGGAAAGTTGATGTGGTGTGATGTTTGATCTGTTTTGCATACCAAAGAAAATATTCCCTGTTTTTCTTACACAAAATGAATTCAAGGATGATGAATACAAGACTATGGATTGTTTGAAACGAGGTAAAGCTTACGCTATTACGATTACAATAAAGACAGTACCAATAGCCTACCACTTCAAGATTACTGTTTCAACCGATACGAAGTAATATCTGTTTTGCTATGCTTTATTCAGGAGCGCGATCATGAGTTTTACAGAGTTTTAAAATATTAGGACTTTGTTATTGAATTGTTTTCCTTGCAAGAAATTGACTAAATTCCGAAAAAAGTAGTAATCTGTTGAAGCAAACTCCCGGGGAGAGTGATGGGTGTTGGAGATATTTCAATCGCAGCACCTTTAATTTAGCGACTGTCTGTTGTGAAGTATGAGGTCTAGCGTTGGTATAAGTTAACAGCATTGGGCAAGAGAAATGACCAGTTTCGGTTGTTTAACTGGTGACGTTTCCATCATGGTTTGAAATTGTTGATCTATCTTTATTGTCTGGCCAGATCTTAGGAAGCCATAGTGTATGATACCAGCACTGGTCCACCAAACACACACCAGTAGTTTTTTCTGAGTCAACTTTCGTTTGGGACAGTTTCACCAGTTGGGTTTCGCCAGTTCTCTTGGATTCAACCACTGTGATGAGCATTTCCGACTGTCGTACACCATTATCCTCACTGATAACAATACGATTCAAAATTCCGTCGTTATTGTGACAATTGAGTAATGTAACGCAGCATTTAATGCGTGTTTGTTAGTGTGGTCCACTCAATTCATGCGGTAGGTACCTATTTCTCGAGTTTTTCACTTTTCAAATTTGTTTTAAGTGAATTAATATTATTATATCACTCACACCGAAGCCTGCCACTAACTCTAACATAGTTTGCGATAGATCCGCTACCACAATCATCTTTATTTCTTCATTGTCAACTAGGGTTTCCAGCCGTCCACGTGGTTTGTTTTTAGGTCAAAATTTCCAGAACAAAAACGTTGGAACAAAAATCGTACCATGCTTTCTTTTACATTTACAGTAAGGGTTTCCCCATACGCATCATTAATCCTTCGAATTGTTTTTGCAGTACTGGTGCCACTGTGGAACTCGTATTCGTAAATAATGCGATAAGTTTTCCATTTTTTGAACAGATCGATGTCAAAGAAAAATCAAATTGAGCGAAAACAAATGAATCACTAGATTCAAAAAACAAATTTTGAAATAAATTTAAATTTGGAATACGCCAAGATATATTATGAGATCATAGTAGCCAGTTCAATAAAACGCCAGTTTCATAATATGTAAGGACTTAATCCATACTAATATTATAAATGCGAATGTAACTCTGTATATTATGCTTTCACGCCTAAACCGCAAAACCGATTTTGATGAAATTTGGAACAGAGATAAATTAGACTTTGGAGACCAACATAAGTTATCATTTGTTGCGAAATAAAAGCTTGAAGGGGTTGAAATAGGGGTTAAATCTTTGTGTGGGAGTCCATCATATTGAAGATAAAAACCTTTATATTTTTGCAGTTTACATCCTGGAAATCGATATAAGATACTTCTAAGAATACACCCGAAATGAAGTTGTGGGCATCAGCTAGTATTTTATTAGTGAATTATTGGTTTAGAAGAAGTTTCACAAACGTTGATTTATTTTTGTAAAACTTGTATTTATTTGCACCATAAAAATGCATTTTAGTGAGGGTATAACATGAGTTGTATTATTTAACACATTTTTCAGAAGACCAAAATTTTAGCAAACTGATACAATTCAGCTAAATTGTTAAAATAGGGGACTGATAAGTAAAAAAATCTCATCTTTGAGATATTACATTTATCCTTTGTTTGACCACCATTGGGTTGGGAATATATTCTAATGAGTTATTAGATATTTTTACTTTATGTATATCAATTTACACGAAGACAATATATAGGTGTAACGTAATTTAACTGTACTTGTATCATTTATCACGTAATTTTAGCATCGATTAGAAATTAAAAAAGGTACAACTCACAGGTTTTTCAAGAATTACTTTAAAACTATAATATTTACCGCAAAAATTTAAATACACAGTGAAAGTGAATGTTTTTATCTACAAAAGAAAGCACTCAAGTTTAACCTAGCCCAATTAGATCGCGAACTAGAATTTTTTTAATCTTGTTTTTGCTCTCCTGTAAAATGGTGATTTTTGACTTGTATCACCTGTCACAGGAGGCACATTATTATTTCCTCATAGAACTTCTCAACCTACCGAACTCGAAAAGAACTAACAAAATGTCGAAATTGCCGGCAATAGATGTTGCTTCTTAAGCACTATGGCCTGTAGCAGATCTCCTCAGCGCCTCTGCTGCAGCGGTTTCGCTACGAAGGTTTCACGGCTGAGATGTGCTAAAGGCCTACGTGAACTCAGAAATGCAGTCCCACTGGCTTTGTAAACAGTATGAAGTCGCCGCTATGAAACAGCTGAATCAAACGTGTGGCTTTTATAAAAACAACGTTAAACAAATTAACGTTATTCGCTTCTATTCGCTTACTGTTCACTCTCTTTTTAACGCTAAATAAGGTTCTTTTTTGCTGTCACAATTAATTGATTTAGATATATTTTCATTGTCTTAAACGGACTGATAAAATTAAAGTATTAATAGAAAAAATATTTACGTAACATTTTGATATACTTAGTTATCATATAATTTATTGATAAATAATATTGTATCTTGTAATAAATGAACACAACCATTCAACTCATTTTGACTAGTTTCATTTTCACTTCGAATGATTCATCCGACATTATTGGTCGATGGCTACCTGTGATGAGGCATCCGACATGCTTCTGAAAAAAAAAATTGCAGTGAAATGAAAATGTTGGTAGTCTAATGAAATCTAGTAAATTATGTTAGTATGAAAAATGGCATCTAGGCCATCTATGGCCACCTAGGTACGCCAACTTGCGTATGTGTTTTCTTAAAAAACAAAGCATAATAGTTCAAAGATCCTCACTTCTTGGTGCACTTTTCAATGTAGTAGTTCGTGAAACGCAATCGCTTTCTTCGGATTCTGATCTCATTTGAAAACTTGTTTCTGAAAATATTATACATAAATGAAAATTTAATATAACTAACTAATAATTATTATTAATAGCAGATGTTGCAGTCTGATAGTTCATTCAAATGAAAGTACGGATTTCGATTCTTAGATTTCACGATTATATTATCAGACGTTAGTGATAATAAACTGGACCGGAAGCTCGGCATGCTCTCCGAGGCACCGAGGAAATGAAAATTCCACAACCCATTGACCCTTTGAGTCACCGATATGACTCTTATTTGTCTACGGATCTCATCATTTCTCCGTGCATATATCTTTCGATCGCTCACTCACTAAGTTTCCATAGCACGACCACTTCTCACTGTATGCTATCACTACGGTCTTTAGGAACTGAGGGGTTTTGAAAAAGAAGAAATCTGGAAGCTTTCCGTATTAAAACTTACCACTGTCATATCTAGCTTTGCTGTTGCCTGGGAGGTGCATTCGCGTGGGAACCTCCTGGTTGTCGACGTGGCCGAATGTACGGAAACCAATCGCGAACTGTGCGTAAGGACTTATTTCGTACAGCTCTGCAATAGAAAAGAATACCACCCGTAAAAGTCTCGGTAGAGAAACACAGATTACTCCTGCACGATTTTAATCCTTCAGTGTCATTAGGGGAAAGTTTCTATTGAATTTTTCTTACCATTAATACCATAATCGTGCAAATACATTGAAAGATGTACTGCTGTTAAAGTACTGCTAAATACAGAAGAGTCATATTTAATACTATATCATATTCAAATACTGAATCAAGGTTAATTGGCCTCTTCTCTATACCTACTCATTTCAGTACGGGAAAAAATCTTTTATCAAAATAAAGTTCAAAAACTGAATACACATCTTAAAAATTGCACCGCAGGTGTGCGGTTCATATCAATCTTCTTTTTGCCTATCTCGTTATCAAAATCCAATGAGTGGTTTGGCCATGGCAAGGGAATCGATGAATTGACTCGGTAACTGCTGAATAACCTATAAAAATATTTCACCTGGCTTACCATGCTTATTGTCTGCAGTGAGATGCACGGGCGTGCTGTACACTCTGTTGTTGACTTCGGCTGGAATGCTTTGTGGAGTATTGACTGTCGCATTGCTTCTCTCCGATTTGCATTCGCCCGTGAGTGAATTTCTATATTCCGTTAGTCTTTGGTGGCTGAAAATTGTATTGCGAGACTTAGGGCGTGTTTCACTACCTTTTGATAAGTGTCGGATAGCCTAAACGTAAGTTTTGTTACTTACTTATTTTAAAGACAAAATATTTATGTGAATAAGCTATTATATCCGACACTTATTAGAAGTTGTTAAAACAGGCCCTTAATCATGATTTACGTCGTGTAAGTTACGTTAAGTTAATAAGTAGTAAGATCGAAAAATCCACTTACTGATGTCGTTTGACTAGAATGTACATGCACGTTATCAAGCAAATCAACAGTAGTATCGAACTGCATACAATAACCAGCATGTTTATGTCGAAGTTGTCCGATGGTGGTCCTATTGATTCTGAAAACAAGTAATTATAAATTAAAAATTTATAAAACCCCGACATTCGCCATTTTGTGGTCGCGGCCATCTTGGATTTATGTCGCGTCACCTAGCTCTGAACGATAGACAGATCTCTCACGAACATCTTGGAGCCTTTGTTCCGCTTAATCGTTTATTTGACATGCATGGTGTTGAAGTATCTGTAGATCGCGCATCTGTCTTGTATAAGAGATCTGCCAATAAGCAGACACAAGTCTCCCGAATACGGTCTGAGAGCGTTTTGTTTCTGTTTCATGATGCGTTTTAAAGAACGTTAGAGACCCCGCAGACATACAATTTCAAGTTACTACCGACTATCGAACAACTAAATCGCGAACTTTCACAATTTAATCGGTCAACTTTTAAATTGGACGTAATCGGAAGGGAATTTCGATTCTGATACAATCGTCGTCCAATTATTTAATTGAACGATTTAGTTGGTTATGATGTGCGGGGTGTTATAAGTCACTGTGCTTATAAGTATACTCTGCGATTTAGTTGGCCAACTTGAAATTGTATGTCTGCGGGGTCTCTTAGACTTGACAGACTAGACTGCTTTTCGTTATAATTCTGTGATAATAATTATTTAGTTTCACGGGCTCATATTTTTGTAGATACATAAATCTGAGCATATTTTTACTTACCTCCAAGTAGGGTAGTTGTAGCGTACATATAAAGCGACGTAGATATACCCGCGGCGTTCTCAGCGACTATCCGTATCTGGTACCACTGAGCTGGCACCAGCTCCGCTATCACGAACGAGTTCGGCTGGTTCAGAATTGACGGTGAGTAATGGTTCCACGACTGGTCCGGTAGGGGCTGCGGATTATCGATGAATCTGATACTTTATTTCTTAAATATCTTCTCATACAAGGTTACCAAAATAAAATCAGTTTTCGACTTCGACGCAACCGTTCGCGTTGGCACATAGATTACAACGATAGTTATAACCCCCGGCACGTAAGTCGACCGGTGACCTTCAAGTGCGCGCAGCGTCGTACGAGTGAGCGGGACACAATACGATTGGAGAGCCAATCAGCGCTTACGAGGGATCCGCGAGAGCTAATCAGTGCTTACGAACGATCCCCACGCCCTCCCCGCGACCCCCTCACACTCCGAGATACCTTGTTTTCGACTTCTGCGCATTGAAAGTCACCGGTCGACTTATTTGTCGTGATTTGTTCGTCAGTGTTGAAAACGGGTGCGAACATGTCAAATGTACTAGCACGAACATAAAGTAAGATACCTCACCTCGCATCTCGCACCTCGCACTGTGCATGTTCATATGCATATATTTGTTTTTAACCAATGCGACATTGAGGTAGCGAGGTAAAGTGTGAAGTACGAGGTGTGCAGTGAGAGGTCAGAGAGATAGCGAGGTAAAGTGTGAAGTACGAGGTGTGCAGTGGAGGTCAGAGAGATAGCGAGGTAAAGTGTGAAGTATGAGGTGTGCAGTGAGAGGTCAGAGAGATAGCGAGGTAAAGTGTGAAGTACGAGGTGTGCAGTGAGAGGTCAGAGAGGTAGCGAGGTAAAGTGTGAAGTACGAGGTGTGCAGTGAGAGGTCAGAGAGATAGCGAGGTAAAGTGTGAAGTACGAGGTGTGCAGTGAGAGGTCAGAGAGATAGCGAGGTAAAGTGTGAAGTACGAGGTGTGCAGTGAGAGGTCAGAGAGATAGCGAGGTAAAGTGTGAAGTACGAGGTTTGCAGTGAGAGGTCAGAGAGATAGCGAGGTAAAGTGTGAAGTACGAGGTGTGCAGTGAGAGGTCAGAGAGATAGCGAGGTAAAGTGTGAAGTACGAGGTGTGCAGTGAGAGGTCAGAGAGATAGCGAGGTAAAGTGTGAAGTACGAGGTGTGCAGTGAGAGGTCAGAGAGATAGCGAGGTAAAGTGTGAAGTACGAGGTGTGCAGTGAGAGGTCAGAGAGATAGCGAGGTAAAGTGTGAAGTACGAGGTGTGCAGTGAGAGGTCAGAGAGGTAGCGAGGTAAAGTGTGAAGTACGAGGTGTGCAGTGAGAGGTCAGAGAGGTAGCGAGGTAAAGTGTGAAGTACGAGGTGTGCAGTGAGAGGTCAGAGAGGTAGCGAGGTAAAGTGTGAAGTACGAGGTGTGCAGTGAGAGGTCAGAGAGGTAGCGAGGTAAAGTGTGAAGTACGAGGTGTGCAGTGAGAGGTCAGAGAGGTAGCGAGGTAAAGTGTGAAGTACGAGGTGTGCAGTGAGAAGTCAGAGAGGTAGCGAGGTAAAGTGTGAAGTACGAGGTACGTATATTCAAATCAGTCCACCCGTTTGAGCGCCACAGGGAAACAGACAGACTGACATATACACACACACACACACACACACACACACAGACACGGCAAACTTATCGGTCGGTCGGGGGTTAAAAATACCGTCAAAATTCTTTGATTTTCCGTAATAAAAGTATCCTATTTCCGTGTCCAAGATGCTTATTTTCTCTATAAGAAAATTCATAGCAAGATAGAATTATTTGCTAAAGAATTATAATAAATGTTATAAAATACAAAAACAATAAGTCCAGCAGTTTTAATCTAAAAAAATCCCACAGAGAGGTCTTTTATAAACACGAATCTCAATTGCGAACAGGAACAATGACAAACAGACGCAAAGTTTAATTAATATGCAAAAATTTGCATCCTTTGAAATGCAAAAATGAAAATCTTTTTGAACGTTTTATTAATTACAACTCGATGCCCGAGACTTCGTCCGCGTGGATTTCCGTGGAATGGTGCTTAGTTCAGGGCTCGAAAAAAAAATTTTGGTAAGCGTTTCAATAAGTGCAACTTTAATTTATCGCGCGGCGTGCATGACTGATGTTTTTCGTCCTGCCATGTGCAATCTGTTTTTTTTTAAAGAATATTAGTCATGATTAAGAACATGATTAATATTCTCCTTTCTTCTCCAAATAAGCGAAAGCTTGTGTTGGGAGTGGGAATGACACTAATGTAACGGGTGGGGTTTGAAACGTCAACCTTTTGGTTTTCGATTTCCTGCATACAATTCCTTGTAGTATAACTTCTAGGAGCAGCGTTTGATGCGTTGGCGTTGCCGTTTCAACCGATTGACTTCCACTAGGTACTGGACAAAGGTCTTCCAAAGATCTCTTATAGGCATTTTCACGGTCTCACGTCATGTTCGCTTTATGACTCTCTTTATTTACGACTAGATGATGCCCACGGCTTCGCCCGTGTGGATTTAGGTTTCTAAAAATCCCGTGGGAACTTTTGATTTTCCAGAACAAAAAGTAGCCTATCTGTAGTAACCCGTCACCAAAACGGAAAAATTCCGCGGGATCCCTACGATTTCGGAATGCAATTCCTTACAGCATCAGGGTTGAGGAGTTGAATATGTACCTACTTGAGTTCATTCAACGATAAAGTCTTTAATTGGTACCCCCAATATCAATTTAAATAACCGACAGTTCCTAAATCCCATGAGTTTTGGGGATCAGGTCCCCTACAGCATCAGGATTGAAGAGTTGGAATCCAAATTTTAGTGTCGCAATGTTTCTCTATCGATAAAAAAAAAAATTACGCAAATCGGTTCAAAAATCTCGGAGATATCGGTGTACATAGGTAGAAAAACACTACTCCTTTTTTGAAAGTCGGTTAAAAAAGTAGCCTATGTTACTCCCTGGTTAATTCTCTATTTGTATGTGAAAGTCCCGTCAAAATCGGTTCAGCCGTTCCGAAGATTAGCCCGTTCAAACAGACTTATTTATTTCGATATTACAGACAGACACTTCAATTTTATTTATTAGTACAGATTATCTAGTGACTCTCTTTATTACGATATCTAAGATTCTCACCATTCTATTTTCAGCTCGTCTCCACATTTTCCCTCCGTACTCTCTGTAGTCGACCTCCCATCGCGTAATTTCACAGCCATTCTCATCCCAACCGCTCAGTTGTATGTAGATGTGGCTCGAGTTACTCCAAAACCATTCCGTTGTCGTTGGTGAAATTGGAACTGAAAATCGAAAAAAATATTAAGTTTTTTCATCCAAGCAAAGGAATTAATTTTAAGGATGAGAAGGTTAACAGATTAGTTTGAAATAAGATTCAAATTGTTTAAGGGGGTCTAGAAACTCATCTTTCTCATAATGTTTTGAAAACAACCAGTGCAAAGGCTTGCCACTTTCAGCCACAAGGCGATTTGCTATAAACGCAAACAATGTGTATTAAAAAAAATCTTTCACACTTTCCACTTAGGTACTTTTCCATATTAGATTGCGTCTACACTTATAATTAAGAAAATGTCAAAAGCATTATCATTAAAGTGCTAATTCGGTTATATAATTATGTAAAACTCAAAGCAAAAGTTTGCCAAACTTTGCACAGTATTCCTTATGTTCAAAACTAAATTTGTCTTACCTCCGCCCAAAGTTGTAGCATCAACATAAGCCGGCTGAGAAGAACCAACACTATTGGCTGCTGTCATTCTTAGAGAGTATTTTGTACCACACTTCAGACCCTCTAGTGTATACTCTTGTACCCCTTGAATAGTGGTGCCTTTGTCCGACCACGTGTCCTGCCACATTCCGTTTGCTTCTTTCCACGTCAGTTCGTATGCTGGAATTAGTTATTTGATTAGGTGTTTCTGTATTGTCATCTTATTCATATACCTAAATCTTTACTTTGAATGCTGACCCAGCCATGAAATGAAACATTTTCCAACCTTAAATTAATTATGATTTATCCAATATGTTGGGAGTTTCGATGAACTACATATTTTTGGGAATAACACACGTGATGATTTTTTTTGATTTTCATTATAGCGAGCGGAATATGAACAAAATCGACACACCAAACAAACCAGTTGAATATTATCAGTTTCAATTTTATTGATGTCATCTTTTAAAACGATTTTGTTTCCCAATGCATTATTATTCAAATAAAATGTTCGCAATTTCAATAGTTGCATTTACAAATGGTTATCCAAATAGTAATACTTAATAATACAAATAGTTTCACCAAATTCTAAAATCAAATGACATTTGGTAAGACTACTAGGAGAAACTACTTAATTTTTTAGGACTCTAGTAGATATTATTTGATGCTTCTGAAGTATTCAACTTACTGATCTTTTGATTTTTCCCTCCAACCTTCCTGGGCTGATCCCATTGCAAATACAAAGCATTCTTGTGTGAGGTGACCCTCAACACAGGCGGCTCCGGCGTGGGCAGTACTGACACTTCGTACGAGACTGAATCCGAGCCGTACAGGTTCTTCGCTAAGCAAGTGTAGTTCCCACTCAATGATTGATCTATGTCTGAAAAAAAAATTAATTAGTACGTTAACAGTAGTGGTTAATTCAGTTACCTGCAAAGATTCCTGCTGGATTTTGAGACCGATGTTGTCATTATTAAATTACTAATTATTTATCTATTTTTTCAATTTTCAGAAAGAAAAAAAGAATTGTGTAGGATTTAAAAAGCCTAGCACTCATGATCATCTATCAACCCTTTACCGGCCCACTACAGGACGCGGGTGAAAAGGGTTTAGATCGCAGTCCACCACGCGGGGCAAGTGCGGATTGATAGACTTCATATGCTTTTGAGAACATTATGGAGAACTTTCAGGTGTACAGGTTTCCTAGCGATGTTTTAGTTCACCGTTAAATCAAGTGATATATTTAATTACTCAAAAACGCACATAACTCCGAAAAATTGATGTGCATGCCGGCGATCGAACTGAGTACCCCCGAAAGAGAGGTCGAAGTCTGAACCATTATCTATCACTAGACTAGCACTTGGACTATTGCCTAGCAGTGCGATAACTTTTTTTTATATTTAAGAAAAGTAAAAACCTTACTGTTAATCAGCAGGCTGTCATCGTGGTTCCTCGTGAATCGTGGGTGGTGTGTGATGATGTTGTGCTTGTGGTACCACACGGTGCGCGGCGGCGGGGAGCCCACGCACTGGCACACGAGCAGTAGAGAGCTGCCCACGCCCACTGATACCGCTCCACCGAGAGATGCTACGCCTGCTACAACTGAAAACAGAGAGAGATAAACATTTTAGGAAAAATTAAACCGACTTCAATATACCCCGGGACCACCTAGGAAGACCCTTTCAAACAAAAAAAGAATTTTCCAAATCATCTTGGTAGGCATCTTTGATTATCTGAGAGTAATTAATCAAAGCTAGGCATCTTCGAGTAATCGGAGAACATACATAAAAAGATTCCGACGAATTGAGAACCTCCTCCCTTTTTGAAGTCGGTTAGTTAAAAGAGATGACATAATCTGACATGACTGAGCTGAGCGCATAAATAAAATAAAGTGCATTGTTGGGGTTATTGAAAAAAATTACCATATTTCGAAAGTTTAAGAGTTTGCACAGCGATATCCTAATGTACGAGTTGGTGCCGTTTACAGAGACCATATTTGTGACTCTTCGCTACTTCAGCTGAGGGTGCCTCAGAAAATACTCGTAGGTACTCGTATCCTGTGGTACACAATCTCTAAACACAATTATTGTCATGTAGTGCTATCTCTTTCACAACATTCCCTGCGGAAAAAGATAGCAATGCATTTAAACCTGTCAATTTAGTTCAGAGATTGTGTACAATAGAAAATCTTATGTTCTTACCTCTAGAGTTGAGTTCAACGTGAACCCGGTTGCTGAGCGCGCCTTCCCCGGCGGTGGTGTGAGCGCGCACGAACACCTCGTACTGCATGCCAGTGGTTAACCCTGACAGGGGGAACGTCAGCTGACGCGACAGGTTCGACTCCTGCGTTGGTTCCACCCGATAGCTTTGGGGTGCGTTCGTACTGAAATAATGATATACAAACTTGCGCATCTTAATGTATATAATTCTTCTGTACGTGTGTTTGTCACCTAAATGGCTGGACCGATTTAGATGAAATTTTGTATGAATATTTCAATGGATTCCTGGATGGTTTAAAAACACAATTGAACGCGATAGGTGACGCTGATGTTGGTATGTCACCGAGCAGGACGACGTCTGCCGGGTCCGCTAGTTTTATTAAGTATTATATACCTATTGGTTACACTAAGTACTACTTTAGTACGAATTTTTACAGTTTTAGTGGACCTACCACGAGTTGCATCATGCCTTAGGTATAGCCATTGCCTCTTGTGAAATAAAAATGAATGCACGACTTTTTTGGAGGAACATGGATCATTATATTATATTCTGAAGCTATAATATAGATTTTATAGAAAATCACGATAATATTTTATTAACATTTTATATATTATTAACATTTACAAACTCATACAAAGTAATGGTAATGTCGTCAGTAGTTTGAATAAGGTCAGAGAAGCCATTCAAAATCAAATAGAAAGTATTATTACCTGGTAACAGGTTTGACGTAAACAGTATAGTGGGTGATTTCTCCGTTAGGCTGATCAGGTTTCTTCCAACTGACGAGTAAAGACGTGGGAGATGATATCAAGGCTTTGATGGCGGACGGTGGTCCGGGCACTGTTTACAACACACAATTTGACAAATAAACAAAAAAATTGTACCTATGATGACATACGTTTATACAAATGATGTAGTAGTTCCCTAAATATACGCTAAGAATTAGAAAGAACAACAAAGTTCCTTTAACGATAAGAGAAACTGCGATCTTTCATAAATTAAGTTGACCTTTCAATCAAGATCTTATATCAAACAAGAACGTATTATATCAAACAATCAATTATATCAAACAAGAACGTATAAACAAATCCACGCAAGCATGATTTGTATAGTTAAAAAAATCTAAGTGGTAGTCAATTAAATATAATAAAACTTACCGTCCTGTAAAGTGGTGCATACGACAGGGTACGAGAAAGGCCCAATGCCATAGTTGGAGAAACCGGCAACTTTTATCGTATAATTGGTGTACTTGAGGAGGCCCTGAAGATACAACTCCGTGTGTGGCGTCGTAACATTTAACCAAGGACCATCTGGAATTTAAAATATTTTATCCCTTGATTTCAAAAATAACAAATGTCTCGAACAAGAGTGTGATATTGAGTATTAAAAAATATTTAGAAGTTTAAATCAACAAGAAAATAGCAGTAGACTATCTTCATTATCAACTCATTTCTGGTATTGCAGGGCACGGGTCTCCTCTCAGAATGGAAAGGATTAAGGCCTTAGTCCATCACGCTGGCCAAGTTCAGATTGGTAGACTTCACACGTCTTTGAAACTACTATGAAAAACTCTCAGTTATGCAGGTTTCCTTACGATGTTTTTCCTTCACCGTTGAAGCAAGTGATATTTAATTGCTTAAAATGCACATAACTTCGAAAAATTGAGATGCGTGCCGGTGATCAAACTTGGTCTTAATCATTAGGTTAAACTATGAAACACTGTGAATGTTGTTGGATTAGTTTTTATTTAAAAGGAATTATTACCATCAGTACAATAATGAGTGACATATCCCAATAAAGAGTGCGAGTTGGCTAGCGGCCGCCACGCCGCGCGCACAGATGTCGACGATGAGCCCACACACTCAACGCTTGATGGAGCTTCTTCTGGCGCTGGAAAAGTTTTGATAGCACTATTATATCTGCTTTTGTTAAAAAAACTGCGATCTCACCTGACGGTAAGTGACAATGCAGTCCAAGATAGAAATTTTTACTATAATATGGTAATTTTTGCTAAACCCATACCGATTATATATATTTAATAAATCAGTTTCTACGCGGCATCGCACCAGAACGCTAAATTGCTAGGCGGCATGGCTTTGCGGGTAGGGTGCTAATTATGTGTGTTTTTCTTTGTTGGGGATACATAACCGGGGAAATATTATTACAGTCATCCATTTTAGTTTTTATGCCCTATATATTAGTATTTCACTTATATTTCTAATACTATATTTTTTTGTCTATAAGATGTCAATCTAGTTTATCTTTTATCATATTTGATTACATAATTAGGTGTATATGGTTAATATTTACCTCCTTCCCTTGTAGTCTGATAAACGGGTAGAGAAAATGGGCCGTTCCCCGCTGAATTAAACGCACTCACTGATACTGCATACCTATTTACATATAATTGAATTATTACTAATTATCTTATGTGTGATAAATAAAAAAAATATACGTACATATTAAATCAATCAATAGAACAAAATAAGAATAACACTGGTCCCAAAGTAACTCCTTAAAGCATACCTCGTATTCTTAAGAAGACCACTCAAAATCGTCTCTTGTTTTCCTTTTCTCGGCGAGACCTTCACCAATTTAGTCTGAGAATCATTTGCACCTGAAAGTTATAATACTTATTAACATATTTCACCATAAAATTCTATCACAAGCAGTCAGAACTAATTTTAGTGAAACAGTTGCAAAATACTTTTTTTATATAAACTGGAAAACAAGTATCTCCTTTTAGCTATATTTGTATGTTTGCTCGTATCAGATGATCAACATAATTTTAATAAATAAACTTGTCTTTCGATTTTTGATAATAATAATTATATCTCTGACTATATTGGCTGACTATTTCAACTCATCATAACTAATTTTGGGATTGCATGTACGAATGCATGCTTGAAATTGAATTCATACATGAAAACACAAGCAGAATTTTTGCATTTAAAAAATTTCGTGAGGAATCGTAAGGCTAGGCGTATGCTGAAAAGCAGGCGACGCAGCACAGCACAGTACAGCACAGTGCAGGGCAGGGCAGTTGACGCAGACATGTGCCCCCTCCGTATGCTGCGATGCAGCTGACATTCGCATCCTAGCTAGTTCTCACCCATAAATAACTCTTTCAATGTCTTTTTTGAATAGTCTGGATGATTTGTATCATACAAACAAGGTTCACAACGAACTAATTCAATTAAATGTTCTGTCATTGCAAAAAATATATAAAATATTGTTAATAAATACGTCTCGGCGTGCACGCGTCGCGCAGAACTCTGTGCCGGCACTACAACGAGACGCAGAGCAGGACAGACACATGTCTGCGTCGCACGTGCCTACGCCGCAGCTTACGTAGTTCAATGACGTTCCATGCTTTACAAAATCTGCTCTGCTCTGCGCTGCGTGGACCTGCGTCGCCTGCGTTTCAGCATACGCTTAGCCTAAATGTCAAATAAGTTATATTGGTCGAAAACTTAGCGATGCCTTTCGAACCAGCGGTCCATGGTAAGTAAGATTCCTTGAAATCTAACCATAAGGCTCTGAAGAAGAATTTGTAGCATAGTAACATACCAGCTTCTCCGCTGATTCTTGGAATAGCCTTGACATGGTAGCCCTGCAGTGCTCCGTTATGGGTCTCCCTTGTGGGTGGTATCCATGACACGAACAGCTCCCCCGGGTTGTCCGTCTGTTGCACTTGGACGCCGAGAGGGCTCGACGATGGTGCTGAAGTATGATAAAAATAGACAATTAAAAATTTATTAATCAATATTATTCCTATGGTTGGCTGGATGTGTATCCTAGACTATTGATCAACCAGAAAATGGGAATGCTTATTAAAGATAACGTAAATTCTGAGATTAGTAAATGCAAGCATAACAATAAACTAAGCAATTATGTAAATAAAGATGGAGCGTTAATGGCGAATAATGGGACAGAATTTAATTACACATACTTTAAGTAAGTAGGCACATCACTGATTAACAGCCTACAAACTCCGAGAAGAACGATGAAAAAACACTTGGATCAACTGAAATTTTTAAATGGAAAAGTTGAATAGCATCTAACAGTAATCGTGGAAGATCGAATCGTCAACTAATAGACTGTGTTGGGATCAAGATCAATTTATTGATCAGGGCTTATTTTAACTGTAAATTAAAAAAAAACGCTCTACACTTACCGCGGTTTTTTTTCGAAATGCACCCAATTTTGATTTTTTACTGCACCTACTCGTGTAAACGTTCTAGCTGAGTCGGACGAATGCCCCAAGGGGAGCGGGGGGAGCGCATCGTACCCGCGCGCTTTTTATACACCTAACTATTAGCGCGTTCATTTAAAAAGACAAATCCGCTTTGGGCACCATAACCGCTTTGGGCCTCTTTCCCCTACGCATATCATCTGTTCACCTAAAAAATGTGACAAGGGACATACATACAGCTAAAATTAAATAATGATCCTATACCTTCTTGTAACGTAGTGAAATGCACAGGTTGGGTGTAGGGGCTGAGGTCGACTTGGTTGCCGGACGCGATCCGCACTCGATAGTCCACCGCTGGCTGCAGGTCTCGCAGCTCTATGCTTTGACGAATTTCGCTTTCTTGTCTAAATAATAAACATACAATAATGTGGCTAATTCTGTTGTATACAATCTCTAAACCTAAACTAAAATGACAGGTCTAAATTTATTCCTATCTCTTTCACAGTGCTCACTGCAGAAAAGGATAGCAATAGATTTAGGCCTGTCATTTTAGTTTAGGTTTAGAGATTGTGTACAACAGAATTAGCCACGATATCATAATATTAAAGTCGTCAATCTAATGACAAATAAAAAATTCGCCAAACGGTTCTCATTTTTGTAGTAGGTAAGACACAAGAGAAAAAGCCATACAGAATAATTTATGTGAAGGAGTGTTTTAATAATAATTATGAAGTTACAATAGTCTCCAATTTTAAGTTTAGGCAGAGTTTAACTTATTTGTATCCATTTACAAATAAATACCGTTGTTAGTAAGTACCTACCCATAGAATAATTAGGTCCACGTTAATCTAAGACTCTATAATTAGAGCATACTTACCTCGTAATATTGATAGTCTTGGCCGAGTCCCACATGGTGTAATGGTTGGAGGAGTACTGCAGGCTGTAGTACTGCACATGCGATATGATCGTGTCTCTCCATGACAGTTTCACTGATGAACTGGTTACGGAGTCCACTTGAAGGTCCATCGGAGGGGTAGGCGGCTCTGTGATACAAAACAAAATTTTACGTAGGCATCTAATTGAGAATTTAGCCCTTTTTGAAGTAGTTTAAAACGAAGACATTCTTCAACGAAGTTCTTCAAAGAAGTCAACAAGAAGAAGAAGAAGTATTCTTTTTTACCTTGTGACATTCTGGTCGTTCTTCTTTTATTGGAATTGAAATCTGAGATAATATTTACTTATGCATAACTAGCTGATGTCAGCGACTTCGTCCGCTCGTATTCTTATAAATCTCATCCCCAATTTAACCAACTTCGGGGTAGAATTTACCTAATTTCAGAAATACGTATTTTTTTATTTTTAACCGACAATACAAATACCGATTTTCATTGATATAACTTTAAAAATGACGGAATTTCATACAAACTTTCGTCCCCCATTTAATCCACTTGGGGGTAGTTTTTCCAAAATTCCTTAAACATTCTTTATTTTTAACCGAAAACCTAAATACCAGTTTTCATGGATATAACTTGAAAAATGACGGACTTTCATACAAACGTGCATTCCCTATTTAACCCCCTTAGGGGTGGTATTCACAATAATCCTTTCTTAGTGTATGCCTACGTCATAAAATGAAGCTACTGTGAAAATTTCATGTTTCTAGCTACAATAGTTTAGGCTGTGCGTTGATGATCAGTCAGTCAGTCAGTCAGGACAAGCCTCTTTTTATTAACCCCCGACGCAAAAACGACGGGGTGTTATAAGTTTGACGTGTCTGTGTGTGTGTGTGTGTGTGTGTGTGTCTGTCTGTTCCCCTGTGGCGCTCAAACGGGTGGACCGATTTGAATGCGGTTTTTTTTTGTTTGAAAGGTGAATTAGTCGAGAGTGTTCTTAGCTATGTTTGATGAAAATCGGTCCAAGATGGCCGCCGCTACACAATGGCGGATGATATATTTTTTCACAACTCCCTTGATATGGGTATCAAATGAAAGGGCTTGACTAGTAGAATAGCACTATTGCAAATTCAAGATGGCCGCCGCCACTAAGTAAATGGCGAATGTCGGGGGTTTTTTAAATTTTCAATTTAGACTTGTTACAGATTGGCTATTCTTTGTTCAAATTGGCCACAGCAGGCAGGTGAAGATTATTTTGGAGTTATAAAAAAAGATGAATGGGCTATTCAAATTTATTGCTCACCAAGTATATTTAAACGAATATTAAACGTAGCAACACCGTAGGGGTTGCTCGCTCTACACTCGTACGTTCCACCGTCTCTCCCTTCCACGTAATTGATGTTGATTGTACTCTTCATACCATTTGAGTTTACCGTCTCTGATATTGTAATCCTGAAAAAAAAAATAGATGCTACCTAAGAAAAATGAAAAAAAAAACAAGGCGGAGAAGAAAAATGAATAAATTATCCGACGGTAGAATATAATTCTAGATTTTAAAGACCAACGCCATCTATATTTTGTACAAGGAACTGACTGCTGTAGATGCGTGCAGAAATGTTTAAAATTTTTCATCCACCACCCACCAGTTTGCTCTACGCTCTATGCTCCTTTCTCGTAGTCCTTTGGTTATCATCTAGTTTTATAAATTTTTGATAGATGGCTCTGTCAAATTATAAATCTTTAAAAATATAGTTTTTTAAAATTATGTATTTAAAGATGATTAATTAAAGTAGCACGTGTTTGCTAGTGGATGAACCCTTTATAATATTGTAATCGTATTAATCCAAGAACTTTTAAAGCATTAGAATTAATGAGTTCATCAGACTTAGACTTAACTATATAGGTATACTTATAAGTTAATTTGTGTACCTATTTAAAAAATATCTATTGCTGTTTAGATTCATTTTAAAACGTATTTGCATTCTAGCTATGGCTGATATGGCTGATTATATACCAATTTGTTCTACTATTGTTGTCATTATAGTTGGTCCACAGTTGGCGGGTTCAAAAGTTTTTGATTAATGGACGGACGCTAGATTACTGTTTCATATTTTTACGACAAGCGCATCACTAGCTAACCGTTATGTGGACAAGCAATCGAGTGTATAACCCCCGCCACGTAAGTCGACCGGTGACCTTCAAGTGCGCGCAGTCACTGACACAGACAGAGTGAGCGGGACACAATACGATTGGAGAGCCAATCAGCGCTTACGAGGGATCCGCGAGAGCTAATCAGTGCTTACGAACGATCCCCAAACCCTCCCCGCGACTCCCTCACACCCCGAGATACCTCATTTTCGATTTCTGCGCATTGAAGGTCACCGGTCGACTTATTTTCCGTGACGTATAATCAAAGCGAGGTTTACAGGGCGCAATACCTTGAAGATGTGAATTCGACTGGTTTTCCATCTAAGCTCCATTTTATCCGTATAGGATTGTCGCCTAACGGTTGACATACGAGTGTGATCGGCAACCCCATCTTCGTGGTCAGGTTCATTCCCATGGACTCGAAGTGCACCGGCTCTAGAAACAATTTGGAAGTTAGTCATTCAATTCAATGAGGTCGCAATTTCAATTGGTTTTTCCCGAACCCTTTTTTTTTTTTTATTGCGAAATAGGCTAACGCTTGACGACAATCATTCCTGAACAGCAATGATGAGGTCTAAGTTGGAACGCGCTTGCCTAGAAAATGCCTATTCACTCTTGCCTTGAAGGTACTTAAGTCGAACGAGGCGGGAAACACGGAAGCCGGAATGGCGTCCCACACCCTAGCGGTTCGTATCACAAACGTCGACCGAAAGCGTTTTGTTCGAGCAGACTGAACGTCAACCACATAGCGATGCCATCGTTCTCGACTTCTCGCTGTTCTGTGGTGAAATGGTGAAGGTGATTGCAAATTTTAGTTTGTATGTTCAACCAGCTTCCAACATATCAGATCATGTGATCGGTAAACCTTAGGTGTGATTTATAGAAGTCACAAAGTAGTAACAGGAGCTGTGAAGTGGCTAGGACTTACCTATTATATACGACTATCTTACGTATACCTAGTTTAGTTTAGTTAACTTCCATCAGTCATCGTCGTTGTTATCAACTGATAGACGTCCACTGCTGGACATAGGTCTCTTGAAGGGACTTCCACACGTCACGGTCTTGTGCCGCTTGTATCCAGCGGCTCCCTGCTACTCTTGATGTCGTCGGTCCACCTAGTGAGGGGTCAGCCAACACTGCGCTTTCCGGTGCGAGGTCGCCACTCCAGCACCTTGGGACCGCAACGTCCATCGGTTCTCCGAACTATGTGCCCCGCCCCACTTCAGTTTCGCAACCCGCTGAGCTATCTATCTTGTTTTTGAATTATGGTTTATTTCTCTTAATAATTAGCTTCATAAAAAAACTCAAAAACGAGAAATTAATCATTTGTAATAAACTATTTTACTTACTATTGACACTGATCCATAGATTCTTGTGCAACGGCTCTCCGACGCCATTGTCCACGTGGCAAGCATATTCTCCCTCATCCGCTAGAGAGACCACCTCTAAGGAAAGCGAACCATTTGGATAGCTAGATACTCCGCCACCAGCCAGGTCTAGTATTGGTCGCCAGATTCCTAATGCAGCTGAAAAAAATTTAACTTCACAATTTTTGTTAATATATTTTGGCGCATTTTCATAATAGTTGTGTGAGTCGATGTTTGATGAAAACTTTTGTTTACGCGGATGTTGACCTTAGTTTTGGCAGTAATGGCGTTACGCGATTTTGAATGTCCGGCGCATATTTTTAAATTTTGTTCCATCGAACTATTACGCTTAGAATGGAAGTTTCTAACAAATTTCCGCTCGAAACGTAATCTATAAACCAACCCATGTGTGCCCTGTAATTACATTTGCCGACACGCACACAAGCGCATGAGTACCTTGAGCACTGACGCGACGATAGACGTACCGAGTCTTTTAGGCTTGCTAAAAACGGCTTATCGCCGCGTCGACGACTGCCTTTCTTTACCTATTTTACCTATTTATTCTAAGTTTTGTTCATTAAATTAACTTTTAAGGAATTTAATAAAAGAAGGAATTTAAAGAAAGTTATATATATTTTCTCCGCTATCGTACAAGTTAGTATATAATTTTCTGTCAATAAAGATTGCGCGAGAAATACTTGAACCCAATTGAAACCACATGGTATTATTGTATCCATACCGTCTCTTTTCATCCAATGTATCTGAGGCGTTGGATATCCATTCGCATTGCAGTCAACAATACCACGTTGACCGAGAAGAAGAGACGTATTCGTTGGTTCTTCTACCCACTTTGGTGCAACTGTTAAAATAGATTAGAAAATTACTTAAATTATACCCTAAGAATCTACCAGAAACAAAATTTCACAAAGTTCAACTTACCGTTTATATACAGATCAGTGGTCTGATTGACTTTACCGACGTGGTTGGTGGCTATACATGTGTATCTGCCGCAGTGCTCCAGGGAAACTCTTTTGATGATCAAAACACTAAACAGCTCTGAACTTCTTTCGGTTATCTGGAAATTAAATTTTGTTTGTTAGAATATAGTAAAGCTTGACAATAATTCTTCTTGTGTTGCAGATATTCATGGGTGGCAGTAATTGTAAGCACATCAAGTGACGAGCCTGCTCGTTTGTTGGCATTTTCACCAACTTAAAAAAAGGAGGTTCTCAGTTTAGCCTGTTTTTTAATAATAGTTACTGTTACTTTTTAATAATAGACTTGTTTGAAACCAATCCTAAAAAGTTTTACTATTTAACAATTCAGGTTAGAAGTTGTTTCTGAGCTGAAATTATGACTGCATCAGAAGACGCAGTATTGATAGACCTAGTGGGGGTCGGATGCCATAGAACACATCGCAGGGAACCGCTGGATACAAGCGGCATAAGACCGTGGATTGTGGAAGTGTGTATGTCCAGCGATAGACCAGGTCCCAGGTCCAGCGAAAAATAATAATTAGGTTGTTGTAGTAACCTTTAAGCTAGCTGGGATTTTCATGCCGTCTTTGAGCCACGAGAAGAAAATGGGTGGATCCCCACTGATGATGTTGCAAGTAATTTGCACAATCTGTCCTTCCTTTAGTCCCGAACCAACGCGCAGTTCGTCCAATTCTGGTGCTTCTACCACTTGTATTTCAAAGGATCTGGAAACGTTAAGAATGTTCACGTAATTTTAACGGTTTACAATATTCGAATGTGTATTTTGAGGACTCTCTAAAAAAACCCTCGAATATCTTACACTGCGTGAGCAGAGGTCACGCTAGCATCATTCTCTGCTGACAACATTTCTGTGATGCCGATGCGGCCGACACTTGCTGTTGATGTTTCAAGTATATAAAGACGCGCTGTCTTTATATTTTTTGATACCACATTTTTGTGTAATATTTTTGTGAGTAAATATATCTGTAGCTATTTTACTCGACAACTAACTACTTAGCACAGGGGTCCAACAATAAATCTGTTCTCGTGAAACAACTGATCCAATTTCCTCAAAAAAGGCTGACTGATTTTGATGCTGCTGTTTGAATTATATAGATATCATCAAGTTTTTATTTAAAATAAAAATATATGTAATAAAAAATAATAATAATAAAATAATAAAAAATACTGTACAACAAACTTCAAACATATAGTTTGAAGTTTGTTGTACAGTATTTTATCACAATTAACTTACCTTCTAGCCATTTCCCCCGAGGGACTGAAAACAACACAAGTATACATTTCCCCATTTTCTTCTTTCAACACTCTCTCTATATTGAGCACCCCGTCTTCACTGCTCTCTAAAACTTGTCGTTTTCTCCGTCTTTTTCTTGTGTTTTTACGATTTTTTTTACTATTTATATTTGTCCGTTTATATCTCGTATGCTGTGGAAGCATTGAGCTGATGATTTTCTTGCCTTTATGCTCCCATTCCAGTTTGCTGTAACAAGTATAAATTGAAAATTTTAAAAACCCCCGACATTCGCCATTTTGTGGCAGCGGCCATCTTGGATTTGCAATAGTGCTATTCTACTAGTCAAGCCCTTTCATTTGATACCCATATTAAGGGAGTTGTGAACAAATATGTAATCCGCCATTTTGTAGCGGCGGCCATCTTGGACCGATTTTCTTCAAACATAGCTAACAACACTCTCGACTAATACATCTTTCAAAGAAAAAAAACCGCATTCAAATCGGTCCACCCGTTTGAGCGCCACAGGGGAACAGACACACACACACACACACACACACACACACGCACACGCACACACACACACACACATACATTCACACACACACACACACGTCAAACTTATAACACCCCGTCGTTTTTGCATCGGGGGTTAAAAAACACCCTTCGAATAAATCTGTACTTAAGATAACGAAGACGATTATATGTTGTTCAATGTTTGAAACATAAAAACGGGATTACCTGATAGGGAACCCATAGTAAGGGCATCTCAGTTTCAAGGAATCGCCACTTTGAACTTTGATAGGTGGCAAAGTTCTAATGTAAGGTGGACCTGTAAAGAAGATAAAAAATATCAATTAACAAGTATGATATAGGAAAGAAATCAAATACCCGAGTGTAAAAAGTGAACTAAATAGAAAACGAAACCTAGCTTATAACCATCGCATGGTTTAGACAAATCTATGAACACTCAATGATTCAAATCCATCCAGCCGTTGAGATGCTTTGAGGTAATAAGTAATCCAACATACCAGGTAAGCGGAAACAACATTCTAAGTACCTTGTCTTTGCGATTGCTTAGACAAGGTACTTAGAATGTTTTTTCCGCTTCCGAAAGACGGAATTGAAAACCTTTTCATAATGATTTCGATCAACAACACACAATATTGAAGCTTTGCAAGTTCGTCATACTCAATTAATAAAGTTTAGCAAACCATTTTCTAAAGACGCATATTGACAATTTTATTCAAAGACATTGTTTGGCTTCAGAAACCTAATTTGTTCGAGCACGAAAAATTTTATTACCAAGTTAAAATATTAATATCAGACATAAGCTCGATCAATAGATTTTAATTTGAAATCAGTTGGTATTGGTTATATTTGGCACAGAGATAGTTTGCACTTTTTGTCTCGGAAAATCCCACGGATCGGAGTTCCCACGTGATTCTAAACATATAAATACACGCGGCTGAAGTCATGGGCATCAGCTAATTATCAATAAAAATATTTCACAAGCAAAACCCACTTCAACTTATTCTTATTCTTGAAAAGTATAAGAATATTTTTTAACTATTGTGATATACTAAATTATTCCCAGGATTTCCACCCTTCGTTTCGGAAAATTTTCATTAGATCGTCATAAAAATACTGCATCATATCGGGCAAGATCAATCCTTGTACAATACAATAATCTAAAAGGAGAGTTGAATGATCTTTGATTAACAAGTTCTACATACCATAAACATCTATCCTAGCAGCATGTTTCGTATTAGAATCTCCTTCGTACGCCACACAAGCATACAGTCCTCCGTCTTCCACTCTAGATCTTGATATGTTTAGTTGTGATATTACTCCGATCCCCGCGGGTGACATCATTTGACCTAGAATGTACCTGGACAGAAAAAAGAATGTTAATTAAAATAGTTAATTGTACAACAAACACACGTTACGATACATTACACATGTAAACAAATAACAATGTACATGTGCAAACAAACAAACTGCCTGAAGTGCATCTAACCCCAACTTTCCTTTGATTGTAATTTTGTAAATCTCTCAACCTAAATGTAATATAATTAATGTAATTTACTAATAACTAGCGGACCCGGCAGACGTCGTCCTGCCCGCTATTAGCGCCACCTACCGGGTCCAATTTTTCTACTTATAAACCTTCCTCTTGAATCACTCTATCTATTACAAAAAACCGCATCATAATCCGTTGCGTAGTTTTAAAGATTTAAGCATACATAGGGACATAGGGACATAGGGACATAGGGATATAGGGACAGAGAAAGCGACTTTGTTTTATACTATGTAGTGATAATTAATCTGAATATCATTTTCAAAGAAAGAATCCTGTGAATCAACCAATCAAATATTGTTACCTGGAGTCGGTATTCGAGGTAATAACTACGCCGTCTCTCTCCCAAATAAACCTCGGTGGCCGATCCGAAGTTGCTGTACATTGTAGACTTATCTGTAATTTCAAAAACACTCATACATATTCAAGTAAAGAACACAATTTGGGTATATAGCCACAAGCAAAGCAAGCTAAGCAATTGATAGATTTATAATATTATAACTAGATAAATTCGTGGAGGACTCTGACTTTAAATTATTTAAAAACGACGTTAGTTTTAGAAAGAAATCAATATGACTTTGAGTAATAAAAAAGTAATATTTATATTAATATATATATAGCTGTTCGTTCTGATTCACTGACTCATTCATCGCCTCTCCTGTAAAATTTTGTATGAAAAATTTTTTTTTCACAAATGGTTTCGTATAGAGGACAAAAATTCATTAAGAGGAAAAATATGGAGAGAGCTGATGATTGTGGATTTCGGAGACGGTTGAAGAGCACGCTTAAGGTATTGAAGATAGGTGGGGGGTGCTCGAACAAATGTCACTCGAAACGTCATCCAATTGGCAGTGAGCCGAAAAAAAATTCAAAATGGCGAAAAAAAGATGGCCGCCATACAAATTTCGTCGGTGTCCATCTCGAAGGGTATAAAAGATGAAAGAGTTGTTTCTTAGCAAAACATGATCAGGATCCAAAGGTCTACTCGATGAATACAAAAAAAATTCAAAATGGCGGACTTTATTTTTCCATAGAAAATGTATGGCGAATATTGAGAGAGAGTATAAAGTTGTGAACTAGGTATGCAAGGCGATTGATGCGGTTCTTTGGAGAAATCTCAAAGAAAAATATGGGAAGACATGATGATTGAGGGTTTGGAAGATGATTGATGAGCCCGGGCAGAGTTTTGTAGATAGATGGGGGCTGCTCAAATAAAAAATACTCAGAACCTCATCCAATTGGCACTGAGGTGAAAAAAAAAAACCAAAATGGCGGATTCAAGATGGCGGCTATACAAATTTCGTCGGTGTCTATCTCACCAAGTATAAAAGATGGAAGAGTGGTTTCTTTGAAAAATATGATCAAGAACTAAAAAACAAGATGGCGGAATTTATTTTTCTACACAAAAAAAATTTTTGATGGTTTCGTGTAGAAAACAAAAATTCATGCGGAGGAAAAATACGGAAAGAGCTGATGATCGAAGACTTTGGAGACGGATGAAGAGCACGGCGAGGGTATTGAAGATAGGTGGGACGTGCTCAAACAAAAACTACTCGAATCCTCGCGGTCCGCTTGCGGGCCGCGCACCCACGCGCCGTACTAGTTATTTATATGTTTGCGGTAACCGTAATTGAATTTGATTTTCAATTGTACTATTGGCATGACGGTTGGGTAATTAATTTGGGAATACCTATTCAAAATAATGGTGGGAATTGTTTAATTTATTGGGGTGACGAGATTTATTAGTCTACCCAAACTATTCATATTTAATTACAAGCGGAAACCGCGACTTCGTTCGCGTGGATGTTAGTTTTAAACATCCCGTGGGAATCATTAATTTATCTTTCCTAAGCTCCTTTGAGCTGATACCTTGCTAAAAACTGTTAAAAATTCACTGGCGGATGTTTAGGAGGAGGAGGTAGGCGGAGGTAGATCAAAATGTAAACATCCGCCAGTGAAAGTCCCATCAAAATCGATCCAGCCTTTGAGAGATTAGCCAATAATCTTTAAAGTATTTCCTTTCTAACAAAAAAAGAATGAATGAAATCGGACCACGCGTTAATGAATTACAGCTAAATACACATTTTGATTTTCATCCCCTCTCCCAAGGGAACCGTGCGCAATTTCGGGATAAAAAGTATCCTATATGTTACTCCGTAGTATGAACTTAAATCATGCCAAGTTTCATTTCAATCCATTCAGTAGTTTTTGCGTGATGCGCGCACAAACATACAGACAAACAGACAAACAGATAAACAGACAAACAGACAAAAATTTCAAAAATAGCTTTTATACGTTCTATTACTTATCCCTAACATCCTCCAGTTATTATTTTGCAAAAATCTTTAATGTACAGATACGGCAAGTCTACGATTTTATTATATGTATATGTTACAGCCAAAGTAATAAATAAGGATATTATGTATACTATCCAGCTATTATAAATAATATCAACTCAATTTGGATAAAGTAATAATTGACACAGAATTATTAAAATTATCTAGCTATTATAAATAATATTCAACTATTTTATATAATATCTTGGAAGACTTGGATAAAGTAACAAAACAAGGACTTATGTTTAACTGATCACCAGATATCGCAAAATATAACATCAAATAAACAGTTTAGTTATACCATCCAAAAACATACTTAGTTACTTCTGCAACGGCTCCGGCGCTGCGGGAAGTGCAGCCCCTTCGCCCTTGCGTAGCAAAGCCCAGGTACCCACGCTCACCTCTGCAGCTTCTGCTTGCTGGTCGCCTTTGGCGACCTGCCTCATCCGCTACGGTTCACTCGGGTGCCTGTGATTTTCTACGGCGGGCGGGGGCTGCTCTCCCTTCGCGTCTACGGCTTTATAAAAACACTCTAGGGGCAAGGCAGACAAAACTACGTGGTCTGTTAAATTAAACTTGACATGATTTAAGTTAATACTACTGACACTGAGTAACTTATAGAATACTTTTCATCCCGAAATTCAGCACGGTTCCCTTGGGAGAGGGGATAAAATTTAAAATGTGTACTTAGCTGTAATTTATTAATGGGTAGTTCGATTTCATTTATTCTTTTATTGTTATTCCAAAAATATTTCAAGGTCATCGGTTTTGTAGTTCAGAAATTACAGCCATCACAATCCTCAGTAGTCCATATAACTTAGAACCTGGATTGCACAGGAACCTTTAAATGTCTGGATTATCATCTGGGGTACATTTAAATTTGTGTTTGTCTGTCTCCGAAATGCTGGACCAATTTTGATGGGACTTTCATTGGGAAAACTTTAGAATGGGAAAGAGCTATTAAAAAATTAATACTCATTACTGTAGTTCCATTTTAATGCACCAATTTTAATAGTATGAGCTCAAAGGAGCTTAGGAAAAATAAAGAGTACCCGCAGGATTTTTAAAAACCTAAATCCACTCGGACGAAGTGGCAGGCATCCACTAGAGTTCATTAATGATACTTATTTTCGTGAGGTACTTATCTCCTGAGGTGTCTCCGGAGAAATTACAACAGCTATACCTATAATGTAATGTTTCTATCATCAGCTTTGGCGCGGTCTACCACTTAGGCTAGGTTAGGTTAGGTTAGGATACGCCACACTACAAAGGAATGAGATGCGGGAGGGACAGCAAGTCGGGCCGTATTTATCATTTTGACCAACGTTCACCTGCTATTATGAATAATGTCTGGTTTGACATGATATTATGAATAATATCTGGACAATTTAGATATTATTTATAATTGCCAGTCATTATGAATAAAAGCTAATTAATTACTTTGGCTGTAACATATAGATAGAATAGATAGAAGATGTATAGAAGTTAGAAGATAGATTTAGTAAAATCACCTCTAATATGCGTATTTTTTGTACTTACATCTTCACCTGGCGATACAACTTTGTCGTTGAAATGCTGAGTAATCATAACATTTCCCGAACTTAGATCTCTTTTGAATCTTGCACCTGCAGATAAAGTATCTGGTGTTACACGAATTAATTTTTGATATATTCAGATCCTTATAAAATAATTAGTACATTTAGTTTTGGTTTATCATAAAGCCATTACACTAACCGAATGTCACGGATTGAAATGGCTGCTCCGTATCATGTTTTCTTCTCGTCTTTTTATGCCCGAACCTGCAAATTAAAATATTGTTTTTATGAGTAGATACCTTCTTTACAGAAGTTATAAATTAAATAAAATCAGCCAAGTGCGAGTCAGGCCTCGCTCTTTTAGGGTTCCGTACATAATTATGAACAACATAATATTTTGGGTGTAAGAAATATTTAATTTCCGAACTAGAAATCGCAACAAACCGTGAAATAAAAACCCAAAAATTGTTCGTTAGGTCACAACTTACAAACTACTTAATTAATCGTTATTTTCAGTATTTGTTGTTTAAATATAGTATATGGTACATAATATACCCAAATTTCATATTCCTAACTGGTTTAGTTTTTGAGATAGCCCCCGTCACAAAAATGGTCTAAAGAGACGACTTTGATGGCCCCCCATTTCCTTATTTTTTAAGCAAAAATATATATATTCGTACTCTACTTAATGAACTCTAAACAATGATACCCCACAAGCTAGGGTAAAGAAAAAAAATTCCGACTCTTTTTTCATGTATGGGAGCCTCCGTGAAAAATAATTTAATTCAATTTCTAATTCAATATTTGGTTTTGGGTTACAATGTTCTACACCAAATACCAAAATTACAGGTTTTTAACTCATTTCGTATACGAGCTAGAAACCTGTGACCGGCGGACGGACAGACAGACAGCAGAGTGACATTAATAGGGCTCCGTTTTTACCCTTTGGGTACGGAACCCTAAAAATGGTTCATGGCTAGTCGATATAAATAGCCACCCGATTGTGTAAAGAATTTCTATAGTCAATAGTGTGACAATCGCATTTGCCTCTGGTTATTATCCGACACTCTCTCGCTATTAGCTTCAATGCATTGTTGCAGCGAGAATATGATAAATTCAGCCAACCACCAAAATTGAGATTGTAGCAATGGTCGATGCAGCTCTTAGCCCTCATACGCATTAGCAGTCAACCGCGTACGCGGCTGACCGCGCGGCTAGCCTCTTCATAGAATTTCGTCGCGGTTTAGTGCGTACAAAATGAGCGGTTGCATAATATCTATACATATAATAAGATCGTAGAATTGCCGTATCTGTACATTAAAGATTTTTGCAAAATAATAACTGGGGGATGTTAGGGATAAGTAATAGAACGTAAAAAAGCTATTTTTGAAATTTTTGTCTGTTTGTCTGTTTATCTGTTTGTCTGTTTGTCTGTATGTTTGTGCGCGCATCACTTAAAAACTACTGAATGGATTGATATGAAACTCGGTATGATTTAAGTTAATACTATGGAGTAACATATATGATACTTTTTATCCCGAAATTCAGCACGGTTCCCTTGGGAGAGGGGATGAAAGGCAAAATGTGTACTTAGCTGTAATTCGTTAACGGGTGGTCCGATTTCATTCATTCTTTTTTTGTTAGAAAGTAGATACTTCAAAGACTACTGGCTAATCTCTGAAAGGCTGGACCGATTTTGATGGGACTTTCACTGGCGGATGTTTACATTTTCATGTACCTAAACATCCGCCAGTGAACTTTTAACAGTTTTTAGCAAGGTTTAAGCTCAAAGGAGCATAGGAACAACAAAATGATTTCCACAGGATTATTAAAATCAATATCCACGCGAACGAAGTCGCGGGTATCCGCTCGTAAAAATATAAAAGCGGCTAGCCGCGCGGTCAGCCGCGTACGCGGTTGACCGCTAATGCGTATGAGGGCTTAGACAACCGGGAGCGTGTCTCAAACGTTATTGCTCTCCTTAATTTGATGGCTCTTTTTATAATACTTCGATTTGTAAAGAGTTATTTACTACAATAAAATAATTAAATCAGTTCTACTAATTTTATTTCAATAGGGAACATTTTAAAACTTAATCGCTATTATGATATGTGTTGCTTTGTACATATTATATAAATCAAGTTGCATAAAAATTCATTTCAATACTTTATGTTGATGAATATGTAATGTCTGTTAGCGGAAAATAATAATTTTGAATAAACATACACCACTCGTGCAAACTAAAACAGCATCAAGTACGCTTAGCAGTTAAGTGGTGCGTGTGTTTTCTTTTAAAAACACATTACATAAACAAACGATATTATTATGAAGGCTCTCCGCCTTTCAATCTTTTTACGAACTAACATTGCATTGTAATTATAGGAACCTTTGCACACGGCGACTTATTCGCATCCAGTAGATGTACTTTTCATGAATGTGCATGGATGGCCTGGATTTAAACTGAAAACAAACCCCAAAGTAGGTAGGTAAAGTATACTATCCTATTACGATGTAAAGATGGATTTATTGTAGCCCGCAAATTAAATAAACGCCTAGCAGTATTACGTACAGCGTTGTCATTGTCTCTCTCGATTTACGTATAGTTTCGTCCTTGTCCCGCCCGATTAACTTATAGCGTTGTCCTTGTGAGTAGTATTGGGTAATTGAATCAGTTTGCTTGTATGAAAAGTCGGGGGCGAGTCAATTCACAAGAGTACTTAAGCTGAGTGCTTAGTCTCAGTTTGAAGCGCTCCAAAACTAAAAGTATACTATAAGTATACTATTGATCGAATCCCAAATGACTTCAGAGCAAAATGAACCCAATGACTCTTTTTTTAGGTCCATTTAACTCTGAAGTCATTGTGATTCGATCAATAGTATACTTATAGTATACTATATATACTATATATACGCCAGAGGCATGGCACAGGAGCGTGGTGGTTCTTTTCTTCAAAAAGGGTGATAATACCTTGCTGAAGAATTATAGACCCATCTCGCTGCTGAGCCATGTCTATAAGTTGTTCTCGAGAGTCATTACGAATCGTCTCGCTCGTAGGTTCGACGACTTCCAGCCTCCCGAACAGGCCGGGTTCCGAAAAGGCTTCAGTACCATAGACCACATCCATACGCTGCGGCAGGTTATACAGAAGACCGAAGAGTATAACAAGCCACTTTGCTTAGCATTTGTGGACTATGAGAAAGCCTTTGATTCGGTGGAAACTTGGGCTGTATTGAGATCACTACAGAGATGCCGGATCGACTATCGGTATATCCAAGCGCTGAAGTGTTTGTACGAAAACGCCACCATGTCAGTCCGTATACAGGATCAGACTACGAGACCAATCCAATTGCAGCGAGGAGTGCGACAGGGAGACGTCATCTCCCCGAAGCTCTTTACCGCAGCATTGGAGGACGTCTTTAAGCTTCTGAATTGGAACGAACTTGGCATCAACATCAACGGCGAGTACATCACTCACCTGCGGTTTGCCGATGATATAGTCGTGATGGCAGAGTCTCTGGAAGATCTCAATACAATGCTCAACGACCTTAGCAGGGTTTCTCAACAGGTGGGTCTAAAAATGAACATGAGTAAGACGAAAATCATGTCAAATACTCATGTCCCGCTTCACCCGATAATCGTTGAGAACTCGGCGCTCGAAATTGTAGACGAGTATATATACCTAGGACACACAGTCCAGCTAGGTAGGTCCAATTTCGAGAAAGAGGTCAACCGCCGAATCCAACTCGGATGGGCAGCGTTCGGGAAGCTTCGCGATGTCTTCTCGTCCAAAATTCCTCAATGCCTGAAGACGAAAGTCTTCGAACAGTGCGTGTTGCCAGTGATGACATACGGATCCGAGACATGGTCGCTAACTATGGGCCTCATAAGAAAGCTCAGAGTCACTCAGAGAGCGATGGAGAGAGCTATGCTCGGAGTTTCTCTACGCGATCAAATCAGAAATGAGGAGATCCGTAGAAGAACCAAAGTCACCGACATAGCTCAACGGGTTGCGAAACTGAAGTGGCAATGGGCGGGGCACATAGTTCGGAGAACCGATGGACGTTGGGGTCCCAAGGTGCTGGAGTGGCGACCTCGCACCGGGAAGCGCAGTGTTGGTAGACCCCCCACTAGGTGGACCGACGACATCAAACGAGTCGCAGGGAGCCGCTGGATGCAAGCGGCACAAGACCGTGGCAAGTGGAAGTCCCTTCAAGAGACCTATGTCCAGCAGTGGACGTCAATTGGTTGACAACGAACGAACGATACTATAAAGTTTTGGAGCGCTCCAAACTGAGACTAAGCACTCTGATCTCGAAAAATTTTGGATGGTTTTCTTAAGTTTCTACAATAAAATTAGACTCTGGCTAAGATGTGCATAGATTTAAAAGCTTTATGTTTTAAGTAATAATGTAATAGCTCCCTATTTACTAAAGATATTTATTGCAAAAAATTTTCGCTAGGTACATGTTATGGGCTGGCTTTTTATGTATTATGTGCTAGTTATGTATGACTTTTATGTAACGAGATATATCCGTACACTGAGTAAATTTTATTTAGTAGTATCTGCCGCACTTTAACTGCACGTGAAAAAGTCGTCGTGTGCAAAGGCTCCAAAGTTTGATATTCGCTATCGAATCTAGGCCACGATCTCTCGTTGGTATCGTGACTACTGAAATATGAAATTAAACACTGCATTTAACATAATACCGCTTTTAGTGTAAGAGCGGATATAATTACAAAGTTATTTTTGCACACGAAAGCGATGCAAATATAATAGGCCTAGAGAAGAACGTAAGTTGGCTTTCAATCGTCGTACATAATAATAATATTTTAAAACAAGCGGACACCCGCGACTTCGTTCGCGTGGCCATTAGTTTTTAAAAATCCGTGAGAATCATTTTGTTTTCCCTAAGCTCTTTTGAGCTCATACCTTGCTAAAATCTGTTAAAAGTTCACTGGCGGATGTTTAGGTAGCTCAAAATGTAAACATCCGCCAGTCAAAGTTCCATCGAAATCGGTCCAGCCTTTCAGACATGAGCCAGTAATCTTTAAAGTATTTCCTTTCTAAAAAAAGAATGAATGAAATCGGACCACCCGTTAACGAATTACAGCTAAGTACACATTTTGACTTTCATCCCCTCTCCCAAGGCAACCGTGCTGAATTTCGGGATAAAAAGTATCCTATATACCATATACCATGCCGAGTTTTATTTCAATCCATTCAGTAGTTTTTACGTGATGCGCGCACAAACATACAGACAAACAGACAAAAATTTCAAAAATAGCTTTTTTACGTTCCATTCCATCTTCAACATCCCCCAGTCATTATTTTGCAAAAATCTTTAATGTACAGACACGGCAATTCTATGATTTTATTATATGTATAGATAATGAGTAAAGTAATGGAAATTTAGCACTACGAGCTCTCTTTCCATAATGTTAGTAACTTCAATAATGTAGTCAGATTGTTTCCATTCGATTTGTATGCATGAGTTAAAGTTGAATTTAGTTTGTATAAAGCTTTATCAAATTTTCTTGGAAGGAAATTTCGAGGAATGGGCTACTTATTAAGCGTAAATATTTTCATTATAAAGAACATTTTTTGCGTTTCAATAATAAAATACTTTCTCTGGCGAACGATTGATATTATTTTTCAATGAATTTCTGTAGCTATCTACATTATCAGGTGAGATAAACACAAAACTATTAGCCTTTAATATATTAATGGCAATATGGAATAATTAAAAATGTGCAAACACCGTTTCAAAATATTTTTACAGTTTTCAACCATTTAAAGTATTCATGTTCATTTTTTTGGCAGTAACTTTAAGCTGTCGGCTCTTAGCCTACAATGTTAATTGTAGCCAGATGTTTTCATACGATCTGTATGCATGAGCTAAGGTTGAATTTAGTTTGTACAAAGTTTTGCTATCAAAACTTCTTCAGGGTGAGTTGGGGGAGCGGGGCACGAGTAGTAGATACTTAGGGTGCTTTTCCACAAGAGATGTGCTGTGAAGCTATGCTGCGAAGATGTGAAATCTACGCTACGAAAATATGTGACCGTTTCCACCAATACTAAGCTATGTAGCTGTGCGAGGAACGCTCTACTTTTAGCGACAAACGCGAGCATACTGTAGATACTCAGCTCTGCACATAACTACACCACTCGCGACGGCCCATAGCAGGCATCCATAGCACGCATCCTTCCATACAAAAAACATATCTTAGTTGAATCCGTTTCCACTAGTGCTAAGCTATGTGCACCAATGAATATGATTGGTGGATATCAAACGCATCCATAGCAACGTAGCATAGCACATCTCTGGTGGAAAAGCACACTTACTCTTGAAGTATTTGTTTTGAGCATTCGTAATAGAAAGAAAATATTGCGAGGTTATACGTATCGCGAACCGTTTATTCGGTAAGAAAAATATATTATCAAAACAAAATTTTAGTCGTAAAAAGAAAGAAACTTTTTTTTGAAACATTATTCTTTGGCAATAGTTAGAGACACAAAAATACAATGAAAATAATTAATAGATCGCGTACTATTATATTTTCATTGTATTTTTGTGTCTCTAACTATTGCCAAAGGTAAGTAAGACTTTAAAATTTCAGTCAAACCTTACCGTTGAATATAACAAGGCAGTCTTTATGCCTATACTTTTTGATATATGTAATCATAGAGTTAATATATAATTTGTTTATTCATAATTAATAATATGAGTTCAGCTTCCGACCAGCTTTTCTAATCATCCTGTATAATTCCACACAACGTACATACATAAGCACGTCATATATTACGTGTTCCAGCTACAATATGCACGTTGCGCCATAAGCCGAGGGTTACCAAACATTCAGTTATATCCAGAAAATAATTCAAACTTTTTTCAAACTGAATTATAACTGACTTACAAGATTGATGAGAATTGTTTTTAACCCCCGACACAAAAACGACGGGATGTTATAAGTTTGACGTGTCTGCGTGTGTGTGTGTGTGTGTGTGCGCGCGTGCGTGTATGTGTGTGTGTGCGTGTGTGTGTAACCGATTTGAATGCGGTTTTTTCGTTTGAAAGGTGAATTAGTTGAGAGTGTTGTTAGCTATGTTTGATGAAAATCGATCCAAGATGGCCGCCGCTACAAAATGGCGGATTACATATTTTTCACAACTCCCTCAATATGGGTATCAAATGCTAGGCTTGACTAGTAAAATAGTACTATGCAAATCCAAGGTGGCCGCCACCACAAAATGGCGAATGTCGGGGATTTTTAATTTTTAATTTATACCTGTAACATGAAATTGAATTGAAATTATTCAATCCACAAAAGGCACATGCTTACTGTGAAATAACTCTTTGGGGACTAGATTGTAAAACGTTTGTAAAAATGCATGGCAATCACAAGACAGTGTATAACTACGGTGAATTGAAAAGTTGGTTAATTGAAGAAATAATATATATAAAATATACACATACATGCAATTTAACTTAGCTTGCTTGTAACTGTAAAACAGTCTCACTAATATGGAAGGAATTAATAGAAGATTTGACGCTCATAGAAGTTCTTTAAAATTTTTCATGTACTTAAAATAAAATTGTATCTATACAAAACAACAAACTGCATACTTAAGTTGAATATGTTATACAACGTTATACAAAACAACGTTGAATAAAACCGTTTGCTACGGAATAAGATACCTAATCTAAAAAAAGGTTTTAAAAACATAATCCAAAAGCCTTAACCCTATAGGCACAGGTATAACATGATTTAGTCCTTATCTGATAATAAAGTATATACACTTACTTTATATTTCAATATTTTGAAATCCATTTTATTTTTCCCGATCCATTTAACAGTTTTAGTTATAACCCTATTTAAGCTATAAATTCAAATTGAGCATACATTAATGCATGGCCACGAGCGCCCACTGTTCGTGGTAATTTCATTAATCTCAGTTTAATTTATGCATAGTTAACCGTTGTTAAACTACGCCCGCACTGTTTACTGGACGTAATTAGATTGCAGATGTAATCTGAGTTTTATATACATTTACATAATGGCTATATAAAACTCGGATCTGTTATTGATTCCAGTATTATATAGGTTATATTGATTGATTAGTAGTGAAAATTTTTCGGTTTTACGCCTCCCTAGCTTACAACTACGATTACGACTTAAAAAATATAAGATTCTTTGGTTCATTTTGCTCTGAAGTCATTGTGTGTCGATACTCGAATTTCGATCATCATTGCCACTATGTTAAAAGTCGTTTTATGGCCTCAGCTGCTTGACAACGATAAGCCGTTGGCACGTTTTTAGGGTTCCGTAGTAAACAAGGAACCCTTATATTTTCGCCATGTCCGTCCGTCTGTCCGTCCGTCCGTCCTCGGTTAATCTTAGAGACTATTAGTGCTAGAAATCTGTAATTTAGCATGGATATAAATATTAATTACGCCGACAAAGTGGTGAAATAAAATTTTGATAAATATTTTTTCAATACAGTTGTTTTAACATGGCGTACTTTCAGAGGCTATAGTTATGATTCGAAAATTAAATCTTTTACACAGGCATGTTTTGTTTTACGCGGTCGTGACTTTTGTTTTACGAGCTCGATCATTTTGTTTTGCAGTTTATTTTTAAATTTATAAGTCAATTTAAAAAGTTTAGTAGCAAGGAGTTTTCATATACATAGAATAAAATCGGATAGATTTTATACGAAAAAAAATTAATAAATGCGTACGTCTTAGCATTGAATTCTCAAAATTCTTTTAAATGTTTGTTTATTATAATTAATTATATATTTAATTACCATTTTTAATTTAATTATTTTCACATTAACATATCTCAAAAATCGAATAGGCTGTATACGCGTAGACCGTTGCCTAGTTTCGTTTTAAAATATCCAGTTGCTAAAACACGCCATTTTCTGAAAGTTTTCATATTTTGTGTGATAAATTGATTATTTTTTGTAAATATGAGTTCAAGTACAAGTGATATTATGGAATTAACTCCACCTGATATTTTATCTGGGGCAAAAATTACGCAAGATGGAATTTTGCCCCCAAGATTCCGACAAAGATAGGTACGTACGTATGTATGTTGAAATAAACATTTGATTCTTCGATTTGTTTTTTTACTATTTCCCACAACTGTATTGAAAAACGTCGTGTGATACACGGGTACACGTATCGGTTATTGCAAACTCGTGACATTATAAACCCTCACCTTCGGTTCGGGCTTGTTAATGACAGCTCGTTTGCAATAACCAACATTCCACCCTTGTATCACAATGTACTATTTTAGGGTAGCTCCCCTACATGTAAAGTGGGGATGAATAGGTCTTTTAAAAATACTGTGGGTGTGGGAACGTCATTTTTCGATTTCTAGATCCGTTTGTAAAATATGATGTTTTTAACCCCCGACGCAAAAACGACGGGGTGTTATAAGTTTGACGTGTCTGTGTGTGTGTGTGTGTGTGTCTGTCTGTTCCCCTGTAGCGCTCAAACGGGTGGACCGATTTGAATGCGGTTTTTTTTGTTTGAAAGGTGAATTAGTCGAGAGTGTTGTTAGCTATGTTTGATGAAAATCGGTCCAAGATGGCCGCCGCTACAAAATGGCTGATTACATATTTTATCACAACTACCTCAATATGGGTATCAAATGAAAGGGCTTGACTAGCAGAATAGCACTATGCAAATCCAAGATGGCCGCCGCCACAAAATGGCGAATGTCGGGGGTTTTTTAAATGTTAAATTTTAAAGTGCTCATTTTTATTAGAGTCAAGTGTCCCCCTCCTCTATCAGCCAAATGGCAGTAGGTATATAGGAACTTTAAAAAAATTCACAGCAGTAGTATATATAATCAATTTTAAAGGAAAACTATCATGGCTAAGTAGGGTTCACAGGTTAACGAGTTATATCTGTTTTTCGAGGATTGTGACTACGGAACCCTACACTGCGTGTGGCCCGCCACGCACTTGGCCGGTATTTTAATTTATTATCACAATATGTATCGTTACCACCTAATATTATCGTAACACACCTGCATTATTCGTAGCGTATGCATCTGCACGCTACGAAAACAGCTGCGTAGCAGCTATAAATACATATAATATAACGTTGAAGCGCCTCGGGCGGGGGGTTGATATAGTTTTTATAAAAATATCATTAAAAATACACGTACTGCTACGTGTATTAAATAAATGATATATGAAAACATTGACGCTCACGTATGCTGAACGTGTCAAGTTTACAATAAGATATAAGTATAGGTAAGCTAAAGTTATTGGACTATAATAACACAGCCTTGAAATATATATAAGTAGTATTTCGTTAAAATGAGATAATAATAAGTATACAGAGAAAGCGTATACTGTGTACAAATATAATATTAAGTTTAGTAACAAATAGTTTTAAACTCTTGAAGTCACAAAATAAATGGTCCTGTTGTTTTTTCACAGTCATAATCTGTGAAAAAACAATATTTCACATACATATAATTTTGTTTTTGTTTAAACTGCGATTTAATATTACAAAGCGAAAATTTTAAGTCTATTTTTATAGTTTTGGCTTTGACCTGAATGCTTTCTCTTACAAATGTATACCACTTTGTTTTACGTGATAGTATAAATTATGCCAGTTTTGGCTGCAGTCCAAGCTTCATTTGTAAAATTATGGTTTAGGCACGTAACAAAGCATCATACCTATAGTAGGAGATCCCACCTTAGAAATTTCTACCCTCATCTGTTATTTAAACGAATTATATGTCAAATGAAAGATTATTTTATTCTTAATCGAACCGTATTTGGTTGCCTGGTCAAAAGTGGTGCTAAATCATGGTTGCCTGGATTTTAAGATATAAAATGTTCGGTGCGAGTGTTGAAAGTGACAGAAAAGTGTTGCGCGCGCAATTTCATTTGACAGACAAAGATGCAGTGAGGCAGGCGTGCACTCGGCAGGTGCTTAGTCTATACATAGATTAAAACCATAGACTTTCTGTGCCTGTCCATTAAAGATATTTACAAAAAAATAAGTGAGTGACGTAAGGGATAAGTAATAAAACGTAAAAAAGCTGTTTTTGAAAATTTTGTCTGTTTGTCTGTATGTTTGTGCATGTATTACGCAAAAACTACTGAATGGATTGAAATGAAACTTGGCATGATTTAAGTTCATACTACATAATAGCATATAGGATACTTCTTATCCCGAAATTCAGCACAGTTCCCTTGGGAGAGAGGATGAAAATGTGTATTTTGACTTTCATCCTCTCTCCCAAGGGAACTCTGCTGAATTTCGGGATAAAAGGTATCCTATATGCTATTATGTAGTATGAACTTAAATCATGCCAAGTTTCATTTCAATCCATTCAGTAGTTTTTGCGTAATACATGCACAAACATACAGACAAACAGACAAAATTTTCAAAAACAGCTTTTTTACGTTTTATTACTTATCCCTTACGTCACTCACTTATTTTTTTGTAAATATCTTTAATGGACAGGCACAGAAAGTCTATGGTTTTAATCTATGTATAGACTAAGCACCTGCCGAGTGCACGCCTGCCTCACTGCATCTTTGTCTGTCAAATGAAATTGCGCGCGCAACACTTTTCTGTCACTTTCAACACTCGCACCGAACATTTTATATCTTAAAATCCAGGCAACCATGATTTAGCACCACTTTTGACCAGGCAACCAAATACGGTTCGATTAAGAATAAAATAATCTTTCATTTGACATATAATTCGTTTAAATAACAGATGAGGGTAGAAATTTCTAAGGTGGGATCCTAGACCACTAGTGCATCAAAATAATTTAAATGGATTTTTTTATTTGAACCTATTGTTTGCATTAAATTGAATATGTACCTAGGTATGTACTATAATATGATTATTTAAATAAAAATCTGATAATTTATACTGATTTAACTGACTGATCTACCTACCTATAATCCATACTAATATTATGAATGCGAAAGTGTGTCCGTCTGTCTGTCTGTCTGCTAGCTTTTCACGGCCCAACAGTTTAACCGATTTTTCTGTGGTACAGAGCTTACACCCTAAGGTCGGACATAGGCTACTTTTTATCCCGGAATATTAAAGAGTTCCTACGGGATTCTTAAAGGTCCATCCGTTTAACCGATTTATACGAAATTTGGTACAGAGGTAGCTCGTGTTCCAGAAATTGACATAAGCAACTTTTATCCCAGAAAAGCAAGTAGTTCCCACAGGATTTTAAAAATCCTAAAATCACGCGGACGAAGTCGCGGGCGTCTTCTAGTATTAAATAAATTGATAGTTTTCTTACCCATGTTTCCTAGAACTGAGCATTGCTTCATACTCTAGATTGTGAAAATGTGTACCTGAAACAAAACAAAAGAAGCATATTCATGTTTTCCCTCTTTAACATAATTATTATAATAAAAAAAATTACAATCTATTTATCAATAATTAAACATCGTTTATAATTTATTTATTTAATTAGCTATGTTAAACATAACCCTTTTCTACTTTAAATTAAGCGTAAAGCTTGTGTTAGGGGTAAGTACGACAATAGTACAACGGATTGGCCTTAAGGCCGCTCTCTTCACGCGCTTTTCCATACAAACGTATTACTTTTATAGGTCTAAAGTTAAGCCAGATATCAATTAACGTCTCCATTATCTATGCCTTAAAATAAAAATATTTGTAAAATTATATTTATTTTGAAAGTTATGACGCTTGAAAAATCACTATTTTGGGCAAATTTTGGGGCAACTTCGTGCGTAAATAAACTATATTAGAAACTAGAAAATTGAAAAACGACCGAAGTCTTATCATAGGTTACTTCATAATAATTACAAATATCTTTAGTTCATGTAAAAAGTTGCCAAATATTTGCTAAAATAGGCGAAACCCCAAACCTAGATTTGCATCTTTTTACTTTGCCGTTTTTCACTAAAAATAATGATATCTCAAGCAAAATTTATTTATTTAATTAATTTATTATTTATTTATGTATATATTTTTATTACTCTTCTTTATTGAAGACGTCTCGCTATCTAAATGCAGAAATCACTGTTTTAGACTCCACTCACCAACGATTTGTCGCTCCCATGGAGAGATGACGCATGCCCGTTGAGCATTTGAGAGGCTCTCTTATAACATAGTCGTAAATTGAAACTGCAACATAGTGCTCAACTCGCTTACACAGTGTTCAATTCTAGGCCGCATTGCTCTGACACGGAACTTTACTTCAAACTCGTGCAGCTGCGGTCAAAATTTTCCGTCTACCCTCCGTAATCCGAATCGAATGTAAATCCAATCGAGACTCAACTTTATCCCTTTCTGCATAATAGTAGTCTCGATTGTACAAATAATATAACTAAAACGAGTGACGAAACTCTGTTTTAGTTTGAAATATTTTACTTTTAGTTATTTAATACCACATTGTTCCGTATTGTTCCTATACGTATTTGAGATTTTAGGTTGTATACCCATGTTAGTACTATAGCGTGGTTAAACATTATTTTCTTTATTTTTCTCTGTTTAATTTTTGAGTAGGTATACCTCGACCGTGATTAAGATAACCTCCCTGCATGACAGCGCGGCTCCCCCTGCGCCCCGCGCAGCGATTTGTTCATTCATAAGTTCATTGATAAATTCATTGATAAATCGGCTGCCCTAGTGATAAACAAAGTAACTACATTCAGAACAATTTTACAGGACAAGCATAAACATTGAAACTCTTATTTGAAGGCAACCTTTCTACAAAATACCTACTTATTTATCTCTGTAATAAATTGCAAAATAATATATTTTAACTTATAAATAACAGTATTTATTCCTAACTCCTTCGCTTTTAATTTTGTTTAAAATTAAAAATATGGTTTTTCTAATTGCAAATAAAATACAAAAAAATTAATGTTTCAACTTTAAAAAGATGTTAAGTCATTTACTTCGTTTGTATATTGCTTGATAATTTCTTCCAAAAATAATTTTTCAATTTATTACAAAGAGTTTACCATGTTATTCAGATACAAATAGTTACCTCAAAAAATAATATTCAAATGTGCGTGTGCGTGTGTGTTTGTGTGTGTGCGATATTGTGATTGTGATATTGCGACTAATAAAATTGTCCCCCCCCCCCCCCATTTGCTTTAATGGGCACCCGGGCCCTCCCCAAATAACTCAAATAACTATTTTTATTATTTTTTATGTAATCACAGGCTTTAGGCCGTAATTCTGAATGTTATTCTACATATTATCGGTGAATTTGAAGTAATTCTGTTCATTAAATCAGAAGTTATAAGGCTGTGACAATCAGACGGACAAAGCATATCCAACCTAGTTCACTCAGAGACTTAAGTTAGAGCTTATTACAACTCAAGAATCTATACCATATCTATACTTACCTACTAATATTATAAATGCGAAAGTATGTCTGTCTACTAAGTCTTCACGCACCAACTGTTCAACCGATCTTAACGAGGTATAAAGATAAGTTTCATTTTTGGAAAGGACATAAGCTACTTTTTTATCCTGGTAAATTACAGAGCTTAGACTAGAATTTCAAAAACCTAAATACACGCGGACGGAGTCGTGGGCATCAATCAACTATGTTTATCTTGTAAAGTTATAATTTACAGTATTGTGTCTATTTTTAGTTATATTCCTGTAAAGTGATGTCCCTATTAGTTAATTATGTACGTAGGTCGTAGGTATCTAAAATTCTGCACCTACCTTCAGTAGAAACATTTTAAAATAGTAAGTAACCGATAACAATTAAAAAGATTATTTATAAGTACATAAAGTAATACCCTAAATTTCAGTCTCAGTGTGCAGTTATTTGTTTGGGCAATTCAAATTTCAGTTAACGGTTCAAGTTATTTGAAATATTAAACTGTGGACACTGTGGTAAAAAACTACTCGACATAAAACTTTTGTTAATGCAAAACAGTCAATTACTTTGTCTTACACTAGGGCAGTCAAAATCTGTCATATTGAAAAGTCACTTTGAAACTTCAAAGTTCATTGTTTACATCGTTACGAAAATTTTGTGAAATACATAGCAGTAACCAGTTCTTATGTGATAAAAAGTTGTGCTAGAAAAATTGTTATGGTAGTGCGTTCGTTTTGTGCTCAAGAATGTGAGAGAAAAGAACAAATATCTCTAAATTATATATCATAATAATAAATATGAGGCTGACGCAATGTCAAGTAAGTGTTGTCAGCTTCATGTGAAAAATTTCCATAGCTATTGAAGCCATCACGCATCGTCAGATATTGGTTAAAACGGCCTCTCAATTATTATAAAAATACTATAATGTGGACCAATAATTTCAACACAACATTTTTAATTATTTCGCTGGCGTTTCGAAATAAAAATATGAAATCTGGTGCAAGATGCTTTTCAAGCTGTAACGGAGGCTACGTGAAGTCACATTGTACTTATGTTCACGTTGAGAGATTGCAGAATGACGACGATGAATTAGTGAATTATAATCATAGAGATAATAATAATAAGTAGAGTAGGCATACCTACCTTAAAAACGTGCCAAAAATACACTCACACACGCACAATCCCCCAACCTAAAATGGCGCGTGTTCATTGTGATGTCTCAAGTTGTGCGTGTGTGAGTGTTCATGTATACATTTTAGGGAGGCCATCTTAAGGGAAGTGCAATAAAATTTCTGCCACGATCTGTTTTATTGTTATGTTTAAAAATGTAATGTTGTCTCTTACACACTTATGAAAATTTTGATAAGCTTAAGCTATTTTCCGATCCACTATTTTCTATAGGACATTATGCCAAGTCCTCTTCTATAGGTTCATGATTATAATATAGTTATTGATAGCGACAGTGACACATCATCTGACAGCAATGCATTGAAATTTTAAGATATAGAAGAACACGTCTCGACGAATCCTAATAGTTTTTTTATCTTTGTTTTATTCCATCTCCTAACATCTCCATGCCGTACTAATTTAAACGTCTGGTTTTTTTTACCCGACTACGGCAAAGCCAAAAGGAAGGGTTATGATTTTAGCAGTCTATGTATTTACGTATGTATATATTTATGTATGTATGTTTGTAACCGATTTTTGTATGAGATTCTGTGTGTACTAATGTAGCGCCTAAACTGCTGGACCGATTTTGATGAATGAGGTGTCTATTGATTCGTTGTTATGATCAGAGTGACATAGGCTACATTTTATTTACGAAAAAAATCGAGAAGTCAGCTTTGCGCGTTTTTCTAGATTTTTAACCCCCGACGCATAAACGACGGGGTGTTGAATGGAAACAGGCGTTACTTTGCGGAATTCCATGATATACAATGAATATAAAATTATTTTGCTATAATCCGCTAACAGTGACAAATTTGTAGGCACAACACCACACAATCTTGTAGGCACAACACCACACAATCTTGTAGGCACAACACCACACAAATTCACCACAAAACAAACTCGACGATCGTTTCGCTCCGACACCGGAGCATCTTCAGGAGATGTCGACTTCACAACGGACGATTGCAAAGTGAGTTCGTGTCGAATGAGCGGTCTTATATATACTATCCCCGCTTAGTCATCTACCCTCCTTTCTCTTTCTCTCTGGCCACGCCCCCTAAATATGTTGAGCAACGGTGAAGATGACACATTTATTTGCTCATTCAGCAATTCGACACTTCTACCGCTGTGCCCAACTATTTCCAATTGTTCCAACACGCACAGTCTTAAACTTTTACAGCATGTGTGTAAAATTTCAAATGTATGACCCTCGTCTATCCTATGTCCACTATCCAAAAGATGTTTTGCGAAATGAGATCTTTGAGGCTGGTTGTTTCTAAAGGCAGCCATATGTTCTTTATATCGAGTTACAAAATTGCGCCCAGTTTGACCAACATATATAGCACTACATTCGGGGCACTTGAGTTTGTACACACCTGACTTTTGTCCATTATTTAATTTATCTTTACCATTACAAATTCTTCTGAGCGTACAACAAATAATACGCTCAGAAGAATTTGTAATGGTAAAGATAAATTAAATAATGGACAAAAGTCAGGTGTGTACAAACTCAAGTGCCCCGAATGTAGTGCTATATATGTTGGTCAAACTGGGCGCAATTTTGTAACTCGATATAAAGAACATATGGCTGCCTTTAGAAACAACCAGCCTCAAAGATCTCATTTCGCAAAACATCTTTTGGATAGTGGACATAGGATAGACGAGGGTCATACATTTGAAATTTTACACACATGCTGTAAAAGTTTAAGACTGTGCGTGTTGGAACAATTGGAAATAGTTGGGCACAGCGGTAGAAGTGTCGAATTGCTGAATGAGCAAATAAATGTGTCATCTTCACCGTTGCTCAACATATTTAGGGGGCGTGGCCAGAGAGAAAGAGAAAGGAGGGTAGATGACTAAGCGGGGATAGTATATACAGTGTGTCCGGGATCGAATTAGCGATATTTTAGGAACATATTCTACAACTCATTACCTCTCTGAAAATACCACTTATTAGGGCCTGCCCCCCTCCCCCTCCCAGGGACAGCCATTTCAATTTGGTGTGCGTTTTTGTGGGTATGTGCGCACAAAAAATGTAATAACTCGAAAGTCTGCTGATGCACAGGTATTCAAATGACCTTATTCGATTGGATACAATATTCTCCATCACTAAATACCAAACAATAGAATAAAATGTTAAAATAACTCGATCAAAAATGCTTCGGAAAAAAAATATTTTTTCAAAAATATTGAAAACTACAAGTTTTTGCTGCATTTTGCAAAAACGAGGTCGTTAAGATTACATTGTTAAGTATTAAATCGATAGTTTTTTAAATAAACAACAAAACGACATAAAATTTTTTACTATAAGTTATTTACTTTTGGAGATATTATTGTTTAAACATAACTTAACCGCGAGCGCGTAAGTTCTTATGTTATTCGAATGTGGGTTTCCATTGCATACCTCGAGCGATCAGATAATAATAATACTGTTTTTGATTAGTCAGTGAATGAGGTTAAAACTAAGGATAGGACCCCTACTTCAACTGATTAAAAATTCGTATAAAAAATTGAAATATCTGAAATTTTATTTTGTTGTTCCTGGCGAGGAGGCGTTATGATCGCTACTTAAGTTATTACTCATTTTTGTTTGTGATTCAGGTTTGTGAAGTTTGCTAAGTTTAAAGACATGCCTACTCGGTATTATTATAGCCATAAGAGAGCATTTAGATGTCAACTATTCGCCTTGGATCGGACGTGGCAGCAATTCAATGGAATGGCCACCTCATTCTCCAGACCTTACACCTTTGGACTTCTTTTTGTGAGGACCTATGAAGCAGAAGATCTTTTATATGGTACCAAATACCAGAAAAGAATTATTGGAGACGATCCTGTCCGTTGCAGATAAAATAAGATTGTATTTAGACATGATCCAACGATCCTCCCAACATGAAGCAACTAGCTAACAGAACAGAGGTGGTAATTTCGGTTTGTGGCCGAAATAACCTAGTTTTTAGGATATCTGATTTGTTTCACATACACAAATCAGAGTTATTGAGTTTTTGAGTTTATAACTAACAAAAATTAAATTATAAAGTTAAGATTTTTTTACCTTATTTGTAGTAAAAAAATGATGAATCTTAAATTTGGGTTCAATACTCGTAATTCATGCTTGGGGACGAAGTACTTACAATTACCAATATCTCCAGAAGTAAGTAACTTACAGTCAACTTTTTTATGTCGTTTTGTTGCTTATCTCAAAAGCTGTCGATTTAATATTTAATAATGTGGTCTTAATGACCTCGTTTTTGCAAAATGCAGCAAAAACTTGTAGTTTTCAATATTTTTGAAAAAATAATTTTTTTCCGAAGCATTTTTGATCGAGTTATTTTAACATTTTATTCTATTGTTTGGTATTTAGTGATGGAGAATATTGTATCCAATCGAATAAGGTCATTTGAAGACCTGTGCATCAGCAGACTTTTGAGTTATTACATTTTTTGTGCGCACATACCCACAAAAACGCACACCAAATTGAAATGGCTGTCCCTGGGAGGGGGAGGGGGGCAGGCCCTAATAAGTGGTATTTTCAGAGAGGTAATGAGTTGTAGAATATGTCCCTAAAATATCGCTAGTTCGATCCCGGACACACTGTATAAGACCGCTCATTCGACACGAACTCACTTTGCAATCGTCCGTTGTGAAGTCGACATCTCCTGAAGATGCTCCGGTGTCGGAGCGAAACGATCGTCGAGTTTGTTTTGTGGTGAATTTGTGTGGTGTTGTGCCTACAAGATTGTGTGGTGTTGTGCCTACAAGATTGTGTGGTGTTGTGCCTACAAATTTGTCACTGTTAGCGGATTATAGCAAAATAATTTTATATTCATTGTATACGACGGGGTGTTATAAGTTTGAGGTGTCTGTGTGTGTGTGTGTGTGTGTGTGTCTGTCTGTTCCCCTGTGGCGCTCAAACGGGTGGACCGATTTAAATGCGGTTTTTTTTTGTTTGAAAGGTGAATTAGTCGAGAGTGTTGTTAGCTATGTTTGATGAAAATCGATCCAAGATGGCCGCCGCTACAAAATGGTGGATTACATATTTTTTCACAACTCCCTTAATATGGGTATCAAATGAAAGGGCTTGACTAGTAGAATAGCATTATGTAAATCCAAGATGGCTGCGGCCACAAAATGGCGAATGTCGGGGGTTTTTTTAATTTTTAATTTATACTTGTAAAATTAGTTTCGGATAGGAATAACAGATGACACCACTAGCTGCTTGCCCCGCGCTTTTGCCTACTAAATTTTATTAAGCGTAGTCGGGTTTTAGTTCACGAACTTTACTTGTATTTAGTAGATGTATTAAATAAATTATTTTATTATGAGACGAGTATAATATGTATAAAATTTAAAAAATGGGGTATAAAAAAAATGGATTAATAACGTATCTTCTTCTTTCTTGGTTATGGAAAATCTTTTTTCCATATCCTGAAACGTACCTACTTAACTTTAAATGTATAGTACTAACTACTACTACTATAGAAAAGTATTGAGCAAACTTAAAGAGATCAAGATGAATAATAATAAATAAATAAATAAATACTCACACTTACACACACGGTCGTCTGTTCCTAAAGTAGGCAACTTAATGCCTGTGTTATAGGTAACAGCCGACTGATAGACATATTTACATATAAATACATACATATTTTAATAAAGGTAAACATATGTACATATTATTATAAATACACCCAGACTCGGGGCGGGAATCGAACCCGCGACCCCGGAGCGGAAGGCAGGGTCACTGCCAACCGCGCCAACGGGCCAGCCAAAAAGATGAAAGACTAAATTGCGATTACGCAAATAATAGAATAATTATGATAATTAAAATTATTATAATTATAAAATTTCTTTTTCCCTAATTTAGTGTCATGTCCTTACAGTAGCAATACACACACACACACTCACAGGGGCGTCAAAAATGCTTGTCATACATTATAGTACGAGCACATCCATTGATTATTAATTTATCAATGAGAATTTCCTCCCGTCCCGCGTCCCGCAGACCATGGGAGAGCCAAGTATATAACGGTTTTGCTATATCTCATGTTTAGGCGTCACCAATTTATTTTACCAAGTACCTACAATGTCTGTTTTACGTAATCTCAGTTGAAAAGAGCTTAGAAAATGTAAGTTTTATATAACACTAGCTTCTGCCCGCGGCTTCGCCCGCGTGAATTTCGATTTTTTACAAATTTCACTTTTAGCTTTAAAAATGACGATACTTCCATACAACATTTCAACCCCCTTTTTAACCACTTACAACCCTTTTTTCGCATTAAAAAGTAGCTTATGTCCTTTCTTAGGCTCTAGTGTATCTGTGTATCAAACATTTAAATCGGTTCAGTAGTTTTGACGTGAAAGCGTGACAGACAGACAGACAGACAGAGTTACTTACGCATTTATAATATTAGTATACATTATGCTTTCACGAAAATGAAAGCACTACGTTCGAAATGCGTAGTTTAAAAACGCTAAAATGCGTATTAGGGTCTAGAAAACGAACTACATCTGGACTCTCAGTTTAACTTTTAAGATTGTGAGTTCAAAATTCAAGTTCTATTGCAGCTGACTTCAAAATTGAAGTTCTGTTGCATCACTTTCAGTTAACACGATTGAATTGTTACCAATGACTGACTGCTCAGTCCGCAGTAACAATGCAATCGTGTACTACGTTACGTCAGCTGCAATAGAGTTGTATCCAAATTTAAATTCCGCAGTCAGATTCCAGTCCAAATGCAGTCAGTCTAGACCCTTAGAAGTTTATAAAGTTAGAACTTTGTAAAAACTACCAAACGATCAGTTTTCGCGCGGTCTAGTACAGACTGTAGGGGCCACATGAACATTACTCCGTATACCTACCTAGTCAGTAGTCGGTATGGTACTCAAAACTTCTGCAACCGCGGTCAAAGTTTTGCGTTTTCTCTCAGTAATCTACATAAAGTTAAACAAGTGCAAGCTGAATTCAACTCTGCTTTGTGTTATTTAAAGTTTAATATAATTTTAAATGTTTTTATACTTTTCATTTTGAAATCTTCTTTTTTCAGTGATTTACTTAATTATTATTTTTATTCGTTTATTTGAATAACAAGCGGATACCCGCGACTTTGTCCGCATGGATATTGGTTTTTAACAATCCCGTGGGAATTACTTTGTTTTTCCTAAGCTCGTGCCTTGCTAAAAACTATAAAAAGTTCACTGGCAGATGTTTAGGCAGATTAAAATGTAAACATCCGCCACTGAAAGTCCCATCAAAATCGATCCAGCCTTTAGAGATTAGCCAGTAATCTTTAAAATATTTCCTTTCTAACAAAAAAAGAATGAATGAAATCGGACCACGCGTTAATGAATTATTGCTAAGTACAAATTTTGATTTTCATCCCCTCTCCCAAGGGAACCAGCAGGGCGATTCAGAACACTTCGATTCGGTTTCGGTTTCGACAACTACCCTGTTGATACGGTTATTCTGAATTAAAAATACATCTTATCGTACGATAAGTAATTCAGAAAACTTCGATAACGTAATTATCGATCGATTCGGTAAGTTATCGTACGATAAGATTTATTTTCAATTCAAAATAACCGTATCTACCGGGAAGTTGTCGAAACCGAAACCGAATCGAAGTGTTCTGAATCGCCCTGCTTGCTGAATTTCGGGATAAAAAGTATCCTATATGTTACTCCATAGTATAAACTTAAATTATGCCAAGTTTCATTTCAATCCATTTAATAGTTTTTGCGTGATGCGCGCACAAACATAGAGACAAACAGACAAAAATTTCAAAAATAGCTTTTTTACGTTCTATTACTTATCCCTAACGGGTTACTGGACAACTCGACCGCAATAAAATCGACCGAATGGTCGAGTTGTCCACATTCAATTTTATTAATATTTTTTGATGGTCAACTCGACCGCACGTACAAAGTACAGTCATTCACACATCCCTCAGTTATTATTTCGCAAAAATCTTTAATATACAGATACGGCAAGTTTACGATTTTATTATATGTATAGATTAACCTGTGGATTTAATAGAATTAGATTTTAAAATGAACAAGGCTAGAATTGGCTATAGCTACTTTCGATTAAGCGATATTTCATAAGATTTGTTTAGCTAATTTTTACTCATTGTTCCTCTCAAATATCATGAAATAATTAGTAAAACAATCTTTTAAGAAACCTGGGAGTCGATCAATGAATGTCGATCATCTTAAATTGGAAGCTATAGTGTGACGATAGATTCACTCTCTCGTTATAGTATAAATGCATTGTAGCAAGAATATCATAAATTCAGTTAATCACCACAATTTTGATTGAAGCAATGATTCATGCAGCTCTTAGACAATCGACTCAGTGGCAAGTAAATGAAATTTCAAAATGAAAGAAAACGGATAAACTCATAATTACGAGCCACTGCAACGTATTAAATTCCAAATAGTACTTCGTTCCTTAACTTGGAACTTTTTATTTGGAAAAAAACACGAGGGGTATTTTAACCGCGGGAAACTTAAAATTTCTGGAATTAAAATAAAAGTTTATCAGTTAAAGAAATTTTAATTAAGCGTTTTATGGGTTTTCAGACCAAGAAACAGAGCCACTTACTAATGAGGTTTTTACTTTATTTCATCTGTTCATTAGCTAAACTAAAAACAAATGCATAATAATTACCTAATCATCTTTATAAATGGCAATATACCTAGGTAGTAAGCACAGAATAAAAGGTAATATAAGTACCTCCATATAGGCACCTTTATACCACACGAGTAGATAAGTAAAGAGAGAAAGCTTCATACAAACGGCCCGCTGTAGGTACACTCACACAAACACACTCACCAACGGTTCACCGACGCTCACTCGGTCCCCCAACCGGTACAGTTGGGTGACAAACGTGCGCATATGTGTGAGTGTACCTACAGCGGGCCGCTTGTAGAAGCTTTCCCTCTGTACTTATCTATAAGTTATCTTACGAAGTGTGTGACTGTCGCTTCTACGTAGTAATAATTAGTATTCTGTGTTATTACACTCTGAGGCACCTGAATTATAAGCACCTATGTTGCTTGATAAAGCAATAATTATTTATTATAACTTTAATATAAACGATTGAATTCGTCAAACTCTCACAACTATTTCAACTCAGCCTCATAACAAATTCCATTCAATTTAACTTTAACTTCATAGTAAAACATGGAAACACTTATATAGAAGAAAAAATAATACAATGCCTCTCATCATTGGAAAAGCTACTTATTTATACAGTATCCAAAGACGAAATTAGGTTGTATCGATTTTCGATGAACTTTTGCTGTAGCCACGCTGTAGCAGTACAAGTTTGAGTGCCGTACCGAGAATCGGGATGGATTTGTAAGGGCTGTATAGAATCGAACCGAGCAATAATCGCTACGTTTTAAAACGTAAAAAATAGATCATAGATAAGCATGGATACATAGATAATAATTTGAAACCATCGCAATTTTTTTGTATAAAACTTTGAACCCGTCCGTACTTAATTTTGTGTGTAGACAACGGCTGAACTAAGAACTATAATGATTTTTCGCAAATAAAATATAAAAAGAGAATTACGCGGACACCGAAATTTTATATATAAAAGAAGATAGGTACGTTAATTTGATGATAATATTATAATAGAAGCATTCAGTATTTTTCATCCCATCTATTCGAAAAGGACGACTTGGTTCGCCTTTAAGTGCACCCAAAGTTGGTGTTTGCGGCGCACTTATTTATAAGTGCGCCGCAATTATCTTTGCCGCGCACTTTTTGAAGATGAAGGGTCTGTGGTCCCACCGGGCTTGGCGCGAATGATAGTACCTATCGATTGTTGTTATTGTTGTTACAAGCTTGACGTCTGTGTATGTATGTGTGTCTGTGTCTGTCTGTTCCCCCGTAGCGCTCAAACGGTTGAACCGATTTAAATGCGGTTTTTTTTGTTTGAAAGTTGAATTAGTCGGGAGTGTTCGTAGCTATGTTTGATGAAAATTGGTCTAAGATTGCCGCCCATTTATAAACCCCCGACATTCGCCATTTACATAGACATGTATTATTAATCCGCCATTTTGTGGCGGCGGCCATCTTGGACCGATTTTCATCTTGGACAACGGCTGAACTAAGAACTATAATGATAATTCGCAAATAAAATATAAAAGGAGAATTACGCGGACACCGAAATTTTATATATAAAAGAAGATAGGTACGTTCGTTCGTTCGTTTCAACCAATGGACGTCCACTGCTGGACATAGGTCTCTTGCAAGGATCGCCACAGCACACGATCTTGTGCCGCCTGATTCCAGCGGCTACCAGCGACTCGCTTGAGATCGTCTGTCCATCGAGTGGGGGGTCTACCTACGCTTCGTTTGCTGGTGCGAGGTCGCCATTCAAGCACCTTGGGACCCCAACGTCCATCGGTTCTTCGTGCAATGTGCCCCGCCCATTGCCACTTCAGCTTCGCGACTCGATGAGCTATGTCGGTGACTCTGGTTCTCCTGCGGATCTCCTCATTTCTGATTTGATCCCGCAGGGATACTCCGAGCATAGCTCTCTCCATCGCCCGCTGAGTGACCCTGAGCCTTCTTATGAGGCCCATTGTTAGCGACCATGTCTCAGATCCGTAAGTCATCACTGGCAACACGCACTGTTCGAAGACTTTCGTCTTCAGACACTGAGGGATATTGGACGAAAAGACATCTCGAAGTTTCCCGAACGCTGCCCAGCCGAGTTGGATTCGGCGGTTGATCTCTTTCTCAAAATTGGACCTACCTAGCTGGACCGTGTGTCCCAGGTATATGTACTCGTCTACAATTTCGAGTGCTGAGTTCTCAACAATTACCGGGTGGAGCGGAACATGAGCATTAGACATGATCTTCGTCTTACTCATGTTCATTTTTAGGCCCACCTGTTGAGAAACTCTGCTGAGATCATTGAGCATTGTATTGAGGTCTCCCAGAGTCTCTGCCATCACGACTATATCATCGGCAAACCGTAGGTGAGTGATGTACTCGCCGTTTATGTTGATGCCAAGTCCGCTCCAGTCCAGAAGCTTAAAGACGTCTTCCAACGCAGCGGTAAATAGCTTCGGGGAGATAACATCTCCCTGACGCACTCCTCGCTGCAATTGGATTGGCCTCGTAGTCTGGTCCTGTATACGAACTGACATAGTGGCGTTTTCGTACAAACACTTCAGCGCTTGGATGTACCGATAGTCGATCCGGCATCTCTGCAGTGATCTCAATACAGCCCAAGTTTCCACCGAATCAAAGGCTTTCTCATAGTCCACAAACGCTAAGCAAAGTGGCCGGTTATACTCTTCGGTCTTCTGTATAACCTGCCGCAGCGTATGAATGTGGTCTATGGTACTGAAGCCTTTTCGGAACCCGGCTTGTTCGGGAGGCTGGAAGTCGTCGAACCTACGAGCGAGACGATTCGTAATGACTCTTGAGAACAACTTATAGACATGGCTCAGCAGCGAGATGGGTCTATAATTCTTCAGCAGGGTATTATCGCCCTTTTTGAAGAAAAGAACCACCACGCTTCTGTGCCATGCCTCTGGCGTTATGCCCTTGTCGATGACGGAATTGAACAATCGCTGAAAGACTTTAAGAACCGGTTTTCCACCTGCTTTCAGGAGTTCTGCTGTGATTCCGTCATCACCTGGCGCCTTGTTGTCCTTAAGTTGTTTGAGAGCCATACTAATCTCGTATAGGCTGACGTCCGGGATATCTTCGGTATAGTGTCGGGTCAATTTGGCTCTGGGATCTTTAGCCAAATCTTCAACAGGCTTCTGTGTTGACGTGTACAGCTGTCCGTAGAACTTCTCGACCTCTCTCAAAATCTCAGGTTTAGACGAAATGAGACTACCGCTGTCGGTCTTCAGTCGCGTCAGCTGGCTATGACCGATAGACAGATCTCTCGCGAAGACTTTTGAGCCTTTGTTTCTCTCGATCGTATCTTTAATACATTCTGTATTATAGTTACGTAAGTCGCGTGTTTGCGCTTTGGAGATCTGCCTATTAATCTGCCGGTAAGCAGACGCATCTGCTGAAGACTGCAGTCTCATTTCATGTCTCTGTTCCATGAGACTGAGAGTATGGTCTGATAATTTTTTGGTTCTATTTCTACGGTGGGTCTTAAAGAACCTAGACCCAACCGCATGGACAGTTTCCACCAGCCTGTTGTTCAGTTCGTCCACAGAATCGCAATCTGCCAGGCAAGCGAATCGGTTTTGCAATGCGAGTTGGAAGCTCTCGGGGTTCTGGATATGGGCACGAGAAGGTCGGAGCGTTGACTTCATCAGTCTGGCCCTTTCAAGCTTTATGTTGAGATTCAATGTGCCTCTTACCATACGGTGATCGCTGCCAGTTTTTACCCTGTTGATCACAGAGACATCATTGAATACATGCCGTTTGGTAGACATGATGAAGTCAATCTCATTTCTCGTAGAACCATCGGGACTCATCCAGGTCCACTGCCTGTGTGGCCGCTTCTCGAAGAAAGAGTTCATCATATAGAGGCCTTCTTTCTCCATGAAGTCGGCCAACATTTGGCCCCTATGGTTCCGTCGCCCATAGCCAAATTGTCCCACTTTCAACTCTTCACCGCTTCGCTTACCCAGCCTTGCGTTGAAATCCCCCATCACAACATTGTAGTAGGTATTAGAGGCATGCATGGCTTTTGATATATCCTCATACATGACCTCTACCTCCTCGTCGGGATGTGTCGATGTCGGTGCGTAGACCTGTATGACCTTCAGCGAATACCGTTTGGTTATTCTGAGTATAAGGTACGCTACCCTGCTCGACACACTTTCGACTTGCACAATGTTGTTAACGAGGGACCTGTGGACGATGAACCCAACACCACCCTGGGATTGTTGATCACCCTCCCGGTAGTAGAACAAGTTGCCGGATTTAAGGATTATCGAGTCCTCCCCCTCTCTTCGGACTTCAGATAACCCTATGACACCCCAATTCAACTTGCTCACTGCTTCTTCCAGCTCGATGATCTTTTCGTCGATATGTACATTTCGATAGGTACGTTAATTTGATGATAATATTATAATAGAAGCATTCAGTATTTTTCATCCCATCTATTCGAAAAGGACGACTTGGTTCGCCTTTAAGTGCACCCAAAGTTGGTGTTTGCGTCGCACTTATTTATAAGTGCGCCGCAATTATCTTTGCCGCGCACTTTTTGAAGATGAAGGGTCTGTGGTCCCACCGGGCTTGGCGCGAATGATAGTACCTATCGATTGTTGTTATTGTTGTTACAAGCTTGACGTCTGTGTATGTATGTGTGTCTGTGTCTGTGTGTTCCCCCGTAGCGCTCAAACGGTTGAACCGATTTGAATGCGGTTTTTTTTGTTTGAAAGTTGAATTAGTCGGGAGTGTTCGTAGCTATGTTTGATGAAAATTGGTCTAAGATTGCCGCCCATTTATAAACCCCCGACATTCGCCATTTACATAGACATGTATTATTAATCCGCCATTTTGTGGCGGCGGCCATCTTGGACCGATTTTCATCAAACATAGCTAAAAACACTCCCGACTAATTCACCTTTTAAACAAAAAAACTGCATTCAAATCGGTCTATCCGTTCGAGAGCTAAGGGGGAACAGACAATCATACACATACACACACATAGACACGTCAAACTTATAACACCCCGTCGTTTTTGCGTCGGGGGTTAAAAATATGAGGCACCTTTTATTTCCTCATAGAGGATGATGAAAAGTAGAGTGTATCACTCGGGCGCAATATATTTTTGGCTCGGGCGACGTACTTTGAATCCCTCGCTACGTTCAGGATTGTACTAAAGAATCCCTCACTTCGCTCTGAATTTAAAAAAGCGCCCTCGCCGTAAAAATATAATTTTACTCCCTTATGATACAATCTACTATTAATTGATACTTCCACAGGAGTCTTCTATCTTATAAGCTCTAATCTAGGAGCGAGGATTCCGCTCTAATAACTTATCTTACATAAACTTTCTAATTAAAATTTTTAATTTAATGTTGCAAGAGATAAAATAGATACTACGTAGGGAGTTTTATCTACACATAGATATGTATGTAAACGAGAAACTTTCCCCCTAGTCGTACCAGTTTAGAGTAACTACTGTGCCAAGTTAGCTTTATATTGCCTCTACAAAACATACCGTGCGTAAATGAAGTATTGTTTGATAACGTTTTGAACGTGGAAACTATTTAAAACACAAGTGTGTTTACATTTCAAAACTGTTGGAATACCCTTATTTGAATACATATAACAGTGCCTATGTAGTACAGAAATGTAAATTTAAAACGGGCTACGTTGTATTAATCAAAACTTTTTACGCATTTTAAAAAAGCATGTTTAATTTCTGCATTAATATTTTAAGTGCTTTCGACTTTGTAATAATATATTTAAAAAAATTCAAATTCAAATTATAATACACGGAGGATAAAATCGAATGAACAAATTGAAGGCGAGTTCAATACTAATTAGTTTCAACACTTGGAATTTTAGTTAAAAACTTTATCGTGAGCGTCAAACACAGATCCTTCAGATGAAAAACTACGGGTTATACTGCAGTTGAAAATCCACTTTACTCGCCGCGAAATAAAGTTGAAATTAGTTTTTTATTTAGTAAATATAGATTACCGAGGATAGACTGCAAAAGTTTCCCCGCAACTGCACAAGTTTTGAGTGCAGTGCCGAGTTGGTTCGTGCGGCCTCTACAGAGCTAAACCGTGCGTAAGTGCGCTGCGGGATCGTTTGATGAAGTTTTTAAATTTCGAAATTCATAATTGTACGTAGAATACATGTATAATACCAACAGTTCTGTTCAGTAATGTGGTATAATATTAAACTAGCTGGTGCTTTTAAAAATTCCATGGAAACTTTTAAATTTTCCGGGATGAAATAAGTAGCCTAGATCATTGCTTGTCCCGTCCAAATTAGAAGATAAGCTCGGACAAATAGACAGATAGATGACGAAATTTTTACAAAACGTGTTTAGATTATGCTATTGTTCAAATAATTATATGAACGTAATTATTGGCCATTAAGAACTTGCAGTGTGTTGCTGAACATAATTCACTAATTTCAGTATGCTATGAATCAGCTATACGTTATAAAATTTTTAGTTGTACCTTAAAATGAATGAATGATTAATTTAATTAATCAGAGAATATACTTTTATTTTTCACAGAACATGTGGGTTATTGTTCATATTCAGCAATAATGTTACAGCAATTAGGTATGATATTATGAAGCTGTGATAGCCTAGTGGTTAGGACGACCGACTTCTAATCGGAGGTCGTGGGTTCGATCCCGGGGCACGCACCTCTAACTTTTCGGAGTTATGTGCGTTTTAACTATTTAAATATCACTTGCTTTAACGGTGAAGGAAAACATCGTGAGGAAACCTGCATGCCTGAGAGTTCTCCATAACGTTCTCAAAGGTGTGTGAAGTCTGCCAATCCGCTTGGCCAGCGTGGTAGACTATGGCCAAAACCCTTCTCACTCTGAGAGGAGACCCGTGCTCTGTAGTGAGCCGGTAATGGGTTGATCATGACATGATGAATTAGGTATGATGGAAAGTTCAACTTAATTAAGTAGTAATCTTTGAGAAAATTAATTATTTATTAAATTAGTTTCCTCGAAGTTTTTCTATATATCCTAGGTCCCAGGTAACCTATCCAGCGATGCATCAATTAGCCGCTACAGAAACTTTGCTGCTATTAATTAACTAACTGAAAAAAAACGGCTAAATTAAAGTCGAGATCTGTACAAAACTCCGGAGCAAATTTCCGAACAATCTCCACCGCAATTTCCCCACTTCAATAGGCAAAAGTTTAGTGTACTGTAGGATCGAAAAGTGGAACATTGTGCTTAAAAATATATTTTACATGAAAATGTTTTGATCTTTTCATATACGTACTTTTTCAATTTCAGGTCAACCATCTGGTAACAGAGTATCAAGATGCTTCGTACGTTCTACTAAATACCTAATATAAATTATATCAAAGTACTATCCAAAATATTAGAAAAATATAGAAATGAGAGCTGCTTTAAAAAACTCATCAAAATATAACGTTCTCTAATAATAAGAAGAAATTTTACGATCAGATCGGTATTTTCAGTTTGAAAGTTACGTTACAGAGATCGTTTCGTACCTTTCACGTATCAATTTCGCTTGTTTCGTGTCAGTTTACGAGTGCTTTTAGCTTCTGCTCATCGGAGTAAATATTTTACGTTCTTTCACCTTACTGTAACTTTTCAGTTTAACGTTAACTGCGCTTTAATCCGCCATTTAGTACACAGATGTCAAATTACAACGTTTTTCTAATAGTTAATTTCCATTATAAAAATCTTAACTTTAACTTGAAAAGTTACTCTCTCTTATTTTGTACCTCGACTATGTTCGCAATAATTCAGTTTCGATTGCTGATTGAGACGTGTGCGATATTTTTAGAAATCTTTTTAGAATAACTTCAAATCTGGGGAAAAGATAAAATTCAATTAAAAAATTGTACCCAAGTTTTTCCACTCACTTGTACCCATACCACAGAACGTTGGGAACTAGACCCAAAAGTTTCGGCGGGAGCGACGCAGTTGTTTCCGAGTTTTTTGAAAACACTTTTATCTTACAGCTTTATTCTTTTCTTTTTAAGAGGACCGATACGAAAGTTGTTTTCCAGGACAATGCTCTTCGTTTTAATACAAAATGAGAATCTCGGTAGAGAATTAAATTTCGCGGACAACTTTTTTTTTGTTTTACGATTAAGATTTCGGTCCAATAGAATATATTATTTTCAGTCACTGGTCACTGATTTTAAGCTTTTATGAGATTGTGTGTGGGTATTTACTTTTTTTTAGACCTGAGAATCATAAACCATGTCTTTGACCACACGAGCAGTAATAGACAATTTTGAAAAGTATTTTTTGGACAATTATTGAATATTTTTTCAATTGTAGGTATTACAAGAAAAAAATATGCTTAATAATCTTTGATAAATATTATAATATAAGTATAATAGAAGACAGCTGCTATCGGCTGTTTTATATTTAGCAAAAAGTAAACTGAGTAAAAAATAACTTATAAATAAAAAGACTTTTTTTTTGACTCAATAACCTTTTCCTCTCTCTTGTGCATCACAAGCACCATTTTTTGTTCAATACATGTTTTTCTCTAAACATAAACATTATCTCCTTTAGCAATATTCTGGGTAAAGCTCCAGCTAAAAGATGTAGAGTTCTATGGTAGAGTGGACGGTATAACATTTGTAACGGACTTCAAAGCTTTGATCTCCTTAATTATCAAGATCCTTCGATCTGGGTAGTACCAATAACATCAACCGTCGACCCTTGCTATTAGCTACTCGCTGAAATTGCACGTAGATGTAAAATGAGATCAAATTTCTAAATTTTTTTTAACAAAGGTCAAAGATTTTCAAAGCTCTTGACTAAGATTTCTTGCTAGGCCTGTAAATTTAGGGTCGGGGCGCTTGAGGTGCTAGCCAGGTAACCTCCCAGTGTGCCTGGGTGCTGCTGGTCCTCTTGGATACGTCTGAGGGGAAGATCAGTATTCGGGCCGGTGCGCCCCGGTAACATGGTTAATAATTTTCCTACGGGGATATTGTTAGCCATGGCCGATGACCTGGCAGAGAGAGGTTTCTCCGCGTGTCCTTCTGATTAGCAAAGGGCACTGCGGATGAAACTGGGGGCGAGACAACCCTGGGCGGGGGGCAGCGATTCCCATCGCGGGAGGAAGAAAACCTCGTTAAAAAATTACGGGAGGGCGCGAGCCTCTGGAGGGACAGCCCAGAGGCGAGCGGGAGCCCCAGCTGGGGCGGCTGCCGGACGCCTGGGATGCATACTTTGGGTTCTCCAGGCGTCCAGCACAGACAGCATGAGGGTCATGCCGTGGTGGTTTTTAGTGGGTACATACGGGTCCGGGCGCTTCGATGCACTTCAACTCTGTGCCCCAACCCTTAGTAATGAAACCAAGGAGTGGCAGGATTACGGATACTAACATTTGGACAGTTACTAGATAGATGAACTGGAAGCCGACTGCAATATTACAGTTTAATTGCAGTTGATAGAAATGCATCACAACTGGCGATCGATTGAACTGAGAAGTTGATCGGAAAATGCTTTGAAGTTGTACCTACGCAGAAAGTCTGTGAAGAAGTGTCAGCAAATAGTTTTTTTTTTATAGGAACAGCGGGCAACCGAGCAAGCGGGTCACCTGATGTTAAGTGATTACCGCCGCCCATGAACATTAGCAGCACCTGAGGAACCACTAATGCGTTGCCGGCTTTTGAGGAAGGGGACTGGCTCTTCAGCTCACTGCCGGAACACACGGATGCTTTGCGGCAGATTACGGCTGAAGTGTGGTCGCTAGCCAGGCGGATTCGGGGTAGAATACTACCACAAAGCGGTGATACCGTCCAGATTAAGTCGTGTGGTATCAAGCACAACGACTCGTAGAGGGGACTGAGAGCGTCAGGGCCTCGTTAGCATATTGGCAGGGTGCACCGCGCGCAGGTGAGGTTGACTTTGGCCACATAGGTGGAATTTAGGCCACTTACACCCCAAATCGTGTATCGTTTCTGCGATCATATTCGTACGTACGAGTATGCTGACATTATTGTAATCAATACAATTCTAATTTTGCTGAGTACAGTGAAGAGATGTCAGCTTCCGCGCATCGTACGTATGCTGACACTGTAATCAGCAAAGAGTTATTGCATTATTTTTTTATGGAACTTATAAAAATAGGTAAGTATATCTATCACAAATCTATTCGTCTATTTACTTACAGCGATATAAGAGCATTCTATCGGGTGATTGATATCCGCCATTTTTTCGTCACATCAAAACAGTAGGGCTATTCTCTAACTCAGTTACCAACTGAAAATAGTTGCCAATGAACTAGTTCGATATACATTGCTGTTTTAATGTGCGAAATATAATCACTGTTTATATTTTCACACAGTAAAACAGCAATGTATATCTAACTAATTCGTTGGCCCCACAGAAGCTTTACAATTCAATTAGTATCGTGTCACTAAACGAATTGCCGTAAATAGAATTGATCCAAGAATTGGGACTTGGGGAACAGAAATATAGATACGAATCACTCACCATAATCCCGCTTGTCAACCGGCATCTTATCACTAATCCCGGCCTCGGGGAGGGATGCGGGCTCCCTGGGAACAAGAAAGATTATCGATACTTGGATGTAATTTGTCTCTATCAACGACAAAATATAAACGATGTTTGTTACAAGAATATTCAAACTTAGTTACAAATCTTATAGGGTAGCCCTAAAGTAAACATATTTTTAACAATAAAAAAATTATTAAATAAAATCATTTTATTTCTGGTCGGCGACCGATATAAAATACAGACGAAGTAAGTACAAACTAAAAACAATAATGTGAGAAGGATTTTATTTATAGGCACAGTAATAATTCTGTAAATAAGTCTATTTATAGGCAACTAACGAAAGCAAATTCGAAACAATCTTGCAAAAAGAAGACAATCAAGGCAAAAAGTGTCTCAGTAATGTCGGACAGTGAAATAAAAAAGCGCTTATCAGCTGTTACAGTGGATGCTCGTATTTTTATTGGCTTTAAACTTTTATGTCACCGAGTGTACTGCGTAATGGTGCAGGCACACACATTTTAAAATATTATTTTTGGCATTTTTTTTTGAGATAACATAGTACGACAGTAAAATATGTTTTACTACTGCACATACATAATTCGCAATAATGTAGAAATATACCAATGTAATTTATTATTTTCAGAGGATTTTCCTATTCAAACGTTAACAGACGCGGTTAAACGCCTCTTGCTAACTTCATTAACAACTTCAAGTTTCAATGTTGTATTCGTTAGTGAAGCGAGAGGTGTCAAACTGTGTCTGTTAGAATTTCAATAGAACTACTTACTATGTCACTGTCCTTACGTTTTAACTATCAGAAGACCGCAACTTCATCAACGTAGTATTTATGTTACCGGTCAAACCCGATTTCAGGACAAACTAGTTTTGCCTAGGCTAAACTAGTTCCTCCTATACGCGATAGGATTAACTTGTAGAGCCTAGTCCAAATTAATTTTTCCTAAGCCTCATAGGATAAACCAGTTTAGCCTAGGTCAAACTAGTTGATCCTGATATAAATACGCACACTCTAGGATAAACTAGTATGGCCTAGTCTAAACCAATTTAGCTGAGTTGAAATTAATTGATCAAACAAATTGTCAGGACTTGCACATGCTGGAGTTCCCAAATCCCAATAGAACCTATTGCCAAGACCCAATAGAACCTAAGTGCCCATGAGGGCACATGAATATTTCTGTTCTATCCTAACCTAACCTAGCTTCTGAAAAAAAGAAATAATTTTGAAATCAAATAAAATGGCACTAGGCTAAACTGGTTTATCCTATGAGGCTTAGGAAAAATTAGTTTGGACTAGGCTATACTAGTAAATCCTATCGCGTATAGGAAGAACTAGTTTAGCCTAGGCAAAACTAGTTTGTCCTGAAATCGGGTTCAGCCGGTAACATTTATATCATTTTCACGTCTTTTACTTTCTCATAGGACTGAGATATTCTTATGGGACAAAGATAATAATGTCTCAAAGACGCAAGCTCTCTTTGTACATAATTTCAACAACGTCGGTTTAAATAACGTTTCATCGCGAAAGATAGACTTTTCAATAATAAAATCAGCCAAGTGCGAGTCGGGCCTCGCTCTTTCAGGGTTCCGTACATAATTATGAACAATATAATATTTTGGGTCTAAGAAATATTTAATTTCCGAGCTATAGACATCGCAACAAACCGTGAAAGAAAAACCCAAAAAAATGTTCGTTTATTTTGGTCACAGCTTATAAACTATTTAATAAATCGTTGTTTTCAGTATTTGTTGTTTAACTAGAGCATATAGTACATAATATACTGAAATATCATATTCCCAACTAGTTTAGTTTTTGAGATAGCCCCCGTCACAAAATGGTCTAAAACTGACAACTTTGATGGCCTCCCATTCCCTTATTTTTTGAGATAAAAATAAAAAAATATATATTTGTACTCTACTTAATGAGCTCTAAACAATGATACCCCACAAGCTAGGGTAAAGAAAAAATTTTTTTTCCGGCTCCTTTTTCATGTATGGGAGCCCCCCTGAAAAATAATTTAATTCAATTTCTAATTCAATATTTGATTTTGGGTTAACGTTTTACACTAAATACCAAAATTTCAGGTTTGTAACTCATTTCGTCTGCGAGCTAGAGACCTGTGACCGGCGGACAGACGGACAGACAGACAGACAGACAGACAGACAGACAGACAGACAGCCGAGTGACATTAATAGGGCTCCGTTTTTACCCTTCGGGTACGGAACCCTAAAAATGGACAAACATACACTTTTACAAAATAATATTATTATGAATTCATATCTCGGTGTATCGCCGGCCTTACAATTTTACGAGTTCACAGTGTCAAAGTAACAACACGGCTTGGAGGGATGTTTTATTGCGTTGCTGGATATTAAAGCCTTAGATAGAATTGAATAGACCCTACCTTTTAATGTCTGCAAATAACTTTGCACTGATACTAACTTCGACTTTGACACAAATCACCGTTTGTAATAATGTAAGCGTGTAAACTGTGGGTTGAGTAATAAGGCCCGTAGCAGACCTCCGCCGCGAAATAAAAACAGCGAAACCGCGAACCAAGTTCCTCCAGGACTTATCCGTTGTATGCGAAACTGAAGTATAACCCGCGGCACGTAGATTGAACACTGAAGGAAAGTGGAGGGGGTAAGCTATTGTACTACGTGCGTGACAGTTCCCATACGCAGCTAACCCCTCCACGTTTCCTTCAGTGTTCAATCTTACGTGCCGAGACATATAAAACCTATAAATTCAAAGTTTTGACTATGAGTATCTCTTTCCCACGTGATTTCGGCAATCCTTTCCTCAGGCCCCTGGCATACTTCCGTCGTGAAACAAAGGAAAACTGAACGCAAAAATGTGGCAGATGTCTGCAATCTGCATATATTATCATCGCGGTCGCTTGGAAAAGAAATAAACTCATAGTCAAATCTCTCTTAGAACTAACAGACAGTTCTGATACACTCATCATATAGGCAACAAGTATTTATAAATTAAAAATTTAAAAACCCCCCTCGATATTCGCCATTTTGTGGTGACGGCCATCTTAGATTTACATAGTGATATTCTACTAGACAAGGCCTTTCATTTGATATCCATAGTGAGAGAGTTGTGAAAAAATATTTAACCGTATTCAAATCGATCCACCCGTTTGAGCGCCACAGGGGAACAGACAGACACACACACACACACACACACACACACACACACACACAAACACACACACACACACGTCAAACTTATAACACCCCGTCATTTTTGCGTCGGGGGTTAAAAAAGGACAACTCATGGCGACCCTTAACGGTTGTCGCATCTATGATTTATAGAGGTGTGCTAAAGGCACAAACTCAAGCATGCTTCAATTTTTTTCGATGACTTAACTGTGATGTCACGTTGTGGTCTAACTGTCGATGTAGTCTAAGATGGAAATGGCAGTCTGGTAGGAAGCTCCAGCCGTGGTGGGTGGGCAAGGGATTTAGCGTTCCGGCACGATGCCGTGTAGAAACCGATCAGGGGTATGCATACCTCTTCCAAGTGTTAAAAGATATTCATATTCCTTAATGAGTAATCACTTAAATACTATTGACGAGCTGAGTGCTGAGATTCGTCTCCAAGTGGAAAAGGTGAAACATTTAAACTATAAACTAAATTATCACTAATTACACTTTCACATCACATTTCTACTAATTTAAACAATATTCGTGTAAAACCACACACACAAAAAACTCAATACTGTTCGGAGCAGAGTTTGGTCGTCGATGGAAACGATATATTTATTAACTAAACTCGAATCCTTCCCAGTCTTGCTTTTTATAGTCAGTAATTTCAAAATGGCCTCATACCATCCCCGAACGCAATCTGTTCACCTACGTAGAACCAATCAGGTAAGGTGGTTTTTGAAACAGCCAATGAACGCGTAGAAATAAATCAAATATGGGTATGATTATTTTTTAAAGTGCGATTCAGTCAAAAACGTCAACTAAATTAGTACCCATAAATTCTTAATAATTTAAACTATTTAATTAATTTTTATTACTTATCAGTAAAAGTTCTTATCAATTCAATCAATAAGCTGACAGTTCGGCCGTCCTGAAACTAAACACGTCCTCGTGTTTCTCATCTTTCTTTTTTTTTTTTAAATTAGTCGAGAAAATATCATAATTCAATTTGCAGACGGTCTTGCCAAAGTTAAGGCGCGGGCGGTCTTGCCCTCGCTCGTCATTGGTTCTATTTAATAAAATATCGATCAACTTTAAATAAAATCGCGGGCAGCTTAAACCTTTAATATGTCGTAAACTTCTTTCAATTGAAAACAAAAACTTTAACCACTGTTAATAAGTTCTTGCAAATTTCCGACTTCCAAACTCTGATTCGATAAACTCATCACAAGATTCTAGTTCAATTTAAGCTTTCTGAAAGTATTAAATTGCTTAAATTCTAATCATTGATTTGTCTTATCAATAATTAAAAAAAAAATAAACTTTATTAAAATTTAACTTAAAATTATTAATTTATCTTTAATTTATTAACTACATATAAATATCATTGCTCTTAAAAAACTTGTTGTTGTCGATTTTCTTCGTTTTATTATATATAATTTTTATTAATTCATTAATCTTAACTAATTAATATAATTTCTAAATCTTAACTTTAAAACGAATTTACCACTGGTTCGGAATGCCGCAACCTAGCGAGAAGAACCAGCAAGAAACTCGGCGGCGTCTAACTATTCAAAATTACTTGTTAAAAATTTCTTCTACTTAATGCAATTTGGTTTCATTTTTCATCTTGATCATATTCTTTAGACCTTCTCACGATCTGCAAACTCTTAACATAACCTGGTCTCATCTGGAATAGTACCTAGAATCAGTCAGATTTAATTACACTCGTCAAAACATTCTTAGCGGTGAAATTTTAAAACGAAGTTCGTCATAAAATCAGTCTATTATTCATCATCATCATCATCATCATATCTAGGCAGTCGTGATATAAAATAATTAAATATAATAACCATAAATTAAATAAAATATTATTTTTATAAAAAGATATATCGGTACGTTATAAAATAAATTCGTCAACAGGTTCAGAAATCTCATTCATACAGCAATAATATTCATTAATCTAAAGTATTCGCTCATTTCAAGGTATTCACACATTTGAAAATATTCATCAGTCTAAACTTCTAAAGCATTCATCAATCTAAACTATTCGTCTATCTAAGGTATTCGTCATTGTAAGGTATTATCAATGTAAAGTATTCATCAATGTAAGGTATTCATCAAACAAAAATATTCACTAATCCAAAATATTCATAAAGGTGTAATAAAGTATTTATTATTTCGATAATTATAAAATGAACTAAATTATCCCGTGGTCTATCTCTAAAACCTTTATCAAACTATGCAGTCAATCTCTATTTAGATTTACTTCAATTTCTATTTATCAACATCAAAATCCAGTCGAAAGCTAAGCTAATTTCCGTCAAAGCTATTATTCAGTCAAAAGTGTACATCCAACTGTGTCATCGTCGCAGTTTAACCAAGATTCATCATCAACTCAATTTACAGAAATATTATAAGAAATTTTATTTAGTATTTTATCAAAATACACTTTCTTGATTCACTCATTATACGAATAATGATAAATAACTATATGAAATAATAATAAGTAAGTATAATCATTCATAAATAATAATCATCTTCAAATACTTCATTATAATCGATATTCATTAATTTCAAAATATGTCAACAGTATGTATTCATTGGAATAATTATCAAATAAGTCTAAGTCATCATCACATAATTCATCAAGAAAGTCATCATCAACAAAGTCATCATCAACAAAGTCATCATCAAATAAATCATCATCAAATAAATCATCATCAAATAAATCATCATCAAATAAATCATCATCAAATAAATCATCATCAAATAAATCATCATCAAGTAAATCATCATCAAGTAAATCATCATCAAGTAAATCATCATCAAGTAAATCATCATCAAGTAAATCATCATCAAGTAAATCATCATCAAGTAAATCATCATCAAGTAAATCATCATCAAGTAAATCATCATCAAGTAAATCATCATCAAGTAAATCATCATCAATTTTTTTTTCACTATTAAAAATAATTATCAGATATATTTCTCATTAAATAAATCCGTCATCAACTAAATCAGTCGTCAATAAATCCATCATCATAAAAATTGCCATTAAATAAATTCATCATCAATTAAAGTCGTCATCAATTAAAGTCGTCATCAATTAAATTCGTCATCAATTAAATTCGTCATCAAATAAATTCGTCATCAAATCATTTCATCATTAAAAAAAATTCATCATCAAAGTATTTCATCATCGAGCATTTCATCATCAAATAATCTCGTCATCAACATAACATTCATGGATGTAAGTGAAAATGTCAGATATCTCATTTCAACGGTAGTCATTCAATTCAAATTTCATTCATTTCAATAATAATATTATTAGATATTATTTTTTTAATTTAGGAAGCTTTTAATGTTCCGATATATCTCGTGTCTTTTCGTTTAAAATATATTATATTTTTCTATTTATATTATCTGTGTTAATTTTGTTCTTTATTTTATCAGATACCTGACAGTTTCCAATTTAAATAGAATTATATTGACAATATCTCAATCATGTGGAATTTACCCATCATTAAGTTCTAGACAGTCTTGTCTTAAATCGTGTCTCGGGCATTTTGCTGCCCTAAATCGTGTCACCGGCAGTCTGCCTTAAATCGTGTCTTCGGGCATTTTGCTGCCCTAAATCGTGTCACGGGCATTTGGCTGCCCTAAATCGTGTCACGGGCATTTTGCCCAAAATCGGGTCACAGACGTTCTTGTCTTCACATCATTGATATAATTGTCAATATAATCTAGCAATATTTTTAACTCGTTAATCCTATTCTCTAAATTGTCGTCCGCCATCATTTCACTACTCAAATGATTCAAATTTTACACTTCTATTACTGGCACCATAGATAAACGTGACTGGCACTATCGAACAGATATGCCAATTCAATGCAATTGGTCTTTTAATAAATAATTTTGAAATAATAGCTAACTCGGTCAAAAACTTATACCCAGTTAATTCTGTAATCTAATTTTATTTTTGTTCAATCAAATTTATCACATTTTCCCACAAATGTTAATCATTCTCGAGGAAATCATCTGATATTCTTAAGCCTTTTAGTTTGTTTCAGCTTTTATTAGAATATTATCACGTGAATACAAATATATTCTTCAGAAGCAATGAAAAATATGGCGGACGCAATGTATTTGTCAAGTGTTATTGTGTCATGATCAACTTAATTATTTAAAAAGAAATGGAATGAAATCTTAACGTCACGGTGATAAATTAAAACGTTTAACCTCAGTTCAACAACTACTGAAATCGACCACGTTAATATTATTTTTTTTCTTTTTCTAATTACATTAAAATAAATTCAAAATGTATTCTATGCATTCATACATAATATATATGCATACTTTTGGGCATGAATGCGTTTCACCAGTAGTACAATTCACCAACAAGCTTTAGCAAGTCGCCAACCTAATCGAGTACCTGCTAGGGGTCTAATAATCTAGCGAGTATCCGCATTAGCGGCGTATGCAGAAATCAGCAGAAATCACGTCCAAATATCCATGTATGTTTTAAAAGTTAACAAAATAACGATGTATTTATTCTGACTAACGGTTTTTTTTTTCAACTAGATTCAAAATACTAGTACACACTCAAAAAAAAACACCACTCCGTGCCGTAATTCGTATCATTAAATTTTTCATCAATCATAGAATAGAATAGTTTTTGAATCGTCAATTGAATCTACCTACCATAAACTCAAATTTTCCAAATTTAAATTCTTTACGAAATGGGTACGGATGTAGCGATAGAAAACTTTCCTTCAATCAGACTTCCTATGACAAGTAAACGCTAGTGAAGTCAATTAACTTACAACGAATATCAGTTAATTTTCAACACCTTTTCTTTTTCTTCTACAATTTTAAATTATGAGGAGCTTAACACCAACTAACTCCATTAAAGCGTTATTAACAGCGTTACTTAGAACATTATCCACCAAATTTGAATTAATAAATCCAACCAATCCTCACCCACAATTCAAGGAAAACGCGGCGTCTCGCTCAACGAACCAGTCAAGCAACGCATGCTGGGTAACGAGAGTACCCGCACAGTTATCAGGATGATCAAATCTTATAGTGAACTCAATAATTAACAACATCTATGAATAACGGTACCTTCCAAATTACCGCGTGGCAACAACAAAATAAATACGATACTTGCGGGTAGGTAGTTACCAAAAATCGTATCGCTTTTCAACTGACTTTTTACACCCACATGATATCGCACGTTTTACTGGTTTTTGTAAAAAAAAATTGAACTGAGTTATTATTATTATTTTCATCTAAAACGGTGACTGTCTTGATTCATTCACATTTTTATAAAAGATTAAAATCAATAATGGAACGAACTCACCAAAGGGCTGCGACCGGCGGCAACAGCGGCGGTAGCTCAGCAGCAGATAATACTCGTGCAATTTGAGATACACCACCACAGCAACAGCGCGGCGCGAGCGTTGAGCTCATTGCTCAGGCGTCTCCGTCTTGATTCGGCTCGTACTCACACTTATCGCGAACAAAACACTTATGTGGATAGCAAAACGGATTCAAGGACACGCGATTCATAACCGCTTCTGACTGTTAAAAGATATTCATATTCCTTAATGAGTAATCACTTAAATACTATTGACGAGCTGAGTGCTGAGATTCGTCTCCAAGTGGAAAAGGTGAAACATTTAAACTATAAACTAAATTATCACTAATTACACTTTCACATCACATTTCTACTAATTTAAACAATATTCGTGTAAAACCACACACACAAAAAACTCAATACTGTTCGGAGCAGAGTTTGGTCGTCGATGGAAACGATATATTTATTAACTAAACTCGAATCCTTCCCAGTCTTGCTTTTTATAGTCAGTAATTTCAAAATGGCCTCATACCATCCCCGAACGCAATCTGTTCACCTACGTAGAACCAATCAGGTAAGGTGGTTTTTGAAACAGCCAATGAACGCGTAGAAATAAATCAAATATGGGTATGATTATTTTTTAAAGTGCGATTCAGTCAAAAACGTCAACTAAATTAGTACCCATAAATTCTTAATAATTTAAACTATTTAATTAATTTTTATTACTTATCAGTAAAAGTTCTTATCAATTCAATCAATAAGCTGACACAAGTTAGCCCGCTTCCATCTTAGACTGCATCATCACTTAAGTACTATCAGGTGAGATTGCAGTCAAGGGCTAACTTGTATTTGAATAAAAAAGTTAAACAAGCTATAATTTAAAAATTAAAAAAAACCCGACTGCCATGCTATGAAACGAACTAAAAAATTAATAAACTACCACCGTACGTACCACTTACAGTGTAGTTGTTATTTTTTTTGTTTTTCATGATTTGTCACTCCAAACTGATTTAAAACATATAGATTGTATATATTTTCGTACTGGCCTTTTAAAGCCCTTTATTTTGATACCCCCTCGAGGGTTTTGAAGAAAAAGAATTTTTTCAGCCCGCACATTAATGTGCATAAAATCCGCCATTTTGATTTTTTATGATTTTTATGTACCCTGTAACATTTGCGCCATCAAGACAAATCTAATGACGTATAATTTATCAAAATTGGTTGAGCTGTTAAGTCACAGTGTTAAGTAGTTACGAACTGACATAGGAAACGGTCATTTTATACGATTTATCACTCCAAATTGTTTCCAAATATATAAATTGTATCCATTTTCGTATTCGCCTTTTGAATCCCTTTATTTTGTTACCCCACTCGAGGGTCTTGAAGAAAATTTTTTTTTCAGCTCACACAATAAAGCGCATAAAGTCCGCCATTTTGATTTTTTTTTAAATTTAGGTACCCATTGACACTCGCGTCATTGAGACAAATCTAATGACGTATCATTTATCAAAATCTGTTGAGCCGTTGATTAGTTACAAGCGGACATAGGAATGGACATACATACACACAGGTGAAACACATACACCCAGTCGGGAAAAAAAAAATGGGCTAACCTGAAATAAGTAGGTATAGCACATTACATTAATCAGTTTCTACACGGTACTGTACCGTATCTCAAAGAGCAGGTGCCGGCTATTATCACACTAACATGTGATAATAATCGTTAACCCTGGGAGTCGAGTACTCTTATTCGAATTTGGAAGGAATTGAGAGCCTCCAACATTTATTATAAAACATAGTCCCCCACGCGTCTATATATGTCTGTCTGTAAGCGATAAACTCAAAAATTACTAAACGGATTTTCATGCTTTTTTCACCAATAAAGTTTAAATTAGTTTCACCAGTAAAATTCATGAGGAAGGTTTAAGTGTATAATTTGTGTTTTGTGTAAATTAGTTAAAATATGTTTTTGGTAATGTTGTGAGTATAGTGAAAAACTAGGTCCGTACGTTTTTATTTTAAAGAATTATTGCTTACGATGTAAGTATTAGCATCTAAATTTCTATTTTTGACGTAAAAAGTTCCTCGAGCGTTTTTATTTATTTTAATTAAACTACTTAAACTGAATTACCTAAAACGTACGGACCTAGATGAAGGTGTACTAAATCCAATGCCTGCCTGACCAAAGTCGTCTTATTTCGTAAAGGTTTGTGGGTGGTAAAAATGTTATCGCCCGAAACCATATTTCAGTAATGAAATGTAGGTAATTATCTCAGGACTTGCAACTCTATCGCACAATACGGAGTGCTATGAAACAGATAGCATTTTTAACCGACTTCCAAAAAAAAAATTTCTCAATTCGGCGCGTATTTTTTTTTTTGTATGTATGTACACCGATTACTCCGAGATTTCTGAACCGATTTGCGTGATTTTTTTTTTGAAAATACCCGATCGATTCTAAAGGAATTGTAACGCGTTTTCGATGAAAGCTACCGGGTAGCTTTCATCGAAAACGCTGCAAAGATATAAAAAACAATGTATAGTGGGATAGTAGCGGGTAATTACTACCCGTGCGAATCGGAGGCGAGTCGCTATTTAATAATATTACATGAAAATTCCTCTATTATTATTCTAATTATAGCCGTAACTCAATACGCTTGTGATATTCAGCTTGCAGAATTTATGCTTCAGTACATCATAACATACAATGATAGTCCCCGTTGGATGCAGTGCTGTGATTGTAAATAATGGAAACTACTTAATTGATGATAGATGGGGATGGATATATTTGGGGATATATATGGGGATGGGGATGGATATGAATATATTGGATTATAGGTCATTGGGTGAGATAAAGCACACCTACTCCTATAGGCGAAAAGAGTAGTGGACAGTTTTTATTACCTGTAATATTGTTTGATGAGAACATTGTGGTCTTCTTGCGTTTTCAATGCAATGAAGCTGATGGTTACAGCAATAACTGAAACAAAATAAAATTCAAATGAGTTCTGTCGTGTTTTCTTTCTGGTCAAATAGTTCGTCTACCCTTTCTGGCCAAATGTCTCCACTCTGGTAATATGAAACTAAGCCATTTCCTTAGTAATACGAAACAAACACGTGATCAATTCTTTCCAAACATTAGCTGTAGCCCATTTGGTAATGTTTCTAAATCCAAAATTTCAAAATTGTCTAGACAGTCAGACAGATAGTCAAAGGTTTTTAAAACGTAAACAATATATATTATATTTGGATTAAAATAATATATACGTAAACAATATACTTGGATGTTATCGTTAAAATAATCAAATTATGAGATTCATTGGAGGCAATTTCTAAGCCAGACAGATAGACAGTTCAATTTTATTTATTTCTTTAGCTGATATTGTAGGTAATACAATAGCGCTTATGTATATATGTTTACTCATGAACATGTATGTGTACATGTCTGAGAAATGGCCAACTGTTATCGTATTATAGTCCAAGTAATCATCCGATGTATTGTTGTGTTCTCGGTGGCTAAGCCTAACATAACATGTACAATAACATGACATAATATAATAGCTCAGGTGGGTTATTCTGTAACTTAGTTAGCAACTGAAAATAGTTGCCAACGAATTATTTCGATATACATTGCTGCTTTACTGTGTGAAATTATGAAAACACTTTATAATTTCCCACAGTAAAGCAGCAATGTATATCAAACTTATTCGTTGGCAACTATTTTCAGTTGGTAACCAAGTTACAGAATAACTCCACAGATAAGATCAAGGTTAAGCTATAGTTGTAGAGCTATAATACCTATTCTTAATTCTTCCAATTCTTTCTTGAGTGGTCATGGTTATGAATTAGTTTATTTTCCTTTTAGTAACAATCAGCCTGGCTTTTTAATGCAGAAATGCTTCAATGAACATTGCTTGAGCGCAGAGGAAATTAGTTCTATAGATATCTTACGTATATCAATCGTGAAATGTATGCAGAGAAAGGTAACGGAGCAATGTTGTGTAGCGAGACAGTGGAGTAAAGAAGCGGACCAAGGAAATGAGACAAAGCATGGTGCTGGGTAGCGCCGGGTTCGGGCAAGTTTTCAAGTTTCTGTGGCATGCGGCCCAACTCGCTCGCTTACTTGTTCCGTTCACTCGTTGCACTCTTCCACACTCGTTCCGCGAACGGAGCGAATAAACAGAGTGAATACACTCTGTTTATTCGCTCCGTTTATTCACTCTGCTTATTCGCTCCGCTTATTCACTCTGCTTACTCGTTTCGCTTATTCACTCCGCTTATTTACTCTGCTTATTCACTCTGCTTAATCGCTCCACTTACTTGTTCCACTTACTTGCTCCGCTTACTCGCTCTGCTTACTCGCTCTGCTTACTCGCTCCGATTATTCGGTCCACGTACTCGCTCCTATTACACCCCTGATATAGATTTTCTATTAAAAGTTACTCACTCACTCATTTCAATACTAATTACAACATACTCGTATATATATTACAAACGGATATATAAAACAGGTTTATTAGCGCGTGTCATCGCTCGCCGTAAATAGAGCACAGAGTAGGCGCACAACAGAGTAAAAACGTGGTAAAAACGTGGAGGATAATAGCTCACTGCAGTGGTTTCTTGCCCATTAGCTAATGACGCGTCACTATTAGCTCGCTCCATCTCACATCCGAATCATAGAGTGCTTAATATACACAGTTGAACAGTATATTTCTTTTTCCACATAATTACACTTTTTCTATTTCTCTCGATACTTTTTCTTATATTTTATTAGTTTTCTTTCGTAACCTAATGTACTACAACTACACCATTCTTCACCTATTTTTTAGGATTCCGTTGTAAAATAACGAACCTTTATTGTTTCATTCAGTCTATGTGTCAACAACCATTTAATTCAGATATTGTTAAAATTTTATTTAGAAACTTTTAACTTCGATATTATATAGATCTATTGTAGTTTTACGGGTTTTAAAGAGCATTTTTAGATGAATTATAATAGTAATTATCAGCGAAGGCTTAACGCGTTCTCCGAGGCACGGGAGTGGAACACCACCAACTTAAAACTCCGGGCTAGCACTGAGAATTCTTGACAATTTAACTACTTCATAAGTTTTGGCCCGAACCGGGAATCATATTCAGGACCTCGTGATAAGTAGTCGACCATGCCAACCACTAAACCAACGAGGCAGTTACTCGCTTGTATGCTATATAATATTACTAGCGGACCTGGCAGATGTCATCCTGCCCGGTGACATAACGACACAAAGCCACCTACCGTGACCCGGTGGGTTACCTGTACCTACCTGGTAATTGTGTTTTCGAACCATCTAGGAGGATCATTGATAAAAATGAAAAATGTGATAAATGAAGAACCGCTCGACCGATTTTCTGCAAACTTCACATAAACCATCTACTAAATAGCCGGAACAAAGCCTAAACATTTGGTTTGGACAGGTGAGTCAGTTCTTGAGTTATAAAATTACAACGAAAATTGGCATTGATTTTTATATATATATAGATGTATTAAATTTTAAGCGTGCAAACTTTGAAACAATTATAATAAAGCGGATGAACACTCGTTCATCTTTGTGGAAGGCTGTGTAAAACAGTGAAGTATTAAATTCATAATTTTACGCTGGTCTTGCTTCTTAAATTCCGTACATTCATTAAAATCCGCTCGGAGTTAAAATGTTTTAAGTTATTTACGGACACATTTATAATAAACCTTTTGCGTTTAAAACTTTTTTTACTTCACATTTACAACGTAATATATTATAGAGACCCTACCAAATACTATATGTATATTTATATGTATTTGCAAATTAATTTTATAGTAAGTACGTAATCACCAAATTTGTATATCTGTGTGATGCCTAATGTGAAAAAGCTGTGATAGCCTAGTGGTTAGGACGACCGACTTCTAATCGGAGGTCGTGGGTTCGATTCCGGGCACGCACCTCTAACTCTCTAAGTATTTAAATATCACTTGCTTTAACGGTGAAGGAAAACATCGTGAGGAAACCTGCATGCCTGAGAGTTCTCCATAACGTTCTCAAAGGTGTGTGAAGTCTGCCAATCCGCTTGGCCAGCGTGGTAGACTATGGCCAAAACCCTTCTCACTCTGAAAGGAGACCCGTGCTCTGTAGTGAGCCGGTAATGGGTTGATCATGATGATGATGAGGATGATGACGTAATCACATGGCAGATTTTATTTAAACGTTTTCGATTAATATTTAAGGCCGTCAAAATGACAGGATATGAAAGAATTAGATTTAAATAAATTATTTTTACAACAATTTTTATATTTACCTTTTATATTATTGCATTTACTTTAATCGTTAATCATTTTATTAATCTACAGTTAGCCTACACTGTAATAATGGTATATTTGACACTGTAATACTGAAGTATAGCTTGTTGCTACGCTTTTAAAATTGAATTGTACCTACTATACTGTTCGATTTCAGCGTCAGCCTGATTTCATCCACGTCTGAATGAAGCCTCATTAAGCACCGTGGCGCCCCAAATTGCGCCTTGCCGCCGAAACTGCCGTGAAATTGTACAATTTCTCATAATTTCGACGAAAGTAATGACTTTACAATTACGTATATCACGTGCCACGTGATACGTGACATAAAATTGTAATAGACGTTCTTGTGTTGTTACCCTTGACAAAATAATATCCTAGTCTTTTCTACCAAAGCCAAAAGGAATGGTTAGTATGGCTTTATTAGTCTATTTATGTGTGTGAGACCTATGTATGTACATATGTAAGACCTTCGTCACTAGTAGGTAAAGTATTGGAAACGTTAAAACAAACTAAATGAGTCCAAATTCGAGGCTTTTACTAGTTACTACTGAAGAGTTCCATATCCACTTCCAGGAAGCATCATCAGGTCCTCCTCACCAAGTGTAGTGTATTAGAGCCGTTAAAAAAATTCAAACGGCACAGACAAAACATTCTGGTTGACAATGTCTGCCGCTGGTCCGTGTCTGTGCGCATACGCTACGCTAACGTCCGCTAAACGTAAATACGGTCATAGATATCGTATGGAATAATATTTTTATGTCTGCTACGTCCTCCTGACTGAATTTCGGCCACGGCGGCCAATCTCAACCGAGGCAGAGACTAGCCATCTACGCAGGAGATATTATAGTGCACAAGTGTGTGCGCATACACAGGTGCACTCTCTATTCCCTCACTCTCATAGTCCGATGGGACGCCAATGCGACACGACCGGAGAGAGATCAGGCGCAGGACCGACGGCTTTACGTGCTCTCCGAGGCACGGGGGTGTATCTAACACCGCCAACTTCCAACTCCGGGCTGGCACTGAGAATTTCTTGACAGAAAAACCCTCGAATTTTTTTTGGCCCGACTCGGGAATCGAACCCAGGACCTCGTGATCCACAGTTGAACGTGCTAACGGCGAGACCAACGAGGCAGTTGAAAGGCAGTTGTCTGCTACGTAAGATGTAATCAATGCTGACATGATATTTAAGCCTGAAATAATTGGTGTTCAAAATTGAGATTTTCGACGAGCAAACGCGTTTGAATTAAGTCTCATTATACACGATTGTGTCGATGAAACTGCTACTGCGCTTCATTCATTCTCCTTCGTGCTTTTCCATTCGTGTTTATGCTGAATATTCAGTTACTTACATAACACGTTATATAATTGTTTCCGAAATGGGGTCAGTAATATTATTGTAGGATGAAATCCGAATGCATTATACATATGTATATAATATATACATATGTATGAAATATACAGTAGTAGAGTACTGAATTTTTCTATAAGAAAGCATGATGCAACAGAAACTGCTTTGGGAATTGAAACGAAAGCTCAGATATTCCATTCAGCAGAATTGAAAACAAGAATTCTCTTTTTATGAAATGAGGTAGCTATTAGGACTAACATGATTGGACATTCTTGAAATTTTCATATTCGATATATTGAATACCTATAATTGAGATACTAAATCAAAAATATTAAGCGAAAACTTTCAAAAAGTGATTTCACCAGCTATGTGCCGCAAATTTGGCACTGGTAAAACGAAATGAAAATATTACAAAAAAAAAATCATTTTTTTATAGCAATATGTAACTAAAAATGTTTGGGTAAGTAAGTTATCGCTCTGAGAATTTCTCGTTTAATAGTCGAGTTCAAAACAAGCTTCGTAAAACAAAAATTTAGAGTGTTGAATTTCTGCGACGTTTGTATGTATGTACTATGTATGTGTATGTTAGTAGGTATGTTATTGTAAGTCAGCGATCGCTATGGATAGTAAATAGAAATATAATTATTTTGGATACACGCTAATATTCAATGCAAAGTGTTGTTTTTTTGGTGAAGTTCTTCGAAAATTAAGGGTGGCCAACAATAAATCACTCACCAGATCAGTGCAATAGTTAAGTTAATATTACATTTCCAATAGTTTAGTTTTTAGTTATATAATAAGAGTTTATGAAACGGTTGCTTAATAGAGGTTATTAAAACACGAGTGTTAGTTTAAAAAACAATCCGCAGGTGAGTTTTTTAATAGTATTACACGAGTGTTTTAATACCTAATTATGTTGAGTTTCATACACTACTTTATCTAAACTCATATCTTAAAATCCAAACCATAAAATCTTGGTAATATTTGTCGTGAGTTTTCCTTGATTTTGCTGAAAAAAGATTGTTGGTCGGTGGTCAGGTGGAGTTAAATTCTCTTCAGTATCACTGCTAGACATTTTTCCGCGCAACAAAAATCACTTGCAAAGGTTTGGGTTACAAAAACAATAAATAATAAATTAATAATTTAAATAATAGGCGCCAGAATTCAATTGTCAATTTCGCATGTGCGGTGCATGCAGACTGCAGCGTCAGGCGATGTTCATTGTCTATGGTCAATTATGGTAGCACTAGACTCTGTCCTCTGGCCGCATCTTGCCAACGCCACACTTTCGCCTCACAGGCCGCCGCGCCATAGCGTCAGCCAAGATCCAAAAAGCCAGGAAGAAATGTTATGTATTTTAATAGTTTAAATAATATCTAAAAATATTACAGTAGGTAATTTTTTTTTATCATAGAAGCATTTAACACAATTGCCATAAAAAATACGATTTCCCGCCATCGCTGAAAAAACCAGAACCCAGAGTCGTGACTCGACCAGACCTGTCAATAATGAAATAAAGTATAATGCAGTAGTAGTAATAGGGTAACTTTGATAGCGGGATAATAATTATTGTAAGTAACAAAACTAAACACCCGCCATGGTTCAAAAATACCAGAACCCAGTGCCTGTACTATAATGTAGAAAAAATTATTTTATAACATTATTTTGCAATAATTTCCTAAAGATGAATGTGAATTTCTTAATCGGGATTTTAAGATATGAGAGTAGATAAATATCTTTATTAGTCAACATTAATACAATATCCTGTTTACGACCCTAGTGACCTAGGTGAAAATGATGAAGAGAAACTTACATTTGGCAGATTAGAACACCTCTTTCAAAATTAAATTCAGTTTAGGTACTTTTTAACATCATAAATAACACAATAACAATTAACTTGTGTAACACTTAGCTCGGTTTACATTTCACAAACTTCACTTCCAATAGCAATAATACTTAACATTGTAAATTAGAGTAAAACAAATTGAACTCGGTTATTTTTGTTTTAAATTTAATCATACAATGTTTTAATAATGTAGATGTGCATTAGGTAACTAATCAATAAAATATTAATAATATACGCTAAACCACAACTGTACGAACACATAATTATCTGCTGCGTCGCTCCGAATAATTTAAAATAATTATCACACGGCATAAATAATTCACGTACACGATGAAACGAAATAAGCGGACATTACCGCGACAGTTTTGGTAACAATGAATCTCCATTTTCGGTTGCATCGCGATTCGCGTTCAAACTCAAATTCAACTCAAATTCACCACTAAAATCTCCATGTGTAACCTAAAACCTGTAATCACTTTTATTAAACAACTAGAGAATGCCCGCGGCTTCGCACGCGTGAGTTTCGGTTTTTCACAAATCCCGAGGGAATCGTGGATTACTGGTTCCCGTTCCCGCTCCCGCTCCCTTTTCCAACCTTTATACGGTCTACTTTCAAGAAAGTTTGCTATAGTAATCTACCTATAGCTGTAGCTATAGGTTTTGGTTTTTTCAAAATCCCGTGGGAACTGTGGATTTTACCAGGATAAAAAAACTATGTTTTAAGTCAGAGCATAATCTATCTCCATTCAAAATTTCAACCAAATCGGTTCAGTAGTTGCGGCGTAATTGAGTAACAAACATCCAAACATCCACACTTTCACATTTTTATAATATTACTAGCGGACCCGGCAAACTTCGTCCTGCCCGCTATTAGCACCACCTACCGGGTCCAATTTTTCTACTTATAAACCTTCCTCTTGAATCACTCTATCTATTAAAAAAAACCGCATCAAAATCCGTTGTGTAGTTTTAAAGATTTAAGCATACATAGGGACATAGGGATATAGGGACAGAGAAAGCGACTTTGTTTTTTATTTACCCGACTGGGTATATTATGTGTTTCACCTGTGTGTATGTATGTCCATTCCTATGTCCGCTTGTAACTAATCAACGGCTCAACGGATTTTGATAAATGATACGTCATTAGATTTGTCTCAATGACGCGAGTGTTATAGGGTACCTAAATTAAAAAAAAATCAAAATGGCGGACTTAATGCGCTTTAATGTGCGAGCTGAAAAAAAATTTTTTCTTCAAGACCCTCGAGTGGGGTATCAAAATAAAGGGATTCAAAAGGCAAATACGAAAATGTATAAATTTATAATATACTAGCTGATCCCCGCGACTTCGTTCGCGTGTTTATAGGTTTTATATAGAATCGGATCGGATCCCATAATTATTTTATATACCTAAACTAAATGTAGCCTGTTACTCCTAATAACATTGAAAGTTCCATTAAAATCGATCCAGCCATTTCAGAGATTAGCTGGAACAAATAGACAGAACGACAAACATAAATTTAAACGCACGCCAGTTTAAAATAAGCCGTACGTACAAAGATCCGGGTCCCAAGTTATCGGAACCCAATAAATGCCTGTCATTTCTAAACTAAAAAACCTATGACCTTGAAATATTTACGGGACAATACTTAAAGTACTACCTTTCTAACAAAAAAAGAATGAGTGAAATCGAATAACGCGTTAATGAATTACAGCTAAATACACGTTTTAACTTTTATCCCCTCTCCCAAGGGAACCGTGCTGAATTTCGGGATAAAAAGTATCCTATAACCTACCTCGGAGTATAAACTCAAATCGTACCAAGTTTCATTCGAATCCATTCAGTAGTTTCGGCGTGATGCGCGGCCAAGATACAGACAGACAGACAGACAGACAGACAGACAGACAGACAGACAGACAAAAATGAAAAAAATTGCAGTTTTGGCTTCAGTATCGATTATAGAGTGCCCTCCGATAAAAATTTTCAAAATATCTTCAATGTACAGAATTGGATCTGTTACAGTTTTATTATATTATAGATTTGGAAACAATTTGGAGTGATAAATCGTAGAAAATTACCGTTTCCTATGTCAGTTCGTAACTACTTAACGGCTCAACCTATTTTGATAAATTATACGTCATTAGATTTTTCTTGACGGCGCAAATGTTACTGGGTACATAAAATTCATAAAAAATCAAAATGGCGAATGTTATGCACTTTAATGTGCGGGCTGAAAAAAATTTTTTTCTTCAAGACCCTCGAGTGGGGTATCAAAATAACGAGTACGAAAATGTATACAATTTATATGTTTTAAATCAATTTGGAGTGACAAATCATGAAAAACAAAATAAATAACAACTACACTGTAAGTGGTACGGTGGTAGTTTATTAATTTTTTAGTTTGTTTTTTAGCATGGCAGTCGGGTTTTTTTAATTTTTAAATTATAGCTTATATACTATGTAGTGATACTAGGTATCTATTTTGTGGTTTTTGGGCCTAGAGAGGAGTAAAGAAAATACTTTACGTCTTAATTTTTCTCTTATTATTTCTTTAAGTTGCATTTCTGTAAATACTTAAATCATTATATTATAAACAGAATCTTTTCTATAAGTACATTTAGTTATAGAAAAATTATTTATTCTTATTTACTTAGAAAATTATTTTTTATGTTCGTTCACCTATTGATTCAATTCCTTATCATCAAGCGTATCTACTTATAATAGGTGTATATCGTTCAAACAGAAAAAAAAGTAAGTACAGTATAGAAAACACTGGTACTAATTCGGTTGTACACAAATCCTAAACTAAATTTAACAGTTATAAAGTAGTAACATCATCTTTAGCATGAAACATTAAAAAAAGCACTACTGTTATAATAAGCCTACTTAAGAGCAGTTTTACCTTTTCTCTGAAAAATCTAAGATTTCAAGCTCCAAATTTAGCATCGTAGGAGAGACTTTCACATATTTCAATACATGTTTTAAATAATCTAATCCTTCATATTGACATTTGTCAGACCATATTTACAAAAACTATTTTATTTATTTTGTAATGATCAATTTCCCACACCTCGTTTTAATAAAATAAATAACAGACTCAACTTTGAAGCTCTATATCTGTCCTTAAAAGTCATCTGATTTACTTGAAAAAAATACTTAAATATCAGACATATAGTCCTATTGACACATTACAGACCAGAATATAGATTTTTAATCAAATTAATGGTTAAAAAAAAAAGAACTTCCGCCAAATTTCCCGAATTATACGGTTACTTTAACACGATTTTTTGTATTGAAAAAAGCATAAATTCAATAAAAATTTTATGTAGAAATAAACTACGTTCTTTAACGAATCTATATATATATAGTTTGATTAACAATCCATTTATTTGATAAAACATAAAAACTTATTAAACATCCCCCTAAATTACAATAAATAGCTATGCAATGTCTTCGCTTATTTAGTATGCGCCCGGCGCTCGTTGGGGAAGGACCTGTGCAGTTTTTGCCACCATCCAGATGCACGTACGAGAGTCGTGTAAACACTAATTTATACAACGACTGCAAAGTTTTGTGCATGAATATTTTTCTAAAAAATATGCGTGAGTATTTTTTTAAATAAGTGAAATTACAGCATAGCACCTAGGACAGTCACGGAAATATGATATTATAAACTAATACTAAAGTAGTCCATTTTGAAATCCATGATGGCCGTCATATTTTTTTTTTTTGAAGAAATTATCATCTATCTCATATAATAAAATCGTAGATTTGGCGTATCTGTACATTAGAGAATTTTGCAAAATAATAACTGGGAAATGTTACGGTTGAGTAATAGAACGATAAAAGCTATTTTTGAAATTTTTGTCTGTTTGTCTGTTTATCTGTTTGTCTATTTGTCTGTATGTTTGTGCGCACATCACGCAAAAACTACCAAATGGATTGAAATTAAATTTGGTATGATTTAAGTTCATACTACGGACTAACATATAGGATACTTTTTATCACGAAATTCAGCACGTTTCTCTTGGGGGAGGGGATGAAAGTCAAAATGTGTACTTAGCTGTAATTCATTAACGCGTGGTCCGATTTCATTCATTCTTTTTTTGTTAGAAAGGAGATACTTTAAAGATTACTGGCTAATCTCTGAAAGGCTGGATCGATTTTGATGGGACTTTCACTGGCGGATGTTTACACATTTTGATCTACCGTTTTTAGCAAGTTATGAGCTCAAATGAGCTTAGGAAAAACAAAATGATTCCCATGGGATTTTATAAAATATCCACGCGAACGATGTCGCGGGTATCCACTTGTTTATAATATGGGTGTCATTTCATTTCCGAAGATTTTTGCAAAATAAGTACTGGGGGATGTTAGAGATAAGTAATAGAACGTAAAAAAGCTATTTTTAAAATTTTTGTCTGTTTGTCTGTTTATCTGTTTGTCTGTTTGTCTGTATGTTTGTGCGCGCATCACGCAAAAACTACTGAATGGATTGAAACAACGAAACTTGGTACGATTTAAGTTTATACTACGGAGTAATATATAGGATACTTTTTATCGCGAAATTCAGCACGGTTTCCTAAGGAGAGGGGATGAAAGTCAAAACGTGTATTTAGCTATAATTCAATAACGCGTGATCCGATTTCATTCATTCTTTTTTTGTTAGAAAGTAGATACTTTAGAGATTACCGACTATTCTCTAAAAGGCTGGATCGATTTTGATGAGACTTTCACTGGTGGATGTTTACATTTTGATCTACCTAAACATCCGCCAGTTAACTTTTAACAGTTTTTAGCATGATAAGAGCTCAAAGGAGCTTAGGGAAAACGAAATGATTCCTACGGGATTTTTAAAAACCAATATATATCCACGCGAACGAAGTCGCGGGTGTCCGCTTGTTACTATAATAATAAAAGTCGCACTTGCACTTCTGACTAAACCGACATTTTAGCAGTAAACAAAGATTGCCTACTTTTTATTGTTCTATTGGTAAACTTTAAATAATTGTACCTACTCTTATCAGAAAATGTATTCAAGAACTTCAACAGGTACAATGCAACAGCTCTGTTATGTTATTTTCAGACAGATGATTTGAAATATAATAATAATAATAATTGGTAGGTAATTGTTAAATAATTAAAAAGGTATTTGTTTCTTTTATTAGTTAGTTTAGAAAAAAATGGCTGAAGGCTAAATATGCGTGACACCTATGATATAAATACGGAACCCTACATGTATTCATAGAGAAGAACATCATATTATCCTGGTCGCTTTTGTTTTGTAAGTTGAACGTAGATTCATGAAATACTTATTCGATAAAAATATTTTATAATAAACATTATATATATAATACTACAACATCAAAGAAATAATTCAGAAATTTATATTTAATACAAGTACCAAAACTAAATTCATGGTCGCGCTATATGCAAGTGGTCGTCCGCTCAGCAGGCCGCCCGTCTACCTGCCGTTAGATACCTAAACTTCCATAGCGCGAAACTGGGAGAGGGGTCTTAATAGATTACTTTAAAATTGTTTTTATAAAACATTACCTTTTATAACGATAATTTTACATGATAACGTCATAAGAAAACAAAGAAAGATTAATTCGTCACAAGCCGAACGCATAGGCCGATTGTGCCGTCTCTATCGCTTGTTCCGCGCTCTCGCTTGCACGCGGTACATGACAATCAGTCATGCTTTTTTGCGTTTAGCCGGCGTTCATCGATTTATAGGACGTTATCACGTCAAAAATACCAGTTTTTGGTAAGGTACGTCATCATATTGTGCCAAGGAATTGAATACACGGTACAATACTTCAGTTCCCAGTGATACTGTTAGACTGTATCTCAAGCACATCTTGGTGCATGAATACTTTGTGACCAAAGCCGGCAAAAGGCTAGTAGCTAACAAATAGCTAACAAAAGTCCGCAGTAAAAGCCTACTACAATGCCTCCGTTATGTTGGCACAATAATAGACCAAAATAATAATAAACATTTCTCGGTGGTCTCCTGGACAATAAATTGCATTTTGCTACGCCGCCATCGCGTTTAATGAGGCTTCATTCAAACACGGTTAAAATTCAACACTGAAAATTTCAATTTTCAGTTTTCCCCGGTACACAACTTGCGCATTCAACTCTTGCTGTATTCACAATATTCCCCGAACGCCTATGTGAGTTCACAAAATGCATGTTTTGTTAAAAATTCTCAAAAATACAGCTTTACGGGATTTAAACCGGGATCAGTGTTACGATGAAAATTATTTTAATAGTATTGTTATAATCATCAGTCGTCGTCGTATGAACCAATAGACGTGCAATAGACATAGGACTCTTGCAAGGATTGCAACAAAATACAATATATATAATATATATGTTACTAGCTGACCCCCACGACTTCGTTCGCGTGTTTTTCTTTGCTATAAACCTCACGGAGCCCGAGACCTTTCCAACGAATGCAAAACCGTGGAAATCGGTTCGTGCGTTCTGGAGTTATAGCGTCAGGAAGGAAAACCCGACTTATTTTTATATAGTAGATATATAGGTAGCCCAGAATATGATGGAAAAAAGGAAAATTAAATTTTGTAGTAAGCAACACTAGGTTAACTCGGCTGCCCTAGTGATAAAGAAAATAATTACATTCAGAACACCTTACCTGGGATCGTTTCACGAAACGAAAAATCAAGCAACTGCATTTTAAATACAAAAACAAAGTAATCAACATCCAATTACTTTGTTTTTGTGTTGTGCTTGTTGTTTACTTGGTTTTTGCATTTATATTCCGGATTAGTGTGTGCAGGTACTTTGTTTGGGCAATTCAAATTTCAGTAAACGGTTCAAGTTATTTGAAATATTAAACTGTGGTAAAAAACTCGACATAAAACTTTTGTTAATGCAAAAAGTCTATTTCACAAAAAATGACAGTTACTTTGTTTATCGTTAGGGCTGCCGCAGTGTTGCTAACTTTGGAATTTCATTTCCGTATTTTTCATGAGATTCTGGTCGACCTATACCAATCTTTATAATAATATTATATAAAAGTTCCGTGTGCTCCTAATTCTTCACCACCTGAACGGCTAAACCGCTTTTGATGATTTCTTTATTCGTACTTAATATGGTGTCATTTGGATTGTTCTTAGATATAATTATATTTTGGATAAACGACGCTGATGCTAACATCCAGAAACGAGGCGGATGACATTTGCGGTTATCAGCTTGCTTTATAATAATATTTCACTGAAATATTTAAAGACATGAAACATTTTAAATTTACTTTACTTTATGATACTACGCAACTGCGTAAGCGTTTGTTTAGATACAAGAATTAATAATTTAATCTATTATTATTAATATAACCCTATATAACTAAAGAACATCTTGTAATATGGATAGATAGTTCAAATAGTGCGCTCGGCGCCATTTTGTTTTGTCTCTTCACAGGTTTCAAATCGGGAATAAAGTTTTCCCAAAAGATAAATTTTCAGGAACAATTGGAACAACAGAAGGAACTCAGACGATGTAGGTAGGCAAAATCTTAGTTACGCCTTTTCTAATGGAGCGGCCACATTAACGAGTTGCGGAAGCCCGGAACTTTACGTTTGGACTTCGTTGTAGAGACGCTTTCACAATAATTCCTAGTCAATTGCGACTGCCACATTTTTAGTCTGGACTGAATTTACCAAATTCCACTTAATGCAATCTATACAAATAAACTGAAGTGTGTTTGTAACCCAAAGGCCTGTGGATTAAAGGAGTGGAAAGGGATATGAAGGTTTTGGGGGTTCGGATCTGGATGGAAGCTTTTTCTACGCAACTTTGCTGGACGAGTTTGCCGGACCAAGCCAAGGGCCATCCAGGGCTCTAGAGCTTTGTTGATGATGTATGTATTTGATATCAAAATAACAGCTTTTGACCTAATGCATAAGAAATGCTATAACTACGTATTATAGTGCACAATTGAGTGCGCACACAGGTGCACTTTCTATTTCTTCGCTCTAATAGTCAGATAGAACGTAAATACGACACGACCAGAATATTAGGCGTAGGCCCAACGGCTTTAATTGCTCTCCGAGGCATGTGGCAACTCTCAACATTGAGAATTTCTTGACAGAAAAACTCAATACCTCTTTATTATTAGCCCGAGCCGGGAACATAATCCAGAACCTCATGATTCGTAGTCGAACACTCCAACCGCTAGACCATCGAAGCAGTTACAGCACAGATAATTATTATACAAGTATAAATTAAAAATTTAAAAACCCCGACATTCGCCATTTTGTGACGGCGGCCATCTTGAATTTGCATAGTGCTATTACTACTAGTCAAGTCCTTTCATTTGATACCCATATTAAGGGAGTTGTGAAAAAATATGTAATCCGCCATTTTGTAGCGGCGGCCATCTTGGATCGATTTTCATCAAACATAGCTAACAACACTCTCGACTAATTCATCTTTCAAACAAAAAAAACCGCATTCAAATCGTTCCACCCGATTGAGTGCTACGGGGGAACAGACAGAGACACACACACACACATACACAGACACGTCAAACTTATAACACCCCGTCGTTTTTGCGTCGGGGGTTAAAAACTGACCAAAAATATAATCGCAGTCTTGTTTGTTTATATGAACGGGCCCTAATCGAAAATGAAATCGTTACCGCGCGATCTCTCCTTGCAGACTCGATTTTGTTTCTACTAAAGCTCTTCTTTTGTTTCGAATGTACTTTTTCTTTGGTAGCACTCAAGGAGGTTAAAGTATAAACACAGGGAGAATCAAATGCAAACAAAACGTTGAAGCAAAGTTTGGCCGTGAAAGTGCTTAGTCTAATTTTGGAGCGCTCCAAAACTTTGTAGTATACTATTGATCGAATCACAAATGACTTCAGAGCAAAATGAACCCAAAAACTCTTATTTTAATGTCGTAATTCAATAGTTCGAATATTTATTTTACAACATTTCTGCTTGGAACGCTGGCTGTCTTCGAATGCTGAATGTATTGGGGAACTCAAACCTTAATGAATATAAGCCATTTTAGGTCCATTTTACTCTGAAGTCGATCAATACATAGACTGCTAAAATCATAACCCTTCCTTTTGGCTTTGCCGTAGTCGGATAATAAGCAAATTAACTCCATAGTAGGTACTTTTCCAAAATGTTTCAGTCACGTAGAGGAAATCTTGCAAAGCAATTGAGCACAGACATAACAGTTTTGCCAATAGGGTACTTTCGTTAGTGAAAAATAAATTATGAAATTTGATAAAAATAAAAATTTATGTAGAAATATACTTAAATATTCTGATTTTGAGTCATAAAAGCACATGATTATTTTATTAAATTAAAATTAAAAGTCGTAATTTCCCATCTGTATATCACGTGACCTAAAACACGAGCCGCCTTGTTGTGACGTCATAATGATAGAAAATACTAATATTAATCTGTGGTCATATAAGCAAAAACTAATATTAATCTGTGGTCATACAAGAAAGATAGAACCTATGGAATCTAAACTCCAAACAAAAAAGGAATGTTGATATTTTTTAATATAGTATTATATAAATAAATATTTTCGATATATCTATATTTTTAAATATATCGATATCGGAGTTCGATATACCGAAAAAAATATCGATATTTCGATATATCAGCTTTATTTAAAAAATCGTAAGTCACTTCAAAAATGATTACACAGTTATATTATAGTCCAGTATCTTTATCAAACAAATTAAATTATAAATATATATATATGTGTTAGGTTATAGTTCTTAGTAATTATTTTATTAAAATAAGGTACAATATGGCCTGTTCCCGACACTTATCAGAAGGTAGTGCTTCTGATAAGTGTCGGGATAGCCTAAACGTAAGTTTTGTCACTTCCTTACTTATGTCAAGTGACAAGGACTATAGTTGTGAATAAGCTATCCGACACTTATCAGATGGTGGTGAAACAGGGCCTTATACCAATATTTTTAAATGACGTTATCACGTAAAATATTCATCCGTAAGCCGACTTGACAGACAACTAATGATGTTTACAAAGATGTTTTAACATTCTGGAATTCGGCAGAACAGAAGTCTGGGTTACATGCAAAAGTTGTTGCTTCAGAGTACAATGAACTTTATGGTTTTTGTCTATATGACGATAGATTAATGATTAGTATTAACTATCATTATGACGTCAAAACAAGGCGGCTCGTGTTCAAGGTTACGTGATATACAGATTAACGATTACGACTTTTAATTTTAATTTAATAAAAAAATAATGTGCTTTTATGACTCAAAATCAGAATATTTAAGTATATTTCAATATAAATTTTTATTTTTATCAAATTTCTTAATTTATTTTTCACTAGCGAATGTACCTATTTATTACCACAGAGGTATCATCATCATCATCATGATCAACCAATTACCGGCTCACTACAGAGCACGGATCTCCTCTCAGAGTGAGAGGGCCTTGGCCATAGTCCACCACGCTGGCCAAGCGGATTGGTAGACTTCACACACCTTTGAGAACGTTATGGAGAACTCTCAGGCATGCAGGTTTCCTCACAATGTTTTCCTTCACCGTTAAAGCAAGTGATATTTAAATTCTTAAAACGCACATAACTCCGAAAAGTTAGAAGTGCGTGCCCGGGATCGAACCCACGACCTCCGATTAGAAGTCGGTCGTCCTAGCCATTAGGCTATCACAGCTTTATCACAGCTTTTTGTATCTACATTTCGATATCAAACTATCGATATATCGTCCAAAAAATATTAGTAATAAAAAAAAAGTAGCCCAGGTGAATGACTTTATCTTCACTACAATATTTAAGGCGCAAACTCCAGTGTTATATAGAATACATTTATAACCTTCTTGTATATCATTGTTACGTCATGAAATGGCTGACTTATTGGCTGACAGCGTTTTCGCGGCATTAAAAAATGTTTAAAATTTAATTTAATTTTATGGCATGAACGCGTGTTTATTTTGCCGAAATATATTTTTTGTGGCTTTTTATTAACAAAAACAACATTTTGAAGTGCTTTTTCAAACACAGTAGAATACCCTATTGTAGAGCTCAACTTTCTTCCCAGTTTGTGAGCTGTACAATTCATTTAGTAGGTACCTACAATTATTGTTGTCACCTTTTACTGAGGCGATGGTGTGAGATATAGGTCGACCAGAATCTCATGAAAAATAGGGAAATGAAATTCCAAAGTTAGCAACACTACGGCTGCCCTAGCGATAAACAAAGTAACTGAAATTTTTTGTGAAATTGACTTTTTTGCATTAACAAAAGTTTTATGTCGAGTAGTTTTTTACCACAGTTTAATATTTCAAATAACTTGAACCGTTTACTGAAATTTGAATTGCCCAAACAAAGTAAATGCACACACTTACCCGGAATATAAATGCAAAAACCAAATAAACAACAAGCACAACACAAAAACAAAGTAATTGGATGTTGATTACTTTGTATTATATGATATTTAAAATGCAGTTGCTTGATTTTTCGTTTCTTGAAAGGATCCAAGGTGTTCTGAATGTAATTACTTTGTTTATCACAAGGGAAGCCGAGTTAACCTAGTGTTACTTACTACAAAATTTAATTTCTCTATTTTTCATGAGATTCTGGTCGATCTATAATTACTGCACAAGTCTCTTACCAAGATTTATGTCGTGGAGAAGAGAAATGGAGATGCCATTTTTAATTTGGGTGCTTTATTTCTCTTTGTATATCTATACTAATAAATAAAATTGAAGTGTCTGTCTGTAATATCGAAATAACTACCTCATATTAAGCTCATATGGTTATTTGAACGGTACCATAACCGAATCACACGTTTTTAAAATTTTTATCTGTCTGTCTGTCTGTCTGTCTGTCTGTTTGAACGGGCTAATCTTCGGAACGGCTGAACCGATTTTGACGGGACTTTCACATAAGAGTAGAGAATTAACCAGGGAGTAACATAGGCTACTTTTTTAACCGACTTTCAAAAAAGGAGGAGTTGTGTTTTTCTACCTATGTACACCGATGTCTCCGATATTTCTGAACCGATTTGCGTAATTTTTTTAACCCCCGACGCAAAAACGATGGGGTGTTATAAGTTTGACGTGTCTGTGTGTATGTGTGTGTGTGTGTATGTGTGTCTATCTGTTCCCCTGTAGCGCTCAAACGGGTGGACCGATTTGAATGCAGTTTTTTTTGTTTGAAAGGTAAATTAGTCGAGAGTGTTGTTAGCTATGTTTGATGAAAATCGATCCAAGTTGGCCGCCGCTACAAAATGGCGGATTACATATTTTTCACAACTCCCTTTATATGGGTATCAAATGAAAGGGCTTGACTAGCAGAAAATTGATATTGGGGGTACCAATTAAAGACTTTATTGTTGAACTAGATGATGCCCACGGCTTCGCCCGTGTGTATTTAGGTTTATAAAAATCTCGTGGGAACTTTGATTTTCCAGAACAACAAGTAGCCTATCTGTGTGCTTAGTCTAAATCGGAGCACTCGAAAACGAACTCGAAAACTATTGATCGATTTCAGAGTAAAATAGACCTAAAATGGCTTGTATTAAAGTTTGAGTTCGCCAATACATTCAGCATTGTTCGAATGCACACTGTAGTAAGTAGGTAGAAACCTGTCCACAAAATGGAAAAATTCCGTGGGATCCTTACGATTTCGGAATGCAATTCCTTACAGCATCAGGGTTGAGGAGTTGGACATGTACCTACTCGAGGTCATTCAACAATAAAGTCTTTAATTGGTATCCCCAATATCAATTTAAATAACCGACAGTGCCTAAATCCCATTAGTTTTGGGGATCAGATCCCCTACAGCATCAGGATTGAGGAGTTGGAATCCAAATTTTTTGTAGGACAGTGTCGCAATGTTTCTCTATCGATTAAAAAAAATTACGCAAATCGGTTCGGAAATCTCGGAGATATCGGTGTACATAGGTAGAAAAACACAACTCCTCCTTTTTTGAAAGTCGGTTAAAAAAGTAGCCTATGTCACTCCCTGGTTAATTCTCTACTTGTATGTGAAAGTCCCGTCAAAATTGGTTCAGCCGTTCCAAAGATTAGCCCGTTCAAACAGACAGACATACAGACAGACAGACAGACAGACAGACAGACAAAAATTTTAAAAACGTGTGATTCGGTTATTGTATCGTTCAAATAACCATATGAGCTTAATATGAGGTAGTTATTTCGATATTACAGACAGACACTTCAATTTTATTTATTAGTAGTATAGATGAACTCGAGTAGGTACATATCCAACTCCTCAACCTTGATGCTGTAAGAAATTGCATTCCGAAATCGTAGGGATTTTTCCGTTTTGGGAACGGGTTACTACAGATAGGCTACTTTTTTTTCTGGAAAATCAAAAGTTCCCACGGGATTTTTAAAAACCTAAATCAACACGGGCGAAGCCGTGGGCATCATCTAGTAGGAAATAAAAACAACCAGTCTAGAGATTAGTTAAATTGGCCAGACACAGTTCTGTAAATATACTCCTAGACTCGCAAGTAAGAATTAAGTAGTAATTAAGAAATAAGTAGTGCCAGTTCTAGCTCAATTCAGAAAAGTTTTCTGAGTGAGGTTATGAGTAATTAAGACACCTAAGGGACCGTTCAGATAGACCGGCGCGGAGAGCAGAGCAAATTTTAATCGCATTTAAAATAGAATCTTAAGCCATTGAAATAAGGTTTATTTTTACATTTTATCTCTTTTATGATAAGAGGATGCTTGAGGATGCTCCCAAAAGAGATAAAATGTAAAATAAACCTTATTTCAATGCCTTAAGATTCTATTTTAAATGCGATTAAAATTTGCTCTGCTCTCCGCGCCGGTCTATCTGAATGGACCCTAATGGTGGAAATGTACGGTGAAAATGTACGGTAAATCTATAACTAGAGGCCTCACTTACCGTATAATTAAACTTACTTCATTGTTATTTAAATAATACCTAATTCTGGTAACATTTCTAAAAATTCGAATCGATTTAATCTCAAAAAATTCTAATTCTAAAACTCGAAGTTCTAATTAAAAGCGACAATTTAAAGTCAAAAATAGCCCTTTGTTCTTTATTTCAAAGAGATTTTTCGCTTTCAACTTATGCTATCCACATAGTAAAAAATCAAACGTAAGTAGGTACCTAAAGAGACATTAGCGTCCAACAATTACCGTTAATGTCTTCAATATTTTTCTAATTGGCCAATAAAACTGAAAGTATGGCAGTTTGCACCCAGTACCTTTAGCAGTCTCAATATAATTGTTACTAATGGCAACATCGTTAGTGGCAAATGTTGCAATTGCGAACCGGCCGGCCATTTTGGGCATCAAATTGCAATTACGTGTATCCTTTGTATAATAATGTCCGTAATAATTGTATTACGTAATTATAATTTGTTTGTTAATTATTACTGTTTATTATTAGGTTTATTATTAAACTGTTATTTACTGTTTATTATTAAAAAGCTGTGATAGCCTAGTGGTTAGGACGACCGACTTCTAATCGGAGGTCGTGGGTTCGATCCCGGGGCACGCACCTCTAACTTTTCGGAGTTATGTGCGTTTTAAGTATTTAAATATCACTTGCTTTAACGGTGAAGGAAAACATCGTGAGGAAACCTGCATCCCTGAGAGTTCTCCATAACGTTCTCAAAGGTGTGTGAAGTCTGCCAATCCGCTTGGCCAGCGTGGTAGACTATGGCCAAAACCCTTCTCACTCTGAGAGGAGACCCGTGCTCTGTAGTGAGCCGGTAATGGGTTGATCATGATGATGATGATATTATATTATAATATTATTTTTTTCGACATTTTGCACGATTAATCAAAAACTATCATTTATAAAAATAAATGAAAATCTGTTTTAGAATGTAGGTACAAGTAAACCCTTTCATATGATATCCCATTTGTATAGATATATTACTTTAAAATTTCAAACTTCCGATTTTCCCCCTTTTTTAATTAAACTAGAATAATTTTAAATTTTTTTTATTTCAATGATGTTGGGCCACTATTATTTAGTTCCAAATTTCATGCCGACAGCTTTAATAGTTACTGAAATAATCGACTGTGACAGACGGACAGACAGACGGAGAAAGTCGTAAAGGGTTCCATTTTTACCATTTTGGTATTGAACCCTAAAAACATCATAAATTTTTACTTAAAAAAGGGAGACGTCACTGACCGCTCTACCATCCTTTAATTTGTTTTCCCATTACGAACTACGGCGGAGCAATTAAATAAAGCATTAAAATTAAATTCCGAATAAACCTCCAAAGTCCAGAGATGAAAATTCCCTATTCATTAGTGCACCGCTCATTTTTCCGGTTGAATTTACGGCGCGTCCCAGTTCAGCTTCAGAGTTACAACGAAACGTTAACTTAAAGTCTGAAACACACAACAAAATTGCTCACTTAAAGTTAACACAACACACACAAATAAAAGAAGTACACACAACGCGGCATGCATCGAAGAGCAACAGAAACTTCATGGCTCGGCAGGGATATATACTAGAAACTTCCAAATTCGAATTTTACTACCTAGGAACAAACCAGACTATGAGGCCAAACCGTTTGCAGCGAGAAGTACAACAGGGTTATGTAATCTCCCCAAAGCTGATTACCGTTGCGTGGGAAGAATTCTTTAAGCTTCTTGACTGGGACGGCATTAATATAAATGGTAAGTACATAACTTACCTTATGGCAGAGACTCTGGGAGACTTTAATAAAATGTAGGAGCGTCAGTCCAATGTGCGCTGCGCAGTGTGAATGCTTTCATACAGTTCCTTGTCTCACAAAATCTAGCAGTCGCGTTGGAGTTTGGACACGTTTTCCTCGCGCCACGCCTACCGTTGCGCATTCTGTTTGTGTAAATGCCGCCGTTATGACGAAGTAAATAAAGCTGAATTTTAGTTGTTATAAAAAAGACCCCGCGCCTCGGCTCCGCTTCACTTCGTTGGTGGCGTTACGCCATTGTTTTCTAAACTCTCATTTCGCACCGTGTTAGATTTTTAAAACAAAAATTCCAAGAAAACGCCGGAGGCAGTCTGTTGAAAGGTTTACTTGCGTAAAAATTGATGAGTTTGTGCGCCTCATAATCCACTTCATATTTTACCTTACAGTATTAGAATATTCAAAGTTCATCAGTGTAAAGAAGTCTCTTCTGTGAAATCAATTTTCCGTAAGAGCTTAGCGTAAGAGGAAGTTGTTTCTTCACGCTTCGCGGGTGCCGTCAACATATTGTGTACTTTTTATCTTCAAACAGCGTGTACGAAGCACGTTTATTTAGCTTGATTATTATATACCTACTCGTTATCGTAGAAAGTCACGTATACTGACAAACTCGTCTTGCATACATACTGTCTGATGTCTGAATCTTTGGCCCGAAGTACCGATGATCACAAAAGTAGATAAGAATGCTGCCAATGTTCAAAGATCATAATCAACCCATTACCGGCATTACAAGGCATGGGTCTCCTCTAAGAATCAGAAGGGTTTAATAGTTATACGGGGGTAAAATGGGGGGGGGATCGTTAAGTACTAACTCCGGACTGGCATTGAAAACTTGGCAAAAACAAAACCTAACCTAACAACTACAATCTCCGTACTGGCACTGAGAATTTCTTAACAGAAAAGAAACCTAACAATTTTTGGTCTGATCCTCCTGATTGGAATCGAGTCCAGGACCTCGTAATCCGCGAAGAGCACACTAACCGCTAGATCAACGAGGCAGTATACTTAGTCCTATGCGTAGTAAAAAAGCGAAATCGCGTCGTGACTGGACATAAAGGGCTACATTATCTAAAGCTCGTATAACACAAGCGTTAAAGGCATGCAAATAAAATAGCAAATCGCCTGAAAAGAATCGCATCAGCTATTCAAGCTACCAGTTTTATGAAGCCCATTCAGCCCGACTGTATATTGTGCTCAAACTTTCTCGCTGGATAAAAATGCCGACATATGCAGTGGCGGTGCAGTGTAAGGATAACTTGGTACCGCATTATACATACAGTCTATTATCTATATCTATACAAATAATAAAATCGTAGAATTGCCGTATCTGTACATTGAAGATTTTTGCAAAATAATAACTGGGCATCCCCCAGTAGTTAGGGATAAGTAATAGAACGTAAAAAAACTATTTTTGGCATTTTTGTCTGTTTGTCTGTTTGTCTGTATGTTTGTGCGCGCATCACGTAAAAACTATTGAATGGATTGTAATGAAACTCGGCATGATTGAAGTTCATACTATGGAGTAACATATAGGATACTTTTTATCCCGAAATTCTGCACGGTTACCTTGGGAGAGGGGATGAAAGTCAAAATGTGTACTTAGCTGTAATTCGTTAACGGGTGGTCCGATTTCATTCATTCTTTTTTGTTGGAAAGGAAATACTTTAAAGATTACTGGCTTATCTCTGAAAGGCTGGACCGATTTTTATGGGACTTTTACTGGCGGATGTTTACATTTTGATCTTCCTAAACATCCGCCAGTGAACTTTTAACAGTTTTTAGCAAGGTATAAGCTCAAAGGAGCTTAGGAAAAACAAAATGATTCTCACGGGATTTTTAAAAACCAATATCCACGCGAACAAAGTCGCGGGTGTCCGCTTGTCAACCATAAAATTAAGACCTTTATCATTTTTGTCATAATGTTTGCTTCAGAAAATTCACACTAATGAATTTTTTGGAACTACAAAAAATAGGGATAGGAACCTATATCCTACCTATAACCTATATATTGAATTTAATTTATTGAACTTAAATTCTTTTTAAGTAAAAATATAATAATATGTATAATGCATATTTTTTCAAACATTCTTTATTATAAAAATTACACAAGTACCTTTGTGTAAACAAAGTTGTCTAAGCTTGGACGCGACTTATATTCACAAATAAAAAGGATCATTTGTATGCGCCTTTGTGCAACTCATTTGTAAAGCAAACACAGGGAATTATGTCTTCACACTTTTTATTTTTTAAGTCTACGACAAAGAAATATGTGTGATCCGAAAAATTATCGCTGTTATTTTATTTAACTGAACTCAAACATAGCTGAAAGTGTCTGAATTTGCATTTTTTATACAACACCTACTCCCGACATAATTGAGTTTTTTCGATTACTTACTCCATTTTAAAGGCTTTTTATTACAACCCTATTGTCTATGTATATTAGACTAGTATCATGCTATTTAACATGTAACTTAAGTAATTAATAAATGTACTAGCTTCTGTTCGTGACTTCGTCCGCATGGAGTTAGGTTTTTTAAAATTCAAAGTAAAAGTTCTTTATTCGATTATTGGTACACAGTACACTTGTTGAATACAAGTTTGTGTATATCTGTGGGAACTCTATGTATTCTCTCGAGAAAAGTATCCTATATCAAATCTCTCTTTCTTTAAGCGTAGTTAAAGGTGTTTAACTACGCCCATGCAAAAATCACGTCACTCAGTTATGTTGCGGCGTGATTTGAAAGACTAAAATGTGTGAAAAATTGCATGCTATCTCGGGGAAAGTTGGTTTTCCCTAGATTAAATGAAACCTGTGGCAGTTTCCCGTTACACCTGTGAAAAGATCACTTCCATCCGTAGCTCTGTTAGTACGTGATTGAAGGACAAACGCGCAAACCAACAAACAAACTCACTTTCGTATTTATAATATTAGTAGGAATTTCTGACTTTGGAAGTTGTAGAAACGTAACTTTTATTTGTAGCTACTACTTTACGAGATTTATTTATTTACGTTTACTTTGATTAAATATATATATTTTATTTACTTATTTCATAAAAGCACAGTTTCGATTTTATTGTTAGCTCTCGCATTCCCAAAGAAGCCATTTCTACTGAACTCGATAACACTGTAAGCGAATTCTTTGCAGAGTGGTTGGTGTAATAAAACGTGCTCATTCCCCATACTCTTATGCGATCTCGTTTACAGTAATATCTAGCAAATGACTCTTTGGAGGCCGGAATAGGCCTTGATTATTCGAGTTTTATTCAAGTTTCCAAGAGCAATAAAGTAATTCTATTGAACGTGGGGGAGTGTTAAATATTTTATGTGCTGAGGTTTGCGATGTTTGCATATTATTATTATGAACTAGGATAAACTAGGTGATTTGTGACTTACACATAACTTACACGTATTATAAGTTACATATTTACACACATAAAATATTGGAAATATCAGAATTTCAGGTAAAAAGAAATCCAGTCCCTCATTTTTATTTCGGCACTTAACTTTTTGAATCGTTATAATATCTCAAAAATCAGCCAAGTGCGAGTCGGGCCTCGCTCTTTCAGGGTTCCGTACATAATTCGTTTCAACCAATGGACGTCCACTGCTGGACATAGGTCTCTTGCAAGGATCGCCACAGCACACGATCTTGTGCCGCCTGATTCCAGCGGCTGCCAGCGACTCGCTTGAGATCGTCTGTCCAACGAGTGGGGGGTCTACCTGCGCTTCGTTTACTGGTGCGAGGTCGCCATTCAAGCACCTTGGGACCCCAACGTCCATCGGTTCTTCGAGCAATGTGCCCCGCCCATTGCCACTTCAGCTTTGCGACTCGATGAGCTATGTCGGTAACTCTGGTTCTCCTGCGGATCTCCTCATTTCTGATTTGATCCCGCAGGGATACTCCGAGCATAGCTCTCTCCATCGCCCGCTGAGTGACCCTGAGCCTTCTTATGAGGCCCATTGTCAGCGACCATGTCTCAGATCCATAAGTCATCACTGGCAACACGCACTGTTCGAAGACTTTCGTCTTCAGACACTGAGGGATATTGGACGAAAAGACATCTCGAAGTTTCCCGAACGCTGCCCAGCCGAGTTGGATTCGGCGGTTGATCTCTTTCTCAAAATTGGACCTACCTAGCTGGACCGTGTGTCCTAGGTATATGTACTCGTCTACAATTTCGAGTGCAGAGTTCTCAACGATTACCGGGTGGAGCGGAACATGAGCGTTAGACATGATCTTCGTCTTACTCATGTTCATTTTTAGGCCCACCTGTTGAGAAACTCTGCTGAGATCATTGAGCATTGTATTGAGGTCTCCCAGAGTCTCTGCCATCACGACTATATCATCGGCAAACCGTAGGTGAGTGATGTACTCGCCGTTTATGTTGATGCCAAGTCCGTTCCAGTCCAGAAGCTTAAAGACGTCTTCCAATGCAGCGGTAAATAGCTTCGGGGAGATAACATCTCCCTGACGCACTCCTCGCTGCAATTGGATTGGCCTCGTATTCTGGTCCTGTATACGGACTGACATAGTGGCGTTTTCGTACAAACACTTCAGCGCTTGGATGTACCGATAGTCGATCCGACATCTCTGCAGTGATCTCAATACAGCCCAAGTTTCCACCGAATCAAAGGCTTTCTCATAGTCCACAAACGCTAAGCAAAGTGGCCGGTTATACTCTTCGGTCTTCTGTATAACCTGCCGCAGCGTATGGATGTGGTCTATGGTGCTGAAGCCTTTTCGGAACCCGGCCTGTTCGGGAGGCTGGAAGTCGTCGAACCTACGAGCGAGACGATTCGTAATGACTCTCGAGAACAACTTATAGACATGGCTCAGCAGCGAGATGGGTCTATAATTCTTCAGCAGGGTATTATCACCCTTTTTGAAGAAAAGAACCACCACGCCTTTGTGCCATGCCTCTGGCGTTATGCCCTGGTCGATGACGGAATTGAACAGTCGCTGAAAGACTTTAAGGACCGGTTTTCCACCTGCTTTCAGGAGTTCCGCTGTGATTCCGTCATCACCTGGCGCCTTGTTGTCCTTAAGTTGTTTGAGAGCCATACTAATCTCGTATAGGCTGACGTCCGGGATATCTTCGGTATAGTGTCGGGTCAATTTGGCTCTAGGATCTTTAGCCAAATCTTCAACAGGCTTCTGTGTTGACGTGTACAGTTGTCCGTAGAACTTCTCAACCTCTCTCAAAATCTCAGGTTTAGACGAGATGAGACTACCGCTGTCGGTCTTCAGTCGCGTCAGCTGGCTTTGACCGATAGACAGATCTCTCGCGAACACCTTTGAGCCTTTATTCCGCTCAATGGTTTCTTTGATACGCTCGGTGTTAAAGTATCGCAGATCGCGTTTCTGTGATTTAGAGATCTGTCTATTAATCCGCCGATAAGCAAGGGCGTCTCCTGAAGACTGCAGTCTCATTTCATGTCTCTGTTCCATGAGATTGAGAGTATGGTCTGAGAATTTTTTGGTTCTACTTCTACGGTGGGTCTTAAAGAACCTAGACCCGACCGCATGGACAGTTTCCACCAGCCTGTTGTTCAGTTCGTCCACAGAATCGCAATCTGCCAGGCAAGCGAATCGGTTTTGCAATTCGAGTTGGAAGCTCTCGGGGTTCTGGATATGGGCGCGAGAAGGTCGGAGCGTTGACTTCATCAGTCTGGCCCTTTCGAGCTTTATGTTCAGATTCAATGTGCCTCGTACCATACGGTGATCGCTGCCGGTTTTTACCCTATTGATCACAGAGACATCATTGAATACATGCCGCTTGGTAGACATGATGAAGTCGATCTCATTTCTCGTAGAACCGTCGGGGCTCATCCAGGTCCACTTCCTGTGTGGCCGCTTTTCGAAGAAAGAGTTCATCATAAAGAGGCCCTCTTTCTCCATGAAGTCGGCCAACATTTGGCCCCTATGGTTCAGTCGCCCATAGCCAAATTGTCCCACTTTCAACTCTACACCGCTTCGCTTACCCAGCCTTGCGTTGAAATCCCCCATCACAACACTGTAGTAGGTATTAGAGGCATGCATGGCTTTTGATATGTCCTCATACATGACCTCTACTTCCTCGTCGGTATGTGTCGATGTCGGTGCGTAGACCTGTATGACCTTCAGCGAATACCGTTTGGTTATTCTGAGTATAAGGTACGCTACCCTGCTCGACACACTCTCGATTTGCACAATGTTGTTAACAAGGGACCTGTGGACGAGAAACCCGACACCACCCTGGGATTTTTGATCGCCCTCCCGGTAGTAAAGCAAGTTGCCGGATTTAAGGGTTATCGAGTCCTCCCCCTCTCTTCGGACTTCAGATAACCCTATGACACCCCAATTCAACTTGCTCACAGCTTCTTCCAGCTCGATGATCTTTTCGTCGGTCCTCAAAGTGCGTGCGTTATATGTTGCCAGGTCCAGTCGTCGGGGTTGGCAGCGGAATCTCTTCCGGAGATTCTTGACACCCCCTGCCCCGCCGTTACCGTAACCGCTGCCAGAGCTAGGAATAGCGGGGCCGCCGGGGACTAGGGGCTGTGGCTTTATTGTGCAATCCATGCAAAGGGTTATGCCCTTAATCGCCACGCTGGGCAGGCGGGTTGGCGATCGCAGGACTAGACTATTGTACCGATGTCGCTGCTGCCCGACATCGGCCCTTGCCATTTTGTAGTCTAGCCGATATGAAATGGTTATACCGCCATTTGTCGGTCGTCAGAGCCTCGTCTGTTGATTAGCAGGGGGCACCACGTGCAGGTGAGGTTGGCAATTGGAGTGCTGAGATGGAGGTGCACTCCCTTACCCCCCAGATGGAGGTGCACTCCCTTACCCCCCTACATAATTATGAACAATATAATATTTTGGGTCTAAGAAATATTTAATTTCCGAGCTTGACATCGCAACAAACCGTGAAAGAAAAACCCAAAAAAATGTTCGTTTATTTTGGTCACAGCTTATAAACTATTTAATAAATCGTTGTTTTCAGTATTTGTTGTTTAAATAGAGCATATAGTACATAATATACTGAAATATCATATTCCCAACTAGTTTAGTTTTTGAGATAGCCCCCGTCACAAAAATGGTCTAAAACTGACAACTTTGATGGCCTCCCATTCCCTTTTTTTTTTGAGATAAAAATTAAAAAAATATATATTTGTACTCTACTTAATGAGCTCTAAACAATGATACCCCACAAGCTAGGGTAAAGAAAAATTTTTTTTTTCCGGCTCCTTTTTCATGTATAGAGCCCCCCTAAAAATAATTTAATTCAATTTCTAATTCAATATTTGATTTTGGGTTAACGTTTTACACTAAATACCAAAATTTCAGGTTTGTAACTCATTTCGTCTGCGAGCTAGAGACCTGTGACCGGCGGACAGACGGACAGACAGACAGACAGACAGACAGACAGCCGAGTGACATTAATAGGGCTCCGTTTTTACCCTTCGGGTACGGAACCCTAAAAACGGTGGCTCTTAAGAAAAAAAGTATTCAGACATTTTTTATAGACAATTATCTGATCTAAGTACAATTTTGTCTCAGCTAATTTTATAAACTTACCGTTTTGCTGAAAATCGTGAAAAACCCGTTTTTGTAATTTTTGACCCCGGGTAATTTTTTTTCCAGGTGTCGGATCGATGAGGACTTTTCACATTTCATTTATAATAGTGTTTTGAACAATCCTACTAATTTTCAGCCAGGTGTGAATTATTGTAACCTCACCCCTATTTTTTAGTCTAATTTGACCGGTCTAACTTCTGACAGACCTTGACGTGAAGTTCATGCGTTCAAATCCAAAGTCAAAGGCTAGTATTAGTGTATTCAAAGGACGATCGACCTTACAATACTTTGTATTTCCACGTTCATGAAAACATAAGTATAATAAGATCGAAACAACATTCCACGCTCGTAGCTCCTCGCGTGAATTGACCGCACACTATCAACAGTGGCCCGCATAAAATATAACTATTTTCCGATAATTGTATCCCAGTTACATGTATTACCTCGTCGTGGACAGGTATTCGCGAATAGTGATTCATATAAGATTAATGTACCTGTTTACAAACTGTACAATGTATCATTTATTGAATTATATTTTTAACCCCCGACGCAAAAACGACGGGGTGTTATAAGTTTGACGTGTCTGTGTGTGTGTGTGTGTGTGTGTGTGTCTGTCTGTTCCCCTGTAGCGCTCAAACGGATGAACCAATTTGAATGCGGTTTTTTTGTTTGAAAGGTGAATTAGTCGAGAGTGTTGTTAGCTATGTTTGATGAAAATCGATCCAAGATGGCCGCCACTACAAAATGGCGGATTACATATTTTATCACAACTCCCTCAATATGGGTATCAAATGAAAGGGCTTGACTAGTGGAATAGCACTATGTAAATCCAAGATGGCCGCCACCACAAAATGGCGAATGTCGGGGGTTTTTTAAATTTTTAATTTATACTTGTTAACAAATAAAATCCTTATACCAGTTAAAATCGGAAAGTTACTATAACTTGTGTGTTTTCAACTAAATGTAGCCAAAAAGTATGCGTCTATTTTTTCACACATACGTAGAAGTAGTGACTAAGCATTTAAACGGCAGCGCACAGAACATCGCACGTTGCCAGTAGCTGAACATTTGATGACAGTCTCAACAAACGAATAGGTAATACTTGATCATAATTGTTTAAGTCCTTTAAATGGGGGTTTTAAATTGTCTCTTCAAGTTTATCATTAATTCCAATAGCTAAAGGCGTATTAATGAATACGAAATTGGATCCGGCAAATATTTCAGTACCGTTATGAGGTTTAACAAGCTGAATTTATAATTACCGAACAGAGGCCCTATGCCGACTTTTTACATAGTGGCAACGATGATCGAAATTCGAGTATCGACACAATGACTTCAGAGCAAAATTAATCCAAAGACTCTTATTTTAAAGTCGTAATTCAATAGTTCAGATATTTATTTTACAACATTTCTGCTTAGGGCGTTGGCTGTTTTTGAATGCTGAATGTATTGGCGAACTCAAACCTTAATATAAACCAGTTTAGGTCCCTTTTTACTCTGAAGTCATTGTGATTCAATCAATAGTATACTATAAAGTTTTCGAGCTCTGCAAAGTGAGACTAAGCATCCAGGTATTAATGAAGTAGGCATTCGAACTAGCGATAGAGTGAAATCGTGTTAGTATCCCACTGCTAGACAAGGATGGAGTCTCTCATAGGAGAGATGAATAGTTAGAAGAATAGAGTATCACAATCAGCGATCCGCACTAGAGCAGCATAGGACGTGGTTGTTAGGTTTGTTGAGATGCGTAAAATCCATCAATAAACACATCCCAGTTGATTGTTATAGTTATTTATGCAACTGTTGTGTAATAAGGGGTATTAAAACACGAATGTGGGTTTATCACATGAGGCGAAGCCGAATGTGATAATAGTATCACATGAGTGTTTTAATACCTAATTATCAACAGTTGCATACAAGACTTTATCTACACCCATAAATTATGAATCCTCTATAAGATTCTAAAACAGTTAGCTTGCTGCTAAACCCCCGACATTCGCCATTTTGTGTTGAAGCCATCTTGAATTTGCATTGTGCTATTCTACTAGTCAAGCCCTTTCATTTCATTTAATACCCATATTGAGGGAGTTGTGAAAAAATATGTAATCCGCCATTTTGTGGCGGTCCAATTTTCATGAAACATAAAGCTAAGAACACTCCCGACTAATTCACCTTTGAAACAAAAAAAAACGCATACAAATCGGTTCACCCGTTTGTGCACTACGGTGGAACAGACAAACAGACACATACACACACACTCACACACCCACACCCACACCCCCATCCCCACCCCCGCATTCAAACCGGTTTGAGCGCTACGGGGGAACAGACACACACACCCACACCCACCCCTCACACCCACACTCCATCCTCACCCCCGCATTCAAACCGGTTCACCCGTTTGAGCGCTACGGGGGAACAGACAGACACACACAGACAATACATACACACACACACACAACACACACACACACCCACAACCACATCCACACCCAACTCACGCCCAACCCACGCCCACGCCCACAACACCATTCCCACCTCCGCATTCAAACCGGTTCACCTGTTTAAGCGCTACGGAGGAATAGACACACACAGACACGTCAAACTTAACACCCCGTCGTATTTGCGTCGGGGTTAAAAACGGATGATGTAATATTGTTCCGAATCTCATTACATCACTCGTTTGGATGATGTAATGGTTGTTACAACATTGGGTGTTCTAAAGTTGGCAATAAGCTAACTGTTTCAGAATCTTTAATAGAGGATTTAAAGCATGGGTGTAGATAAAATACATATATACAATACACTGTACATGGTATAAGTCCATTACACAATTGTCCGTTTTAAACTAACTAAAATATCATAACTACAAACTAGACTTTGACCTCAGTTTTGAACGTATGAGCTTCAAGTTAAAATCTATATCTGTGGCCTTGTTGGATCGATTTTGATCAAAGTAACTTAATGTCACAGCTTAAACCCTTTGATTATACACTTTTGATATTATTGGTTATGATTCATTTTTTTACAGCAATAAGTACCTATCTGATATTAAAATTATGAATTAAAGGAACAGTTAGATCGATTATCAAGGCAATCTTAAATGAATGGTCTTTCGAAAATCGTAAGAATTTTTAAAAGGGTGTTTTAAAAAAATGCTGAGCTTATCCTCTCACTCTTCTACATAACCAGGAAAAACAATTAGCAATGTTAGTTAAGTAAAGATATCCTGAAACAAAACTCGACTCGATTCCTTCCAAACAAAGCGCTATCTAAGAAAAAAAAAACATTAAAGACAAAGGAAAAGCGTTAGTAGAAACGAAATTGCCTGCAACTAAAGGAGAGAGACGCAAGAAAAGTACGCCAATTCTGTAAGGACAGCTTCACATCGGACAAGTTTTAATTTTATGGCATTAGGATTTTCTTTTGAACAAAAAAGCTTTACTTGAGTAGACTATCTTTTATCTCCCGTAATGTTATTTGCAAGTTAGTAACGCACGTTGGTACGTTACATCAAACTAAGTATTGTATATTTTTTCACAAAGTTCAAAAAGTGCTCCATTGGTAGACTGCAATGTACAAAGAGCTAATAAAAAGTATGACCTAGCTTAGCTTTGTAGGTACGGTATAGGTACCTACATGTTAATTGTTCATGAACATAGAATATAATAATCAAACATAAGTAAACAATAACAAACTAAAAATTATCTATACCTACTAATTCTATATTTTGTAGTGAATGAAAATTTAAAAGGAGGGCGCAATTTAAAGATATTTGTAAGACGATGATTAGCTCCTCTTCCTTCCGAAGATTTGAGCAAAAACTGACTGGCAAAATAAAAATAATTATAAAGGAATATCTTACTATCTGAAAGCTTTTAACTTAAGACAATGAAACTAATTGAAAATTGCTTACCGTCTACCAATAACAATAAGCTGTTTTAAGCGTATTCTGATCATGCCCTAACCACGGAGTCCGAATACGAAACTGCGGGTTCCCGCGACTCATTAATGTAGCCGTTCCATTAGAAAAGGCGGTGCTAAGATTTCGCCAACGTTTTTCGGGGTTGAGCACGTTCTGGTTGTTTTATCGAAATGAAGTCTAAGTCTGCAGTAGGTACCCCTACCCACCTACCTATTGTTTTACTTCCACGTGTCTTTTCACATCTATCGGAATTATATTGGTTCCTTTGGTACTTTACTTAAAAAGAGACGTGAGATGTCATGGGACGGAAGCCAAGGAACTTTTTATCTAAGAGATAGTATCTAGATAGTATAAGTACCTCCTCTTCTTCCCTTTTTATACACGGAAGCAAAGTTCTGTCTCACTCACTCATATAGACGACAATACATGCTTCCAAGGCAGTCATGTGCAGTTCATTCGTGAAACGTGACGCGTGATGCTCACTTTTTGGTCTAAATCCACTACGACTATAAAGTAATTCCGTAAAGAAGCTTAACTTAAAATATATCTAGGTATAATAGGTATTAAGTATATCCTCGATTCATATTTATTTGAATCGATATAATTATGATTTACTTTCGACGAAACGTGTAGGCTGGTACGCTCTCGGAAAGGCTATATCCAGCACTGGACGTATAACCCCCGGGACGTAATTCGAGCGGTGACCTTCAAGTGCGCGCAGCGTCGTACAAGTGAGCGGGACATAATACGATTGGAGAGCCAATCAGCGCTTACGAGGGATCCGCGAGAGGTAATCAGTGCTTATGAACGATCCCCACGACCTCCCCGCGACCCCATTACCCCATACACCCCCAAGTTACCTCATTTTCGACTTCTGCGCATTGAAGGTCACCGCTCGACTTCTTTGCCGTGACTTGTACCGTTGTTTGTTAAATAAATTATTCTAGAGATAGGGAGTACGAACTGATAGACTTGATGTTTTAAAAGACAGGCTCTCTTGAATCCTTAAATTATATGTGTGTTCATATAAAATGATTGTTACTTGGGATAAAAACAATTTTAAATTCATTTTAATCTTCAAAACTGTTAAATGAGTTTTGGGTTTTTCTGTCTAGAAATTCTCAGTGCCAGCTAGGAGTTGGTATTGGTGGTGTTTCACCCCCGTGCCTCGGAAAGCACGTTAAGCAGTCGGTCCCGATTATTATCACTCTCATGTGACAATAGCCGTTAAAGCCCGCCAACCCGCATTGAAGCAGCGTAGCGGGCCTAAGCTCTAAATCCCTCTCTCCTATGAGAGAGGAGGCCTGTGCCCAGCAATGGGACGTTAAAAAGACTGTAGTGGTGGTGGTGGGTTAAATAAGTTTGAGAAATGGAAAATGTTTCATTTCATCGCCGTATCAGCGATAAAACGTGGTACACGTACCGAAATTCCTCCCTATCTCTAATTGCCGCAATGTTTTAAAGGCTACACAAATCGCCTGTCTGGATGTGTACCTAACGACGCAGCATTTTTACTTTCATGAGTGTTTATCTCAAAGAAAACATCTCTATACTTAACTCGTAACATTAAATGGGCTAGATACGAATAATTCTTGACGTAGTGGTGCGTAGGTATAACAAAAGTTCTTCTATCTCTATATCCATTAGGATCTCGCTTATTTTTATTCACTTATGTACTATGTATGCACTTTAGATTATTATCATTTCTTAGCTGATAATAAAATAAGTAAATATTGCCTAGAGACTAGTTCTCTTTAAATCTGTGAATTTATGTGGTGAAAGAGTATTTTGAAAATGGTGGTTATTGTTTATAATAATACCTACTAGCGAAAATTGTCCGCGACTTCGTCCACATGGATTTTGACCGTTGATTTTTCCGGGATAAAAAGTAGCCTATGTTCTTCTCTTCAATACCAAAATTCTTTAAATCGGTTCAGTGGTTTAGGCGTGTAAGCGTAACAAACAAACAAACTAACTTTCGCATTTATAATATTAGTTAGGATATATACATATAATATATATATAATATATATACATATCTATTTTTTACTGGACTTATGGACTGGACTCGATTGGATAAATTGTTTCCTTAATCGAACCCGTCAACTTCATATCGATGGGTGCCTGGAACAAGACCGCAATAGCCATAGAAGCAGTTTTCCGATTAAGCCATTTTCGTAATCTACGGACCCGAATACACGTCCTGATTTTTTTCACATTTTTACAATGACAACTGCCCGATTTAGCAAAAGCACTATGGATATAGCTTCGTTATTCCCTGTTCATCATTCAAATTTTGTTTAAGAGCAGTTTTACCTTTTCTCTGAAAAATCTAAGATTTCAAGCTCCAAATTTAGCATCGTAGGAGAGACTTTCACATATTTCAATACATGTCTTAAATAAACTAATCCTTCATATTGACATTTGTCAGACCATATTTACAAAAACTATTTTATTTATTTTGTAATGATCAATTTCCCACACCTCGTTTTAATAAAATAAATAACAGACTCAACTTTGAAGCTCTATATCTGTCCTTAAAAGTCATCTGATTTACTTGAAAAAAATACTTAAATATCAGACATATAGTCCTATTGACACATTACAGAGCAGAATATAGATTTTTAATTAAATTAATGGGTAAAAAAAAAAGAACTTCCGCCAAATTTCCCGAATTATACGGTTACTTTAACACGATTTTTCGTATTGAAAAAAGCATAAATTCAATAAAATTATTATGTAGAAATAAACTATGTTCTTTAACAAATCTATGTGTATAGTTTAATTGACAATCCATTTATTTAATCAAACATAAAAACTTATTAAACATCCCCCTAAATTACAATAAATAGCTATGCAATGTCTTCGCTTATTTAGTATGCGCCCGGCGCTCGTTGAGGAAGGACCTGTGCAGTTTTTGCCACCATCCAGATGCACGTACGAGAGTCGTGTAAACACTAATTTATACAACGACTGCAAAGTTTTGAGCATGAATATTTTTCTAAAAAATATGCGTGAGTATTTTTTTAAATAAGTGAAATTACAGCATAGCACCTAGGACAGTCACGGAAATATGATATTATAAACTAATACTAAAGTAGTCCATTTTGAAATCCAAGATGGCCGTCATATTTTTTTTTAAAGAAATTATCGTCTATCTATACATATAATAAAATCGTAGATTTGCCGTATCTGTACATTAAAGAATTTTGCAAAATAATAACTGGGAAATGTTAGGGTTGAGTAATAGAAAGATAAAAGCTATTTTTGAAATTTTTGTCTGTTTGTCTGTTTATCTGTTTGTCTATTTGTCTGTATGTTTGTGCACGCATCACGCAAAAACTACCAAATCGATTGAAATTAATTTTGGTATAATTTAAGTTCATACTACGGACTAACATATAGGATACATTTTATCACGAAATTCAGCACGGTTCTCTTGGGGGAGGGGATGAAAGTCAAAATGTGTACTTAGCTGTAATTCATTAGCGCGTGGTCCGATTTCATTCATTCTTTTTTTGTTAGAAAGGAGATACTTTAAAGATTACCGGCTAATCTCTAAAAAGCTGGATCGATTTTGATGGGACTTTCACTGGCAGATGTTTACATTTTGATCTACCGTTTTTAGCAAGTTATGAGCTCAAAGGAGCTTAGGAAAAACAAAATGATTCCCACGGGATTTTATAAAACATCCACGCGAACGATGTCGCGGGTATCCACTTGTTTATAATATGGATGTTATTTCATTTCCGAAGATTTTTGCAAAATAAATACTGGGGGATGTTAGGGATAAATAATAGAACGTAAAAAAGTTATTTTTGAAATTGTTGTCTGTTTATCTGTTTGTCTGTTTATCTGTGTGTCTGATTGTCTGTATGTTTGTGCGCACATCACGCAAAAACTACTGAATGGATTGAAACGAAACTTAGTACGATTTAAGTTCATACTACGGAGTAATATATAGGATACTTTTTATCCCGAAATTCAGCACTGTTCCCTAGGAAGAGGGGATGAAAGTTAAAACGTATATTTAGCTATAATTCAATAACGCGTGATCCGATTTAATTCATTCTTTTTTGGTTAGAAAGTAGATACTTTAGAGATTACCGACTATTCTCTAAAAGGCTGGATCGATTTTGATGGAACTTTTACTGGTGGATGTTTACATTTTGATCTACCTAAACATCCGCCAGTGAACTTTTAACAGTTTTTATGTGTAGTTATATGAGCTCAAAGGAACTTACGAAAAACAAAATGATTCCTACGGGATTTTTAAAAACCAAAATATATCCACGCGAACGAAGTCACGGCTGTCCGCTTGTTACTATAATAAAAGTCTATAATAATAAAAGTCACTTGCACTTCTGACTAAACCGACATTTTAGCAGTAAACAAAGATTGCATACTTTTTATTGTTCTATTGGTAAACTTTAAATATTTGTACCTACTCTTATCAGAAAATGTATTCAAGAACTTCAACAGGTGCAATGCAACAGCTCTGTCATGTTATTTTCAGACAGATGATTTGAAATATAATAATAATAATAATTGGTAGGTAATTGTTAAATAATTAAAAAGGTATTTGTTTCTTTTATTAGTTAGTTTAGAAAAAAATGGTTGAAGGCTAAATATGCGTGACACCTATAATATAAATACGGAACCCTACATGTCTTCATAGAGAAGAACATCATATTATCCTGGTCGCTTTTGTTTTGTAAGTTGAACGTAGATTCATGAAATACTTATTCAATAAAGTCCCACGCGAAGTCATTTAATTAGAAATATTTTATAATAAACATTATATATATTATAATACTACAACATCAAAGAAATAATTTAGAAATTTATATTTAATACAAGTACCAAAACTAAATTCATGGTCGCGCTATATGCAAGTGGTCGTCCGTGTAACCGGCCACCCGCCTACCTGCCGTTAGATACCTAAACTTCCATAGCGCGAAACTGGGAGAGGTAACGGCCATTGTGGCTTTGTTCCTCAAAATGAACTTTGTATGCCGATTCACAATAAACATTGCTGCACAAATATATATTTTTTGTAACTTCAACAGTAATATTGTAATTTTTCCATGAAATAAAAATATTATATCGATTGAATTTTAATAAACATTGCCGTACGGTGGTAAGTTGGTAACCTACTACCTGATACTATTAATTTTATTAAGACTGTATTTGCCGTACATACTACATACATACAGAACTTGCTGTTTGATTGATTTCGCACTTTTTACCGGAATATAACCACAATGGACTTTAACAGAAAAAACTTTAAATGTGTGAAGCGGCAATATCGTTTTTGTAGTTTTTTAGGTATTTCTCAAGCACTATTTACTTTGTGTAGGTACATTATATGTTACTACAGAAAAAATAACGCATCGTTTGATATACAACCCGTTTTGATGCGCCTCCTAGTTTAGTAATTATTCAAGATTTTCACTAAATCTTTTTTCCTGTAAAATTGTGTTTTGTCGATTGCAGCTTTGTTCCAGGCACCCATCGATATAAAACGTAACGTAAGTGAACATGCTTCACAAATTTTCAGCAACCGGTTTATTCCGTATTCAAATATTTCTGTGTCCGGACACTTCAACCAATCGACCGCACAGTGGCCTACATAAAGTGTAATTAGTTTCCGATAATTGAATTTCAGTTACACATATTGCTTGTCATTGACAGGGAATGGGAGAGTGGCGATGCGATTGCGGGAACTCAATATTAAAATACTGTAATAAGCATGTTTGTAGGTTATGATATTTTTAATTAAGTTGCTAATTAGTTACTAATTAAATATTTTACCAGTGTTTTCCTTTGGTTCTGGCTAGTTGAATTTCTAGTCAAGCTTTATCTCGTATGTAACTCCACTTTGTTTTTTGAACTTAGCGCTTTAAATCGGGGGGAAAGAGTTATGGAGCATTAACTTTGAGGGCGCCGAATAATGTCAATAATAGTATCAAATGAACCTTGTGGGCATTAAATTTATTTTTGTGCAGAAATTCTAGAGCAATTAAATTGAAAGATAACTTTTTCACAAAGAAACTGTTTCCATGAAAAAAAATTTGCCGGTATTTTCGTTGCTAAGATAAACTCCGTTTTAGGACTTTTTTGAAGCTCTTCGTTTGTGATTTGTTTAATTTATTTATGTCAAATAGATAACTTATAACTAATTTTAATAGATGCTGAATGTGCGTAACTATTATTTAATTTTTATAACAAAACTAGTGGACCCGGCAGACTTCATCCTGCCCGGTGACATACCGACATCGGCGCCATCTACTGAGACCCGATAGGTTACCTGTACCTGTACCCATCCAGGAACCTATTGAAATATAGGTACACACAAAATTTCATACAAATCGGTCCAGCCGTTTAGAAGGACTTAGGTGACAAACACACGTATCTATATATATCTATATATCTATATATATAGATCTATATACATATATATATAGATATACAGATATATATATATAGATATATAGATCTATATATCTATATATATACCTATATATATATAGAAAATATGTTAAACAATCTAACATAGATTATTTGTCTAGGTACCCTGTTTATCTTGGTCTTGTGTTATATCTCTTGTTATTCATGGTAGGCTATAATAATAAAATTTTACTAGCCTCGGGTATGGGTCGTGTAACCTTAATTTGACCTTTAACTTCGATGAAGGTGGATCTGTAAGTCACCTCGTAGTTATATATAATGTATATACCATATTTAATATCTGAGTTGTAACACGACGTGTTCGAACAAGACATTGACTTTTATCTGAAACTAGCGGTCCGCCCCGGCTTCGCCCGTGGTACATAATATATAGTTTATAGCACTCAAGGATCACGTACATATCCTACGGTGAAAGAATTTTTGAAATGGGATAGTTCCTGAGATTAGCGCGTTCAAACAAACAAACTCTTCCGCTTTATTATATTAAGTACCTATAGATATAGATATAGATAGCCGCATTCTTTTTATCAAGCCGTGTTAATCACGCCTCGTTAACTTAAATTGCCTCGGTGATCTAGTACTTAGTAGTTAGCATATTCGACCGCAGATCACGAGGTCTCGGGTTCGATTCCCGTGTCGGGCAAATAATTGTTAGGTATTGGGTTTTTCTGTCAAGAAATTCTCAGTGACAGCCCAGAGTTGGAAGCTGGCGGTGTTTCACCCCCGTGCCTCGGAGAGCACGCTAAGCAGTCGGTCTCGGTTATAATCCACTATCAGTTGTGACAATAACCGTTAAAGCCCGCCAACCCGCATTGGAGCAGCGTGGCGGGTCTAAGCTCTAAATTCCTCTATCTTATGAGAGAGGAGGCCTGTGCCCAGTAGTTGGACGTTACAAAAGCTGTAGTGGTTAATAATACCAGTGATTTAGCGATTGCAACGATTCTGTTGACGCTGTGTTCCTACTTACATAATTAAACGCGGGTTCGTGAGACATCATCGTAGGTAGGAAAAAAGGAAACGCTCGAATTTCATATACTTTTTAATGTATTAATGGCATCTAGTCTACTTCTGTGTGTATGTGTGTGTCTGTGTCTGTTAGTGCTCTCTGAGGCACGAGGGTGAAACACCTCCAACTACCAACTCCGGTCTGGCACTAAGCATTTCATGACAGAAAATACTCAATATTTTCCCCGACCCGAGAATCGAACCCAGCGCTTCGTGATCCACAGTCGAAGATCAATGAGGTGCTCTATATTACATCTTTTCTTGTTCAAAATCATCCAGCATCACAAGCAAAAGTTCATACACTAAAACTCGACGACGCTTAATAATTTAATAATAATTTAGTGTGCAGAAAGCGCGGGGCGAGCACCTAGTAGCGCCATCTGTTATGTATATCCGAAACTAATTTAATAATCTAGAAAGCCGCGCGAAGGTCACTTCTCGATTTTTTCGTAAATAAAATATATATGTCTATGTCACCCAGACCATAACAACGAATCAATAGACACCTCATTCATCAAAATCGATCCAGTAGTTTAGATATACAGAATTTCATACAAAAATCGGCACTTAACATACATACTACATATATACATACATAAGTACATAGACTGCTAAAATCATAACCCTTCCTTTGACCTTTTTCGTAGTCGGGTCTGACTGTTACAAATCTACAACTACAAAAAAGAGTCTATTACAAATCTTCACCACTAAAGATAGACATCGGATTAAAGTTTGAAGCCCGTCTAGACAGTACCTAGTCAATTAAAATTATTATGAGTTAGTAGGTAGGTACCTACCTCACATTTTCAGGCGAATACGAAAATTTTAATTACACCGCAGCGAGCGAAACATTAATTACAGAACAATACGTTGAAGCAATTGTTTCAGTTCGCATTCAATTAAATTGTATCCACCTTTGGAGATCATTTGTTGCAAGATACTGTGTACTTCAAAGTGGCAGGTGTTTGTATATACATAGGTGCTCTATTCTCTGCTAAACTTTGAGGCGTGCTATTTATTTACACCGGGAGAAATAATTTCCTGAAGTACCTTCTGATTTTCTCCTTAAATATGGAGAACTTTTCCTAACCACATTACGGTAGGAATTTCGTGGTTCTGTAGGTAATCTGGAAAATAAAATTACTCCCTTAGGTACCTACTTACGAAAGATTTTTTTTCAGAAGGAGAATATTAGAAGAGACATTAGGAAATTTCTCCTAGCACAGTATGTAGAAATAGAAATATTTTTATTCAAATAAACTTTTACAAGTGCTTTTGAATCTACCATTGGTATGAAATGCCGTTCCTACCGACAAGAATCAAGAAGAAACTCGGCGTAATTTGAATGCGTAACTTAAATTAAAATGGAAATATATTATGATTAATTTTTGAATTATCATATAATTCATTAATTAAATACTAGTATTAATATTACTGATTCGTCCTTCGCTTCCTACATATGTCGACGTCGCTTGTGCGTCGTCGTGTGAAAGCTATATAATTATTATAGATAGGTTCATGCTCACATCGCTACCCGGCAGCTGACACGTGTGAAAAGGCACTACATAATGCCAACACCAGATACTCATACAAACTTTAATACAACCACGAGACCAGGAGACAAAGGTACGACTAAATGTATTCCGAACTCCTAACTTTTCAATTCTCCGGTGAACTCTTTAAGCTCCACTACAATATTTACCTTTACGCGGGAGTGTCATTATCTATTTACGACAGAACATACATGACATTGTGTTAAATTACTACAAACGTTATTGAAGTGTAATCGTCATAAATAATTTTGTAAAATTATTACTTAGTACTTATTATTACGTAGATACTTATAGGTAGGTAGTTAGTTATTAAATATTTTTATAGTAAGACCACGATTAACTTGGCTCTCCCATGGTCTGCGGGATGCGGGACGGGAGGAAATTCTCATTGATAAATTAATAATCAATGGATGTGCTCGTACTATAATGTATGACAAGCATTTTTGACGCCCCTGTGAGTGTGTGTGTGTGTATTGCTACTGTAAGGACATGACACTAAATTAGGGAAAAAGAAATTTTATAATAATTATAATAATTTTAATTATCATAGTTATTCTATTATTTGCGTAATCGCAATTTAGTCTTTCATCTGTCTCTTTAAGTTTGCTCAATACTTTTCTATAGTAGTAGTAGTTAGTACTATACATTTAAAGTTAAGTAGGTACGTTTCAGGATATAGAAAAAAGATTTTCCATAACCAAGAAAGAAGAAGATACGTTATTAAATATAATTTATACCCCATTTTTTAAATTTTATACATATTATACTCATAATAAAATAATTTATTTAATACATCTACTAAATACAAGTAAAGTTCGTGAACTAAAACCCGACTACGCTTAATAATTTAATAATAATTTAGTGGGCAAATGCGCGGGGCAAGGAGCTAGTGGTGCCATCTGTTATTCTTATCCGAAACTAATTTTACAAGTATAAATTAAAAATTTAAAAACCCCCGACATTCGCCATTTTGTGGTGGCAGCCATCTTGGATTTGTATAATGCTATTCTACTAGTCAAGCCCTTTCATTTGATACCCATATTAAGGGAGTTGTGAAAAAATATGTAATCCACCATTTTGTAGCGGCGGCCATCTTGGATCGATTTTCATCAAACATAGCTAACAACACTCTCGATTAATTCACCTTTCAAACAAAAAAAATCGCATTTGAGCTGAGCGCTACAGGGGAACAGACGGACAGACAGACAGACACACACACACACACACACACACACACACACACACACACACAGACACGTCAAACTTATAACACCCCGTCGTTTTTGCGTCGGGGGTTAAAAATCTAGAAAGCCGCGCAAAGCTGACTTCTCGATTTTTTTCGTAGATAAAATGTAGCCTATGTCACCCTGATAATAACAACGAATCAATAGACACCTAATTCATCAAAATCGGTCCAGCAGTTTAGGCGCTACATTAGTACACACAGAATCTCATACAAAAATCGGTTACAAACATCCATACATAAATATATACATATGTAATCTTGGAAATAAAAGAGGATTCTCCGTGGATCAATATATTTAATTTTAATTAGCACTGTTACACCAATGGCCGACGGGACGCCGAGGCAGAGAGCAAGCAGAGAGCCAGAGAAGATAAAGTACAATTCGAGTTTTGACACCACAGATAAAACTTATGCAACAGATCTGTAGCATCAATAGTCACAGATAATAAATCAGTGTTGACAATTCTTTATAAAAACAAATCGCAACTTAATTATTTACAACACGTAAATACATAGACTGCTAAAATCATAACCCTTCCTTTTGGCTTTGCCGTAGTCGGGTAAAAAAAAACCAGACGTTTAGATTAGTACGGCATGGAGATGTTAGGAGATGGAATAAAACAAAGATAAAAAAACTATTAGGATTCGTCGAGACGTGTTCTTCTATATCTTAAAATTTCAATGCATTGCTGTCAGATGATGTGTCACTGTCGCTATCAATAACTATATTATAATTCACTAATTCATCGTCGTCATTCTGCAATCTCTCAACGTGAACTTAAGTACAATGTGACTTCACGTAGCCTCCGTTACAGCTTGAAAAGCATCTTGCACCAGATTTAATATTTTTGTTTCGAAACGCCAGCGAAATAACTAAAAATGTTGTGTTGAAATTATTGGTCCACATTATAGTATTTTTATAATAATTGAGAGGCCGTTTGCGTGATGGCTTCAATGGGTATGGAAATTTTTCACATGAAGCTGACAACACTTACTTGACACTCATATTTATTATTATGATATATAATTTAGAGATATTTGTTCTTTTCTCTCACATTCTTGAGCACAAAACGAACGCACTACCATAACAATTTTTCTAGCACAACTTTTTATCACATAAGAACTGGTTACTGCTATGTATTTCACAAAATTTTCGTAACGATGTAAACAATGAACTTTGAAGTTTCAAAGTGACTTTTCAATATGACAGATTTCGACTGCCCTAGTGATATAAACAAAGTAACTGACATTTTTTGTGAAATTGACTTGTTTGCATTAACAAAAGTTTAATGTCGAGTAGTTTTTTAACACAGTGTCCACAGTATAATATTTCAAATAACTTGAACAGTTTACTGAAATTTGAATTGCCCAAACAAATAACTGCACACTGAGACTGGAATTTAGGGTATTACTTTATGTACTTATAAATAATCGTTTTAATTGTTATCGGTTACTTACTATTTTAAAATGTTTCTACTGAAGGTAGGTGCAGAATTTTAGATACCTACGTACATAATTAACTAATAGGGACATTACTTTACAGGAATTTAACTAAAAATAGACACAATACTGTAAATTATAACTTTACAAGATAAACATAGTTGATTATGATGCCCACGACTCCGTCCGCGTGTATTTAGGTTTTTGAAATTCTAGTCTAAGCTCTTAATTTACCAGGATAAAAAAGTAGCTTATGTCCTTTCCAAAAATGAAACTTATCTTTATACCTCGTTAAGATCGGTTGAACAGTTGGTGCGTGAAGACTTAGTAGACAGACATACTTTCGCATTTATAATATTAGTAGGTAAGAATAGATATGGTATAGATTCTTGAGTTGTAATAAGCTCTAACTTAAGTCTCTGAGTGAACTAGGTTGGATATGCTTTGTCCGTCTGACTGTCACAGCCTTATAACTTCTGATTTAATGAACAGAATTACTTCAAATTCACCGATAATATGTAGAATAACATTCAGAATTACGACCTAAAGCCGGTGATTACATAAAAAATAATAAAAATAGTTATTTGAGTTATTTGGGGAGGGCCCGGGTGCCCATTAAAGCAAATGGGGGGGGGACAATTGTATTAGTCGCAATATCACAATCACAATATCACACACACACAAACGCACACGCACACGCACATTTGAACATTAATTTTTGGGGTAACTATTTGTATCTGAATAACATAGAAAACTCTTTGTAATAAATTGAAAAATTATTTTTGGAAGAAATTATCAAGCAATATACAAACGAAGTAAATGAATTAACATCTTTTTAAAGTTGAAACATTAATTTTTTTGTATTTTATTTGCAATTAGAAAAACCATATTTTTAATTTTAAACAAAATTAAAAGCGAAGGAGTTAGAAATAAATACTGTTATTTATAAGTTAAAATATATTATTTTGCAATTTATTACAGAGATAAATAAGTAGGTATTTTGTAGAAAGGTTGCCTTCAAATAAGAGTTTCAATGTTTATGCTTGTCCTGTAAAATTGTTCTGAATGTAGTTACTTTGTTTATCACTAGGGCAGCCGATTTATCAATGAATTTATCAATGAACTTATGAATGAACAAATCGCTGCGCGGGGCGCAGGGAGGGCTCCGTTTCAATGCAGGAGGGCTATCTTTATCACGGTACGAGTATAAATATAGGTAAATAGGTATAACATTTGAGCAATAAAAATAAATAATATTTCGAAGCTACAAAAATTAACGATGTAATACGAGTACGTTATTAAAGCAAAGCAAGCGTGTAGTTTTATTTACAACCATATTTATTAGAGCTTGCGGTCAGACCGTTAATCATAAAAGCATTTTGCAGGCAAGCTTTTATGTAGAGGCCTAGATAAGCTTGAATATTTAATACAAAGGCGTGTACACGGACATTGCTGATGCCTGATAGCCTATATGTTAACGAGTAAAATTTTCAGTACCAATAAATATTTATTATTAAAGGCCACTACTAGATTACATACCCTTATACCCGTATACTAATAAATCGCTATAATATCGTCTGATATGAATCCATATTAAACTAAAAATCATAATGCGAAAGTGTGCCTGACTGTCCGTTTACACTTTTTCACGTCTCCTTCACTTGCATCCTAGAGTTGGACATTGGAGTATTTTGATCCTGGAAATCAAAGAGTTTCCACGAAATTTAAAAATATCTAAATCCAGGCCGATGTTAAGAGTATCAGATATTGAAATACCTACTATTATTTCATTGAATGTTACACTGAATAAAAATTCGTGACCTGCGCATCTTTTAGCTCTTGCCCCAATTATGAGTCTTTTATGGCATAGATAGTTCCTATTTTTATTTAACTACCCACCAACTTTTCTCTACTCTAGTATTTTTGGGAATATTCTGTGATGCTAATACCAAAATATAAGCTGAGTCAAAATCTGTCCAATTAAGAGCTATATGTATCCGAATGCTACTAGTAGAATGTCGCTTTAGACAAGTGGAAGATAAATGCACAGCTATTTACGTTTTCCTCACTTCACTGCCTAAACCCCTTTGACAAATGAGTTGTCTGCCAAATAGTATTGCGGAGTGACTAAACGAAATTTCGGAAACCTTTGTATAATCTCATACTTTTGAAAACAAAAAGATACAGGTAGTTTAGGAATGAGAAGAAGTTTTAGCGGGCAAGATCCTTTAACAAATTGTAACAGCTATTATTGTTTTTAATTGTAAACTCTAAAAATGTAAATCTTAAATGTAATTTTAAAACTTGTATGGTCACGTATGACATGGTAAACTAAAGAGGAACGGACACAATCAATCGCGATTGTCAATATTGATCATGTTCGGAGCCCTTAACACTAGAAAGACGGAAAAATCGACTTACCAAGAAAGACGGCGAGGGGTCATTTGACCGCTTGCTTTATAAATATTTTTAACCGACTTCTTAATTTTTATAATAAATGTCCCAAAAACTTATAACAAATAAGTGAAAAAAACATTACGCTTTCATTTTACTTATATTCATTATGTTTTTATTAACTCCAACTTATACTTTTACTTACAAATATGACAAATAAAACTTTTTGACTGATTGCATTGTCCAATGTGCACGCATTGATTTTCTACTTATTATGTCGCAAACCTTGCTTGATTTGATTTTGCAAACATAAGAGGAGCCAAGAGCGTTGCCAGCTGATGGGAAGGGGGGAGGGGCAAGTTGATATTATATGGACGATGAGAAAAGTTTGAATTTTAGGTTCAGTCGAGAGGTTAGGAAGCTATAAAGCAAGTATAGCTCTTGACAGGACTTGACGTTATTATTTTATAAGTGAGTGAATTTCGTACTTTGGTTGCATTTGGCTATATTTTTTCAAACCTCTGGGGGGGGGGGGCAGCTGCATAACACTGTTTACTGGACGAAAGCAAAAGAATAAATAAAATACAATCGTGTTCATTATATTTTACAAACTTCATATACTTCATAATATAAATTAATTATTATGGTCTACCCGCTATGACTTATGAATCTGAGACATGGTCGCTAATAATGGGCCTCATAGAAGGCTCAAGGTCACTCAGCGTGCGATCGAGAGTTACGCTGAGAGTATCCCTGCGGGATCAAATCTGAAATGAGGAGATCCGCAGATGAACCAGAGTTACAAACATAGCGCATCGAGTCGCGAAACTGAAGTGCCAATGGGCGGGGCACATTGCTGAAGAACCGTTGGACACTGGGGTCCCAAGGTGCTTGAGTGGCGACCACACACCGCTAAACGAAGCGTAGAAAGACCCCCTACTAGATGGATGGACGATCTCAAGCGACTCGCTGTCAGCCGCTGGAAACAAGCGGCTCAAGGTCGTATATTGTGGGAATCTTTACAAAAGACCCATGTCCAGCAGTGGACCTCTATTGGTTGAAACAACGACGACGACGACGATCCGCTATTGGATATGTTTATTCTAACAAAAGTCATATCGGTCAAATGACCGACGCCGTCTTTGTAGGTAGATGTATGATTTATTTATGATATAATGATTATATATCAATGTAAACATTTTTAAATGTAAATTTGAACCATTTTAATAAAAGTCACGAGAGGATATGACTCAAAAATTGATAGTTTTGGAATTATGTAGCCCTGAATTCCAAAAACGGTCAAAAGACCCCCGCCCGTCTTTCTAGTGTTAATAATAGAATCTAGAACAAAATTGACTCTGATAATATTTGAATAGCTTTTTTCTTAGCTGGTAGCCTAATACAACTCCATGGTAGAGGTACTAATTGGTATACTACTACCACTATTAGATCAGTACTCAGTGCAATTGAAATATGGCAGAAGCAGCAACTATGAAATATACTATGATCAATACCATTGACTTATATTATGTAAATACCAACCAATAGAGTCTCTAAATAAACTAAATAGGTACTTAGTTGGAATCACAGAAATATAATATATGTAATATATCCAATATATTATATTGGTTTTAATAGTTCAACCTTTTGTTTTTTTTTTTGAACGCGTTGTATTTGAACCTAAGTGCAAACAATGAGGCTTGATTTCCATTTTAGACCGTACATATTCGTCATTTCGAGGCAGTGGACACGACACATCCTGTCGCGCGTGTCTAATTGCTTGTCACAAACATTTCCGCTGGCATAATGTCTCTCCTCTTATCCTAGTTACACAATAGTTACACTTTTTGAAAATCAAGGTTAGTAAGTACATTTGAAAAATAAATTAAACGGTTTTGGTTATGATTTAGTAAACTGAGTTGAGTAAATATTAAGTGAGTGTTAAATGTTAAGTAAGTATCCAATTATAATGATTTTTCAATCTCGTCACTCTCGATACAAACTGTATCTATCGTAAATAACATTTCAATACAAAGGAATTGTGCATAGATACAACGAGTACATCTGTATCTGTATTTGTATCTGTCCGCAACATCAAGGCACTTCCTGTGGCGCGTGTCAAATTGCTTGTCGCAAATCTTTTTGTCGGTCGACGTAGTATCTCCCCCTGTTACGTACTCTAATCTATGTACTCGAGCTACTTTTTTGGGAAGCAATTCCGGAATATTTAAGACCAGACTTGCTGAAAGTAAATGGCAAAAATAAATAAAAATATCTTAATACTAACTTTTGCCCGCGGCTTCGCCCGCGTGATGTCCGATTTTTTACAAATCCTGAGGGAAGCCTGGATATCTGGTTTCCGTTTCCGCTCCCTTTTCCAACCTTTATACCTACTTTCAAGGTAGTTTGCTATAGTAATATATAACCTATAGCTGTAGATATAGATTTCGGGTTTTTCAAAATCCCGCGGGAACTGTAAATTTTTCCAAGATAAAAAGTAGCCTGTTTTAAGTCAGGGCATAATCTATTTTCATTCAAAATTTCAGCCAAATCGGTTCAGTAGTTGCGACGTTATAGAGTAACAAACATCCAAACATCTAAACATCTAAACATCCAAACATCCACACTTTCACATTTATAATATTAAATAGTAGGATTTACAAAGAACTTACTTCATAACTTTAATACAAGAAAATTGAAGAGAAAACAATATTATTCTCTAGTATGTTGCTAGTATATTTAAGTATAATATTTAAAAATTATTTTTCTGTTTTGTTTGTCTCTTTGTTCGTCCTTATGCGTTCGAACGATAAAGTTCATGCGATTGAGTTGACTAATAATAAAATATGGCATTCTAAATAATATTACCTGACTAGATATTCAAAATACAGGATATGCCACCATTTCCGAGATACCCACAAATATTTCATCTAGTTATTAATTATTTGCAGCACTCCAAACCCCAGCTGCAGGAATTTGTTTCGCGGTTGACCTATTTTAAGCCCATTAAGTACTTTCGAAGCTTAAGTTCGAAATTAAATTGCGCTTACGGATTTTTTTTTTCAGGGAATTTTCGTAACTGAAAATATTTTCATATTACGTATCTCGTAACTTGTTCCTGTATTTTACACATCCTAAAATAAATGAAACTCTTTCAAATTATAAAAATAATAATGGGCATACCTATATATATATATATATATATATATCTACTTTCTACGCCAGCTTCAACAAATTTTTTGGCTATAATAACTCGTTTGTCAGGCACTATAAACAGATAACGCAACTACTTAGTGCAGACGTGGTGCAGACATACTGACATTACTTTATCCTGTGAATTTAAAATCAGCCATTTCGGAGATGGTTGTTATCAAAACCCGGTTTAACCCGGCTGAGTTTTTTGTGGGCTCTTCTCAGACCAGGAAGTGTTTGGAACCCTCGTAGTTTTAGTTTTAAGTTCTCCACCATTACCTCAATTCTATGTATCTATGTAGGTACTTGTAAAATTGACGTTCAAAATGTGTACATTGTACTAATTTTAAATAAAGTTTATTTGAATTTCTTTGTTATTACCTCATGAACCATAGAAATAGAATTTCTATTATCTAGAAATATTTTTTTAACAATTCCTTAAAATCTAAACTTACAAGTTATTGTTGGAAGATACCTAAATCATCATTTATATGATTTATTCAGTGCTTTTTAATGAAGCTCAGTTTACTAAGACTGAAACAATATTTTACTATGGAAGCGCGGCGTAAATCCATTAATTTCTTTGTAGGAAACTTTGTTTTGAAAATTTTTCTTAAAGAATTTAATATTTTATTTTATTTATAATTTAATATTTTAGAGAACAACCATGTGATTTATAATAATAAAATTTTTCAAATATCGTAGACCTGGTTTGCTACAAACATGCTTAATCGATTGTAGGCAATCAACACGTTTTTGCCCATAGCTACTGCGAAATTTAGAAATTATTTTCCAAATTGCCCCGGGAATTTATACCTATTAAGACCTCCAGACTAGACTTATAAGACTACGTCGCTGACCACTGCTCCATAGTGATCGTTGAGAGTATGAACATTGAGAGTATGAACGTTGAGAGTATGTATAAAAAAATTGGTTGTCTGTAAAGTCGGTTTAAGGATGATAATTTTACGTGATATCACGTTAGAAAACATTGCCCTATATCTCTTGTTCCGCGCTCTCGCTTGCACGCTCGGCTAACATTGCCTCTCTATCGCTCGTTCCGCGCTCTTGTTTGCACGCTCGGCTAGGCGGTACGTGACAATGAGTCATGCTTTTTCGTGCATGACATTTCGGCATGCGGGCCACCGGCGTTCATCGATTTATAAGACGTTATCACGTCAAAACGATATTTGAGATGGAAGCGGGCTAACGTGGAGTTCATATTAAAGGCAGTTCATACTAAACCCATATCTCTAATCGGTCTGTCTACGTTGCATGATACATAAGTAAATAATACGTTATACTTCCTAGTCATAGGACATAGTAAGTTCCAGTATCTGTTCAAACGCTCTATAAATATTTATCAACGAACCACCACCGTGATCTAGCACCGTGTAAACTATCAGTATTTGCATCGTTCGAAAACGACTTTGTAGGTCTTTTTACTCGCCAGCCGCCTGCAAACACGATGATGATGTTTAATAGCTAGTTAGCATGGTAGCTGCTCGTTTTTCGAGCCGATTTAGAAATATCAAATATTGTCCAGTACCCGGTACGTACATAACTCATTAAGTTTTCCTTATCATCATTGTTTTTCAGTCTGTTAGTTACTTACTTACACTGTTTAGAATTAACTTTTTAACTTCAGTGTATGATATAACTAAAAACGTAGTATTATTTCAAAATTTTTCTATCTACGACTGTAGAAATGTATTAATTTTGATCCAGTTTACATTATAATTTTTATGGTAAGCGAGAGATGTCATGACGGCTTGTATATCTGCATGCACAGTAGCAGCTAACTGTGATGTTGACTATCATTATTTATTATCAACTATTTAATAATAATAATAATATTCTTTATTTGTCACTGAGACTGACTTTGTTAATGGAACTCAGAACTTAGACCGTTCTAGACCTAACATATAGTATTCTCTCTTTTCTAAACATACAGAATTTGAGACAATGGCAGGGGGACCGCGAACGCCTAAGCAACAAACATTAGCTTAAGCGAGTCCATATCTCGGGAGATATGGTAAGTATAAAATTATTTGAAATTTATCTTTCAGGCCTTTCAAGCAGCAACAAAGGCGCAGTTTGAGTCGCAGTCGTTTGATAAAGGGTGACTGACGTTTAATGGGGGTTGTAGGGTGACCATGAATTTTTAACCTTTAAGTACCGACGTGTGGTCTGACAGACACCTCGAGAGGTCGAAAAGTCTGATTACCTATGTTAGCGAAAAACTATCCTACTGTGCTTCTCTCTACCCCTCGGGAACTCGCCCAGAAGCGTTCCTGCAGAGTGGCAGCGTCGGCGCGTACGATTTCGGTAAGTTTTGATTTTTATAAGATCACGAGTGGTCTGTCAGACCACTCGTCGGTACTTATGTAACTTTTTTTGGATGCGACTTTTTTCAGATTATATTGTTTTCTCTTTTATTTTCAGTCAGTTATAACAATGGATTAGCCAGGTTCTTCAGACATGAAACGGGCAGCCATAAATAAAAATAAAAGTGTTCCTGTAGGTGAGAAAAGATATCAAACACTGCTTCAATATAAAGACCACCAAGAACATTTAGTGGAATAGCTAAATGAGAGTTCAGAGTCCGAATCTAAGGATATCTACCCAAATTTTACTGCTGGAGAGTGACCATAATTCAGCACCTGAACAGACTGTGATACTTGTATGAAACACGTGTGCCTACAATGCAGTAAGCCTATGCAAAGACTGTTTGTAAACTTTGATAGTTCCTGCAATTTGATACCCTGTGATTTTTGAGAAAACGGTTGGTTATTAAGGTTTTTTATTTTTTTATTATTTATGTAGCTATTAATCTTTAAGAAAAAAATGTGTTTAAGAAAAAATAATAGTATTACTGATACATATGAATTATTAAGATAAAAGTTATTTTTTTCAAACGAAGAATCTATGAATGCTATATTAATGCTTATAATCAGTAATAAATGTGAAAACTTCTACATTTTGTTTTACTTATACAATAAGTAGATATTTAACAATACATAGAAACATTTTTTTTAGAAGAATAATAAGAAACACAAAAGTTTTCGATTGGAAAACTATGGTGGTCTGGCAGACCTCACGTCGGTACTTATGTGACTAAAATAGTACGTCGGTACTTAAAGGTTAAGTTAAAAAGATAAAAAGTTACTTAGTCGAATGAGTTACAATACTCGAAAGTTGAAAAGACAACGATGAGTATAAATCATCTTTTTAAATCTAAAACAAAACTGTAATGGTACTAATTATTATTATTCTGTTGTACACAATTTCTAAATTGACAGTTTTCAATGTTCGAGTTTCAAGTTGAGTTTGTAACAAAGTGTTTATTTTTGTTTGTGATTCAGTTCATAGATTTTTTTGCAAGTTTACGGCCATATTATGATTCAAATATAATAATAATTTATTACATTAGAACTTCAAGTGCGCGAGCAGCCTTACACTTAGTTACGTAAAAATTAATGTATTAAATTGATAGCTAAAATAGCTGTTATATTATGTTATGCTACGGCAGTTATTTTGGTGATCAGTTCAAATGTAGTTTTCGGAATTAATCGTGGACAGCCTTCCTGAAATTGAGTGTTATTAGATACTCTGTTAATTTCTCCCGGTTCCTAACTTATACATCAAAATACACGCACATACTGCCCCTTCACGTTAGCTACAAACCCTCCCGCACTATCGGGGTAATGGCGCAAATAGCCGCCAGCGGAAACCTTTGTCGATGGTAATTCGTCCAGTAGCGCCTTTGTCGGCTCTGATCACCTTTTATTTCAGACTGTTTAGTGTGCGCTCGGGATTTGCGAAGATGCTTTTTAAATATGCATACTTGGGAAGTGCCAACGCATGGGGGATATCACTTTTGGATGAGAGCGCAAATTTTTTTTATTTTTTTTGACTTTATAACGTCATCGATGACATCATAACACGTTTATACGTATGTACCAGCTTGCAGTCAGACCTCACTTATTCTTGTTTTTCTTCTTCTTCAACATATAAACGTTTACTGTTTACACATAGATCTCTTGTACAAATTCCAGCCACCTCAGTCATCTCTTTCTCAAGTCTAAGTAGAGTCGGAATACGCTCTAAAGAACTCAGCCTGAATTCATGCAATTGCGTTGCGCGATTGTCGCAGTTTCATATCAAACCAGAGCGAACTTGCGACGATGTTTTATGACAATCTCTCGGTCCAGTTAGCTAAGTATTTTTGCAGACAAACTGCAATTTGACTGCGAGCCGACAGCAAAGTTGCAATTATGATTTCTATTTTTTAACAGTTGACATAATTGCATTGAAATTGCATGCAGGTATTCTATCGGCAATACAATAATAAAATCTATTAGCAGTTTATATTTAAACTGCAATAGATCATAACTGTAATGGAAATGTGACGAAAAGAACTGACAAACTCTGGTCTTAGAAAAACTGAAGGTCAATACTCAAATGGTCAATGGTCAATAGTCAATGGTAATAGTCAATCGGGTAATTTATACATAAATCAAGTGATAAAGTTCACCAAACATTACTCAAGTATTTTGACCTATCAAAACTTTGTTGGGAAGCTCTTTCATAGTAGGTATCATATATATACGCTTTTTATGTTCCTACCCACAGATAACTTGCTAAACGATGTAAATAAGGCACAAGTTAACACGGTATAGTACTCGAGACTGTGGCAGCCGCTGTGTCGGTAAACTTATAAATATTTATGGTCACAAGTTGCGTTTAGCTCAGACTAACGTTGCAGCTTGCTAAGCTGATCCTGGGAACTAACTAGGATATTAATATTTCCTGACATCCTATGCTACGTCTCCTTGGAGAATGGAGTAACATTGTGGAAAAAAAACACGAGATTTGCCGTGTTAATAATTTTTCTTGATGAAAAAGTATTTTTCTCTTAGTTGAGTTGGAGCAGTTTTTTCTCAATATACTTTCAAATTGCGAAAATTTTTTCAAATTCGGTCTAATGCTTTTTGCAAGTACTTAGTTCATAAACAAATAAACAGATAAAATAGTAACAGTTTTATATAAGTAGGTATTTGTGTCCCTTTTAGACACAAAATAATACCTATTTCTTTTCTTATCTTCATTTTTATTTTTTTACATTTGATTCAAACTTGAGACGAGACTAAGTAGGTACTGAAACTTTTCTTACGGTTAAGTCGTTTTAATGACAATTAAACGTAAGTGAACTTCAGATTCCATCTCAATTCAGTGTTCAACGTAGGATTTCACATAAACCTCGACGATCATAATATTATGGGTAAAATAAATCATCTTAAATACAAAGTTTTTATGTTAATTTACGAATAAATTAATAAGGAACGAAAATCTGCAGCGCAAGAACACAAACTCTCTTTTTACAAAGTTAATGGAATTCATGGCGCGCTTCCGTAATTAAAAATTGAAAAGTCTCCGTAAATTGAAAGGAAGCTTCATTAAAATTGACCGACTTAATCACATCAATTATGATTTAGCCACGATCTGAGGACCAAATCTAAAGTTTTCAGGAATCCTTACTGCGAGGTGTATCGATATTCACCATCATTTAAATTCTATTTTTAATTTTAATACTAAAGAGAACATTAGGCTATTTTTCTATCAAGATTTTTTTGCTTTCCGGAAAAGCGACAATATTTATAATTTCTGTGTAATTTTCCGACAAAAATAGTTATAAATTACACAAAAATGTATTAAGTTTGTGAACTAGTAAAAGTTTCAGGGAGGAATTAAACGAAATTTTGTGCTAGAGTCTTGTTCAATTCTCCATCATAATATTATAATAATCCATCTCGAAATGGATTTTCCTGAATATTCAATACCTACTTACTCTGCGGAAACATAAAACTTCTTAAATTTGCATTCGCGATCGGTTCAATTTGTGGTCGAATGAAATTCAGAAAACTTTTAATTCTAAAGTTAATACGATCCTTTTTTATTGGGTCTGTTCATTTATTTTATCATCAAGTAAAATCTTTGGAGCTATTTTCATTTTCCAAGCATAACATAGTCAGACTTATAAACTGCACAAAATTGTTGCAAAACATAATAATATTTCGTCGTAAAGAAAAATATAATTAAAATAAATTGTGTGGGATTCGCACAAAGAACCTCAATTCCTTCAAAGCTTTCACCGAGATACCGAGGCTTCAATCGAGATAAAACTTTCGCTGGTCAAAAACATAAACTGTTTGTCAAACTTAAATTATACTGTAATCAAAGAAGATTTTCTTCTGACAACATGCGGGCTAAGTCGAGGTCAGAAGCTATTTAAAAATATACACATATGTTTAATAATAGCAACATCCTGCACTTATATAATCCGCATTAACCAGAATCAATCACTCTATCATACAATCTATTTGAAATCCAGGTAGAGTTAAAAAAATAATAATATTAGTTTTAATAATTCTTCCTGATTTAAAAGTAGGGTAATTGGGAAGCGTACCATACCTAACAGCGCTAGCAAACCTTCTCCTTCAGCTCGTTGCAAAAAAGTCGTTAACATCTTTTAAAATAATGCATAATACCTATCAGAAGAGACGCAGATTAGCGACAATTTCATTAGTAGAATTTCAGTGGTACAATATTATAGAAAAGTTTAAAGATGTCATTATAATATTATGTTGTATACCTATCGTTAATATTTTCGTCGTCCAATGAACACCAGTGGACTTAGAGATTTAAAATTTGGAGGAAATATTCTTGGAGTACTCTGAAACTGCACAAAGAGCCTAAATTCACGCGAACAAAGTCGCGCACACAACCTAGTTAATTATTAAACTTTAATGCAAGAGTAGCGTTGAGCGGAAACTAGTAACGCAATAAACCCATAACTCACTTATACCGCAATCCAAGTAGCAATCAAGTTGCTTGCGATATTCAATTATCCACTTACACAACAACTGCGAACGAAGCTTTATCTCTGAATAATTGAACGGGGCTCAGTTCGGCCCAAAGATATTATTTATAAGGATTACTTAAGCATAAAACTACATTTATAAGTACTTAGGTATACGTGTATCTTTTCTGTTTTGACTTTGATAACTAAAGGAGGGACACGAAAAAAAGAAAGATGTGTGTGATCCTTGTAAGTGACCCTTATAATTTTTTATCGTGAGCTATAGGTAATATCTTGTTTCAAATGAACTTTAAAAATTACCAATTTTATTTGCGGTGCAACCTAAATTGTGCCTACGTTGTGAAAATGGCGCGGTAGAATAAATTAGTCACTTTGTTTAACAAAGTCATTTCTGCCGTCGCGTTGTCGTCGCGTAGCTTACACAATCTATGGTTGACATGTTGTGTGTGTGGAACATAGAGATAATAATAATAATATAGAGTTGCCCTAATGTCCTATAAAAAATAGTGGATCGGAAAATAGCTCAAGCTTATCGAAATTTTCATAAGTGTGTAAGAGACAACATTCCATTTTTGACATAATAATAAAACAGTTTGAGGCAGACTGAAAACTAAAGATGGCCTCCCTAAAATGTATACATGAACACTCACACACGCACAACTTGAGACATCACAATGAACAGGCGCCATTTTATGTTTTCGGATTGTGCATGTATGATACCTAATCTAAGCGTGTGTGAGTGTATTTTGACACGTTTTTTAAGTAGGTATGGCTCATCATCATCATCATGATCAACCCATTACCGGCTCACTACAGAGCACGGGTCTCCTCTCAGAGTGAGAAGGGTTTTGGCCATAGTCTACCACGCTGGCCAAGCGGATTGGCAGACTTCACACACCTTTGAGAACGTTATGGAGAACTCTCAGGCATGCAGGTTTCCTCACGATGTTTTCCTTCACCGTTAAAGCAAGTGATATTTAAATTCTTAAAACGCACATAACTCCGAAAAGTTAGAGGTGCGTGCCCCGGGATCGAACCCACGACTTCCGATTAGAAGTCGGTCGTCCTAACCACTAGGCCATCACAGCTATATATAGAGATAATAATAATATGGCTGCTCCACTATTATTATTATCTCTGTGGTGTGGATTGAAGTGGAGTGGAGTGAAGTCGTCGATTTCTTAAAAGTATGTCATTTTATTTCCACAGAGTTCTATGTTGTGTAAAAGTAACAGCGACTCTTCTACGTTGATCTACGTCGTAGACCCATGTGCCCATATGACTTTTACAGCACGCGCCAAAAGCAACGCATATTTCTAATGACGTCTGTTGGCGCCAATTGTCCTATTATTGCTTTTGGGAATCTAGGTGCTGAATTTGCTTTTTACACGCTTTTTGAATTGCAACTTCACTAGTACATTGTGAGAACGCCACTTTGATACAGAGAGTAACCGACAACAATTTTATGTAGTCCTATGGTTGGTCGGGTTATACGCCAACCAGTTAAGCTACGCGTTATGGTTCGATTATAATTACACGGCATAATATGCTTTATTATAATATCTCTTAGCCCTGTATATTGTTACAACTTATTTCAAAATTATTTTTTCTAATTCCATTCCTAAGTTCTAATTCCATCTGATTTCTAATTTCATTCCTAAGTTCGTTTCCAGAGTGTAAGCCAGCAAGCAACCTTTGCGAAATGTCATAAAAATTAGTTCTGTTTATGCATTTTGAAAAGGATTCATTTTAACAGCTAGACAGACAGACACACTTCCGTATTAATTATAATTTTGTATTTGTATGAAAAATATACCTAAAGAATTGTAAGTGTTTCGTATCCTCACTCCTTCATTAGAGGAGTTATGAGCACATTCGTCTGGAAGCCTAACTCTTGCTCATCCAATTACTTCTGACGAAGTTTTGTTCTCAGTAAGATATAATTGAATATTGCAGGAAACTCGATTGTTACTTGAATTGCGGCTTAATTGGATTGTACATAGTTACATTCTTGGATTGATTATTATTTATCTATGGAAATAACCACTTGCAAACAACAAAGACTTTTGCGCATAATATATTAGGTATAATAATAATAACTTTTTGTATAGGTATTTACTTTGATGTACTCGTAAGAAATGTAATGTATACCAGTACAATAATAACAGCCGTGGTAGAAGCATTACGACCTCCCACCGATTTGGAACATATCGTTCATAAAAAAAACCACTCCTTTTAAAGTTTTGTTTTCCCACACCCACATCAGTGGGTTAAAAGTAAGGTTAACCCTTAACATTTTACCAAAACTTGGCCCTTGGCCTTGATAAGATTTCTGACTTGTGTTTGTTTGTTGGTGAGCTTTAACTTTAACCCTAGTTTTACTTTAGCCGCCTAAAGTACATCTGGCCCTAAACTTAACAAAATAGGCAACTTAACAAATAGTCATCAAAAATAAGAAAAAAAAAATACATTATGAATTTTATCGGAGCGGCCTGTGAGTGAAGCTGGTGTCAGCAATACTTCAATTTACGCAGCGATAAAAAATATAAAACCGAGATACCCGTAATTAAGAAATCAATTATTCGAGCCCCAAGAGATCTCGAGCGTAAAAACGAAAATGATATCCCAATATTATCTTATACTTGGGCAAAATGGAATATTAATTGGTTATAAAGTGAAAGAAAATAATTAAAGTAGGAATTTCCAACGGTATAATTTTGCGGAGTTATTTCGATTAAAACAATACTGCCATCTGTGGGGTGTAACTTAAATTATTCACAATTGATTGCTGCGACCTATTATTATTGAACTTTTATACGTATCATTATTATACATATCATATACGCCTGGCTTCACGTGAATATACGCCGGAGTATGCCCGACTAGTTACGAACCAATCCGTAGCTCATAATCATGAGCATGTTCACGCGACGCGGCGCAGGACGTACCCGTGATTAAGGCTAGGCGTATGTCGAAAAGCAGGCGACGCAGCACAGCACAGTACAGCACAGTGCAGGGCAGGGCAGTTGACGCAGACATGTGCCCCCTCCGTATGCTGCGACGCAGCTGACATTCGCATCCTAGCTAGTTCTCACCTATAATAACTCTTTCAATGTCTTTTTTGAATAGTCTGGATGATTTGTATCATACAAACAAGGTTCACAACGAACTAATTCAATTAAATGTTCTGTCATTGCAAAAAAATTATAAAATATTGTTAATAAATACGTCTCGGCGTGCACGCGTCGCGCAGAATTCTGTGACGGCACTACAACGAGACGCAGAGCAGGACAGACTGCGTCGCACGTGCCTGCGCCGCAGCGTACGTAGTTCTTTTTTTTTTTTTTTTTTATAATAAAAGACCCCGACATAGTCGAAGTCCGCCGTTGTCCCCCGACGTGGTGGTCGGAGACCTTATGTATCCTTGTTACTTTTAAGTTTGTAATTTTCTTTTATATAAATTTGTTTTCCTAATTTTTTTCATTATTACTTGTAAAAATTTGCCTATTATTTATTATATTTAACATTTATGTGTTGTGTGTGTAGTGTTGTGGTACGTGTGTATGTATAGTATTATTAGTATGTATACCTATATTATTTCTTATATTCTTATAATATAACGTAAATATAAGTCTATTTACATACTAATGTGGTTTCGTTGTATGTGTTATAAATAATTATACTTTTTATGATAATGTTATGATTAATTTTGAGGTAAGTACAATAATAGTTATATAATTTCAATTGCTTTTAATGAATTTAACTCTAAAGTTATGGTTGACTATTGTTGAATTCTATGATAATATAATGAATTTACTGTGTGTATGTGTTGTAATTATGTTGTATGATTATGAGTGTCTGAGTGTCTGAGTTTTGCTAGCACCAATTTCTAATAATCTATTATTAGATATTGGTTGTCTGGTGTGATTGTGATTTGATTATTGGAAGTTTTTAATATTGTAACAAGAGTATATTTTGAATTATAATATAATTAATTTCGCTACTTTGAATCCCTGCATATCTACATAGAATACATCGCCCTGTTACATACCAACTGGTTACGTGTATTTTACTTTGTGGTAGGATATGACAGGTTTCCGCAGCAACTAATTTTTGAAGCAGGTCTCCGTCCTTTAATGTCGTTCCCTTGAAGTCCTGGGCGCCCTTAACAATAAGCGACCTTCGTCCTTGCCAGAGCGTCCCACTTTTTTCTTACTGGACAACACTCTTCAAAACTATTATGGTTAGTCTGATTTAGTTTGGCGCTCTGGCAATTGCGGCAAACCGGCTGGTCACCGGCCAGCCACGCTGGACATTCACTGCGCAGGTGGCGGCCCGGGCAATGGCTACAGGCGTCTGCGGTCTCTTTGCAGACTTTCTTGCCATGACCGTACCCCAGACACCTGGAGCACATTACCAAAAGCGACTGGTCCTTGACCACCACTCGCTGCAGGTCTATATGCGCCTTCCCTGCGCTTGTGAGACTCTGCCAGACTGGTGGCGACACCTGTAGGACCACATGGCTTTCCAGCGGGTTCCTCGCCTTTCTTCGGTACCTCACGCTAGCCCTGTAGTTCCCATCAGGTATCGCCCCCAGTAAGTTAGAGTTCTGGTTTCTGAGAGCGCCCAGGATATCATCGTCGCTGTTTACATTGAGGACATTATGAAGTATTATAAGTGGGTCCCTGTTTTCTTTTTCCTCGAATAGTAGCGTTGGGCTGCCAGACTTGAGCCTTTCTGTCACTTTAGCTAGTTCCTCACGAGTGTGGCAACCCAAAACCACTTTTCCTTCCCTGGCTTTCCTTAAACTGTCCACTCTTACTCCTGAAGTTTTTGCGTTCACGGCTGTTCGAATTTTTTCTAAGACATTTTCACTCGTGTCATGAATATCTGTGGATGACACGAGTAAAGAGTGGACGTACGTAGTTCAATGACGTTCCATGCTTTACAAAATCTGCCCTGCTCTGCGCTGCGTGGACCTGCGTCACCTGCGTTTCAGCATACGCTTAGCCTAAGAGATTGATTGGGAGGGAAAGGGGATTGTTAATTTTAAAACAAGCAATCTTCAATATACCGAAATAAGCCAGGCCGTCACACTTACATGTATTAGTGAACCAATTTTCTTGAATTATCTTGAAAACTACTGAACCACTTTTGAAGAAACTTGCACTAAATATTATACTTAAGCCAATAAAAAAATAATGGTCACAATTTGATTTATTCTTTCGGATAAATGCATGGAAAAACATACCTACATGCATAATATATGCACCTATAAAATTCTGTATAAGTACATAAAAATCTATAAATACGTATATATACTATACATAGTTCGAACACTTATACTTAACTCGAGAACGGCTGGAGCGATTTTCATGGTTATTGATTTATTGTATTTGCCTCCATCCCGAATAGCAGAATAACTATGAAAAACATTGGAAAATTGACGAAAAAATAAAATAAAAGAAAAAACATTTTGAAAAGAAAGAAAAAAAATGTTCACGGGTTTCGTAACTGTCAAACATCCCGTCGCGTGGATACGGTAAACTCTTTCACCTGTACCTATAGGTATAATTCTCCCGTACGTGTGTTTGTCACCTAACTCCGCCTAAACGGCTGGACCGATTTGGATGAAATTGTGTGTATATTTCAATCCTGGATCGTTTGAAAACACAATTACCGGGTAGGTACGGATAACCTACCGGTTCTCAGTAGGTGGCGCCGATGTCGGTATGTCACCGAGCAGGACGAAGTCTGCCGGGTCTACTAGTAATAGTATAATATGTGCTCGGAAGCCCTAATATATTAATTATCCAATAATATTACATAACGTATGTACACACGTGTCGAATTGATAATCTTCTTTTTTGTAGGCATTTAAAAACAGTCGATGCTTTTATACTGTCGATGATAAAATGCGTATTTTTTCAGGATTGGTTAATGAAGATAACGAAAATAAGAAAATAGTTTTCATGGGAGTCAGTCATCTATGTCATGAATAATGTTGTGAGCATGGTATACATTATTTTTGTTTGCCACTGGTAGTAAGTACATGTGCTCATTATGTCGAGAACTCCCACAATAGGACGATAACGAAGCCGACCTGGGCTCGCTTAACTAACTCTATTCATCGCCGGAAAGATACTCTATCAACGAGATGAATTGAATGGAGGCACAAATACGAGTATAAGTATTCTATAAGCAAAAACATGCGTAGGGTGATAACCTATGAAGATCTGTGTTATGAGTAACGGTTGTTTAGTATTAGGTATTGGTAAAATAATGACACTAGAACTCTACTATTTATTTTTTATTTATTTATTTACAAGCGGACACCCGCGACTTCGTTCACGTGGATATTGGTTTTTAAAAATCATCGTGTCAGATTATTGTTGAAATTCAATTAGAATTTTTTGAAATGGTTTACAGATTATTAATTTCATAATTGAAATATGTTAGAATAAACTGACATTTGATTCATTTATTGGCGCGAACCGCCATCTTGAATTATTGGTATAAATACGGGCACTTCGAAGCCATGAATTCAGTCTCCTCCAGAGACTCAACCGACTATTAGATGCTTTAGTGTCTAGGTCGTGATATTTGATTGAGGGTTGCGATAGCAATCACACCCTAATCGAATAAATGCTGCCATTTTGGACTTGGCTGAGTGTAATTAATTAATTAGTATAAAATAGATTTTGAAAAGAGATCTCAGTTAAACTAATCTGTGATTCGATATTAATTAAGTTTGTGCGGGTGATAAATAAAGATATTTTAATAATAGTTTGATTTAAGTAGTTTTAATATTAAACCTTATCCTGCTTCTTTAATGATGATGTTTACAAATTCAGAAGCGGGATTCGAATCACGTTGCCTAGATTTTGCTTTGCCATCTACACAGTTGTGTTTGGTTTATTTTGAGAAAGTGATTAATTTGAAGTAAAGTTGTAGTAATACCCGCAGAATAATGAAATACCCGCACTTGAGATGAATGAATCGTTTAAAATTAGAAATAATTTTTGATTAGTTATTTTGAAAGGTTAGACGCCGCCGAGTTTCTTACTGGTTCTTCTCGCTAGGTTACGGCATTCCGAACCAGTGGTAGATTTGCTTTGTTTTGTAAATGAAAGTAAAAGTAATTTCAACAGTGAACATTTTTCAAAATGTTTTTATGATAGTGAGATAACTGATAGTTAATGAATAAGATTTTAAAGTAGAAATCGAATCAAATAGAAGTTTTGATTAATGGAGTTACGAGTTAAATTAATCTGAGAGTTCGGTTATGAATTATTTTGAGTTATCAGTTTAAAAAGACATTGACAGACTTGACTGAGGGCATGACCGCCCGCAATTTACTGAGGGCAGACAGCCCATGACCTAAGTGAGGGTAAAATCACCCGTGATCTTAGAAACGACGGCAAAATGCCTGTGACATTGACAATGGGCAAGACCGCCCGCGACATGAATAAAGTAACTTTACTGTGATTGATGAGAAACACGGGGACGTGTTAAATATAGGACGGCCGAACTGTCAGATTATTGTTGAAATTCAATTAGAATTTTTTGAAATGGTTTACAGATTATTAATTTCATAATTGAAATATGTTAGAATAAACTGACATTTGATTCATTTATTGGCGCGAACCGCCATCTTGAATTATTGGTATAAATACGGGCACTTCGAAGCCATGAATTCAGTCTCCTCCAGAGACTCAACCGACTATTAGATGCTTTAGTGTCTAGGTCGTGATATTTGATTGAGGGTTGCGATAGCAATCACACCCTAATCGAATAAATGCTGCCATTTTGGACTTGGCTGAGTGTAATTAATTAATTAGTATAAAATAGATTTTGAAAAGAGATCTCAGTTAAACTAATCTGTGATTCGATATTAATTAAGTTTGTGCGGGTGATAAATAAAGATATTTTAATAATAGTTTGATTTAAGTAGTTTTAATATTAAACCTTATCCTGCTTCTGTAATGATGATGTTTACAATCGTGAGAATCATTTTGTTTTTCCTAAGCTCCTTTGAGCTTATACCTTGCTAAAAACTGTTAAAAGTTCACTGGCGGATGTTTAGGTAGATCAAAATGCAAACATCCGCCAGTGAAAGTCCCATCAAAATCGGTCCAGAGCTAAGCAAAAAATCTTTAAAGTATGTCCTTTCTAACAAAAAAAGAATGAATGAAATCGGACCACCCGTTAACGAATTACAGCTAAGTACACATTTTGATTTTCATCCCCTCTCCCAAGGGAACCGTGCAGAATTTCGGGATAAAAAGTATCCTATATGTTACTCCATAGTATGAACTTAAATCATGCCAAGTTTCATTTCAATCCATTCAGTAGTTTTTACGTGATGCGCGCACAAACATACAGACAAACAGACAAACAGATAAACAGACAAACAGACAGACAAACATACAAAAATTTCAAAAATAGCTTTTTTACGTTCTATTACTTATCCCTAACATCCCCCAGTTATTATTTTGCAAAAATCTTCAATGTACAGATACGGCAATTCTACGATTTTATTATATGTATACTTAGATGTATAGATTAACAAATTTTTTTTTAACAATATTTGGTTCTTTTTGCTCATAAGCGCTTGTCTGAGCATTCTTCTAAAAGCGTTTTATTTTCTACATGCACAGGTGTATGCGCTCGTGTATTTTATTTCGCAGTAAAATAGTACTTGACAGTACTTCTGCCGCTGCTTGATGGATCAATGAAGAGGTTGGTATCTCCTCGCAGAAACAATTTAATAAACTTTGGAAGATTATTAATCAGACTACACTTTTTGAAACCACAGATACAATTTGACCCGAATTTTATGTGATTCGATTCGAATTTTATGTGGGCCAATGATTCAATTAATCCAGGAACATATAGACTAGTTTTTTTATGCAATGCTAGCTAGCTGCTTTTAAGGATAACCAATTTCCAGATCTATTGGAGTCTGTTTGCCTCAAAGATGTCTAGATTACTCAATCTTGCCTTGAAGGTACTGAAGTTATATTTAGCAGGAAACATGAATACCGGAAGAACATTGCACACTTCACATACATTAAATCAGAAACATAAAAAAAGTGTATGCGCAAATGACTCGAGGCCAAACCTCGTAGCATAGAGCGCGTGTACCTATTGCACATACATGTACCTGAATATGTATTGCACGGCGTACTGAAAACCGCATACGTGTAATGTAGCGACATTGAATGTCCCACAATACGGCGGTAACGAAGCCGACCTGGCTGGCCTAACTAACTCCATTCAACGGAAAAGATTTTATTTCATCGTGATAGCGATGTGGCGTGCGCCGCTGCGAACCCGCAGACAGAATGTTTTGACGACGAATGCATCCCTTCATGTCTAACTGTGTACGAGTGTACTTTTTCATTCAAAACAGATTGAAAGTACAATTTTTTTTTTTTTATAAAAATGTTTACTTTATTTTTTATCGAAGCGAAACTTCTTAACGGAAGTTTCGACGGATTGGGACTCAGAAAAAATATAGTGAAGGTCACAGAAGTAGCATGTACTTACTTATAAGTACTACCTACTACCATGGTGAAGGTAGGAAAATTGCTACAACTTATGGGCCTTTTCATAAGTGGCGAAAATATGGAAGGGCATTTGCATTTTGCAATGATTTTCATAGCAATTCGTAGCAGCAAAAAAATTTTAATTGTTTTACTTAACTGCATATTTTACTAATTTCCTGCTTTAAAAATAAAAACTGTCGATATTAGCGATAATATAAACGTTTTCATGGTTAGGCCATGAAAACGTTGATATTGACAATGAACATAAACAATGAACCGATCTTGACAAAATATGGCACAGAAATAGCTTGTATTCCGGAGACAGCTAGACTTTTTATCCTACAAAATTACAGCGCACTCAGCAAGGGTTAAAAGTATTGCAATAGGTAACTTCGTGTTACAGTCTATCTACTTCTTACATTACACCTTCTGATAAGTATCAGGTAGCTATCTACAACTTTTGTCTTTGTCACTTGACATAAAGTAAGAAAGTGACAAAACTTACGTTTAGGCTATCCGACACTTATCAGACGGTGGTGAAACAGGCCGTGACTTCGAAGTCTTCATAAACACATACACACGTGCGTCGTGCATGTATGTAGGATACGAAGTGACTATGTGTGAGCTGTCTGCCAATTTGCGATCTAGTTTGTATGGAAGATCAAATTGAACTGCATCAAAAGGCCCTAACGAACACGAAACTTCGATCACCGCTTCCTATCCGGTATATAGTTTTCAATGCTTGCCAACGAGACAACGTCTACTTAATTTGTTTTCAGTTGCCTTTCAAATTGCAAAGTTCATCGTACTCGTATAAGCAAAAAGTAATTTTAAATTTTGCTTAAGCTTCTTTATAGATTCTTTGAATTAAATCCCTTGCTAGGTAAGGTTTCTCTTTGCAATTTGTTCTGTGAAAGAGAAAATTTCTTGTTCAGATTGGCTGATTGGGATATAGCTGCGTTTGCATTTCATGTAATATCTCGACTCATAATATTTTTCTTGCAACGGTTTTTAGTCGTTTTCATACTATTGAAACTCGCAATACAATGTGATAATGTACCTACCTACTGTTTCTTTTGAGAATATTCAAGAAGCAAAGATCTTACCACATTTAAAACTGCTCTGAAAATCGTTGCCAAATGCCCTTTCATAGGTACCTACTGTTGCGACTAAGACGACCTACGAATTTTAGAAACTTTGTTACCTTCATCATGGAAGCAGGAGTTAGTATAAAGTAGTTACCTATAGGTAGTTAGGTACCTCTTATTTCCATGACCTTCACTTTTTCCTAAGTCCCAATGCGTCAAAACATTCGTCAGTGCTTTCGAAGATTAGCCCGTTCAAACAGACGACAGACGGACTTTTTAAAAACTTGCTTGGGTTATTAAACAATTGTTGAAATAATCACATTAAGCTTATAAGTAGAAGCAATAACCAAACCAAAGCAAAGATTATTAAAAAAACTTGAGTTTCATACTTTGCCGTGCTCTATATATTCTAGTGCCTATATTTTGTCTTTTATCAGGAATATATTTGTCTAAATCCAGCATATTTTTCCCCCTTTTCACTTTATATGCTTCGTGATCGATATAGAAGTCTTTCACCTAGCATATCAATAAGCTTATTGGCATGCGATATATGTATGTACTTCACACACACGTCCTCTTGCTCGACAAATACATACAGGTATACCTTTTATCATCTACATCTAACATTTTATTTGTCTACTAGCTGATGCCTGCCAATTCCTCTGCGTGAATTAAAGTTTTTGACGTCATGTTATAAATCGATGAACGCCAGCCGTGCGGCTGGTAAAACATTACTCATTGTCACGTTCCTGAGCCGAGCGTGCAAGCGAAAGCGCGGAACAAGCCATAGAGTGGCATGATTGGGCGTTATGACGCGTTGGGCGTGATGACGTTATCACGTAAAATTATCGTCCGTAAACCGACTTTACAGACAACTAATTTTTTGTAAATCCAGTAACAATTTTTGCATTTCTAATTTACCGGGATAAAAAGTTGCTAATATCGATCTCCGGGACTGCAATTAGTTATCTCTGTGCAAAATTTCATCAATATTTGTTCAGCGGTGAGGCCGTGGTAGGTAAAAAAAATACGTATGCATTGTCTCTAATATTAATAAGAGTTTATTTTTTAGGTAAGAACCCATAATAATATTTCCTGTAAAATTTTCGTCAAAATAGATTAAAAAAAAATTAACCCGGACAAAGATACAGACAACATTTTTAAAAACTTTGTTTGTATTAAAACAGTAATGGTCCGAATAAGTAAATGAGCTAATTAAGAGACTGTTATTTCGCAATCACAATTACCTATTCGTTCGTTCGGTATACAAATACCTATTCGTAGTTTCGTGGTTCAAGCAAACGAGTTGACAACTTGATTAGCGTGGTAGTGAGGTCGCGCATACTTTGATCAAGTTTGCTACTTTGGTGCTTTAGGTGTCTCGTAGTCTTGTTATAGACGACAACGTTAACTCTGCTATAATAATTTTATTTATATACCTACATTAAGTATATAAAATGGTTTGATACACGTGTTGAAGATTTAAATTAGTTAGTGAAAATAAAATATCAGAAAACTAGCAAATGCAGTGAGTCTATAAATAAGCTATATTTTAGGAGAAGTTTAATAACCTTAATATACCTTAAAAATTGAAGGGTACCCTCGATCTATCAGGAACCCATCATCAGATACTAACCTGATGACCATGGGACCTCCTTTTAAACAAAAGAAGAATTTTCCAAATCGGTCCAGGCGTCTTTGAGTAATCGAGGAACATACTAATAAAAAGATTCCGAAAATATTGATCACCTACTCCGCTTTTTGAAATCGGTTAATAAAGTTCAATAATGCCTCACTAAGGGCCTACTCCATGTCCTTACGTCTATACCAAATTTCGTCAAATTCGGTTCAGCAGTTTAGGTATGAAAGCGCAGCACACATACAGAGTTACTTTCGCATATAAAATATTAAGGGCCTGTTTCACCACCTTCTGATAAGTGTCGGATAGCTATTTACAATTTATGTCTTTGTCACTTGACATAAAGTAAGAAAGTGGCAAAACTTACGTTTAAGCTATCCGACACTTATCAGAAGGTGGTGAAACAGGCCGTAAAAGTTCGGGACACACACTCAACTAAAAGTTCAATAATGCCTCATTACCCGAACACGGCATAAAAGGAGGGTTACGAGTTTGGCAGTCTATGTATGTACGTATGCGTGTATGAATATAAAAAGATGAAAGCTATGAAGGATCAGAATGTTCATCCGGGATGCGACACACGTCCCGCGTCTAAGCAACTTTCCCGCGGTCATGTTTAGCATCCCATTGAATCGCTCGCCCGTCTCAACCTCGCTAATGAACTTCTCAACTCGTAGCTTCGGCGGCAAATACCGCAAATATCTTTGAACTATAAACATAGATACTACGTAACTAGCTATTCGCTTCAATAGGAAAACTGTGAAACACTTACTAGGATACTCCATACTATATTATACACATACTATACAATGTATACATGCTAAACATATACATATACTTTAGTAAGATCATCTATATTTACGTATAATAACAAGTATAAATTGAAAATTTAAAAAACCCCCGACATTCGCCATTTTGTGGCGGCGGCCATCTTGGATTTGCATATTGCTATTCTACTAGTGAAGCCCTTTCATTTGATACCCATATTAAGCCAGTTGTGAAAAAATATGTTATCCGCCATTTTGTAGCGGCGGCCATCTTGGATCGATTTTCATCAAACATAGCTAACAACACTCTCGACTAATTCACCTTTCAAACAAAAAAAACCGCATTCAAATCGGTCCATTCGTTTGAGCGCCACAGGGGAACAGACAGACACACACACACACACACACACACACACACACACACACACACACACACACACACACACACACACACACACAGACACGTGAAACATATAACACCCCGTCGTTTTTGCGTCGGGGGTTAAAAATGCTTTTGGATGAATTCTGTACATTAATAAAATTTAGTATTTCGAGAATTTTTATCGGAGGAAGCTTCACAATCAAGAAAAAACAAGTTTCTTTTAACTTTGGTCTAACTGTCTGTACACGCATCACGCTAAAACTTTTGAATGGATTTGAATGCAATTTGGAGTTAATAATAAATTATCAATAACTTAATAATAGACTCAGTCTGTTTCAGTGGACATAATATTTATTTTAATTTTAAAACATCATTGATTTAAGCAAAGTAACGCCTGCTTCTATTCAACGAAGACATTTTTGAAATTTCGAATACTTAAGAGTACCTACTTCTTAAAAGATCACCCGATAACTAATTTGCATACTTTGAAATGACACGAACCTAATAAAAAGTGATCAAATCACTTTCAACTTCTGAAGTATAATGAAGTTTGCCAACTCAACGTCAATAAGAAACGGTGGGAAAATTACAAGACAAAAACAGGATTGAGCTAGAGTTTGCATCTTTTGAGCACGCGGTTGCCAGCCGGAGATTACTTGGAGACTCAATGTGTCTCCTTTTTTTTATACGTACATTGTACCCACTTTATGGCCTGTTTCACCACCTTCTGGTAAGTGTCGGATAGCCTAAACGTAAGTTTTGTCACTTTCTTACTTTATGTCAAGTGACAAAGACAATAGTTATAGATAGCTATCCGATACTTATCAGAAGGTGGTGAAACAGGCCCTTAATATTTTATATGCGAAAGTAACTCTGTCTGTGTGCTGCGCTTTCATGCCTAAACTGCTGAACCGAATTTGACGAAATTTGGTATAGACGTAAGGACATGGAGTACTTTTTATCCTGGAAAATTTTAGAGATTCTTAAAAATCCTAAATCCACGCGGCTGAAGTCGCGAGCATCAGCTAGTGTCCTATGATAATAATATACAGTAGTAATTTATATTCAAAGCCCGTTCATATTTAAAGCTGTAGACCGAAAAACTTAGCAGGTATGTACATAATATGTTCCGCATTATCTAATGTATTACATACAGCTAACCCAACTCAGACAAACGACACAACTTCACGATAGTACATAAAGTAGAAGCCATAAATTAATCGTAATAAGTTTAGTTATTAATTACTTTCAAGCACGTACAACTTGAGATACCTATAGGAGTACTTGGAAAGTTATTTCCACTTGCAATACGAACTATTGAAATAATATAGAAGTTAATAAAGAACCGCGTTCGTTGTAGAACTGTTTATTTTACCGTATGTTACGGTAATTTTATCTTTTGTAGAGCTAGGTATTTTGTGCAGAGTTAAAGTGTTAATTAATTAGGTAGCTACCATCGTATTATGATTTCTACAATAAAATATAATATTTACTGAATACCCACCTCAGAACGTACTACACCACATTTTAAATATTTCCGCTTCAGAAATTAAAATATCAATTATGTAGAAACTTTACATATTTACAATGTACATAATATTATACATTGCCTTAGTTAGCATAATAGTGCATCGTTATAATTATGTAATAAGCGTCATTTACACTTTAAAATATGTAAACAAAACGAAATCTCTTGATCGCTCGTTTAAAAACTACTAGATACTGGAACCGCTGAGAAATTATGTATTTTCTCCTTTAGGTGTAAGTAGCCAAGTGAAAATACACGTAAAATAAGTTAGCCGAGTAAAATAAGGGGTATGCACATTGTTCCTGACACCGTATAGAATCTCATATTCAGACTATTGTTAAGCAGATCCACTCATTTATACCAGTGCAAACTTTTCATAGGAGCACGAAAGTTGTGCTGCTTTGCTTTGCTTGCTGCAGGAAATCCAGTAGGTATGTCTGTTTGTCACAGCCATTTTAATTAAAGTTAGTGTAAGTATATATTTTTACTGTTATAATCTACTATATAAAAATAAGTCGGGTTTTCCTTCCTGACGCTATAGGTAACTCCAGAACGCACGAACCGATTTCCACGGTTTTGCATTCGTTGGAAACGTCTCGGGCTCCGTGAGGTTTATAGCAAAGAAAAACACGCGAACGAAGTCGCGGGGGTCCGCTAGTAAAAGATAAGTATAGTCAGAATTTTATGGTAGGTGCGGGGTTCGTTTCCCGGCAGGGGCAATTTGGGATTTTATGATTCCATAATTGTCTCTGGTCTGGTCTGGTGAGAGGCTTCGGCCGATATGGCAGTTTTTATTAAACCCATACCTACCGCTGATCGGTTTCTACGTGACATCATACCGGAACGCATTTAGGCGGAAAACTTTGAAGGGCGTGACTAAACTAGTCTAAAGCCTCCCACCAGGAAGTCTATCTTTTGCAAACGTAGGATAAAAATGAAGCGAACTAAAGGAAATTTAATATTATTTACATACGTAGGTCTTTCTCTGGGGGGTCCGGGTCGTGCAGGTCATAGGAAAGTAGGCAGACCGTTCGCAAGGTGGACAGATGACCTGATGAAATGCGCTGGTAAAAGATGGTTCCAGGTAGCACAAGACAGAGACAGATGGTCTTCTCTGGAGGAGGCCTTCACCCTCACCTGAGGGGTTCTTGCGCACTTTACTATTTAATTAGGTTATAATTAGGTTAGTTAAAATTTAGGTTAGTTTATCTTAAAACTTTTATACCAACTATCACTTTATTATTTACTAACTATTACTTGTAATACTTACTTACTACTTTGCAAGAAATAAAAGGCTTTTTTATTTTTATTTTTATTTTATTTTTATTTATTTTATTTATGTACATACGTAGGTACATTTTAAAACGACATGATAATGTTCCCTTATTTACACAAAACACTCATTTAAATGCGGTAATGAGCTTGCGCTGTGCCCACAAGAACAATACGACTGAAACTCGCAGTTTTTTTCCCTTTTTTTTACCTTACGCTTGATTATCAAAAATAACGTGAACGCGCACGAACAGTGGATGGAACAACATAGACTAAACACACAACAACATAGACTAAAGAGTCCCGGACTTTTTTATTATTTCGTATTTTTATTAGACTACTAAAGAAAGCCCGGGAAATTTAACAAAAACAAGTATAAATTGAAAATTTTAAAAACCCCCGACATTCGCCATTTTGTGGCGGCGGCCATCTTGGATTTGCATAGTGCTATTCTACTAGTCAAGCCCTTTCATTTGATACCCATATTAAGGGAGTTGTGAAAAAAATGTAATCCGCCATTTTGTAGCGGCGGCCATCTTGGATCTATTTTTATCAAACATAGCTAACAACACTTTGGACTGATTCACCTTTCAAACAAAAAAAACCGCATTCAAATCGGTTCACCCGTTTGAACGCTACAGGGGAACAGACAGACACACACACACACAGACACGTCAAATTTATAACACCCCGTCGTTTTTGCGTCGGGGGTTAATTAAAATAACATTACATTTAATTTTATAGCTACATTTGCGAGACGACTCTACTAATGGTTACATTTAATTGCTCTTCGAGGCAAGAAGCCGCCAGCTTTCTAGCGCCGGAATTGAGAATTCCTTGACTGGAAACCCCGATAACTTTTAATTTTTTGGCCCGACCTGGGACTCGAATACAGGACCTCATGGTCCGTAGCCGAGCAAGCTAATGACTAACTAATAAGTCAGTTTGAGACAAACATATTGTCAAGTAGTGCGTGTCTTTACATGAATCGGGAAAATTCTAAAATACGTGTCAAAAGTTCTGCTACGCGCAGGCATGTTAGAGGCGTTATCAGAAAAGGGATAAAACTAAATTTTCTTGTGTTGTAAAAACACAGAGCTAAAGGATAGATAATTATCCAGGGCAAAGGCAGGTCCCACGTACGCAGCATATGCGATGTATTACGATAATCTGGACATGATTTTATAATATGAAATCATAATATGGATCAGAAATATACCTACTTATCGTAGCATGCGTTGCATACAATAACTATGTTACCTGTGGTAGATTCAAATTGACAATTCAAAAGTACCTACTTGTAAAAGTTTATTTGAATAAAAAAACTTTTCTATTCTATTCTACCGATCTATAGGTTTTATATAAAATCAAGTGTCCAAATTAATTTCATACAATATAATGCTTTGCATACGTTGCTGACGAGAGCTCAGTCTATCTGAGCTACCCTAACGAAGTAACCAGAGAATTAAATTATTTAGAAATTATTAATTTTACCCAACTGAAAATCGAATGTAGGGCCTCTCTGCCTCTAAGGAGCACGCCTATCGCTGCGCTAAAGAGTACGTCAAACACATTTTCTTTTATTCACTCCACACATTCATTTGAATACAGTAATTAGCATGCGATAGTACTCCCAAGAACAATGCCACGGAAGCTTGGAGCATTTTTTTTTGTACCTTTTCTTTGACGTCCCACATAATACGGGAGCATGTATGAGAAATGGGTGGAATAATTCTTTGAACGTATTCTTTTCTATTTTATTAAGCCCTGTTTCATTTATTCGTGCTGGTAGGTATACTGAAGAAAACAGGAAGAAAACTAAAACAACTCATTAGGCCTGTTTTCGATTTTTATCCATCAACAGCAGTTATAGGAAATATTCTATTCTTCTTTCGGTCATATGTGAGAATCAGTCATATCCCTACTTATTTTGAGTTTTAAGGACCATTATTTTTTCGTCTCCTTTAAAATACTTCAATATGTACTATGTTATGAGTATTGTTGCACCAACTATAGTATAATTATCTATCGGTAGTCAACGAAAGACTTTACTAAGATATTTTTAACTGATTTAAAAGAAGAGGCTTTTCAGAACGTCAGCTAGATATTTTCATCGATTACAGTTAAGCACTTGACCGCGATCTCACAAAGTGATAAGCGATGATGTAGTGAGAGAAAACGTGCTATTTTAACACGATTTTACTAACTTCACTTGTAACTAAATATCAATCAACGTCTTAGCCCTCATACGCATTAGCGGTCAACCGCGTACGCGGCTGACCGCGCGGCTAGCCTCTTCATAGAATTTCGTCGCGGTTAAGTGCGTACAAAATGAGCTGTTGCATATAAAATTATAAAAGCGGCTAGCCGCGCGGTTAGCCGCGCACGCGGTTGACCGCTAATGCGTATGAGGGCTTAGGACCTGTTTCTGATAAGTGTCGGATAGCTTATTCACAACTTTTGTTTTTGTCATCACTACATAGTATAAAACAAAGTCGTTTTTTCTGTCCCTATATCCCTATGTATGCTTAAATCTTTAAAACTACGCAATGGATTTTGATGCGGTTTTTTTAATAGATAGAGTGATTCAAGGGGAAGGTTTATAAGTAGAAAAATTGGACCCGGTAGGTGGCGCTAATAGCGGGCAGGACGACGTCTGTCGGGTCCGCTAGTTTGACATAAAGTAAAAAAGTAACAAAACTTACGTTTAGGCTATCCGTCACTTATAGTAAGATGGTGAAACAGGCCCTTATTTGTCGTATCAATTTGAAACGTTGCTATGTAGTACTGATGCTGATCTGATGACGGAACCAAGAGCTGGATAATGGAAATTTTCAAGTAATACCGCCTGTTGTTCACACGCCGTAAAAAATCACGTTTTGTATGGATAACGGATACGTCGCGTCGTAGTGCCGCCGTGCTCCATACAAAACGTGATATTTCACGGCGTGTGAACAACGGGCCTACCTCTTCTGTTTGGGCTCATTTGGTTTGTTTTAACGATTACAATACAGTGACGAGGGTCTAGTGATACAACTGGGAAATACATAGATAAAGGCACTCCACAACGGCTACTAGTAGATAAACCCCTCGAGTTCAGGGCTTCAGGCTCATTTGGTTTATTTTGATGAGTCCTATTTACATTATTGGTAAAACTAGAAAAGAGTCTGAGGATGGCTTCCAGAAGCAGAAGCGTATTTTTATATTGTTATATTTAACTATGGAGACAGATAATCTATAATATATATAAAACAAAGTCGTGTTAGTTCGAACACTTATAACTCGAGAACGGCTAGAGCGATTTTTATAGTTATTGATTTGTTGTATTTATCTCCATCCCGAATAGCAGAATAACTATTAAAAACATTGGAAAATTGACGAAACAATAAAATAAAAGTAAAAACATTTCCCCATACAAAATGTTCACGGGTTTCGTAACTGTCAAACATCCCGCCCGTCGCGTGGATACGGTAAACTCTCACCCGTACCTATATATATTATTATTCTTCTGTACGTGAATTTGTCACCTTACTCCTCCTAAATGACTGGACCGATTTTGTGTGTGTATATGAATGGGTTTCTGGATGGATTGAAAACAATTACCGGGTAGGTACCGGGTGGCGGTAGGTGGCACTGAAGTCGGTATGTCACCGGGCAGGACGAAGTCTGCAAGGTTCACTAGTGAAATATAACAAAAAACATGGATAGGTAGACCTGTTACTCTAATATATCTCTATTTTTACCATATTATTATGATGCAATAATAGTCGCATCATATTAATATGTAAACATACCACAACACGATAACATTACTAAGCATGTTTCCTCTCCTCATATTCATTCTTAATCAACGTTCCCTGAAAAAAAAACCGCCAATGTCTTCAAATCCCCAGTTAGGGCATTCATTCGTTTAAAATGCAGTAATGAGCTTGCGTTGTGCCCCGAAGAACAATGCTGCGGAAGCTCGCTTTTTGTAACTTTTCTTGCTCTTCGTTGACAATCAAAATGATACTAGCGTGTATGAGTAATGTATGGAAATATTCTGTGTCTTATTTCCATTTATTTCTTCTTGCACTTACATAAGTAATAATATTATCTTCTTTTTCATATAAGAAAATATAATAATATTATTAACTAGCGGACTCGGCAGACGTCGTCCTGCCCGCTATTAGCGCCACCTACCGGGTCCAATTTTTCTACTTATAAACCTTCCTCTTGAATCACTCTATCTATTAAAAAAAAACGCATCAAAATCCGTTGCGTAGTTTTAAAGATTTAAGCATACATAGGGACATAGGGATATAGGGACAGAGAAAGCGACTTTGTTTTATACTATGTAGATACTTAACTTCCGTACTTCGATAAACGTTGTCGTATTTTGTACTATGTTGTATTTTTCATTTATTTTACTAAAAATTTATATAAATAAATAGTGATTACAAGTTACTTACTCTACCTACTTGCCTCGGGGTGATTCAAACGCACTTACCTCGTCCGATTTATATAAATGGACTGATATGAACCCGTATACGGGCTAGGAGGTTATCAAAAATTGGAACATGAATTGATTCATGCTAGACCGTGACAGGTCCAGACCCCTATAAATTGAATAGTATGTCAGTGGCACGGCTGTGAACTGGTCACGGTGTAGCATGGATTTATAAGTAGTTTGAAAATTGTAATTACATAACTTACACAGTTGACTATGAACAAGTATAAATTAAAAATTTAAAAAACCCGCGACATTCGCCATTTTGTGGTGGCGGCCATCTTGGATTTGCATAGTACTATTCTGCTAGTCAAGCCCTTTCATTTGATACCCATATTGAGGGAGCTGTGAAAAAATTATATGTAATCCGCCATTTTGTGGCGGCGGCCATCTTGGACCGATTTTCATCAAACATAGCTTAGAAAACTCCCGACTAATTCACCTTTCAAACAAAAAAACCGCATTCAAATCGGTTCAGTTTGAGCACTACGTTGGAACAGACACACACCCCGTCGTTTTTGCGTCGGGGGTTAAAAAGTAATGAAAAAAATTATTTTTTCTATTTTCTGAACACCCAGACATATTCTCCCGTCATTCCTTGGACCATAACGTTTGTACCCAGAAATTTTAATCCTAATATATTCCCAAGCGCATGCCAAATGAAACTTTTTTGTCGTGTTCTTGCAATTTTTTCCACTGAGATAAACTTACCCGCGTGCCAGAGAGATGATATCACGAAAATCCAAACGAGGTTCATTTTTGACGAGGTCCTGAAACAAATTTTTTCGTGATTATTTTTCTTTTTAATTTCATACTACTAACTGACTCGGCCCAGCTTCACTCGGGTTTACCTCTTCTATAAATTAAATGTGAATATATTATTATTCATCATAATAAATAATAACTGCATAAAAGTGCACAGAAAAATTTAATTACCTACATAGAAGTATATTGAGTTACCTATAAGGAAAATATACGCGTATTTGGTCTTTCAGTCGAAGAATAAAAGACAGAGAAGAGAAAATATATTAGATACTTATGTACTTATATTTTATTTTTATTTTATTTTATACCGTGCTTGTGAAGTAGATTTTTAAATATCATAGAATGTAGCCATGACGTAGCCTCCGAACATCCCACGGGAAAGCCGCAGAGTTTTGTACCTGTATTTTTTTAAATTAAAAATCGTTAAATATACTGATCTTGTCCTAACTTTTAGCATCACAGCCGTTATAGTAGGGGAGGGGATTAACATAAGGGAGGCATCTTGTATCCTGCTGAGTACCCTCTATCATATACATGCCCTTTATACAGAGCTGTGCGAAAAAAAACGATGGTCAGAAATACTCCGAAACGTCAGATTAAGGTATGGTGGGTTAATTACGAGCTAAAAAAAGTATATTAAGAAAATCAGACTATTTGAATTTAATGTACGAGAGTGGGAGCGTTACAAAGCTGCAAAAAAAATTTACATTATCTTTACATTCATGAATCTCGAGAGCGGTTGAATTTTTTTTATATTTTACAGAAAATTATGCAAAAATAACAAAAAATATATAATCAGCCGATTTCCGCAAACCGAAGTAATAAAAATCGTCTATGAACATGAGAGCGTGCAGCTTTCTCCACCACTGAAACGGGAAACATTCTTCCGATCAACTAATGTACAAAATCTAATAGGTCCCGACGACGCTCGAATCAATCCACATTTAGCTTCATCGGATCCCCTACCATTACGTCAACCCGCTGCGTCTATTTATTTTACTCGAATAGAAACTACGAATAGAAAATTCGTTAGACCAATTTATTTACATTTTCATATCTTCACGCCCATCTTTTCACTCCGAACCGCTCCATCTATTTTTAACCCCTGACGCAAAAACGACGGGGTGTTATAAGTTTGACGTGTCTGTGTGTGTGTGTGTGTCTGTCTGTTCCCCACTGGCGCTCAAACGGGTGGACCGATTTGAATGCGGTTTTTTTTTGTTTGAAAGGTGAATTAGTCGAGAGTGTTGTTAGCTATGTTTGATGGAAATCGGTCCAAGATGGCCGCCGCCACAAAATGGTGAATGTCGGGGGTTTTTTAAATTTCTAATTTATACTTGTAGAGCGATAATGCTAAAATTACTGAACTATTTTATTTATTAAATTATTAAAGTTTTCAATAATAGGTAGAGAGTATAAAAGATACTATAAGCGTCGTTCGAAACCGAAGCGAGCCATCTAGTAATAAGAAATTAACCATTAAAAATTAATTATTAATTAACTAACAAAAATTAACACAGAGTCCATAGTTATATTATCTGCAGATAATAATTAAATTCATTACACTGTAATTAATTAATTAATGAATAATTGTATCTGAACTCGAATATGAATATTTGAAAATGTGACTACATGATGATATAATATTAATTATTCATTATCTATTATTGTAATATTAATACAACTTGCATTAATTTGTTTGGTGGTGGTTTGTCATGTATGCGGTACTAAAAAAAGTTTTTATGATAGGCCCACGATACACGCAACGGTCATTTTTTTTAAACTAACCATACCTACTATTTTAAGCTAGCTTAGTCTAATAACTATACAAATGATGCCCGCCTGAGACGGTGCCAGGAATACTGGCTGCATTTCCTCGCTGAACAGCCAGGCTGATTCTTTGCACAGACAATGAGCCAGCCCATTTGTCTCAGACGAGGCAATTAACTCAATAAGTTAACTTCGTTCGTGTACCTATGCGTCGTTTAGTGTCTAGTTGGTCGAGCAAACGTTATGTTATTTAATATGGACATTGGACAGGCGTTACGTAGCTCCATATACCATCACCACCACCACCACCACCACTACAGCCTTTTAACGTCCCACTGGTGGGCACAGGCCTCCTCTCTCATAGGAAAAGGGATTTAGAGCTTAGACCCACCATGCTGCTCCAACGCGGGTTGGCAGGCTACATAGGTCAGGTATACACCTACCTAAGTCTTATAAACTGCAAATCTCTATTTCAAAGATATAGTTATCCATATGAATAATATCATTAAATATAAATTAGTTATAGTAACAAAAGTCCCATCCGAGTGTTCGTCGAAAAACGATCTTGAATTTTTAATCTTCTACGAGATTCGGACACATAGATGGGTACTTAGATTTTATAACATTAAGTTTTTGCAATTTTCGTAACTTTCGCTATCGTGCTCATCCAAGCAGAATTTAATATTTATCAGATAATATTGAAAGCGTGAAGAACTTTGGGACATGACCTTTACAAATTAAAATCACTTCAAGTGACTCTGCCTAATATACCCATATACGATCAAACACATAGTAATCATTTCAAATTTCAGTAATAAATATCTCTAACAATAAGTACTTGTATTATTATCATACTAGCTGATGCCTACGACTTCTTCCGCGTGGATTTAGGCTTCTTGAAAATCCCGTGGGTACACTGAGACGGCGTAGGAACGACGCGAGGGCTTTGTGATCTCGTACGAGGCACGGGGGTGTATCTAATACCACCAACTTCCAACTACGGGCTGGCGCTGAAAATTTCTTGAAATAACAAGTATAAATTAAAAATTAAGAAACCCTGATTTTCGTCAAACATAGCTAAGAACGACTAATACACCTTTCAAACAAAAAAAAACACATTCAAATCGGTTCACCCGTTTGAGCGCTACGGTGGACTAGACAGACACACACACACACACTGAGACACGTCAAACTTACAACACCCCGTTGTTTTTGCGTCGGGAGTTAAAAAACTTAATACCTTATAACTTTTTGGCCCAACCCCGGATTTGCACCCAGAATTTCGCGATCCGCAGTCAACCACCTAAACCGCTACACCACCAAGGCACTTGACCAGTCGTTAGTATTATGTAGATAATGTGCATACTAAATATAGTATGTGAGTGTTGTGGTCTACTAGTGTTGAATACAACTGGAGTAGACCACAACACTCCTCCAGTCATCTAACTAAGAATAGAATATTATATAACCACACGGACCTCATTCACAGAAGTCAGGTCTACAGAGCAGAAAATTCATTTGCTCCGCTGTGTCTGCGGTGATTAAACTCCGCTTGTCTAGGCAGGTACTCCTATAACAGTTGGTTTTATATTTTATCTTTTTTTGTATGAATATCTTTTCATTATGAAACAAAAAAACCACAGAGTTGTGATGTGCCAGTAATGAATTGATCAGCCGTTTCAAGTAAGAAAACATCGGCTCGTAAATCTATTCAAACTTTTACCGTAAAAAACACATTATATTTTAAAGAAAACCTACGAAAATATTTTATCAGTAGGCACAGACCTAGCTTTACGACGAGGATCGAGTCTAATAGGGATAGAAAATGGGTAATCTACGCCTAATTTCCAAGGGAACAAAGGTAATTAGTGAAAGCTTCTCAGTGGAGACATTAATTAATACCACGGCGAAAATTGCGATTTAATTATTATGAACTAAATAATATTAGTGGGATTTTGCCAGAATTCCTTATAATGCTATATATTATATATTTGTTGCTATATATAATCGATTATTTTATTATATTAAACCCACTATGCTTATTATGTCTTTATAATTCGGATCGCAGAAATACTCGTAGATTTCAAAACGAAATACTTATAGGTGTTTTTTAAATACTCGTGCGTGTAATAATAATAAAGATTAATTTACCGAACATACGTTCGGTATTCACAGACTGTATGATAAAATTATTAGTAAAAAATTGTTCCAAAAGTTTTCTTTTAGAAAGGGCTCGGGAAAAAAAGGCTCGCTTATTTTTCTGTATACCACGCCTTTAACACTTTATTTTTCTAGTATTACAATTGAAGATATTGTAATAATTTTTATTATCATTTCTCCTCAGCGATAAAAAATATTATCTTGAAAAATATTATATTGTAGGTAAACAAGAAATGGGGTTGATTTATTATTATTTTTTTATGTAAACCAATGCACTTTCTTCGCGGTTTTTCTCGGTTAGAAAAAATATTCCAATCCGTTCGTAGAATTAATTATTTTGATGTTTTAAAAGAACAGATAAATAAAGCTTATTCCAACACTGACCATTTAAAACCCAGTCCATTAAGGTGAGCATGCGTTGTCGGAACCTTAAATCGTAAAAGTTAAAAAGTGTTCCTCTCCACCCTACCCGAAACGCTTAAAAACTCTCCAAACATACAAATTTGCAAAAACCATAGGATTTATCGGGTGTTATCTTTTATCAGTGGGAAAACTCTTGCAAATTTATTCATGAGGTGATAATCGTGTCGGGTGATACGACCCCTAACTCGGGCGAAAACAATGTAATAGACATTGTTTTCGCCCAACCAAAATGCTTAAAAGTGCTATTTTTATTTGATTTTATTAACACATCCAGTTTAAAGCGAAACGTAGCATTGTCTAAGGCCAGCGCTTTAGACAATGCTACGCTTGCTACGATGGCGTTACGTAGCAAATTTACGTAGCTAGACTAGATAATGAAGCTATAGCTACATTTAGCGACCTATAGTTAAACTGTTGTCGTCGTCATTGTCCAACTAACAGACGTCCACACCTGGACATAGGCCTCTTGTAAGGATCGCCAAAGAACACAATCTTGAGCCGCTTATATCCAGCGGCTGCCAGTGACTCGCTCGAGATCGTCCATATCGTTAGGAAGTTCAACAATTTTGCATAGTCCATCTACTAGCAACCAGAGCTTATAGAACAGCCTCCGGCCCAATGCAACGCTGTAAACACCGTGATCGTCACCCAGATATGGATGGGTAAACTGCAATCTATCACAGTTATTGCTACCGCCAAAGATTTGGCTCGTTACAACTATAGCAAACGTGCCAGTTCCATAAACCAAGCCCACTGATGCTTAAGCTTCGAGCTTTAAAAGTATTAAATGTAAAGTCCCTCGTGTTATTATTTAACTGAGTATAGCTCATGCTTTTATTTTTACGAACTTCTTTTATGAACACACATAAATATATCTTTCTAATCCAAAAAAAAAAAAAACTACTGAGAAAGAATAGAAATTCTGAAATTTTCAAGAATAATTCCAGTTCGCTACGCCTCACGTTCGTCTACAAAAAACTGAGTAAAATTTTTTTGTGCCGAAATACAGAAATTCTTCAAGATACGAATTCGCACAGGCCATAGGCGTAGACCGCAAACCTCTTGCAAATTTATTCATGAGGTGGCGTTCGAATCGGGTGATGCGGTCCTCAGTTTTATTTTCGTGTTTACGCTCAACTGAATATCCGCTTACGGCTGATGCTTTTGTTTTTACGGCGTTTTGCGATGACACACACAGTGCTTTGATGTCCCCCGGTAAGTATACTGAATGTAATTTGGAGACATTTTACTAGAGAAAAATTAGAATTCCGAAAAACTTTGTACAATCAAGGAATCCTTTCTTTTGATCTAGATCCGGTGTTTCTGACTTGGTTTAGCCGTTGAACTTGGGTCTGCTTTATATTATTGTTATATACTCATATTTTTCTGGACAATTTGAATTAGTATCTGAACTTTACGATACTTAGTGCCTGTTTCACCACCTTCTGATATGTATTAGATAGCTATCTACAACTTTTGTCTTTGTCACTCGACATAAAGTAAGAAAGTGACAAAACATACGTTTAGGCTATCAGACACTTATCAGAAGGTGGTGAAACAGGCCGTTAAACGAAGGATTTCTCGTTCATTCGTTTAAGTGTCGTTAAATTCAGATTATAAAGAACGAAATATTGAGAGCGGTTAGATGAAAGTAGACAAGTATAAATTAGAAATTTAAAAAACCCCCGACATTCGCCATTTTGTGGCAGCGGCCACCTTTGATTTGCAATAGTGCTATTCTACTAGTCAAGCCCTTTCATTTGATACCCATATTAAGGGAGTTGTGAAAAAATATGTAATCCGCCATTTTGTAGCGGCGGCTATCTTGGACCAATTTTCATCAAACATAGCTAACAACACTCTCGACTAATTCACCTTTCAAACAAAAAAAACCGCATTTAAATCGGTCCACCCGTTTGAGCGCCACAGGGGAACAGACACACTCACACACACACACACACACACAGACACACACACACACACACACAGACACACACACACACACACACACACCGTCGTTTTTGCGTCGGGGGTTAAAAATATAGAGATTAATAAAGCTTTACTCACACTGTTTAAATATCGCGATTGTAAAACCCAGACTTTTCTATCACTTGGATGTAGGTTACAAAGTCAGAGTAATTTCTAGTCACAAAAATAAAATAATAGTACATTATGGTATAAGTGTGTAATGTTGGTGATTACCCCTGAGGCGATATTGAGACCCGAGCCGTTAGGTGAGGGTCTTAAGATAGCCGAGGACGGTAATCATCAATACACACGTGTATCATACGACGTTTTTCAACACACTTGCGAAGAAAATAACACTAAAATAGATATTTTTCCTTGGATATTTCAGGTAGTAAACTTTCCATAACTAACTTAAGGGCTTCACATATATCGGGCGGTGTACAACATAAATCATTTTCTTCATAATTAGTACTTGTAGATATTTTAATTTTAATTAATAAATAACTGTAATTTCAACAGTGAAAACGAGTTATGAAAATTTTCTCACAATGGCGGGAAAAATTAATCAGTTTTCCTATGCGCGCACACATATAAGTGCGATCGGCCATAGACTATAATATAGAATGAGGTTTGTTTTCTATGGCATTTTGCAATGGCGGGAAAAATTAATCAGTTTTCCTATGCGCGCGCTTCATAAAATGGCAATCGGCCATAGACTATAGAATGAGGTTTGTTTTATTTGGCTTTTCGCGGATAGCGTTTTAGCCACGTACAAAATGGGGAATTTCAAGTTTTCTTTATTACAGAAAAACAAAAGTTATATTTGAGTTAAAGTTTTATTTATTAAACACGTACAAGTTGAAATTATCTATTTAAATACGAAGTTGCATGAAATGAGCAAGCAAAAGGTATATTAATTTATTTGTACTATTGAATACGACCTTTTTTGTATCGAAACTTTTTTAAGAACAAAGGAACCAACTCAACCAATAAATTAAAAATAAAACTATAATTCACTTGTGAATAATAGTAAAACAAAAGTTACAGTTTGAATAATAGGTGTAATTATCTGCCTAATTGCGGTGAATGTAGAGCTACTTTATGAGCAAGTGTGTTGAAAAAGTCTTTTCACAATTGAAACATTTTTACCGCGTTTCGTTTATTTAATTCACAAATAACTGACGCATCTGGGTCAAAACTTCGCCAAAACATGTTGTTTCGTTATGAAATATGTAAGTACCTACTCGTATACCAAGCAACCAACGTATCGTTTAAAAAATTTGAACAATTCTTGCTTTTGAATCTGAAACTTACACTAATAATATTGGATATACTTCTAACAAGCATTCTTACTTCTAACGCTCAATGGCCACTCTATTTACTCAGTAGTTCAGATAGGAGGCAGATTTTAATTTAATATTCTTCTTTTCCCTAAGAAGTCTTCTTTTCCCTTTTTTTGTGAGAAAATATAGTAAGTAGGTATTAAGCGTTACCTAGAACTGTGATTCAGTAGTTGTTTTGGGATATACGGGTAACTAGAGCAGTTTTATTTCCTAGAGCTACGTTACACACAAGATGAGTTTAATTACGTTTAAGTAAGTTTAAGTACTGATCTAACTGCGGGTAAATGAATTTTCTGCTCAGCCAACCCAGCTGCTATGAACTAACGTTAAGCTATTTTTAACCGACCGCGCGGTTTACAGCAACAAGTGTAAATTAAAAATGTAAAAACTCCCGACATTCGCTATTTTTTGGCGGCGGCCATCTTTGATTTGCAATAGTGCTATTCTACTAGTCAAGCCCTTTCATTTGATACCCATATTAAGGGAGTTGTGAAAAAAATATGTAATCCGCCATTTTGTAGCGACGGCCATCTTGGATGGATTTTCATCAAACATAGCTAACAACACTCTCGACTAATTCACCTTTCAAACAAAAAAACCGCATTCAAATCGGTCTTCAAATTCAAAAAAAGGTCAATTAGTCGAGAGTGTTGTTAGCTATATTTGATGAAAATCGATCCAAGATGTCCGCCGCTATAAAATGGCGGATTATATATTTTTTCACAACTCCCTTAATATAGGTATCAAATGAAAGGGCTTGACTAGTAGAATAGCACTATGCAAATCCAAGATGTCCGCCGCCACAAAATGGCAAATGTCGGGGATTTTTTAAATTTTTAATTTATACTTGTATTTAAAAGAACTTTTTGACGCGTCTCATAAACACCCCGATGTTTCTGAACGCAATTTAGAGGTTACGAGAGAATTTATCCTCAGTATACAAAATTGGTATTTTTTTTGTAACTTTATTAAGTTTTATGGCATGTTCGTACATTTTTCCATTTAAATAGGTAGAGGGATATTTTCAGAAGCATTTCATTGTCACATAACGCTTTTCTGGGTGGCGGGTTAACTGGTAATCTTTTCTCTACATTTTCTCGGTATAAATATTACCTACCTATGTGGGTTTTAAATATCAAATAGGCAAGGGTTTTAATACTGTAGAAAGTTCCAAGAAAGCTCTTCGGAATTATAGGATTAAAACTTATATTCGTAAGTAAAGTGCACACACTCCATCTAATCAATGGAATATTTCGACTGGCAACATTACATGGCATACAAGCTAAACAATACAAGTTAGGTATGTATTTCATAAATGGCAAACTGACGCATCTGGGTCAAAACTTCGACAAAACATGTTTCGACTCCAACTTGTTTTCGAACGTTACGGACCGTTTGCATAACTTCGATCGGAATTGAGTAATGGAAAATGGAGGATTCTGTAAAATAGTGCAAAATACAGTTGCAGCCCGTGTTTATTTTGCTACCAGACGACTGCCGTTACACTTTGTGTATTGATGACAAACTTCCAGCAGCTTCTAAACTTTACTATTAGTATTTGTATAGGTTTTATGTTATAAAAACACATTTTATGTTAAGTATAAAAAAATATTTTCATTGCCGAAGGCTCGCGCGCGCTTGCCGTAAACAGCGCGCGGAGCCTCATTTTCAACGTCAAATTAGAGTTATAAATAATGGAGATAGAGTTTCGGAATTTGAGACTATTTATTGGAAATTTCCTCAAGCAGTGATAGCCTACTAAGCGATGATAGCATAGTGGTTAAAACTTTGGCCTACCATTTTGGGGTGGACAGAGTTCAATCTCCGGCACGCACCTTAACTTTTCGGAGTTATTTATTTACGTTTTGCGCAATTAAATATCACTTGCTTTCACACTGAACGAAAACATCGTGAGGAAACCTAAATGCCTGAGAGTTCTTCATAATGTTCTCAAAGGCGTGTGAAATCTACCAATCCCGCACTTGACCAGCGTGGAGGACTGTGACCTAAATCTTTCTCATTCTGAGAGGAGACCTGTGCCCTATAGTGGGCCGGTAATGGACTAATCGTGATGATGATGACATTACTCAACCTATACAAAAAATAGATTCAACAGATTTCGATATATATCTAATGAAATATGGGCTGTAACAGCGATATAAAAACACGATTACATAGAGGCACATCAAAGCCGTATATATGTTTCATCTAAAACGCTTGTAAAAACAAAGCTAAAAGAGGCATTCAGGATGATAATAAAACTGTGGGTCGTATCACCGCATGCGATCAGCACCTCATGAATAAATTTGCAAGAGTTTTCCCGACTGATAATACTCAGAAATGTTTTCGGTTCGAGCGAATTTGCTTTTTGAAAAATCGATTTTTCAAAAAGCTCTAAACTGTTCTCTTAATTCCAGTTATAAAAATCTTACACTAGGTTATATCCCGTCCTATTATGTGCCGTCAGTATAAAGGCCACACTGCCCTCAGAAAAAGATATGGGGCAGAATTTCAGCTTCATCCCACTAATCATCCCGCAGGCTCATTATAATTTCATTACAATGAAAAAGCAATTTCCGACCAGACAATAATAATTAATGCTCTCAGCGGAAAACTGTATCGAAGGCTCGGCGCCGCTAATTAGTTGGCTTGCTGTGCCCTTACAAATTGTGGCCATGCGCAGATTAGCCAATCATAATTAATACTATTAATTATAGCGCGGGCGGTTGGGACCTGCTAGTATGTGTTAAAATTATAAGGGAAATTACCTAATAATTATATTTTAGCGATGCTACTGAAAGGTCGCTCTTACAATTACTTTACTTGTTCTATAATAAGGCCTCACCGATACAGAGGTTTTTGCGCTCTGCGTTATTATTGTGTTAACCACGGTGTTAACTGTATTTAGCACATTTTGTATTAGGAGTCATTTGATACACACTGCTGTGATAATAAACGTGTGAAAAAATGTCGCAATAATGCTCTGCGATTTTATCGAGAGATTAAAATGCAACTTGCAAGCGACTCAAAAACCAAACGATTTAACTATACGTCGTCCTTCTTCTTCTTTCTATTATTTATCTTTTATTTATCTATTTACTTTTGTTACCGTAAAAGTCGCATCGTATGAAAAAGATAGTGACAGTATTGACGAACAAAATATAACTATACTTCGACCTTTAATTGTATGCACTAATGTGAAGTTTCGTGGGTTGTCACTTTTTAACGAAAATAAAATAGGGATGGGGTACAGGTGATTGATTTGAATCATTCAATTATTTTATTCAAATTAAAATTTATATTTTAAGTAATTATTATATTTTATGTACAAAGTGTACATATATATATGTATATATATAAATACATATATCTTTAATATAAAAAACAAAGTCTGGTTTGTTCGAACACTTATAACTCGAGGCTGGACCGATTTTCATGGTTTTTGATTTGTTGTATTTGTCTCCGTCCCAAATAGCAAAATAACGGTTCAAAATATTGGAAAATTGACGAATAAAATAAAAGAAAAAACATTTTCCCATACAAAATGTTCATGGTCCCGCATCTATACTAATAAATTAAATTGAAGTGTCTGTCTGTAATATCGAAATAACTACCTCATATTAAGCTCATATGGTTATTTGAACGATACTATAACCGAATCACACGTTTTTAAAATTTTTGTCTGTCTGTCTGTCTGTCTGTCTGTCTGTTTGAACGGGCTAATCTTTGGAACGGCTGAACCGATTTTGACGGGACTTTCACATACAAGTAGAGAATTAACCAGGGAGTAACATAGGCTACTTTTTTAACCGACTTTCAAAAAAGGAGAAGTTGTGTTTTTCTACCTATGTACACCGATATCTCCAAGATTTCTGAACCGATTTGCGTAATTTTTTTTTTAATCGATAGAGAAACATTGCGAGTGTCGCAATGTTTCTCTATCGATTAAAAAAAAATTCGGATTCCAACTCCTCAATCCTGATGCTGTAGGGGATCTGATCCCCAAAACTAATGGGATTTAGGCACTGTCGGTTATTTAAATTAATATTGGGGATACCAATTAACGATTTTATTGTTGAATGACCTCGAGTAAGTACATGTCCAACTCCTCACCCCTGATGCTGTAAGGAATTGCATTCCGAAATCGTAAGGATCCCACGGAATTTTTCCGTTTTGTGGACGGGTTACTACTTACTACAGATAGGCTACTTTTTGTTCTGGAAAATCAAAGTTCCCACGAGATTTTTACAAACCTAAATACACACGGGCGAAGCCGTGGGCATCATCTAGTTAAAGACTAAAGTTGAAAAAAAAATCAAAAATCAGATTAAGTTCATAAGCATCATCTATTTTTTTTATTCAACTACAACTTGACTGCAATCTCACCTAATGGTAAGTGATGATGCAGTCGAATATGGAAGCGGGCAAACTTGAAAGAGGTATGCATACCCCTGATCGGTTTCTACATGGCATCGTACCGGAATGCTAAATCGCTTGGTGACCGGTCGGCACAGCTTTGCCGATAGGGTGCTAACCAGCCACGGTTAAAGCCTATTACCAGACCGGACCAAAGACAATTTAGAAATTCCCACTTATAAGACCAAAGCGCTCACCACTGCGCTAGGGAGGTCAAAATCATCTAGAAAATTAAAAGTAGATTCCAAAAATATGTAACACTGTTCAATGTATTTTTTTCTGAATAACTAGTAGGTATTCTTTTAAAAATATCATTTTTTTTAAATAAAAGGGCAGCAGCAACTTAGCATGTTAAGTATGACAGATATCGTCCTTATTTACAACCTAGTGTTACATTTGTATATATTTTAGTTTTTCTTTTACTGCTCTTTGGCCCTTGTACATTAGTTTTTATTATATTTATTTTACTCCAAAAACAACCTAATAAGGCCAATGTGCCAAAGTGGCCGTTAAAATATGTAATTTTTTATATTTTTACTCACCAAATTTAGTGAAAGTTAAATTAAATTGTTAACTCACACAATAAATATAAATTATTTACATATTTTGATAAATATGTTATATTGATACTTATATGATCTGGTTTTCAGTTCTATAGTCTTCACTCTTCAAAACTTATAGTTATGGACCCGTATTTAAAACGTATTGTGTTTAATAAATTAAGAAATACCTAGTTAACAAAAGCAAGTTTTTTTTAAAGATCACAGTTTAATCACTAAAATTACCTAAAATTATACAAAAAGACTTTCACATTGTTTGTTAGTCAAATCAAAAATTAACAAAAAAAAATCTTAACTGGCGTAAAAAAAAAGCATCTCAAGAAACTAGTACACTAACGCTGAGTTGTACAAAAGAAACTTCCATCCCCTCTTCCAAGGAAATCGTGCTGAACAAGATACAGACAAACAAGAATCAAAACAAGTAGTTTAGGCTTAAGTATCGAATATATATCAATTGGAAGTCATCTTTTAGTTATTTATGTAATAACTAAAAGATGACTTCGATGATAATAAACGTAACAACATGATAAAAAAATTATGCAGATTGGCCGGAAGCATAAACAAGTGTGTCTAAAATTACCATTTGTACGTTTATTTTTACGACACATAGGCTGTTATACTGCAATAGAAAATAGTACTTCTTACTTTTTTTTTCAATTAAAGCTCATATTATTAATTGTACCAATAGGATGCGTTTGCCACAAAAAAGTCAAGACGACAAAATTGTTAATTTGGCTTTTATGCGTAGGAGCCATCGATTTACTTAGTAGATAAATAAAATTATGATGATAATGAAAGAGTAACTTTGAACGAAACTTTTGTGAATGAAATTGAATGAATTGAACGTATCACATCACTATAGAAATGGGGTTGGCAACATTATTTTACGGAATGACATTAGGAAACGTCAGATTACTGCAGATAATTAAAAGTCGAACTATAGATCCAGTGCCGATTTGTTGAATTAAATAAAGCTGGATAAGTCCTCATGTCCTCCTCCTCATCATAAAAAGCTGTGATAGCCTAGTGGTTAGGACGCCCGACATCTAATTGGAGGTCGTGGGTTCGATCCCGGGGCACGCACCACTAACTTTTCGGAGTTATGTGCGTTTTAAAGTATTTAAATATCACTTGCTTTAACGGTGAAGGAAAACATCGTGAGGAAACCTGCATGCCTGAGAGTTCTCCATAACGTTCTCAAAGGTGTGTGAAGTCTGCCAATCCGCTTGGCCAGCGTGGTAGACTATGGCCAAAACCCTTCTCACTCTGAGAGGAGACCTGTGCTCTGTAGTGAGCCGGTAATGGGTTGATCATGATGAAGTCCTCATGTTCGTCAGTCAGGCTGGGACCATTTTGATGACGCTCATCTAGTATTATACCACCTTTCTGTACATTAATGTTTTGCACAGAAATCTTAATAATATAAGGCACGTGTTTTGACACTGTAGTAACCCTACTGATTTTTAATAATATAATTTAACTCTAATAAAATTTAACAAAGTGCTGTTGAATCTTCAGGACAGGTAGAAAATATTTTTTGACTGCTTTGTGTTATTTTAGCACAAAATATCAAAATAAATAAATATTATGAAGAGAATCTTCCAGAAAGAGATCAAAGGCACCTACATCAAACCGTTGACACGTGACAATATTTGAAATTGTAAATAAAAAGTAAGATAAATCTTTGAGTCATATCATCATACTAGCTGATGCCCGCGACTTCGTCCGCGTTGATTTAGGTTTTTTAAAAACCTTTGGGAATTCTATGATTTTCCGGGTTAAAAAGTATCCTATGTCCTTCGCCAAGGTCTAGTCTATCTACCGTCTATCTACCCGTCAAAATCGGTTCAGCGGTTTAGGCGTGAAAGCGTAACAAAAAAACAAAATCACTTTCGCATTTATAATATTAGTTAGGATGTACAGGTAAATACATTCAAGGTCAATATTTGGTAAGGTTATAGTGGAAAGATTAATATAAAATAATTTTAATATAAAAATCTTGTGATAAATAAAGACAAATTGTAAGACAGTTTTGGGTTTGCAATATTTTTCGGAAATCGGTAAAATGCGAGTTCCATCCTCAAAATGATTTAGTCTATCAATAAGCCGACTACAGTTTCTGATATTATTGAGATTGAGTGTAACGTTGGAAGTTCTGAGAATTTTTTCCGGAAATAACTAGGAGATTGGAGCGAAAACGCTAATATTTCAATTTGTAAATATAATAATAAATAAAAAGAAAGGTTTTCGTTTTAAAAATAAAATTTATCTACTCTCATATCATAAAATTCCGAATATGAAATCAAAATGTGTCATAATATATTGGACTACTTTATTCACATACATCTATAATATTTAAAAAAAATTAAAAATAGTAGTTTATGAAACGGTTGCATAATAGAGGTTATTAAAACACGAGTGTTAGTTTAAAAAACGAGCCGCAGGCGAGTTTTTTAATAGTATTACACGAGTGTTTTAATAACTAATTATGTAGAGTTTCATACACTACTTTATCTAAACTCATATCTTAAAATCCAAACCATAAAATCTTGGTAATATTTGTCGTAAGTTTTCCTTGATTTTGCTGGCAAAAGATTGTTGGTCGGTGGTCAGGTGGAGTTAAATTCTCTTCAGTATCACTGCTAGACATTTTTCCGCACAATAAAAACCATGTCTTGTAAAGTTTTGAGTAACAAATAAAAAATTTAAATAATATAACTAGCGTATGGCGCCAAAATTCAGTTGTTACCATAGAGATTCTTCTTCTTTTTCGGTTCGTCCCTTTCGGGACAGGCCAAGATCGTTGACTATACAGCCTGGGTTACCATAGAGAAATTAATAGTAGTAGAGGAGTCCTAATGTCCTATAGAAATTAGTGGATCGGAAAATAGCTCAAGCTTATCAAAAATTTAATTTTTAATAGTTATTAATTTTTAGTAGTTATTTTTAGTAGTTACTTAATTTTAAGTAAACTTAATTTTTAGTAGTTACTCTTCTGCAATTTAACACAATTCACAATGTTTAACGCGTTTGTACAGTTACACACATCTACTGCAAGGAGGTCGCACGAATTTCCCGCCATGGCTCAAAAATACCAGAACCCAGTGCGCCTGTACTATAATGTAGAAAAAATTATTTTATAACATTACTTTGCAATAATTTCCTAACAAAGTAGTGTTATAATGAACTTTTTTAATTTTTTTTTTAAATATTATAGATGTATGTGAATAAAGTAGTCCAATATAAGACACATTTTGATTTCATATTCGGGATTTTAAGATATGAGAGTAGATAAAGTTCATTATAATACTACTTTGTTAGGAAATTATTGCAAAACAATGTTAAAAAATAATTTTTTCTACATTATAGTACAGGCACTGGATTCTGGTATTTTTGAGCCATGCCGGGTGTTTATTATTATTATTATTATTTAATACTTTATTGTACACAAAAAAAACATAAATTAAACAAAAGAAACATTTTAAAAGAAATAGGTACAATAGTTAGTTTACAATAGTTAGTTAGTTTAATTTTGTTACTTACAATGATTATCCCGCTATCAAAGTTACCCTATTACTACTACTGCGAAAGTGTGGCGGTAGCAAGATGCGGCCAGAGGACAGAGTGTAGTGCTACCATAATTGACCATAGACGCACTGCACGCACCGCACATTCGAAATTGACAATTGAATTTTGGCGCCTATTATTTAAATTTTTAATTTATTATTTATTTACTATTCAGTTTTTGTAACTCAAAATTTTACAAGTGATTTTTGTTGCGCGGAAAAATGTCTAGCAGTGATACTGAAGAGAATTTAACTCCACCAGACATTCTGGAAATAGCATCGGGAATGACAAATAATCTTTTGCCAGCAAAATCAAAGAAAATTTACGATAAATGTTACCAAGATTTTATGAGTTGGAAAATTTTGAAAAAAACCACTTCATTTTCAGAAAATGTAATGCTAGCATATTTCCAAGAATTATCAAATAAATTTAAGTCTTTGTCAATGCTCAAAAGTATATTGAGTATCTACAACCAAATCGATATTATTAAATACACAAGACTGATTGCTGTTTTAAAAAGAAAATCGCAGGGCTTTCATTGAGGTACTATATCAGTACAATATAATTCAATGAGGGCTTTAAGGGAAAAAATGCAAAAACGTTCTCCCCTGAAGAATTGAGTACATTTATAAATTGCAATATCCAAAACATGAATACTTATTATAATAAATAATTTTGTTAATTTCTTAGTCTTTTCTTTTATACGTAAGATACCTATTGATGAGCTTAGATAAAGTAGTGTATGAAACTCTACATAATTAGTTATTAAAACACTCGTGTAATACTATTAAAAAACTCGCCTGCGGCTCGTTTTTTAAACTAACACTCGTGTTTTAATAACCTCTATTATGCAACCGTTTCATAAACTACTATTAAAGAAAAGGCATTTCAATATTCAATCTCTCGATTGTTGGATTGAATTTTGATTCCAGGTAGAATTTCACCTGATGGTAAGTGATGATGCAGTGTAACATAGAAGCGTTGTAACCTGAAAAGGGTATGGCAGGTTTTATTAAATCCGATATGGGTTTCTACGTGGCACCGTACCGAAACGCTAAAACGCTTGGCGGCACTTTGTTGTCCGAAGGGTGGCAATTAGCCAGGCCTGAAGTCTCCCTGTCTCCCACCAGACCAGACCAGAGACTATTTAGAATATATAAATTCCCAAAAAGCAAAAATAAAAATTCTGGATTTGATGCCCGGCACCCTGCATGCCGGGCATCAAATCCAGAATTTTTATTGAGACAGCTTTTTGTTAGATCAAATCAAATAAACTTTTTTCAAAATTGGTACACTCTAACTTACACTTTTTGAGTGTCAATTGTACAAGTATATGGCGGTGAGGTAATTTATGGTGATAATTACTTACGAGAACTTAAAACAAAAGCTTCCAGGGTTCCAAATGCGCCCTGGTCTGAGAAGAGCCCACAACAAACTCAACTTATTGTGACACACTGTGTGTCACAATAAGTTGAGTTTGTGTGTCACACACAACACAACTATGTGCATAGAAAAGCCAACTTAGTGTAAAACATTTAGCGCTCTCAGTCAATCCACTAGTCGAATGAATTTATTCATTTACAAATTAGATTACGTAATTAGAAGCGGGCCTAATTACATGGTCCCTACCGAGCACCGTCATAAAACTAACTAAAACTTTAATTTATCATTTCATTATTCAACACATGACCAGCATAGGTGACACTAAGGTAACGTTATTATTTACAACGCCGAACAAAATAACGTACGAGTACTTGGTGATATAAACATAAAGGTTTCACATTATACTGGTTGAGTTAGAACACGCGAGGGAAATTATGTTCTCCAGCTAAATACATATGCAGAATGAATTATGAAAACTTATAGCCGGTGTTATGTTATAATCTTGCTAATTTTATTTGTTTTATAGTGCCGGTATAATATAACCGTCTCTACCAGGCACTTTTAATAGCCGGACATTCTTGTAAGTCTCTTCGGTGTAAGAGTGAGTTTATGACTACTCCTACAAACTTGTAGCAGCCTGGTACTATCCGACTCATGAGCACCAGGCAAGCAGAAGCTTCCAGGAGTTAAATATTTCGTGCATTGAATTCATGATCGTAATTGTCAGCCATAAACTACAGTAGTATTGTATAACACTACCAAATTCATTTTTCGAGCAAATATCACAAAATGTGATCTCAGTAAAGGACTTGCTTGTAGAAGAATAAAAAAAAAATCTGTCTCCATCCATCCATACTATCAATATAATATCATAAAGCGAAAATGAGTCTGACAGTCTGACCACGGAACCGATCTTGACATTTTTCCTCAGAAATATAGCTTGCTGCCCATCTACATTATATTCCTTACGAATCTTCTTCATCCCAAGAGAAACTTACACCCGGATGACAACGCGAACATAAGCTATCCCTACTATCATTACTTGATATTGCAAGAGTTTTCGTTTGTCCTTAAATCACCAAGACCTCGAGAGTGACATAGGATACTTTTTATCCCGGGAATTTTTGAAAATTAAAAAAAAAATTGATTCCCACGGGATTATTGAAAAACCTAATTCCACGCGAGCGATGCCGTGGGCAATAGTTAGTCTACTATATTTCATTCAATAATAAATCCAAAGCAATAGGCAAATAATAAAGTGATAGAAACAAAATAAACAGAGAATACCCAGGGGAAATTAGGTTCGGTTAAATCCACCTGTACGATGATTTATCGTAACCTTAGCCCGCCATAATGCTATAATTTGACAGTCCGTGATAATTTATAATATATGAAAATATCCTTACATGGAAATAAATATCTTCATTTCAGAAAAAAAGCAAAAATAATATGAAATTTTTAGATCTTGATTTCTTTGTGGTTTAATTTATTATTTTATTTGTTGGCCTCTTAGGTATCATCATCATCATTATCAACCCATTACCGGCCCACTACAGGGCACGGGTCTCCTACGCTGTCCAAGTGCGGATTGATAAAGTTCACTCGCGTTATATACTCGAAACCTAGTAGTACATCAGAAATGCAAATTCAATAAGGACAAACTAAGTCTTTACCATAAACAACGCTAAATAAATCTTCAAACCTAGCGAATTCTAAAACATAGGAACTCACGCTACCAGCGCTGTTGACACCTGGTGTTCGTACGCGCCAAGCAAAATACTATATTGATAAAATAAATACAATAGTTCACCGTTCACTGGCTGAGAGAGGAGACCCAGGGGAAATTATGTTCGGCTAAATCCATATGCAGGATGATTTATGGTAACCTAAAGCCAGCATTATGTTATAATTTGACGGTTCTTTATGATTTATATGTATGACATATTTAACCAACTACTCGTATAATGAGAAAGTCCCCAAAATTCTCACCAAAATTCAATATAACAAAATTATTATTAATAGTTACGTTAAATTATTAGAATTAGAGTCAAACCTTTGTGACTTTGGGTGGCAAGATACTGGAGTGGCGTGGTCTAAACTATCTGTTCAGACGATATCAAATGATTCGTAGGGAAGCGTTGGATACAAACGGCGCAAGAGCAAGGCGTGTGGAAGTCCCTTCAAAGGACCTCTGAGGACCTCTGGACAAATGAGGAAGAAGAATTAAACCCAGGTTGCAAATCAAAATCCGAGCAGGAAGTAATCCTCTTTAAGGCGATTGACTAAAAAAAACAAATGCAGCGGCTTCAATTCAGCTGTAAGTTTAAGCCGCTGGCTTTACATCTTTGCAAAAAGTAGCCTACTACTGATAATATTGTAGTGTGAGCCATATAAAAGCCAAAAGACGGGATGACTCTATAACCAAAGTTCTCCCTTCCTGATGAACTCCTTGGGTGGTTCTTCAATCTATTAAAGTATCTGTAAGTATTTATTATAACACTAAGGGCCTGTTTCACCATCTTCTAATAAGTATCGGATAGCTATCTACAACTTTTGTCTTTGTCACTTGACATAAAGTAAGAAAGTGACAAAACTTACATTTAGGCAATCAGAAGGTGGTGAAACAGGCCTTAAGAATATTATGGTCTCATAATAATAATAAACAAAGTAATTTAACGGACATCTGCAGACATCCGCAACTTGGTCTCGAGTTATTACTAAATCTTACTTTATTCGGGGTCCCTCATGGTACACCCTCGTCAACTTGACAGAGCCAGATGTATACCCAAGTGAGGCTTGCGGCAACATTTTTATTAAAATGTTTGATTGGTAAAGATATTACATTCTTGTTATATTAAATCTTTATATATATACAACGTTAGTTTTACTTTACGCAAAACCTGACAGTAGTTTGTTCAGAATCAGTAACAAAATCGAATCCAACCATTTTTATATAGTGTTATATTTTTGTCCAAAAATATTTTGAAATCCTACAAGCTTAGATACAACGATTTACCGCGCATCAGCTGACGGTCGGCACACAGCGGCGGTCATTCAACTCGCGTCGATCGCAAGTCGCTGCGGCGACGGCTTGCGGTGACCATTTTTTTCGAGGACAACGACGCAACATAACAAGCTTATAACTTCGTTACTTTTCATTATATTTCTTTGAAATTTTGTATAAATATTGTTAATGTAAAAATATTCGACACGTGTTTCGGTTTTTGCGCAAAGTAAAACTAACGTTGTATATATATATTTTTACTGCACGCGTGTTTGTCACCTAACTCCTACTGAACGGCTGGACCGATTTGGATGTTTTGTGTGTATATTTCAATGAGTTCCTAGATGGTTTGAAAACACAATTGGACCTGGTAGGTGCTGCTGATGTTCGTATGTTGCCGGGCAGGACGTTTTTTAATAAAAATCATGATATCAATAAATAATGCAACATCCTTTCTATGACAATAAAAAGTTGAAACATATTTTTGCTAGTGCAATGAAGCTTTGTAAAACACAAGTAAAGGTATAATTATTCTGTCAGGCAAAAAACTTTTACTTACTGAGAAACTATATTTTTACAATATATTTAATTTTACTTTCGCGACATAATTTATTTAAGGTCACTTAGTCCCTTGTCTTCTTCGACGGGGCCCAGACCTTCCCAGAATGAGCTAGTGTCTAGTTTTCTATTGATTATTAGTATGTTAGTACAAAGAGATTTATTTTTATTTATTCACAAGAGTTACGAATTGCAGTTGAAATACCTCTATGTTTAATAATTTAAGCATACATAGTTAATATTGTAGCCACATCAAATATTAAAGTAAAGGCCAAACTCGATCCCAAGGTAATTCACATATCATAATGAAATCGATATAGTTTAGACCCCATATTAAATTCAATTATCGGTTATACGGCTTTCTGTTATACAAATCGGACATAATTTACTTGGCAGTGCTGTTAAATTCTATCAAAGTTTCGAAATACAATACAGACAAAATTATATACTTACCTACCTATGGCTTGTTTATTTTTAAACGTGCTACGACGTCCGTTGTAGAGATCATTCAAAGTTAATTTTGCTAGTTATTAATTTAAATTCATGTTTCCATACTTATCGAAAAAAGATGCGAGATGCTTAATAAATTTAAATTACGAAGAATCAGTGATCCCACCGCATCACTATTACCAAAAAAACACTCACCATTATATTGTGTTTAATTAATAGAAAGAGTCACCCTCAGCAATGAGGGTTTACAGCGCAGGGAGAAAAAATACTAAGCGCCTGTTTCACCACCTTCTGATAAGTGTCTGATAGCCTAAACGTAAGTTTTGTCACTTTCTTACTTTATGTCAAGTGACAAAGACAAAAGTTGTAGATAGCTATCCGATACTTATCAGACGGTGGTGAAACGGGCCCTAATTATTCAGATTATTTTTCAGGCTTTGAAAACACGCTTGTTAAATTTTTGTAGTAAGACTGTAAAGTGTAAACATTTTGGTCGACTTTTTAAACCATAATTTTGTAGTGTGACCACCTTCGCTCACAAAAAATACTACGAAAGCCTCAAATCCCGAGTAAAATGCAAACTTCTTCACATCTCATTCAATTCGTTGTTCCTGCGTCCCCTGTCAAATTAACGTGTCCCTAAGCTCTGATAGAACAACTTTCTTAAAGAGACGCAAAGGAAAACATTTTAAAAGAAAGATTCGTAAACAAACCACCAACACCAATACAATATCATTTTAAGACCTTTCATACTTGGTTCATTGGCTGTACTTGTTTTTTTTTTTTTTGTTACATATTAAGTACGAGCGGATACCCGCGAATTCTACGATTTTATTATATGTATAGATTACGAGTTCTCTTGCCATAGGTCAATGCTTAATACCTTTTTGTTTGCAAAGAACTTTTCTTATAATTTTCCGATGAACTTGGTCAAGCAACGAATTTAAAATAAGCCTTCTTGTAACAATTGGATAAATTGGGTTATCTTCCGGATGCTTTTAAAAATTCAACTATTTATTTATTGCCTGATACCCACTAGCTCTTACTACATACATATATACTACAGTACATAGTTATAAGTTATTCTGACTAACTGCGAATGTCTAGAGATGAATTGGTATTTGTTTTTAATATCTTCTTCTATAATATAATAAAACTGTAACAGATCCAATTCTGTACATTGAAGATATTTTGAAAATTTTTATTGCAGGGCACTCTATAATCGATACTGAAGCCAAAACTGCAATTTTTTTCATTTTTGTCTGTCTGTCTGTCTGTCTGTCTGTCTGTCTGTCTGTCTGTCTGTCTGTCTGTATCTTGGCCGCGCATCACGCCGAAACTACTGAATGGATTCGAATGAAACTTGGTACGATTTGAGTTTATACTCCGAGGTAGGTTATAGGATACTTTTTATCCCGAAATTCAGCACGGTTCCCTTGGGAGAGGGGATGACAGTTAAAACGTGTATTTAGCTGTAATTCATTAACGCGTTGTTCGATTTTACTCATTCTTTTTTTGTTAGAAAGGTAGTACTTTATATATTGTTCCATAAATATTTCAAGGTCATAGGTCTTTTAGTTTAGAAATGACAGACATTTATTGGGTTCAAATAACTTGGTACCCGGATTTTTGTACGTATGGCTTATTTTAAATTGGCGTGCGTTTAAATTTATGTGTGTCGGCCTGTCAATTTGCTCCAGCTAATCTTCGAAACGGCTGGATCGATTTTGAAGAAACTTTCAATGGCAGATAGGTGATGTTACAAGGAGTAACTTAGGCTACATTTAGATTAGGTACAAAAAAGGATTATGGGATCCAATCCGATCCTATATATAAACCTATATAACCACGCGGACGAAGTCGCGGGGGTCAGCTAGTCTGTCAATAAAACCGCTCAAAGTAGCTTTCTAGGTTTTTTTATTTTCTGGCAAATATACAAAATGTAGCCCGCCAACCCGCATCAGAGCAGTGTGGCGGGTCTAAGCTCTCAATCCCTTTCTAATGAGAGAGGAGGCCTGTGCCCAGCAGTGAGACGTTGATATATATATATATACAAAATATAGAGCAATAAAGCGCGCCGCATCTACTACTTATCAAAATATTAACGGGGCACTCAGCGGGCTCAAATCAGAATCGAGGAGATCCGCAGGAGAACCAGAGTTACCGACATAGCTTATCGAGTCGCGAAACTGAAGTAAATAAATAAATAAATAATAAATATTCACACATACACACACGGTCGACTGTTCCTAAAGTAGGCAACTTAATGCCTGTGTTATAGGTAACAACCGACTGATAGACATATTTACATATATACTACAATATATTTATATATATATTTAGTAAATGTATAAATACATAGTATATACTTATATACTTACATACACCCAGACTCGGGGCGGGAATCGAACCCGCGACCCCGGAGCGGAAGGCAGGGTCACTGCTAACCGCGCCAACGGGCCAGTCACGCCGGCCAAGTGACAATGGGCGGGCACATTGCCTCAATAACCGATGGACGTTGGGGTCCCAAGGAGCTTGAACGGCGACCTCGTACCAGTAAACGAAGTAGTAGACCCTCCACTCGATGGACAGACGATCTCAAGCGAGTCGCTGGCAGCCGCTGGTATCAGGTGGCACAAGATCGTGTTCTGTGGCGATCCTTGTAAGAGACCTATGTCCAGCAGTGGACGTCTATTGGTTGAGACAAAATATTAAGGTAGTCAATTATTTTTTACTGCCTGTGACAAAGACAATAAATAGAGGCGCGAGCGCAAGCTAGCATACCTACAGTATTATAATTAACTTTCAAGCCCCACACGTACAGCACCCCCTTCTTACGCATATTGTACGAGCAATTACTATGTAGATCAATACACAAACGTACATTAATTACAAACTAACGGCTTCTGATATAATTAACTACAAAGCGCTTTGTCAATTTAGATTAATGTATGCGTATTGTGTACATACATAGGACTAAATACTATTCGTGTTTGCATTTGATTTTGAGTTAACTAAGTAGATACATTAATTACGCACTAGTTGCTTCCTACTCATTCATGTATGCCTGGTATTTAAAGGCTGAGATAGACAGACACAAAGCGCGACGGCAACAACGCAAAACGGCAGCAACTCAGCACAACTCAACGCGTATACGGTTTGTATTACGTTGAACTTTGAATAACATCAAACAACGAGCGCGATGGCGGCAGCAAGGCTCCTACGCGCGGTCGTTTATTGACCTGTGATTACCTTCATAATATAGTTCGTAGTAACTTCTGGGAACCGCGTTGAACATGTTGTCAATGCGCTTCACGGCCGTCGTAGGTTTGTCTGTCCAAGCCTTAACATCACTACCCGTAGGTAGGTGCCATAAGTAAGGACCTTAGATACCTACAGTAATAAGTAACCGAACACTTTCCATATAATAGCGCTTAATCCCAAAACATTATATTATTATCACCCCTTATTATGTCCAAATTATTAAATGTAAAAACGTTTTCTTTTATTTTTTATCGTAAAGTTATATCAATCTTCAATCAATCACACACAATACAAGCTTTTTTTATATTCACTATTAAGATAATGTATACCTACATTAAAAAAAAACTATATTTTAACAACAGTATATTGTGCACATATGTACGTACTTACGGATACCGCTTCATTATGTACAAGTTCATAATTAGTTGACTAACTAAGCCAACTTAAACAGAGCTCTAACTTTTCCCACTGAATAGCGCCAAATTACAAAACTCTACTTATTCAGTAATTTATTCATGATAAATTACGTTATAACTTTACACAGACCAGTAAACCTATTACTGGTTTGTGTAACTTTATGATGTTTTATAATAATTTTAAACCGATAATTTGTTAGATATAATATTCTACATGAAACTGAGTCTCATCCCTTACTTTTTCTAATAAATACAGCAATTGGATTTTGAATAATATGATGACAAAACATTTGAAATTGTTTCAGCTCTACATAATTTATATAACTATGAAAGGTTTTACACGAAGGACATTTATAATTTAAATTATATTTAAATATTTAGCTACTAATTTTTTTAGCAAAGTTTCGCTGACATTTTCTTAAACTTATGTTGGTGGTTGGCCTAGCTTAAATTCATACTGAATTGCTGAAAACTGTGTCTTAATAGCTATAATTAAAAGAGAAAATTACAATCTCTACCTACTTTCATATTCAATAATACATTTGACTTGAAATCTTTTCGATTTTTGGAACACTAACTTAAAATACCTATGTTTCATTAAGTTCTTAGACCCGAAACATCGTATTATTATGTTCAAGATAATATTCTAACCAAATTGGAAATTAAAATTCATAAAAAATTAAACCGTATTACTTACCGTAAATCCTCATGAATAATTTATAAACTACCAAACGGCACTTTAAACTAATAAAATATATGAAAAGTTTGTGTAATACATTTTGAAGTCCTTGAGTGAGTTTTTCGAAAAATTACTTTTTACAGAAAAAAATAATACAAGAGTTCGAATAATTCGTTCCCGCCAAACTGTACAGCGAGCGACACTACCGCCCCCTACAACAGCTCGCGCATTACTGAAAACGCCAGTGGAAAATCAGGAATGGGGATGCAAAATGGAAATTGGAAGCTTCAAAATTATAGCGTGTTCCAACTTTCAAGTTTAAAAAGATAGGGGTTGTTATTTCTGAATTAATATAATTCACATGGACGCCTTATTAATAAATAAACAATACTTTGAACTGCTGATGTTATAAATATTTCCATGACAGTATTTATTTTTTGATTATTTAATCTAGCTGAAAAATTTTAATATTAATTTCGTAAAATAGGAAAGATGAGACTAAATTTAATAAACAATGGACTTTGATACTTAAATATTTTTTTTTAATTAAATTAATATTTATCAGTTAAAACATTCAAATTCAAAATCGTTTATTTCACGTAGGCCAACGTGTGGCTCTTATGACATGTCAAGAATCTACCATCGGTTCGGAATGCTGGTTCTGCTGAGAAGAGCCGGCAAGAAACTCAGCAGCTGCTCTTTTCAAAACAAAATGTTACAAGAAGTAGTTTAACTATCTTGTGGACAGCTGAAGCAAAGCGGAATAGAATAGACATATTTTTTTATTCAAATAAACTTTTACAAGTGCTTTCGAATCGACAAATGAATCTATCACTGGTTCGGAATGGTGCTTACAATTCTACACATGTTAAGAAGGGATGTTAAATGATAAAGATAATCAGGTAAAGTTTACGCTGTTTATATCTAAGATTGCATAAAGTATAATATATTAAGTAGACGTTATTAAACTCCGCCCCGCTGTTTAATAAAACCTCACCCTGAAACCACGTGACAGCGTTTTGGCGCAATACAGCCCTTCATCATACAAATTGTACACGAGTAAAATATGATTCGAATTTTGAATGCTTTTGACATTAGTTAAATGCCAGTGTTCGTCGTTGCTTTGCAGAACTTTATATTCATAATATAATTTATGTTCCTATTTCCTTGTCTTTTTTACACGCTTTATATTTTTAAATTATTATTGCTTACCGAAAGGTTTAAGAAACAAAATTCGAATGCAAATGTGAGTCTTGAAGAAATAAGGATTTTCGTAGGCACTTTTTTGCGCTCTATGATTTAAAGGTGTGAATGTGAAAAATTAAAAAAACGATTTCTTAATTCAATGGAGTACAACCTGGTACATAGCAAATACCTATACTAAATGTAAGCATTAAACCTTGGTACACTTAGTACCTACTTGTGCTATGAGCAAAGTTACCAAAGCCTTAGATGTAATTATGAATACATTAATGAGTGCCGCGGTCACTAATAACATAATTCGGGAAGACCTGGCGCTCAAACGCGCAGCCAGAAAGCGCCACAAATATTTTACGTCCATAAAATATTTCAGCATATTGTGGTTGCGCGAAAAACAAAACGCGCCTCAAAGCAAGTTCACGTAGAGAGTTAGTTCTACGAGAGAAATTAGCGCAGAATTCACAAATATTATCATTCCCGAAAAACGTAACGTTACATTCAGGATTAAACGAACTTAGCGTGCAAAATTAAAACAGGAACCCTTTCAGAAATTCCTCTTTCATTTCCGAAACGAATTATCCCGTCCAAATCTCGTATCATAGTTTTTTTTTTCTCTCCCCGGGGAGAAAATTAGTATGAATCCCGCATGCCGTCATTAAAGCATCTGAAAGACTCAACTTCTGATTCGTAATTCATGAGACCATTAAGAACTTCCTGCAAACTTAAATCGACTTGCCTTGTACTCGAATACAAACTTATTTTGTAGTTCCGTGAATTGTTTTCAAACAATTTTCAACCTTGATTTCTAAGAATAAGTGGCATTTTTTATTTAAACTTAGTTTTGTATCTGCACATATTAATTATGTTAATGTGATCGGTACAGGAGTGACATTGACAGATTCCGCAGACTAATGATTGGTGTACTAAGTATACCAAATTTTAAGAACGCTTGCAAAAGAGGAATTTAAAAACTTCAGATTTGTTAGGAATTAAATTAATACAAAGCTTTCGAATTTAACTAGCTATATTTATACATACTTACACCATTTTTGCGACCTCTTCGAAGCGAATCAGTAAATTGTTTTAACTATGATTAAAACTACAATAGATATACATAACTTTGTCAGTTTTTTTATATTTTATCACATTAATATTATAAGGCAAAATTTTGTATATGTCTCTGTGTGTATGTTTGTTACTTTTTAACGCCGCAACTACAAAACCGATTTCGCTTAAATTTTGAATGGATACAGATTATGCCCTGACTTAACACATAGGCAACTTTTTATGCTGGAAAAATCCAGTTCCCACGGGATTTTGAAAAAACCGAAATCTATAGCTATACAGCTATAGGTAGATTAGTATAGCAAACTTTCTTGAAAGTAGGTATAAAGGTTGGGGGATTTGTGAAAAACCGAAATTCACACGGGCGAAACCGCGGGCATAAGCTAGTTTTGCATTTAAAAAAATACACAGATACATTGAATGTAAATACTTTTTACGTAAATAATTATTTCGGCTTTTCTATTAACAGAAAATAACGTCGTAATCTACTTACCTACGCAGTGCCGCTTTAATAAATAAATATAGATGACGGAATTAAAAGTAATAATATCAGAGGTAATAAACAGTCTAGACGGATTCAGGTTGATTCGTCGGGAGGCACACCTTAACTCAATATTTGGTTTGCACCAGATGAGATCTCTATTGCGTTATGAGCTTCTACGTTTAAAATGCTAAGGTGAGTGCATATAAGATATTAATAAATGTTTAAAAATCAAGATCTATAAAAACTTACATTTATTCGTTCTAAAGGCAGTTATTGTGCCCGCAAATCGATTATTTCGCTTTATATTCACAATGCGGACACTTTATTTAATGTAGATTAGTTCGTTTTGATGATTTATAGAAATAAAATTCGTTCCACCATTTTTGCCTTTTAATTTTCTCGATTAAGTGAATCATAGATACCAAACATTGACAATTAGATATTTGACAAGTGACATTTCACGTAACGTTTCGCCTTTACAGGCCCCCGGCCTTGGAATCACCAGGTTCCAAAGTAATCTTCTTCACTGCCTTTTCGCCAAATAGCGGGCATATTTTCGCAAAAGAGCGTCTTACAACACCCGTTGCCGTGCGAATGTCCGCTACCCTTGAAATGCCGTCTTTGCCTGGAACAGCGTTGATGATGCGTCCAAGATGCCATTTTAGTGGAGGGAGATTGTCGTCTTTGATAACCACCATCATGCCTGGTTGAAGTGTGTCGACGTTGGTCATCCATTTGCATCTCGTCTGTAGTTCAGAGATGTATTCCTTGGACCATCTCTCCCAAAAGTGGTGTCGCATCTGTTCGACCCGTTGATAGCGACTGAGGTAGGTGCCGGTGTGGTTTCTCATGTCCTCGTATACTGGCGCAGTCAAAGATCTTCCAACCAAGAAGTGGGCAGGACTAAGTGGGAGGAAATCTTGGGGATCTGACGACATGGGTGAAAGAGGTCGGGAATTTAAAACTGATTCAATTTGCGTGAGAACTGTGGTAAGTTCTTCGAAGGTCAGGTGTGCGTTACCAATAACACGGGTGAGGTGATATTTGGAGGATTTGACTCCAGCCTCCCATAAGCCACCGAAATGAGGACTGTAGGCCGGTATAAATTTAAATGTAATGTTTTGACTTACCGCGTAGTCTGAGATGTCAGCGGAACATCTCATTAAGAATTTTCCGAATTCGTTCATTGTGCCAATGAAATTTTTTCCATTGTCCGAGCAAATTTCTAATGGCTTCGCGCGCCTTGAGATAAAGCGTTTGAGTGCTAGAATGTATGACTCAGAAGTCAGGTCACTGACGAGCTCTAAGTGCACTGCGCGAGTGATAAAGCACACAAATAAACAAATGTATGATTTTACCGTTCTAGCACCTCTACCTTTTCGGTTTAATGTGAACACCGGTCCCGCGTAGTCCACCCCACAATAAAGGAAAGGGTAAGTCGGAGTTACTCGCTCCTTGGGTAGGTTACCCATAAGAGGATGTAAAGTGTTACCTTTCAATCGCTTACATAAGATACACTCATGAACAATTTGGCGTGCAAGATTTCTCCCTCCTATAGGCCACCACTGTTGTCGCACTTCATATAATAAAGCTTGAGGTGCTACGTGGAGTAAACGCACATGTTCGTGACGTAATAGTAAGTATGTGAAACGATGTTTTGAGCTAAGCAGTATGGGATGCATTTTGTTATAATTGAATTCACTTGAATTCATAATACGGCCGCCTACACGAATTAGATCAGAATCCTTATCAATAAACAGGTTCAGTCTTAACAACGAAGATTTTAATTTTTGCGTCTTATTATTTTTTATTAATTTATATTCTTCACTGTAAGACTCCGCTTGCGATAATTTTGCTAAGCCCAGCTCAGCCTTTCTCAATTCATCCGCACAGAGAGCACCAGTACGCCGATTAATTTTGTAATTACGCGTGTTGTGAATAAAACGAAGTACGTAGGCGTAAGTGCGTCTCATTCGATTAAATTGAGAAAAGCGCAAAAAGGGAAAAAGTTCACGCTCGTCAGTACAAAGTAATACTGAGCTAGATTTTACCTCGGGCAGTTCTTCATATATTATAGGGTCACTTTGATTAGGTATAACGCAATTGCTGTCGTTGGATTCATGAGTAAGATCACGAAGAAATGGGGGTCCCTCCCACCACAGTGTGGAAGTGGCGAGATCGTTTAGTAGGACTCCGCGTGAAGCCATATCGGCTGGATTTTCCTTGCCACTCACATGCCGCCACGAGTGTTCGCCTGTTAATTCATGAATCTCAACTACCCGGTTTTGAACAAAAGTTTTCAATAGGTTAGGAGCCATTCGTAGCCATCCCAAAACTATGGTTGAGTCAGTCCAAAATATTACGTTTTCGAATTTACAGTGAAGTGATTCGCTTATTTTCTTATATAATCGCGCTCCTAAAACTGCTCCGCTTAATTCTAGTCTCGGTATCGTGAGCGGCTTTACGGGCGCGACCTTTGCCTTTGCGCATAATAATCTGTTGCAAATTGTGTTATTTTTTGTTATAGTGCGAATGTAAGCGCACGCCCCGTATGCTGCCTGCGACGCATCAGTAAAGATGTGCAACTCGATAGACGCAGGTTCAAGCCCGATAGCGTGTCGCGGCACGACAATATTGTTAAGCGCCGATAAACTTGTAGCAAAGCGGTTCCACGCCTCGATGACGTCATGCGGTAGCGCGTCGTCCCAATCAATTTTTGTTAACCATAACCTTTGCAACAGTATTTTTGCTATTATTATTGTAGGGCTTAATAAGCCCAGTGGGTCAAATATCTGTGATACGTGTGACAATATTGTGCGTTTAGATATCTTCGCATCATTTTTAAATTGTGTATTGTAATTAAATTCATCCGTAGAATTGTTCCATCCTATCCCTAATGTCTTACATTCGGCCTTTCCATCTAAATTCAATTGTTTTATGCCGTTGAAAATGGACCGATCACATTCGTAATTAAATATCCATTTCCGTAGAGGAAAGCATCCCGATTGCAAAACCTTATAAACGCTTTCGCATAATTCTGTTAATTTATCTTTATCATCTAGGCCCGTAATCATATCATCCACAAAAAAATCTTCTGTGATAACTCTTTTTACGTCGGGATCTGGACACGTGTACCCTAATTCCTTTAAACATCTTACCGCGAGAAAAGGAGCAGACGCAGTTCCGTACACGACGGTATTAAGTCTATAAATACCTAAAGGCTCCGTCGGGTTATTACGCCATACGATTAATTGTAGATCTCGCTGATCTTCCGATACTAATATTTGGCGATACATTTTTTCTACATCTGCACAGGCTACGTACCTGTGCTGCCGCAAACGCAGTAATATAGCCAATAAGTCGCCTTGTATGGGAGGACCTACACATTGCAGACTGTTAAACGAGACTGACGTAGATGAAGGGAAACTTGCGTCAAAAACCACGCGTAATTTTGTGGTGGTACTATGTTCTCGAAATACCCCATGGTGTGGCATGAAAAAGTGTGGTGTTCCGTAATTATCAATTCGAGTCATGTGGCCAAGATTTTCGTACTCTAGTATGAAATCAGTGTACATTTTTTTGTACTCTGGAACGCGTTGTAACCGCTTTTCTAACGACATGAATCTGTTAATGGCTTGAGGATGTGTCTCACCTAGTTCATGTGGTGATAATTTGAGGGGGATGTTAACACAAAACCTTCCGTCAATATTGCGCGTTGTAGTTTTGACGAAATGATCTTCGCACGCTTTTTCCTCCTCTGTACGCGTATCACATGGCTTAAGTAGTTCCTCAATCTCCCAGAACAGACGTAGTTGATCGTTAACCGCTTGAGAGAAATTGCACTGGATGTGGCCCATACTGCGTGTATTAGTATGTAAGGGTCCTGATATAATCCAGCCTAGTCGTGTATTTTGTAAAAATGGACCAGCAGGTAAACGCATTTTACCTTGGCTCAATAAATCCCAGAACTTATCAGCCCCTATAAGTATATCTATACTTCGACCTTCATAGAAGTCAGGATCTGCTAACTGTAGGTTACTAGGAATGTTAAACTGCGCATTTTGTTTAGGTATAGCGGGAAATGTAGATGTAATGTTCGGTAGAACTAAACATTGTAAGTGTGTGGTGTAGGAGCTAGTGCGTGACTTAATTTCAATATCACAAACTAGTGTGGTCTGTGTTACTGAATTTCCAACTCCACGTATTTCTTGAGCAGACTGTATCACTGGTATATTTAAAATATCGCATAAAGATTGTTTTATCAGACAACGCTCGCTGCCAGAGTCTAAAAGAGTGCGGGCTAAATGATAATTATTAAATTTATCGCGTACTTCAACTAGTGCAGTCGATAACAAGACTCTTTGCACGCAGGGATACTGAGCACATAGTATGTCTGTGTGTGTGCTAGTTGGCTTGTCTAACAGTTGAGGTGTGGGAGAGGCCTTAAGAGACGCTAGTGTTACTAAAGAAGGCCCTTTATCATTACTTGGCACTGCTTGAGATGAAACTTCTCCCTGTGACTCAGTATTTTTATCACAAAGCAATGAATTATGTTTAATATTTACACATTTCCTGCATGGACCAAATCTGCAGTCAGCTGCAGTGTGCCCACCCGGCCTCAAACAATTTACACAGAGCTTGTTATCCTGTACAAATTTTAATCTTGCTTTTAAATCTAAACCTAGAAATTTACTGCATGCGTACAATGAATGATTTGATTTACAAAGTAAACAAGACCGTTGTGTTACATGTGGCTTGCTATTGGTGCTAGAAACATTGCAGTGTACCTTTGAGTTATTGTTCACGTGGTGTTTCTTATTATCATTTGTTTTGGTACTATTTGCCTGCAAAGTATCTAACATATCTGCCCTATCTTTTAGAAAAGTAAGCAATACTTCAACTTTCAGGCGGGACTTGGAATCTTCAGATTTATTTAAAATTGTGTTTCTGTGTTGTTCCCATGCTCGTTCTGTTGTTTTATCAAGCTTGGAAACAATTATATAAATTAATATTGAATCCCAGTTATCAACGGGTTCACCCAATATTTTTAATGCGCGTAGATTTTTTAGATATGTGTCTATCAAGTTTCTTAATAAATCTGGTGCTTCCTTTGTTAATGCCTGAAGTGTAAACAGCGCCTTAATGTGACTATGAATTAATAACTTATTGTTATTGAATCTATTTAACAACAACTCCCAAGCTACGGAGTAGTTGTCAGCCGAGAACTCCACTGAGTCTATAACTAGTGCTGCACTGCCTTTTAAGGATGATTTTAAGTAGTGAAACTTTTGGATACTACTTATCTGAGTGGACTCATGAACCAACGATTGAAAGGTATCTCTAAACTCTAACCAACGTTCACATGATCCGTCAAAGGTAGGAACTGAGATGGTAGGTAACTTTATAGTATCATTGTGACTATGACAATGCTTAGAGCAAGTAGTAGTGATCTCTTCCTTCTTTATCATACGTTCAACACGGGCCAATGTACTGTAGTAACAATCTTCAAACATTTCACGTTGGTTTAATTGTTCGTCTAAATCCACATCTAAAACAGACTCTTCTATTTTTGTTTGAAGCTCGTTAAACTCAGTATAAAGGCTCGTTGCCCCTTGCATTCTCAACTTTAAATCAATTTGAGTTTGACTGGACAAAATTTCATCGGATTTAAACCCATTAACAAAGGTTGAAAACCTTGTCAATCTGCCTTTGACTATTGCGCGTTTTTTTATTAGATCGCGTATTAACTGATTAGTGCCCTCGTTATCAGTTAATGTAATCCTATAAGGCGATATAGACCTGGGAGGTTTCAACTCGTTTGTAGTCATTTCGATAGCTTATAAAAGGTGGAGTACTCACGTTTAACGCGTCGAAATACCTAGGAAAAGTCTTGGAAGGGAGAGGATTATTGTTTTTCTTGCGATTATTCTCCACTTCAGACGATTTTCTTCTATGGTAGACGATTTTCTTCGACTTTTGGACGATTTTCCGGCGAAATTCCACGTGCGCGTGTAATGTGTGGATTGCTTAATTTTTGGCGTCCGGCTTCGAAAGGAACAGCTTATGTGCCCGCAAATCGATTATTTCGCTTTATATTCACAATGCGGACACTTTATTTAATGTAGATTAGTTCGTTTTGATGATTTATAGAAATAAAATTCGTTCCACCATTTTTGCCTTTTAATTTTCTCGATTAAGTGAATCATAGATACCAAACATTGACAATTAGATATTTGACAAGTGACATTTCACGTAACGTTTCGCCTTTACAGTTATATATTTATGTAGTAACTGTCAATAATCAGAGTCGCCAACGAATGCTGTAACTAGACCTTGCTGCTTAGATAGACATTCTTTCCAACGCTGACAGACTGTGCTGGACTAGCAGAAAAAATATTTTACACGGAGTCACAAGTATGCCATGCCAGCGACACAATTTGACAGTCACTGGATAAATAAAACCTGCCATATAAATTAACCTGTAACGCTGTAGTGAATCTATAATATTAACACGCTTACGCAGCTATGGGTTTAATACAGAAAGACTTGCAAGCCCAGCGTAATAGAATAGAATTGAATAGAAAAGTTTTTTATTCAAATAAACTTTTACAAGTACTTTTGAATCGTCAATTGAATCTACCGAACCAGTGGGTTCGGAATGCTGTTCGTAAGTCGACCATAATGGTTTATCTCGAGTTATGAAGTACATTAAATTTTTCACTGTATGTCAACAGACGTAAAGTTAATAATTATTTAGTGTTGCAGAAAATTCTCTGCTCTGCACTACTCTTAGTGTGCGCTACGCCGTAGATAATGTAGAACTAAGTGTGAGTAAAAATAAACATACCGTTTATGTAAGTTAGACAATTCCAAAATCTATAGATAGAATCATCCCGGCGCTGCGACTCCTCTCACTGTTATCAAAATGCTACCACTAATACACTAACTTTATCATCTTTATTCTTTACTAGCGGTCCGTCCCGGCTTCGCCCGTGGTACCTACATAAGAATTTTTGAAATCGGTCCAGTAGTTTCTGAGATTAGCGCGTTCAAACAAACAAATTATTTCGCTTTATTATATTAGTTAGTATTAATACTTTTGCCTGAACCAAGCCTAATATTACAAGGCAAGCAATATTATATTACATTTCTAATATCCCAATGCCTAACTTTGCTATGCTCCTATATACAAATAGATTTTTGCATAATATTCTTGAAGTCTAGATGGAAATCATCTATCATCTTCTGAGAAATTTGAACTTATGAAGAAGATGAACTAACTATCTTATAATAATTTAATTTTTTGTAGGTTTTTAATGTTTTACTATTTTTCCTTTACCTTTAGGGACTACGACAAAAGACGATACAAGAAAAACTTCGTAAACTAAAACCCGACTATGCTTAATAATTTAATTTAATGCGAAAGCGTGGGGCAACCAGCTAGTGGCGCCATCTGTTATTTCTATCCGAAACTATAATTTCATAATCTAGAAAACCGCGCGAATGTCACTTCTCGATTTTTTTCGTAAATAAAATGTAGCCTTTGTCACTCGGACCATAACAACGAATCAATAGACACCTCATTCATCAAAATCGGTCCAATAGTTTAGGCGCTACAATGGTACACACAGAATCTCATACGAAAATCGGCCACATACATACATACATACATAAACTGCTAAAATCATAACCCTTCCTTTTGGCTTTGCCGTAGTCGGGTAAAAATACTTGGCTCTTGCTTTTAATATCGTTGATTTGTTCATGTTATTTCAAACGTGTTAGTACTTATTGTAATCAATTAATCTTTCTATCTTTATTAAATCTTTAATTATTATATCATTAACATATCATGCAAAATCGCTATATATTATTTTATATTGCTACACTATACGATTAATAATTGCAAGTTTTGCATTAAGTTATTTTTATAGAATTTTAGGAAAACCTTCAATTTGTTCTGCAAAGTGACACGGAAACTCGATTAAAGTTGCTTCGGAACTTGACGATAACATTCATGAATTACAAATCAAAGGTATTGCGGGAGCGGCGAGGTTGTTAAGAACTTCTTCTTAAGTAGACTTTTTTATTTTCCACCCGCATTTACAGCGGGAAAATAATAACAATTGTTGCATAAGTATTATTACACTTATAGGTACTTACTTCATATTTTACGTTCTTTTGTATGCTATTTATTTTTGTTGGAAATATACTCAAGCAACAAGTATAAATTAAAACTTTAAAAAACCCCCGACATTTGCTATTTTGTGGTGGCGGCCATCTTGGATTTGCATAGTGTTATTCTACTAGTCAAGCCCTTTCATTTGATACCCATATTGCGAGCGTCGTGATAAAATATGTAATCCGCCATTTTGTAGCGGCGGTCATCTTGGACCGATTTTCATCAAACATAGCTTACAACACTCTCGACTAATTCACCTTTCAAACAAAAAAAAACCGCATTCAAATCGGTTCACCCGTTTGAGCGTCACAGGGGAACAGACAGACACACACACACACACATACACACACACACAGACACGTCAAACTTATAACACCCCGTCGTTTTTGCGTCGGGGGTTAAAAATCAACCAAAATAAAAGTCGCTTCTATCAAAATAATAATAAATTCGATTTCATTGCAAAAACTCTGCCACAGTATAAATAAATGAATAGTGCATCAATTTTAACTGCCTCGTTGGTCTAGTGGTTAGCATATTCGACTGCAGATCACAAAGTCCTGGGTTCAATTCCCGGGTCGGACAAATACTTGTTAGGTATTGGGTTTTCTGTCAAGAAATTTTGTAGTAGGCAGTGTCTCACCCTCGTACCTCGGAGAGCACGTTAAGCAGTCGGTCCCGGTTACTATCACTTTCATGTGACAATAGTCGTTAAAATCCGCCAACTCACATTGGAGCAGCGTGGCGGGTCTAAGCTCTAAATCCCTCTCTCCTATAAGAGAGGAGGCCTGTGCCTAGCCGTAGCCAGCAGTGGGACGTTAAAATGCTATCGTGGTGGTGGTGGTGGCATCAATTTTATGCATGAATATTATAAGTGTCTTATAGATAAACTCATTTTGTAACTGTATACCAATAAGCGGCCAATTATGATCAAATGAGAACGCTCCATTATTTTTAACCCCCGACGAAAAAACGACGGGGTGTTATAAGTTTGACGTGTCTGTGTGTGTGTGTGTGTGTGTGTGTGTGTCTGTCTGTTCCCCTGTGGTGTTCAAACGCGTGGACCGATTTGTATGCGGTTTTTTTTGTTTGAAAGGTGAATTAGTCGAGAGTGTTGTTAGCTATGTTTGATGAAAATCGATCCAAGATGGCCGCCGCTACAAAATGGCGGATTACATATTTTATCACAACACCCTCAATATGGGTATCAAATGAAAGGTATCAATTGACTAGCAGAATAGCACTATTGCAAATTCAAGATGGCCGCCGCCACAAAATGGCGAATGTCGGGGGTTTATTAAATTTTCAATTTATACTTGTTATTTTAAGAGCTCCGAAACGAAAACAAAAACCGTTTCAAACAAAAATTAGTTGTAGTAAAATAATAGTCACGAGGTTATTTTTTTTTGACAATAGATATTATTGAAGTTTTTCAATCTTTTTTGGTTTCAGGAAGAGTAAGTACTAAGTAATAATGCTGGCTGCATGTTTACGCTATAACTAAAAACTGTAGGCGACGCACCAGACGTTCATATATTTTTTATTTCTCAATTTATTTTTACCGCTCACTTAGTTCTTCGGTTTTGAATGGAGTTGTAGAGTTTTATACGCAATAAAAAGACGCTCCTTTTGATAGATATTGCGCTTTAAGTACTTCGAAACTCCATTCTATTTAAACATAAAAGGCGTAAGTTTTGCACGTATTAATAACAGTTCAATGAATATAATATATTCTTTACACAACATTTGATATTCAAATAAGTAGTTTCGTCGTCGTCTCAACCAATAGACGTCCACTGCTGGACATAGGTCTCTTGCAAGGATCGCCACAGAACACGATCTTGTGCCGCCTGATTCCAGCGGCTGCCAGCGACTCGCTCGAGATCGTCTGTCCATCGAGTGGGGGGTCTACCTACGCTTCGTTTACTGGTGCGAGCTCGCCATTCAAGCACCTTGGGACCCCAACGTCCATCGGTTCTTCGAGCAATGTGCCCCGCCCATTGCCACTTCAGTTTCGCGACTCGATGAGCTATGTCGGTAACTCTGGTTCTCCTAAGGATCTCTTCATTTCTGATTTGATCATTGAGGGAATATAAATAGTTTAATAAACGTTAAAGATAAAAGTTTGATAGCCTCAGTAGCTCAGTGGGTAAGGACCTGATTTAAATCGCAAAGGTCAACGGATCAAACCCAGCTTGTTGCTCTACTGTTGTACTCTCTCCTAACCCAAGCTTTACGCTCAATTTGGAGGTGAAAGGAGAAACTTTTGATCATTGTTCGAAATGGAAAATAGTATTTTAGAAAACTATGTGGTCATAGATAAACGTAAGGAAGTTAATATATCGTCATATTATGTAAGTTTAGTTGTTGAAACTTATAAAGTTATTTTATAGCTATTTTATAGCTTTAGGTACTTAATTGTAGCGGAGAACCGTTACTAAAATTTAAAATCTTCATAATAATGAAATCCGAATATTAATAAGTATATTTACGAATTATTTACGAATATTACTAAGTATAGATAATAATAGTTTCTGATATTGAAAGAAATGTTTGTAGCCGTACGTATGATACGTACGGCTTGAAATATCTCAGAAATGGTATCTTATTCAAACTCTTTCCTTCCCATAAAGACCACATGATCTCAATTTAATTTGACATTTCACTCACTTTGCAATCGTCCGTTGTGAAGTCGACATCTCCTGAAGATGCTCCGGTGTCGGAGCGAAACGATCGTCGAGTTTGTTTTGTGGTGAATTTGTGTGGTGTTGTGCCTACAAGATTGTGTGGTGTTGTGCCTACAAGATTGTGTGGTGTTGTGCCTACAAATTTGTCACTGTTAGCGGATTATAGCAAAATAATTTTATATTCATTGTATATCATGGAATTCCGCAAAGTAACGCCTGCTTCCATTCAACATTTCAAAGTTAAATTCAATGAAATTTTACGTCCCCAAGATCGTCGTAAACCTAATATATAGACTCGATTTCTTCAAATACCATTTAATATTATAGCCGATAAGGATTTTATAGGGTCGACAGATATTCGGCAGTAAAAGAGATCAGATTTTTAATTTTTGCGAATCATGCGAAAAGCACTATAAATTGATGTCTGCTGAATCGAGATTGAATAAACCTAAACAAAAACCGACAAAAGTCAAAGAATCAACGACTCAAAAATTATTCATTTTTGTCACACGGGAGCTCAACTCCACCACCACTATGTCCTTTCAACGTCCCACTGCTGGGCACAGGCCTCCTTTCTTATAGTAGAGAGGGATTTAGAGCTTAGACCCGCCACCGCTGCTCCAATGCGGGTTGGCGGGCGGTAGAATATGCATCAATCATAAGTAATGAATGACTGATGGAGTAGAAAATGTTCCAATTATTCATGCAAACATCAGTGGCATTAGATGGTAGATTATTAATTGTCAATCACAGCATACCTAAAGTAAAACTAAACTAAAACAGTAAAACATATCGTCTAAACTAAATGCCTAACTGGTGGCAGTAATATCCACGTCGTGGCTTCAGTAAATATCTCTTATACAATCGATCACTAGCATAGATAGATATCGATAGCATAACATTACTGCATGTTCGAATACTCCCGAGAAATGCTCTAGAACTGTCAGCTTGCCATAGTAGCGCGTTCAACAAATTGCATTGACTGGATGTTCACTGGAGATACAGCTTTTGAGAGATATTTGCTTATTAGGCAAATCTTCCACATTTAGTCTAACACTGTAAATGTGTATACATATTGGTATATCTATCCGTCTACTTGTTTATTACTTAACTAGCTTCTGCCCGCGGCTTCTGCCGCGTGAGTTTCGGTTTTGCACAAATCCCGAGGGAATCGTGGATTTCCAGTTCCCGTTCCCGCTCTATTTTCCAACCTTTATACCTTCTTTCACGGAAGTTTGCTATGGTATCTACCTATAGCTGTAGCTATAGATTTCGGTTTTTTTTTAATCCCCTACGCACTGTGGAGTTTTCCTTGGAAAATATTTTAGTACCAGCATAACAGATTTTCCACATGAACAAAGTTGAATTTTAATTGATGAAGAAGATTTGAAACAATTGTAAAGTAAGTAGATATTAGATAACATTTCAATAAAGTACTATCTGATACTGTTTTCGAACAAAAATAAAGATTTTAATGTTATTTTTACATTAATACATTATTTGTTCGATCCTATTTTTAATTACTCTAATGTATCAGTACTACGGAAAACAGATTGTCTAAGCTTTAAATTGATGTTTCCATCTGAAAACTCTTTGTTGCTACAAAGATAAGAAATATTTTACACAATTTGTTAACGACAGTTTTAAGTATCACGGTAAGATATTCCTTATCGCTGGCTACTACCGAAGCTGGAGACATCATGGCGTGATTAATATTATCGCTGTGCTTTGGGAAATTACTGTTTTGAGATAAAACAAGGTAGGTACCGTCTATCTCTGTCAATCTTTATATAGATACAATAAACATTCTTACATTGAAAATCCAAAGCCTTTGGCGACAAACTGTATTTCAGGTTTAAGTAGACAAAAAGCATTATCATTAAGCAATCGGTATGTAATCGGTATATAATCGGTATAAAAAAAAGCTGTGATAGCCTAGTGGTTAGGACAACCGACTTCTAATCGGAGGTCGTGGGTTCGATCCCGGGGCACGCACCTCTAACTTTTCGGAGTTATGTGCGTTTTAAGTATTTAAATATCACTTGCTTTAACGGTGAAGGAAAACATCGTGAGGAAACCTGCATGCCTTAGAGTTCCCCATAACGTTCTCAAAGGTGTGTGAAGTCTGCCAATCCGCTTGGCCAGCGTGGTAGACTATGGCCAAAACCCTTCTCACTGTGAGAGGAGATCCGTGCTCTGTAGTGAGCCGGTAATGGGTTGATCATGCAATCGGTATGTTCGTTACTGCATAGAGCACAAAATAAAACACATAGGCGAATAACGATTTTATAGTAATTATGATATGATATAAGCCACGAAATCACATAACTGTGAAGTCGTAATATTTCAAAATCAAATTTAGTAGTTTCAATTCAATATTATTATTTAGAATTATATCAAAATATTCTAAATTTTTATATAATTCTAACTACTTCGCTACGCTTTTGTACAATAGGTTTAATCTAACACAATTATGTTTATTATACTTAAATAAGGCCCTTCAAATACATTATTATAATGTTAATTAAACGACATATTTCAACCGAACTTTACAATGAAACCACGAGGTCTTCGTTGTGTGTGTCTGTTTGTATATTTATTATCGAATTTGCTTTAGAATCTTGTGGTAAGACCCTCACGAGCATCTTCGCAACCCTCTTGGTTTTAGGAATAATTATTAAACTCGACGTGACGTTACATCCCATACGACAAAAGGAAACATAAGTATAAATCTTTGATTATCCACATGGCCAGATTGATAATGTAACTCACGAGTGCGCCCTAAAAAATGTTCACTTAAATTGGTAGGATCGCTCTCACCTACTTCAGTGTCACTTAATAAACTACGCAGTAAACAGCTCCCGAAAAATAAAAAAATATGCCGGTTTGTGCGGTGAAATTATGTCGTAATTATCCTTCACAACAAAATAAGAGGTCGAAGATCTCATATCATCAGTAAGTTTTTACATTTGCGTATGTTTTTTTGAGAAAATAGGATTTTTAATTTCGATGTTTTATAGGTACGTCGAACTGGCCGGTGATACCAGCTGAGCATTGTGGTATTTTGCACATTATTGTGCAAAAATATATTGTTGTATGTTATACGTGAGTCAAGTAGCTTCGAACAATGAACACATTAAAAATAGTAAACATCTTACCGTCTCCGGCGAACTCATTGAAAACAGACAAAACATGGAAACAATGGTATCTTCAATTACTCCATGGACTTCGAGGAACGAGTCGATAGTCGCTAAGCCCATAAGGAAGGGGCAAATCGTATAAAACGGCCATCCACCAAACCAAGACGATTATTCTCTACTTATCACTCCTAGAGTTAACTAGTTAATTTAGTTTTAAATAAAATAATGTAATTTAAATTTAAATTACTTAAATAAATATTTTTTTAAGAAAGTCTGAGTTCGGGTTATTTTGACTGGCGCCCTTCGTGTGGGGCCCAGATAAAGTGAGTCAATAGTTCCAGGACTTTTTGAGTAATTCTCCAAGTTCGCTAGAGGCTGACGTGACTTTTAAGTCTTAAACACTGGGCAATCCAACAAAATAAATAAGTCAAAGTAATAAAATAAGGAAACGGAATGTTTATTTATCGAGCTGCCATCTGCTGCACCTTGTAAGTACCGATTAGCATTATCCTTTCAAGATTCCGCTCCTTAAACCCCCAACTTTTGTATATAAATCTAGGTCTAGTGTAAGTAGAGAATCCGTCCCAATTCCTATCAATAATATGGAGGGAAAGCCAGGTTACGTACCGTCAAATGTACCTAACCAACCACCAGTTCAATCATCAATAATTGAACCAAAAAACTTAATTAAGTTCGTCCCGACATATAACGGCGATGCTTTTACTATTTATAATTATTTAAATAACGCACGACAGTGGTTATTAGCCGTAGGCGGCAATACACCACAAAATGTCATGTTACTTTTAACCAGGTTAGAAGGAAGAGCTGCGATCATTATTTCAATGATAAACCATTCATTTAACTGGGAAATAATAGAAGCGACTTTAAAAGCAGAGTGTGCTGATAATAGGGAATTAAATACATTATTAGTGGAATTAGCAAATGTAAAACGTAAGAGTAGTTATAAGGATTTAATATTTGAAATAAAGCAGAAATTATTTTTTATTAAGAGTAAGTTAATGGACAAACACGGTCCCACAAAATATGAATTAGTGGATGAAATTATGGAACCATACATAAATACTGCACAAAATACGTTACGAAATAGTTTGCCGTATCATGATCAAATATTTGTGAGTAATTGTAACTTTAACGAAACCGCTAATAAAGTTTTACAGTTGGAAGCTGAAGGGAGATTTGACAATATTAAACAAAAATTTTCTAATTATTTACCTGCTCCTCGCGTGATAAATCAAATCCAACCACAATTAAATACCCCACAATTTAGACCAACGAATCCATTCAGCTATCAACAAACTAACTCACAGCGACAGAAATTAAATAATCAATTTGCTTATAATAAACCAGCCAATAGTCCTTACCACATTAAAAACCCATGGACGCCGAATCCAAATAATGTGTTCCAAAGACCACCTCATCCACATTTTCAGCAATACCGTAGTAATAATTTTAATAATAATTTACATCAACAGCAGCATCCAGTGCATAGGAGTATGCAAAAATCAGAAGATGTCACAATGAGAACCGCTCCTCATTTAAAAACTAATCAAATTAATTTAGGGAAAGGTTTTGTTGCAAAAGAACTGTACCATCATGCTGAAAATATATCACAATTAGAGCATAATAATAATAATTTTCAATTTCCAGAGGATAATTGTTATTATAATCCCGAGGAAAATAATTTTAATATTTCAGAAGAGAGTTATCCTGAACAACATTATTTTAATTCTGAGCAAAACTATTATGTCCCTGAAGGTAATTATTATGTCGAGGAAAATCAGGATTTTCACGAAGGTCTGGATCTACGCAGCAAAATATAATAGAATTTAATCATGTAAAATCTTATTTACCATATTTTGAGACAGAAAACCCTAAATTAAAAATATTAATAGACACTGGTAGTCAACGTTCATTTATAACACCAACAGCGCAAAAATTATATTTTCCTGAATGTTATTATCCGGAAAAATTTACAGTTAGGACTTCACATGGAATAACATCTCACAATGGCGTAATAGAAACTCCATTTTGGTGTAGATATTTTGGAGAAGATAAAGGGCCTTTAAAATTTTATATTTATGCATTTAGCGATAAATATGACATTCTAATGGGCACGGAAATGATTGAGCAAATTAATGCGGTGATAAATTTAAAAGAACGAAAGTTAAGTATGCCTGATCGGGAAATACTTATTTTTCATATGACTAACAATGATAATTTAAATATACAAGAACTTTGCGACACATATCAGGATTTATTTACTGAAAGTGTAACTAATAGTGCGACTACAAAAATTAGGCATCATATTAATTTAATAAATGAAGAACCTATTTATCAACGACCATTTAGATTACCTCAAATTCAACAGGAAGAAATAAAGAAACAAATTAGTACATTATTAAATCAAAACATTATTCGTCCTTCTGAATCACCTTGGGCATCCCCTGTGCATATTATACCAAAAAAGTTAGATCAATCTGGTATTCAAAAATGGAGAATGGTTATAGACTATAGGAAATTAAACGAAAAAACAAAATCAGATAAATTTCCATTACCTAACATAGAAGAGTTATTTTCTAAATTACAAGGCAATAGGTATTTTACTACTTTAGATTTAACCTCAGGCTATCATCAAATAAAAATGGATGAAGCTTCTATTGAAAAAACTGCATTTAGTACACCTAACGGTCATTATGAATTTTTAAGAATGCCATTTGGATTAAAAAATGCACCGGCCACATTTCAAAGAATGATGAATAATGTATTACATCACGAAATTTCTAATAATATATGTCTTGTTTATTTAGATGACATCATTATTTATTCCAAAACAAAACAAGAACATATAAATAGATTGCAACAAGTATTTGAAGCATTAAGAAAAGCTAATCTTAAAGTAAATAAAAATAAATGTGTTTTTATGGAAGAGGAAATCGAATTTTTGGGTCATGTTTTAAATAAAGATGGTTTAAAACCAAATCAAAAAAAAATTGAGGCTATAAAAAAATTTCCAATCCCAAAAACTTTAAAAGAAATTAGAGCATTTTTAGGATTAATAGGATATTATAGAAAATTTGTTCCAAATTTAAGTAAAATCGTAAAACCTCTCACGGAAGCCACAAAAAAGAATGCCATCATAGATATAAATCAAAAAAGTTATATTGAAGCAGTACAAACCTGTAAACGATTGTTAACTAACGCGCCTATTTTAGCTTTTCCCGATTTTAATAAAACTTTTGTTATTACAACCGATGCGTCTGACATAGCTTTAGGAGCCGTTTTAAGTCAAGACAGTCACCCAATAGCTTATGCGTCTAGGACTTTAAGTATGACAGAACAAAAATATAATACAACTGAAAAGGAATTATTAGGAATACTTTGGGCTGTAACCCAATTTCGTCCTTATATTTATGGCAGAAAATTTACATTACGTACAGACCATCAAGCTTTAATATGGTTAGCGAAATTAAAGGAACCTAATCAGAGATTAACTAGATGGAAATTAAAATTGCAGGATTATGATTTTAATATAGAACATGTAAAAGGGAAAGATAATTATGTAGCTGACGCATTAAGTCGCGTAGAGATTCATCACACGGATAGTGACTCGTTAGCAGTAAATTTAGAAGAAGATTTAGCGTTAACAGACTCTAATGTTAGTAATTCTAGAACCGAATCCGTTATAAATTTCGGACAGTCAACTAATTCGAATGTTAGTCAACAAGGTACTTTACATTCTAACCAGGAAGATAGTGATGAAGGAATTCCAATCGTAAATTCATATCCACCAAAAAGATTACGACGTGTTATATTTGAGTATGCCCCGTATAAAAAAGCTAATAGAGAAAATGGTATTTGGTATTTTTATATTCCACCTGATGACGAGGAAAATACAATAAAACAATTTATGTTAGAATATTTACCTCAGGAAAAATATGCTTTTATAATTCCTAATGATGAATTATACTACAAAGTTTCGGAAACATATCGTAAATATTTTGATCACTCTAAATTTAAGCCAGTTAGATTCACAAAAAATCTTGTGGAAATATTTGAAAAAGAAGAACAATTACAGTTAATTAAAAATTATCATTTAAAGGATAATAGACACCCTGGAATAGAAAGTTTATATAAGCAATTAAAAGAAAAATATTATTGGGAAAATATGAGAAAACAAATTAAAAAATTCATACTTCAATGTGAACCTTGCCAAAAAGAAAAATATAATCGACATCCAAACGTAACCTTAGCTACTGAAACTGAAACACCCTTTGAACCGATGGATATTTGGCATATAGATTTCATGTCTTTAGAAGGACAATGGTATTTAACAATAATAGATAAGTTTTCTAAATATGCTATAGTGAAACCAACTGAAAAGAGTAAAGTTTGTGACACTTTATTAGAAATATTTTCATTGATTGGATCACCTAAGAAAATAATACATGATGGTGAACAATCATTTTGTAGTGAAATAATAACTGAATTATTTCAAACTTATAATATTACTAACCACACAACTTCCCCCCAGCATCATAAATCTAATTCAGATGTAGAGAGATTGCATAGTACTATTCAAGAATTATTCAGATTACAAAGAGACACAGACTTTGACCAAAATCAAAAGATTTATTTTATTACACATGCTTATAATAATACGAGACATAGTGCTATAGAAATGACTCCTTTTGAAGTGCATTTTGGTAGGAAACCTAAACTTCAAAATTTTGATAGTCTTAGAGTAATAATTCAAAATTATACAACTCAGCAAAAGGAATTCGTAACCCAATTAAATAAAAATATTCATGATTTACTACAGAAACAAAAACAAAGTCGTAATGAACGAATAAACAAAAGGATTCGTCCCTCAAAATCTTTTAAAATAGGAGATAAGGTATACTTAAAGAATAGTAGAGCAGAACGACATAAAACAAATGCTAGGTATATAGGTCCCTATAATATATTAGCTTGTGAACCTCACAATAAGTATAAACTAAGTAATGGCAGAATTTATCATGAAGAAGAACTTATTGTTACAGAATCTTCGTCATCTTCGGATATCAGTTCCGAAAATTAGATTCAAATGAACATATAATATTAGTGGAAATGCAATCCACCCGTATTGTTGAAGGGAAGTGGACGATTATTCATAAGTTAGAGATAAGTCCTATACTAAGTTATACCAAGAAATTAAAGGATACTGTTAGTAATGTTATATCAAAATATAAAGTAGATGATGTAAAGCACATTTATAATCGCATTAATATTATATTAGATCATGTAACCGAAATATGTAATCATTTAAATATACAGAATAGAGTTAAGAGAGGATTGATTAATGGTCTAGGTTCAATTATAAAGTCTATTACAGGAAATTTAGATCAAGAAGATCTTAATAATATTCAAAGAAATTTAGAAATTTTTAGAATAGCATATAATAAACAAATATCTGTAACTGATGAAACTTTAGAAGTGTATAATCGCCAAATTAAGAAAATTACTGATATTCAAAAGTTGTTAGATAAGCAATATACTGATGGAATTAATAGTAAAGCTCATCAAAAAGTTGCTTTAGAAATATTATTACAAGCTCAAACATTGCAAGATATTGCTGAAAGATTGTCAACAGCTATTACTTTTGCTGAACATCATATGTATCATTATAGTATAATTCAGTCTCATATTTTGCAAGATACTCTTAGTAAAATTAATAAAAATGTAATGATTTCTAATAATATAAATGATATTGAACCTTTTATTTATGTAAAATGTAAAATTATTAGTCATGTTGTGTATTTTATATTAGAAATACCTTTAGTTAAGCCACAGATATATAATACTAGAAAAATTGTTCCCATTATCCAGAATTATCCTACCTGTACCTATCCTATAATGCGAAAGGTAACTTTAGCGTACACAGAATGGGAAACATACGAAGTGGAAGATTGCACCATACAACGTGAATTAATTTGTAAACAAAGCATTCGACAAACATCAACTTGTGAAACGGAATTCCTATGGAAGAAGTCTACAGAAAAATGTTCTATTGTACTTATTAAATGCCCAGCAGAAGAGCTATTAGAAATATCATCAAATACGATCTTCATGTATTTCAATAAAACTACCGAAATAAAAATTAGTTGCGACAAGACTGAAGAAACATTTTGGATAAGAGGATCTTATTTACTTACAGGAAATAATTGTGAAGTTAATATTTCAGGCATATTGAGATTTCGTACTCAAGAGACATCTGATAAAGTTATTATAACTAATTTGGAAATAAATCAAACTGAAGATATCCCTGAAATCGAGTTAAATTATGATCCAATAAAAATTTCAGCAAAAATAAGGCAACTTAAGCAAATGGATAAGTTCGCAATACAAGATAAACATAATATTATTCAATTTATTTGGACATCAAGCATAACTTTACTTCTTGTTGTTATAATATTATTTGAATTTCTCCGATCCAAGGTTTGGAAGAAACCATGGACTTCGAAATTAAGAGGGGACAGTCAAGTAGCTTCGAACAATGAACACATTAAAAATAGTAAACATCTTACCGTCTCCGGCGAACTCATTGAAAACAGACAAAACATGGAAACAATGGTATCTTCAATTACTCCATGGACTTCGAGGAACGAGTCGATAGTCGCTAAGCCCATAAGGAAGGGGCAAATCGTATAAAACGGCCATCCACCAAACCAAGACGATTATTCTCTACTTATCACTCCTAGAGTTAACTAGTTAATTTAGTTTTAAATAAAATAATGTAATTTAAATTTAAATTACTTAAATAAATATTTTTTTAAGAAAGTCTGAGTTCGGGTTATTTTGACTCGTGTGTGAACATTAATAATTATTAATAAAATCAATTTGTTGCCAGTAGTGAGGTAATTTGCCACAAATATAGGGAAGTCCCGGAATATAGTAAATATTTATTATTAATATTATACTTACTGAATTTTGACCTTCAATAATTTTTTTAAATAATAATTATCCTACTAATATTATAAATGTGAAAGTGTGGATGTTTGGATGTTTAGATGTTTGGATGTTTGGATGTTTGTATGTTTGGATGTTTGTTACTCAATCACGCCGCAACTACTAAACCGATTTGGCTGAAATTTTGAATGGAGATAGAATATGCCCTGACTTAAAACATAGGCTACTTTTTATCCTGGAAAAATTCACAGTTCCCACGGGATTTTGAAAAACCCGAAATCTATAGCTACAGCTATAGGTAGATTAATATAGAGAACTTCCTTGATAGTAGGTATAAAGGTTGGAAAAGGGAGCGGGAACGGGAGCCGGAAATCCACGATTCCCTCGGGATTTGTTTAAAACCGAAATTCACGCGGGCGAAGCCGCGGGCATTTCCTAGTTCTAAATAATTATGATTATAAATATAAATTATATAAAAAAAAATTAAAAATAAATTTTCTAATTAGTTTATAATTATTATTAATACTTAATTAATGTAGATTTCCAACGGATCCAATACTAAGACATCGCTGGACAGCTGTCATCAGAAGGACACGACATGACGACTGTTGGAAACGTATTATAAAAGTATTTGACTAAATCAAGAAATAATTTTTATTTAGTATCTAGTGTTACGAATTTGCAGCGCCACCTACCGGATTCAATTAGGTTATGAATCTGAACTCCCCAGGGACAAGAAACTTACAAAATTTCAACAAAATTTGTTCGTAATAAAAAAAATCCTAGAACATGACTGCAGCACCACCTACAGGGTCCAATTGTAGATACAAACTATCTTCTTACCCACACAAACACACACCAAAAATTCCATCATAATCGGTCCAGCCGATATTTAAATAATGAGGTAGATACCTAATGAATATTCTGTAATCAAGTAATTACTAATGCTGTTTCCATGGCAAACTATTGATTTACATTAAACAAACAGTTTTACACACACGTAGATTAAAGATAAATAATTAATAAAAACAAAATTTTATCCTACACCATACTTGATTTATCTATAAAAATTGTGCAATTGTCCAAATAACCGGTATCCCTAGGCGCGCACACATATGCGATTCGAGGTTGTATCGTACACGGCGCGATTACCGAGGTCACGCACACATAGCCAGTAGGCGCGGCCGTCTTGACGAGTAATAATATTTCGCGTTGCTCCCTCTTGGGAACTCTTTGGTATAAATTAAAAATTTCAAAAACCCCCGACATTCGCCATTTTGCCGTCGCGGCCATCTTGGATTTGCATAGTATTATTCTACTAGTCAAGCCCTTTCATTTGATACCCATATTAAGGGAGTTGTGAATAAATATGTAATCCGCCATTTTGTAGCGGCGGCCATCTTGGATCGATTTTCATAAAACATAGCTAACAACACTCTCGACTAATTCACCTTTCAAACAAAAAAAAACTGCATTCAAATCTGTCCACCCGTTTGAGCGCCACAGGGAAACAGACAGACACACATACACACACACATACAGACACATCAAACTTATAACACCCCATCGTTTTTGCGGCGGGGGTTAAAAATTACTCCAACAAACACAATTAATATAGGCTACCAACATAGTCGAGTATTTTGTGTAATTAATATGAAAATTGCTCGATCAAATTATGGAAATTAGTGTTGTATTATTGGTATGGATTTATAGAGGACGGAGGGAATAATAATGATTCGTATACATATTTTTTGGAAGGTTAGCAGTTCACGTCTCGTTGATCTCAACAAATTGGATGTTTAAGAATATTATTTAACTAGCTGATGCCCGCGACTTCATCCGCGTGGATTTTTTTTTATATTGCGAGATAGGCTCACGCTTGACGACAATCATGCCTGAACAGCAATGATGAGGTCTAAGTTGGTGGATATAGGTTTTTTAAAAATCCCGTTCGAACTCTTTGATTTTCCGGGATAAAAAGTAGCATATGTGTTAATTCAGGGTATAATCTATCTCCATTCCAAATTTCAGCCAAATCCATTCAGTAGTTTTTGCGTGATTGAGTAACAAACATCCACACTTTCACATTTATTATATTAGTAGGAAGTCGGATAATTGTTTATTGATTGCTTTATAAAGCACAACGTACAATTACATCAAATGGGTCATAGGGAGCCACTGGATATAAGTGGCACAAGACAGCGGTGTGTCAAAATCCTTATAAGGGATTAGCCGTCTTTTTTCCAAGATTAGACAACAAATAAATAAAACATACCCGATCAGAAGGTAATGCAAAATATGAAAAAGGGGAAAATCTGCTACAGTATCAGTATATATTAGTATCAGTAGTTTTTTATAGGTTTACTACAAAAACTGAAAAATATACGCAAAATATTCGATCTGTTTGGTGTTTGGAATATATATGATATCTACATGGTATCTCAAAAACCATACAAAAATCCACCCAGTGACTCTCAATTTACAAAAACGAGATACGCCAGATTCTGTCTGTATTTTATGAAAAGAAGAGATATCGGAAAATAATCCAAATTAATAGCCACTGCATTAATGCGGGCGATCCATTTATTCCATTGATTAACGACGTCAATAGCCGATACACGGGATATTAATTTACGAGTATGTTCATAACTATTGGATGCACACAAATTGATTAGCATACGATGATACGAACAGAGTTCTGAGTGTTAAGTTATTTTCAAGTGAACTAAATTAAATACATAATTATATATATAGTTTGTAAATTTATGATACATAATTGTAATTATAATAATTTATACTTTATAAAAATTAAATGAATTAAAGTAAATTTTATAAATATTTGCATGCCAGAAAAGGCTAATTAGAACAGAGGTATAGATTTAGTAGGTAAGTATAAATACCGTACCCCTCCTGTCTAACAAAGCTCGCTTTCATCCTAGACTGTAACCTTCATCAATTTATTATCAATTAAAAAAAACATTCCAGTCTAAGTGAATTTTACAATAGAGAACATGTTTATAGTAGAGCACGGAAAAAATACACAAGGGAGGCAAACCATTCCATCAGGAAGGCTTTAGTTTCCTCGGCTGTTTTAAAAGAGTTTAAAGAGTATTGTTCTCTCTAACTTTGAGGTGTGCCGTTGTTTGGAGCTGGTACAAGGTTTTTTGTCGTTTTCTTTTTAGACGATTAAAAATGGAACGAGTCTAATTGTGTGAAAATATAACGCCCGCCGTCAAATGAAAAAGTATTGCCTTTTGCTTTTTTTTGCCTTTATTTTATTATCTCGTTAATATATAACTAGCTTTATTATATTATATATAATAACTTTATTATATAACTAGCTGATGCCCACCACTTCGTCCACGTGGATTTAGGTTTTAAAAATATCTTGGGAACTCTAATTTTCCGGGCTAAAAAGTAGCATATGTCCTTCTCCAAGGTCTACCTATAGTCTATCTCTGTAACACGTCAAAATTAGCTCAGTGGTTCAGGCGTGAAAGCGTGACATACAGACGGACAGAATTACATTCGCATTTATAATATTAATAAAGTATGCATGGATTGAAACACCAAGTGCGTGAGCATGTACTGTGCGTAGATGGAGCTACGATCCTCAGCATTGAGGAATAGAAGACAGAGAGAGAAAGATAGAGAGAGATGTGAATATAAATGTCAATACAATGACGTATACCCCTTTTCCTGTACCCTTCTGCACTGTGTAGTTACATTCCCCCAGTAACAAATGCTTAGCTCAAACTTTATTGAATAGTATCCCGGCGGGAGCTTTGAGGTAACTTGTGACAGTTGAAACTGAGTCGATAAGCCTTGTATACTGCATGGGGAGACGACGGTTGATTCTAAAAGTTAGTGCTTTTACACAATATTGAGATTTTTTTGAAGTCCATCCACGAAACTTTTTATTTTTAATCGCTCTGATTGAACATTATTTGGGTGATTCATATGTAATGAAACTGAAAAACAATAATAAAACTTAAATAAAACCGGTCAAGTGCGAGTCAGACTCGCACACCGAGGGTTCCGTACTCCAGAAGTATGAGTACAATCTGTTTTTCATTAGTTTGTCTTAAAAGGTAAGGTGCTAATTAAGCTAGGCCTCTAAATTGTATGAGCACTCATACAACTCAGAGGTCTATCTTAATTGGCTCAATTATGTATGTTTTTTAAATTTTTCCTTTATTTGTGCTGTAAGACCTGGCTCTTTGCCAAATTTCGTAATTCTAGGTCAATTGGAACTACCATTTAGGTTTTCGACCCAAAACCTATAGGGTACTTCTGGTTGACCTAGATTTGTCAATTTTGGTCAAAAGCAAGGTCTTACAGATCAAGTAAAGAGAAAATTCCGAAAAATAAAAAGTTGAAAATTAAGGTAAATTTTGGTACTTACAAGATTTCGTGAAATCTAAATTTGCCCATATCTTTTTGTTGTGTAGACTCAGGACCTTAATTTTTATACACCTAATAGGGACCATAGACCTTAGTATCTGGTATAAATTTCAACTTGCTAGGTCCACCCGTTCCTGAGAAAATCGGTGGTGACACACGGACATACGGACAGACAGACGGACAGACGGACAAGAAAGTGATCTTATAAGGGTTCCTTTTTTTACCTTTTGAGGTACGGAACCCTAAAAAATACTTAGAGCTTCCCAATTTTGTAAAAACTTTTTTGCTTTAAGTAACCTGTGATAGGTTTAAACATTTTACATGATTTTCGAGCTACTGAAAATATTTTTATTATCTGTTTGCTTTAAATTTTCATTCAGACCTGTTTTTTAATAATATATCAGTTTTTAGGGTTCCGTACCCGAAGGGTAAAAAACGGAGCCCTATTAATGTCACTCGGCTGTCTGTCCGTCTGTCCGCCGGTCACAGGTCTCTAGCTCGCAGACGAAATGAGTTACAAACCTGAAATTTTGGTATTTAGTGTAAAACGTTAACCCAAAATCAAATATTGAATTAGAAATTGAATTAAATTATTTTTCAGGGGGGCTCCCATACATGAAAAAGGAGCCGGAAAAAAAAATTTTTCTTTACCCTAGCTTGTGGGGTATCATTGTTTAGAGCTCATTAAGTAGAGTACAAATATATATTTTTTTAATTTTTATCTCAAATAATAAGGGAATGGGAGGCCATCAAATTTGTCAGTTTTAGACCATTTTTGTGACGGGGGCTATCTCAAAAACTAAACTAGTTGGGAATATGATATTTCAGTATATTATGTACTATATGCTCTATTTAAACAACAAATACTGAAAACAACGATTTATTAAATAGTTTATAAGCTGTGACCAAAATAAACGAACATTTTTTTGGGTTTTTCTTTCACGGTTTGTTGCGATGTCTAGCTCGGAAATTAAATATTTCTTAGACCCAAAATATTATATTGTTCATAATTATGTACGGAACCCTGAAAGAGCGAGGCCCGACTCGCACTTGGCTGATTTTTGTACAACTATTTTCATTTTATAGTTATCATATTATCGACGGTGTGATCTGAGTTTCAGTACGTGAGACGAAACTGGCGTGTTATTCTAGTGCACCTCATCCGTCACCGCTTCCTCCGAAATTACTGCGTACTTCTTAAGTAGTATTTGAGAAGCCTCCACTTGAGGTAATCTGATCAAACTGGGGCTGCTCAAATAGAGTTGTCTATTCAACCATCACTAAAATATAGTTTAGCAAAATCCTTATGAAGCGATGTTCTTAAGGTCAGTTTGCTCCCAAGCTGGTCTTTAGATACCACGCGTCATATAAGGCTTCAACAAATTGCTGGCTCTAACGTATACATGAAACTGTTCTGTGTAATGTTCCCTTAACTTACTGTCAAGTTGCCAATAAATTATCTAATTACTTACCTACGGGTATACAGCTTCTAGTTGCTAATACTCAGCTCTAACTTTAATCAATATAATCCCGCTGGAGGCTTCAAGGCAAGTTTTGACGGGTGAATCAAGAGAAGTCGATAAGCCTTCTCTAGGGGAAAGACAACCGGAACTGAAATGCAGCCAATCGGTTTAGCGTTTCTATTATTATGTTGCATAGAAACTACTTAGTACTACTACTAAACTAAATAGATAATTTCACTATAGAGTGTGCAATATTCCGCAAAATGGCTTAATCCTGATTGACGTAAAAGAACACCAGTCGAGGTTTTTTTATTAGTATCTAAATTGGCACTGGGCTTGATTTTTCGCTATCTGTCAATAATATATCCATCATAGTCATGTAATGCAACTTTGCTGGTAAAGTAACAAGAGTAATAGAGATAGATTTATGTTTACTTGAAATATTAATTTGTTACGCTTAGGTATTTTTAATTTATGCAACACCATTTAGGTGTGTATAATAGATGTAATTACTCGTACTATATTTCAAAGAAATTATTTCACCCACATTTATATCGTCTTCTCATTGTTTCGTGTTTACTTGTTTCGTTCTATTAAATATGTCAAAAGAGCAAAGCTTGGCGTTCAAGTATGATTTAGCCAAAGAAATAATGGATTTAGCTTTATAACGTTTTAATTCTTATCAGAAAAAATAATAATACTAATAGACCTTGTTGCATAGATCTATACTAATAAATAAAATTGAAGTGTCTGTCTGTAATATCGAAATAACTACCTCATATTAAGCTCATATGGTTATTTGAACGCTACCATAACCGAATCACACGTTTTTAAAATTTTTGTCTGTCTGTCTGTCTGTCTGTCTGTCTGTCTGTCTGTCTGTCTGTCTGTTTGAACGGGCTAATCTTCGGAACGGTTGAACCGATTTTGACGGGACCTTCACATACAAGTAGAGAATTAACCAGGGAGTAACATAGGCTACTTTTTTAACCGACTTTCAAAAAAGGAGGAGTTGTGTTTTTCTACCTATGTATACCGATATCTCTGAGATTTCTGAACCGATTTGCGTATTTTTTTTTTTAATCGATAGAGAAACATTGCGACCCTGTTCTATAAAAAATTTGGATTCCAACTCCTCAATCCTGATGCTGTAGGGGACCTAATCCCCAAAACTAATGGGTTTTAGAAACTTTCGGTTATTTAAATTGATATTGGGGGTACCAATTAAAGACTTTATCGTTGAATGAACTCGAATAGGTACATATCCAACTCCTCAACCCTGATGCTGTAAGGAATTGTATTCCGAAATCGTGGGGATCCCACGGGAATCGTGGGGATTTTTCCGTTTTGGGGACGGGTTTCTACAGATAAGCTACTTTTTGTTCTGGAAAATCAAAAGTTCCCACGGGATTTTTAAAAACCTAAATCCACACGGGCGAAGCCGTGGGCATCATCTAGTATATAAATATAAAGCACATTACTTACTAGCAGAATTTTTTCATTAATAATCATAATACTGACATTACCAGGAAGAACCCTTTTTATTGTAATAATTATGCACACTGCGCATACTCAAAAGTGTTTCCACATTAATTAATAAAAACAAAACGCAGGCGATCAATAGCAATTTCAAAATGGCGTAGTGTTTCGAAATGAATGATCCAATATAACTCTTAATCGTAGTACGCCGACCAACAATACTCTATTGTCTCATCTCTTGATATACACTCAGCTCTTAGTTACCATTCGGCAAAACAAGGTGCGTCCTTTATATTTTTTTTTATTCGTATCAAATTGAGTTAAAAAGTTAAACCTTGTAGCATCACTTAACGTCCTAAAATACGCTTGATTTAGATGTAGCTATTCCGCTCTCGACGAATTAAACAATAATGTCGTTAGAGCAGAGGCAGGCATCAACACGAGTTTACCGCGTCCCATGTTTATAACTAACTAAAAAGCTATACTTGCTCTATAAAGAATACATTATATTTATCGTCTTTGAGAAAAGGAAGATATGTAACGTTTTTATATTGCGTCTATGAAAAATGCAAGGCTCGGTGCAAATTGCATGCCACCAAACGATCGAGATAGAGCGATACGCTTATGGTCGGTAATGTGAGCGAGATAAGCAGCAGTTTCTTGATCTTACGCTGTATATAACATCGTCAATCATCATTCTGCATATACCCTACATACTTAGGACCAGAATACACTAAATATCACTGTATATGCTACAGTCAATGAGTATTAAATATGATAGGTAGTTATATGATATTTTATTAAAATGAGAGAAAAGTTTTCAGTGTTCAAGTAACTCCAGAAACAGAACACAGTTTCACCGTTATGTTGTTCATGGACTGCAATTATGTTCGCTACGGGAGTCGAGTGAATGACAGCAAAATACAGGGAAATAAATTCACAGGACTTTTATCGTAATATTTTTATAATGAGCCTACCGTTTCACTGAGACAATTCCTGAGGTAAGCGGTGCTTTGCGAGAGGAGTGACGATTGGGTGGCGGGAGGGGTAACAGAAGAGCTATCGCAATAAATTAAGTACGATTTCTTTACGTTCGTTCCTTTGGCTTTTCCGTAGCTTAAAACAAAATATAGTCCTTATATAGGGAGGCACGGAGGTTATGCCGGACTCTGCCTTACTAAAACCTCACAATGTTTCACGCACCGCATCGCCATGGTAGCTGGGAAATGGAAGCGTTCGCGTTATCCTCGACCGTGATTAAGATAACCTCCCTGGATGACAGCGCGGCTCCCCCTGCGCCCCGCGCAGCGATTTGTTCATTCATAAGTTCATTGATAAATTCATTGATAAATCGGCTGCCCTAGTGATAAACAAAGTAACTACATTCAGAACAATTTTACAGGACAAGCATAAACATTGAAACTCTTATTTGAAGGCAACCTTTCTACAAAATACCTACTTATTTATCTCTGTAATAAATTGCAAAATAATATATTTTAACTTATAAATAAAAGTATTTATTCCTAACTCCTTCGCTTTTAATTTTGTTTAAAATTAAACATATGGTTTTTCTAATTGCAAATAAAATACAAAAAAATTAATGTTTCAACTTTTAAAAGATGTTAAGTCATTTACTTCGTTTGTATATTGCTTGATAATTTCTTCCAAAAATAATTTTTCAATTTATTACAAAGAGTTTACTATGTTATTCAGATACAAATAGTTACCCCAAAAATTAATGTTCAAATGCGCGTGTGCGTGTGTGTTTGTGTGTGTGCGATATTGTGATTGTGATATTGGACTAATAAAATTGTCCCCCCCCCATTTGCTTTAATGGGCACCCGGGCCCTCCCCAAATAACTCAAATAACTATTTTTATTATTTTTTATGTAATCACCGGCTTTAGGCCGTAATTCTGAATGTTATTCTACATATTATCGGTGAATTTGAAGTAATTCTGTTCATTAAATCAGAAGTTATAAGGCTGTGACAGTCAGACGGACAAAGCATATCCAACCTAGTTCACTCAGAGACTTAAGTTAGAGCTTATTACAACTCAAGAATCTATACCATATCTATACTTACCTACTAATAATATAAATGCGAAAGTATGTCTGTCTACTAAGTCTTCACGCACCAACTGTTCAACCGATCTTAACGAGGTATAAAGATAAGTTTCATTTTTGGAAAGGACATAAGCTACTTTTTTATCCTGGTAAAACTAGAATTTCAAAAACCTAAATACACGCGGACGGAGTCGTGGGCATCAATCAACTATGTTTATCTTGTAAAGTTATAATTTACAGTATTGTGTCTATTTTTAGTTATATTCCTGTAAAGTAATGTCCCTATTAGTTAATTATGTACGTAGGTATCTAAAATTCTGCACCTACCTTCAGTAGAAACATTTTAAAATAGTAAGTAACCGATAACAATTAAAAAGATTATTTATAAGTACATAAAGTAATACCCTAAATTCCAGTCTCAGTGTGCAGTTATTTGTTTAGGCAATTCAAATTTCAGTTAACGGTTCAAGTTATTTGAAATATTAAACTGTGGACACTGTGGTAAAAAACTACTCGACATAAAACTTTTGTTAATGCAAAACAGTCAATTACTTTGTCTTACACTAGGGCAGTCGAAATCTGTCATATTGAAAAGTCACTTTGAAACTTCAAAGTTCATTGTTTACATCGTTACGAAAATTTTGTGAAATACATAGCAGTAACCAGTTCTTATGTGATAAAAAGTTGTGCTAGAAAAATTGTTATGGTAGTGCGTTCGTTTTGTGCTCAAGAATGTGAGAGAAAAGGACAAATATCTCTAAATTATATATCATAATAATAAATATGAGGCTGACGCAATGTCAAGTAAGTGTTGTCAGCTTCATGTGAAAAATTTCCATACCCATTGAAGCCATCACGCATCGTCAGATATTGGTTAAAACGGCCTCTCAATTATTATAAAAAATACTAAGTAAGTATAATGTGGACCAATAATTTCAAGACAACATTTTTAATTATTTCGTTGGCGTTTCGAAACAAAAATATTAAATCTGGTGCAAGATGCTTTTCAAGCTGTAACGGAGGCTACGTGAAGTCACATTGTACTTATGTTCACGTTTAGAGATTGCAGAATGACGACGATGAATTAGTGAATTATAATATAGTTATTGATAGCGACAGTGACACATCTTCTGACAGCAATGCATTGAAATTTTAAGATATAGAAGAACACGTCTCGACGAATCCTAATAGTTTTTTTATCTTTGTTTTATTCCATCTCCTAACATCTCCATGCCGTACTAATCTAAACGTCTGGTTTTTTTACCCGACTACGGCAAAGCCAAAAGGAAGGGTTATGATTTTAGCAGTCTATGTATTTACGTATGTATATATTTATGTATGTATGTTTGTAACCGATTTTTGTATGAGATTCTGTGTGTACTAATGTAGCGCCTAAACTGCTGGACCGATTTTGATGAATGAGGTGTCTATTGATTCGTTGTTATGATCAGGGTGACATAGGCTACATTTTATTTACGAAAAAAATGAAGTCAGACGAGAAGTCAGCTTTGCGCGGCTTTCTAGATTTTTAACCCCCGACGCATAAACGACGGGGTGTTATAAGTTTGACGTGTCTGTGTGTGTGTGTGTGTGTGTGTCTGTCTGTTCCCCTGTGGCGCTCAAACGGGTGGACCGATTTAAATGCGGTTTTTTTTTTGTTTGAAAGGTGAATTAGTCGAGAGTGTTGTTAGCTATGTTTGATGAAAATCGATCCAAGATGGCCGCCGCTACAAATTGGTGGATTACATATTTTTTCACAACTCCCTTAATATGGGTATCAAATGAAAGGGCTTGACTAGTAGAATAGCATTATATGTATAAATCCAAGATGGCTGCCGCCACAAAATGGCGAATGTCGGGGGTTTTTTAAATTTTTAATTTATACTTGTAAAATTAGTTTCGGATAGGAATAACAGATGGCACCACTAGCTGCTTGCCCCGCGCTTTTGCCTACTAAATTTTATTAAGCGTTGTCGGGTTTTAGTTCACGAACTTTACTTGTATTTAGTAGATGTATTAAATAAATTATTTTATTATGAGTATAATATGTATAAAATTTAAAAAATGGGGTATAAATTATATTTAATAACGTATCTTCTTCTTTCTTGGTTATGGAAAATCTTTTTTCCATATCCTGAAACGTACCTACTTAACTTTAAATGTATAGTGCTAACTACTACTACTATAGAAAAGTATTGAGCAAACTTAAAGAGATCAAGATGAAAGACTAAATTGCGATTACGCAAATAATAGAATAATTATGATAATTAAAATTATTATAATTATAAAATTTCTTTTTCCCTAATTTAGTGTCATGTCCTTACAGTAGCAATACACACACACACACACTCACAGTGGCGCAAAGCCGCGCCAAAAATGCTTGTCATACATTATAGTACGAGCACATCCATTGATTATTAATTTATCAATGAGAATTTCCTCCCGTCCCGCTTCCCGCAGACCATGGGAGAGCCAAGTATATAACGGTTTTGCTATAGCGCTACCTAGTCAATTTCCGAAGCCCCCGTGTAAGTTTTTAAGTTGACGTGAGTTTAGCTAACGTGACATGAGATAAATCTTTCCTTTATTATCCTCCTATAGACGAGAAAACATCTTGATTTGACATTACGATAAACCAAGATTAACGTAACTCAACTGCCCCGTTTCATAACATGTCATCATGTCATGATCAACCCATTTCCGGCTCACTACAGAGCACGGGTCTCCTCTCAGAGTGAGAAGGGTTTTGGCCATAGTCTACCACGCTGGCCAAGCGGATTGGTAGACTTCACACACCTTTGAGAACGTTATGGAGAACTCTTAGGCATGCAGGTTTCCTTTCATAACACAAAAATATATTCAGGGTCCAGGGTAAGTGTAACTTTTCATCTTAACTGGTAACATCGTCGTGGTCATAAAATTTTACTAATTAATTATTCTGTAAAAAAACTACGAAGATTAGTTTCTATAGGATCAGTACTTTGTGCAAGGAATGAACTAAGAGTCATATTGTGTAAAGGGACAGACTTGGCCCAACAAATAGCTATTGTTTAAAGCGCTCCGTGGTTTCGCTTTCCGCTAATGGCTGTATTATTTGTTTGAAGTGAGTCCCGTTGGATAACAGCCGCTTTGAGGGGTTGAATCAATTTCTTTGGGACACTGAAGTATTAGTAATTAAACGTTAGGGAGTTGTTTAGTACTTATGCTATGTTGGGAAGTCTATAAACGTCCACTTTCTGTAATCAATCTATCCCTACAGTTTCTGAGAAATAATATCTTATCGAAAGATTACATAATAGACTAGCTGATGCTCGCGACTTCGCCCGCGTGGATTCATACAAACTTCCATCCTCTATTTAACTCAGTTGCGGATGTCCGAAATTCCTGAAACACCTAATTCTTTATTTTTAACCGACAATATAAATACCGATTTTCATGGATAGGTATAACTTGAAAAATTTCAATACAAACTTTCATACAAACTTTCAACCCCTATTGAACCCCATTAGGGGTGGAATTTGCAATAAGCCTTTCTTAGTGTGCACCTACGTCATAAAAGGAAGCTACTGTGAAAATTTCAAGTTTCTAGCTTCAGTGGTTTAGGCTGTGCGTTGATGATCAGTCAGTCAGTCAGTCAGGACAAGCTACTTTATATTATTATAGATAGATAGATTGAATATCGAAAAGGGATGTAGGTCCGTAGGCCCAGTGAGTCTAGACTTGTCAGCTATAATGCGATGATCTCACTTACCTTTTCATTTTTGACACGCACATGAGGATGAAAGTCAAAATACACATTTTGACTTTCATCCCCTCTTCCAAGGGAACTGTGCTGAATTTCGGGATAAGAAGTATCCTATATGCTATTATGTAGTATGAACTTAAATCATGCCAAGTTTCATTTCAATCCATTCAGTAGTTTTTGCGTAATACATGCACAAACATACAGACAAACAGACAAAATTTTCAAAAACAGCTTTTTTACGTTTTATTACTTATCCCTTACGTCACTCACTTATTTTTTTGTAAATATCTTTAATGGACAGGCACAGAAAGTCTATGGTTTTAATCTATGTATAGACTAAGCACCTGCCGAGTGCACGCCTGCCTCACTGCATCTTTGTCTGTCAAATGAAATTGCGCGCGCAACACTTTTCTGTCACTTTCAACACTCGCACCGAACATTTTATATCTTAAAATCCAGGCAACCATGATTTAGCACCACTTTTGACCAGGCAACCAAATACGGTTCGATTAAGAATAAAATAATCTTCCATTTGACATATAATTCGTTTAAATAACAGATGAGGGTAGAAATTTCTAAGGTGGGATCTCCTACTAATATATTACGTACCGAGAGGAAGCTTCATACAAACGGCCCGCTGTAGGTACACTCACACATGAGCTCTCACCGATGGTTCACGAACGTTAGCGTCTGACCTCCTACCGGCTCAGTTGGATGACAAACGTGTTCTATGTGTGCGTGTACTTACAGCGGGCCGCTTGTATGATATTATTATATATTATGATATTGATACCTACTCATGTGTTCAAACGTTGTCCATCCGTTTTCCTTGAGACATCTCTCATCTCTTTTGACACTGGAAACGCGAGCGTAGATGGAACATTGTTCTCAGGTACCGAGACCGCACCTTACTTCGCCATTCTTCGAACACACAAGGGAGCACTTAGGCATTAAGATTTCAAGTAAGTTGACTAAGTTTGCGTGTCCTAGAATGTTATACCGCTCAGTGGCAGTTATCTAGTTGGCAAACTTGTGGTGGCTGCTTTGTAATTTGATAGAAACTTCTAACCAAGTTATTTTTGCTTGCAAGAAACTGCATAAATAGAATATTATACAGCTTAATATGAACGCTTCATGATGAAGTAGGTACTGACTGCATTAACTGAGCCGGTATACTTTCAAAAAAAAATCAAGAAAATATTATTTCAGCGTTTTACTTTATCGAAAGTTAAGCAATTCAAAATATGTGAATATTTGTGCTGAAAGCAATTTTTACGCTTTGACTACAAAATCCATTCTACTATAAATAAGTACTAAATATTCACTAAAAACAAGAGCCACGTGTATTTGCGAGCGCGGAACTAAGCATTCGGCTTGTGACGCATCTATCTTTCATTGTTTTCTTATGGCGTTATCACGTAAAATTATCGTCCGTAAACCAGTATGTACCAACTTTACATTGTAGTAAACGTAATAATTTTCAAAGTTGGAAGGTGGAACCCTAAAGTGTGCTGGACGCTCGTACCTATCTCTCTTTTACTCACTGTTGTTTACCTTTCCTCACCTGGAACGTGACTGCTTACACAAATGGGTTGATCAACGTTCCGTTTCAACACGTTCGCTTCAAATTGTTTCCTTATTTCCTTGCTACTTATTTACCTTTGTTTACGATGGCTATATTTTTATAAAAATTGAGACATGGCGCATGTCTTTTATGTTTTATGTATGATGTACCTATACATTTATGTTTTATGTAACTACTTTACTTACACTTTTGCCATCTTAACAGAATAATAACAAGTTATCTGAACCAACTTACCGGTAATCACTGCCACCGGATGACCAAGATATTTATTATGAGTATTAGTAGTGTTTAACATACAATTTAAAAATATTGTATGTTTAATGTATGTATGTATGTAATATGTATGTATGTAAAAACACTACTAATACTCGTAGCTATTTTCCCTTCTACCTAAAAGTGCGTAAGCTTGTGCTAGGAGTACATACAACAGTCGTTCAACGGGTGGGATTTGGACCTACAAACTTGCGAATTATAATCCACCTCCAAACTTTTGAGCTACTGAGACTTCATAGCTATAAAAGATTTTTCGAGCGATGTGCTTCACCCATTGCCAGTTCAGTTTCGTGATTTTATGAGTTATGCGAGTACTTAATTCTGATTCTCCGTGCAAGACACCTGAGTATGACCAACAGTGGAAGTATATGGAGAGTATCAGAGCTTAGAAACCAATTATTAATTATTAATAATTTACCATACTCCTTTCTAATATCTAATTCTTTATTATTTCCCATCATATGAATCATGTGTGTCGCTATCTATTAGAAACTAAGTATATTCTATATTTTAAGCTTTTAAGTTTCATGTGACTGGAAAGTTTGATAACTTTAACATAAATTGGAAACCGAATTCGATTTGTAAGTTACCGCACGCCGGCTTAAGAAACTTGGATACAGACTGACACCGAGCAATCTAGGAACCAATTCTAAGAAAACGCTCAAACAATTTCAATTTGCTAAACTCGTTTTTTATACTTTCTCAACCTTGTTAAGACTTTTGGATCTGTGAGTTGATTAAATTCTAGGCTATGAAATTATTTTGTTTTTTTGTGGAAAACTGTCTAGTCATCATAGAGCTCTAATAAACAGATCGCTAGCTTTTCTAGTAGGTATACAGATATATAGGGAACATCATCATCATCATCATGATCAACCCATTACCGGCTCACTACAGAGCACGGGTCTCCTCTCAGAGTGAGAAGGGTTTTGGCCATAGTCTACCACGCTGGCCAAGCGGATTGGCAGACTTCACACACCTTTAAGAACGTTATGGAGAACTCTCAGGCATGCAGGTTTCCTCACGATGTTTTCCTTCACCGTTAAAGCAAGTGATATTTACTTAAATACTTAAAACGCACATAACTCCGAAAAGTTAGAGGTGCGTGCCCGGGATCGAACCCACGACCTCCGATTAGAAGTCGGTCGTCCTAACCACTAGGCTATCATAGCTTAGCTTATAGGGAACATGATGTGTCCATAATATAACACAACCAACACGTATTGTATTTCAGACTTTACATTACTTACATTACAATAGGTACAATATTATATACCCACTGGGGTATAAGAGTACGAGCGGTGCTTTTAAATCTAAATTGAATCCGCATCAAATCCGCTCTATTCGGAGGAGAACCTTTCACTCGATTTGTTGCTTTGGGAAGTCTAGGCGGATGAGGGGAATATTCACCCTGATTGTTGAAAATTCTTTTCCGATATTTTCACCGTGGCACGCGGTTGTTTAAATACAAGGAGACCCCAAGCTAAAAACGCAATATCTCTAATATTGGAATATGATAGAGTCAGATCAGATTGTGATTTTTTTATGTCAAGCGGTTCTTATCGCAGGCATCGAAATAATTGTTTATAAGTATTTAATTGTCACAGAAACTGCTTATACTATGAAAAAATGCACTTTTCTGAGCGTTAAGCGATAAATCTTCTGAAGAAGCCCATAGATGAAAAAGGTTACTCTAGATTCGTCGAAAATTTATCGAAGTGGACTTTGATGATGAATGATGATGGTACTTTTTTGTTCCGAAGTTCCTTTGTAGGTGCTTTTTTTCTGCTCTCAGTACTATTAATATTACGAACATTGACTTTGCAAGTTAGGTTTAGCTGAATGGCAGTATGAACATGTTACAGTGGGCAAGACATGCTCGAATACATATTCTGCATGGAAAACCGATTGCCGCCCCAAGGCAGGCGTGTTTGGTGACGTGGACACAACACGGGTCTATACACAACAACAAACACGCTACCACAAACACGACAAGCGCGACTACCTCCAGCTAAATGGACTGACTTCTAAATCAGGTGACGTAAAGTGGCTGGATAAGGAAGACGGGAGAAAAGTATATTGGCGTAGGACCTAAAGAGTAAAGTAAAGAGTCTTAGGACCTGTAGAAGATGGATACTGAGTATGGTCATAATAACGTATTAATACCCATATTCTAGCTTGAAAAACTAAATTATTGTCAATGTCATTTAGGAGTATACATACATTTTGTTTTCATTATTATGTACATAATTTATTAATGAGACTAGCTGTTGTCTACCCCCCAGAAAGAACCTAACTTTCAAATTTTAAGTTAATAATAACAATAATTCAAACTTCCCTGTACAAACTTCCATCCCCTATTTTACCACCCTTAAGAAGAGATTTTCCAGAATAACTTATATAGGCTTTTATTATTTAAAATTTATAATCTAAATGCCTATTATACAATGAACACAAAACAACATTCAACATTTAACATATAAATGCCTATTTTCATATTTGTAACTTCAAAAACATAGAACTTTCATATAACCTTCCTACCCCCATTTTACCCCCATAGGAGAGGAATTTCGTGAAATATTTTCTAGGCTGATATCTACGCCCTAGAAAGATCCTAACTTCCAAATTTCAAGTTAATAAGAACAATAATTAAAACTTGACATAAAAACTTTCATCCCCTATTTTACCACCCTTAAGGTGAGATTTTCCAGAATAACTTATACAGGTTTTTATTATTTAAAATTTATAATCTAAATGCCTATTGTTATATCTGTAACTTCAAAAACATAGAAATTACATATAACCCTACTACATCCTACCCCCATTTTACCCCCTCAGGGGAGGATTTTCGTAAAATCTTTTATATCTAAGCCTTAGAATGAACCTACATTCTAAAATTTAAGTTGATAATAATAATAATATAATTAAAACTTCCCATTAAAACTTTCATCCCCTATTTTACCACCCTTAGGGGAAGATTTTTCGGAATAAAATATATAGGTTTTTATAATTAAAAACTAATAATCTAAATGCCGATTTTCAGGTCTGTAACTTTAAAAACATAGGACTTTCATACAAACTTTCTACCCCCATTTTATCCCCTTAGGGGCAGATGTTATGGATGTTAAAGATTAAAGATTTTAGGGTTTGCTGAGTAGGTGCTCCCTATACTGACTCCCTATAATTTTGTCACACATTCGGTCACTCGATTTACTACAGAAACAAAGGAGAATAGAACCACCTTTCAAAACATCACGTGATGTAGGTAAGTCATATCCTATCTAGTTCTTTTCTGAATCAATTTCGTTTCGCTATGTAACGTGAGCATCACGTTTTGAATTCGAAGTTTCTGATACTTTGGGTTTAGAGCTTATTTTCGAACTGACATCTCGTACCTGCAGCACGTGACTGCTCACACAAATGAGTTGATCAACGTTTCATTTCAACACGTTCGCTCCAAACGCGTTTCTTATTTTGGCCCCGAGAGCCTGGGTATTATTTTGAAGAGGTGTTTGATAAAATGCTGAAAGTTGTTGTGGTAATTGTTCTGTGTAGCTTCATTTTACTACAAATTGGTAAAAAAAACCTGCCAACTGGTACGCGATGGATTCAAATATTTGTCATTTTAATAGAACTGCCAGGTACTTCTTCAGTTGCTCTAATCACATGTCATGAAATAGGTGCTGTGAAGTTCAAAAAATTATTAGGTACTAATTGAGGAATTTTTTGACGTGATAACGTCTTATAAATCGATGAACGCCAACCGCACGTACGAAAAAGCTTGACTCATGGTCACGTTCCGCCTAGCCAAGCGTGCAAGCGAGAGCGTGGTACAGGCGATAGAGAGGCAATGTTTTCTTATGACGTTATCACGTAAAATTATCGTCCGTCAGCCGACTTTTCAGATAATGAATTTTTTTCAAAACAAGTTTGAACACGCCTGCTTCCGATAAAATGGCCTGGTGCCACTTTGTATTTTATTCACTTTTCGGCTGACAGATCTTGTTTACACAAGTAACGCTTAAGAACTACCCTTACAAACTTCAGCTTTATCAAGCACTTCCTTAACATTTCCTACAGGCTCTCGGGTAATTCTAATTTCGTTTCATTTCAGCTTGTGTCTGTTTTGTTTATGATCTCAATTTTTAATCAGAACGAAGGCGTGTTCCAAATTTTTGTCCAAATCACATTTTCATGTAATATGCCAACACTGTGCCAATCACATTTTGGTTGGATTAGAAAGAAATCCTACATTTCCAATGTACCTTATATACTGTATTACTGTACTTATATGTATATTTTTATATAGTGTTCTGTAAATTTATTAATCTGAGAAATGACATATCTATTTTCAAAAAGTCCATTGTATTTGTTATGCCAGCGTGTTAGGCCAATGATACAGCGTATAGAGAACTTCACATAAGACCAAAATAATTCAAAGTTGGAGAGTAAGGCTAATTCAGACTCCGATATCTCAAACTATACTTAGCAACTTGAATATTCATTAATTAAAACGTAGTCTCGATAACGAGCTAACAAGCGAGTGGGAAATCTGACTAGGTTTGAAAGTCGGAGCAAACTTACTCAAGAAACTTTAGCTACAGTTACAGAACCAGCAATCTAAGTCCAATCCTTAGAATTCGCGCTAAAACACGTTCGAATAGTGCAAAACTGTTTTTCTTTACTCTCTCTCTCGCCAGTTTTTAAACTCTTTTCTATTGGTTTTGTTTCGTAGACGTATTTTAAAATACTGAATCGTTAAAACTGAGTTTGTTCCAGTTCTTTTTATTGAAACACATTTCCATTTACAACCTGTAGGTACTTAGTTTCACTTGCTATATCATAACTAATATTCTTTTGGTCTTATTTTATTATTTTCTGCTTACTTTTTCACATCTATTAATCTTTTAATCTTATATTGACTATGCTTTATAGAACTATTAGCTAGAACATCATTTCTTTAATTTTTTGTGAAGAAATCTAAATATTATGTGAAAATCTAATAAAACTGTCGACTAATAATTAACATAATTAACCCTAGAACCGTACCCATATTAGAATTTGATTAACGGTACCCTGGGGTACTAGTGTACCCCTGTAAAAAAACATATTTTCAGAAAAAATTATAAACTTTATGAAAAAACTAACATACATCATCTTATTATTATTAATTTAAGGTTCAATTAATACAATATTAAGGTTAGAATTAGTTCCTATTCAAGCAATTTTTACAAATTTTGGTTTGATGCTCGTTGCTATAAAAACTTTGCACTTTGCACATTGCGAACGAGATTTGGGGTATTTGGACCTTGGGTAGAATGAAAATCTTCCTGATTTGGAAGCTGAAGGCATTACAGCAACAAGTAGCCGTGTTTTTCCTAAAATAGCCCCAATACTTATTTGTAGGTACGTCGGCAAAGATTGATACATAAATCGATTTTCCATCATCCCCAAAAACGATACCTTCTTCATATTGCATCTTCAGAAGAATATTTTTAATTTCATTTTCAGTTAAATTACGACTTGCAGTAGACCTAAAAAGAAGTAAAACGAAGCATGAGCTCCACATGACAATGAAATAACAATACAAATAAGTAGATAGGTATACTAGGTATATATTGAAAACTCAAAACAAAAAAGCGCGTTGTAAACTTTTTATATTATAATAATAATATAAATACGATACCTATAGGAGCATAAAGTTGCTGTATAATAATAGTAACATGATAGTAATAAAATATTTTAGGCAAACAGCACAAAAACCATTAAATAATTTAAATGAAAAACTTACGTTTAAGGTACCGTGGGGTACTGATGTACCCCAACAGTCAGTATACCGCATGTACAAAGTAGCAGGATCGACGATCGACTGAAGACTTTGTGCCTCTCCTCGCCCCACGTGAATATCTTAAGGCGCTAAAATATCCGACTTATAGTAAAAAAGTTCTGAACGATTTTTAAATTTTTGTTCCGTTTGTACCCCAAGGGTACGGTTCTAGGGTTAAGGCCTGTTTTACCGTCTTCTGATAAATGTCGGATAGCTTATTCACAATTTTTGTCTTTGTCACTTGAAATAAAGTAAAAAAGTGTCAAAACTTACGTTTAGACTATCCAACACTTATTTATCAGGTGGTGAGACAGGCCCATAATGTTTTATAGAATGAATCATTTTATTTCTTTAAAACCAAACATTGCTCGGATAAGATATTACGCTGTAAAAACTAAATATTTTACTTTACAGAAACCCTAAACTCTACAATAGACACTAGAAAACCTTAGACTCTACAGTAATCTATTAGTTTGGATTATTGCATTTTCTATGGTTTGTTAATAATTGTAATTCCTCTTTTCCGAGCAATAGCGGTTTCTTTAAACAAAATATCCTTCATAGTCAACAAACCGACTAATTAACGAGGAGCATTCATGAAGCTCGACGCTCTACAAGTGCAATTGAAACAAACTTGTTTGCAAATTATACTATAGTCGTCTCTTTCGCCGGCGTAGTGATTATACCTTTAGAACAGGATGGAAGTTTTGCCATGTGTGTAGTTGCTGTATGGCTTATTAGCTATGTCGAATGTAAGTGTAGTTAATTAATTTGTAAAATATTTATTAAGTCGTCACGTATATCTACTATAAACAGTTTGATTGTAGATTTTAACTAAAATATATTTTTATGCAATATTATAGGCTTCACTTTAATATATTGCCTAACTAGCGGACCCGGCAGACGTCGTCCTGCCCGCTATTAGCGCCACCTACCGGGTCCAATTTTTCTACTTATAAACCTTCCTCTTGAATCACTCTATCTATTAAAAAAAACCGCATCCAAATCCGTTGCGTAGTTTTAAAGATTTAAGCATACATAGGGACATAGGGATATAGGGACAGAGAAAGCGACTTTGTTTTATACTATGTAGTGATATAAAGCAGTGTTAAGGTGCTTGATGCTTCCCTAGAAGATATTGATATAATATTATTTTCTGTATAGTGGTATGAGCTTGGTAACAGCATCTACTTTATACATAGAAAATAAACAATAACATATCTAATTCATAACAGCTAAAAGACTCTAATATAATTAATTTTCATTTATAATTCTATTTTTCCCCAAAATTTAATATTTCCGCCCTTATTTCCGCCACGGTGGGTGTAATGTTAATATTTTCATGTAATAAAGCCTTGGGTTTCCGCTATAGAAAAATTTATTGGATCAACCGCGGCTTAGCCCTAAATTAACTTTGTAGATAAAATTATTCCGCTTTTCCTTTTATTAAACTTTTATTTATGAAGGTCTTTGTTTTGTCTAAATAAAGATGGTTTTGTTGCAGTTAAGAAAAATATTAAATGTTAATTTTTTCTTTTTTTTTAAAATTACAGATTGCTTACTTAGTTTTAAATACCTACTAATACTGTGACAAGGATATCGCTATTCGTAAATCTAGCGGTACAAAGAAAACGCTATACGTAATACTGCTTGGCGTACTTCTACATTGCGCAAAACGGCGGGCGACCATAAATCGACAGAGAAGTGAGTGTCGTTTTGTAATAGTCAGTATTCTTTAGCCGGAGAGAGGTTAGGCGTAGGACTTAAGTGCTCTCGAAGGCACGGGGGTGTAACACTGCCAACTTTTCAACTCCGGACTACTAGATAATTTGTTTACAGAAAAACCCAATAACTTTTTGTGCCGGAACTCGAACCCGGGATCTTATATTCTGCAGCCAAATAAACTAGCCATAAGACCAATAGCTATTTTTGTATTCATGTACATAAAATTATATATTCTAATAGTTCTCTTGAAATAAAAAAATCAAGGATATCATTACTACTACAGCTTCATCATTATATTAATCCTTCAGTCTTAATTTTACAGTGCGTCTTCCGTCCCTCTCTACAGCCACAATTACAGTACGAGGGAGAGAGATGAACGCAGCAGATATAATTCGTCATCAAGCGCACTCTAATTGCACTCGCGGCGCGTCGAGTTCGTGAATGCATCTAGTTAATTAGTCGGTTTGTTGAGAACTAAAGAATCTGTTTACAAAGGTCGCTGTGGCTGCAGTTTCACAGTTAAAATTTACATTTTCTTCGGTGCTGTTATTCTCCGGGATTAAACTAGATTCCCCCATTTTAAACACGCGCAGTTATTACTTAGTTAAGAGTTTTCTATAATGAAATGATCCTGCTCTATTGCGGTGCATGTCGGATAGGAAAACTTTCGACACTTTCCCAAAATTGGTGTTAAAATATTTTGTACTAAATTTCGTCTGCGTGGAATTAGGTTTTTCGATAATCCCGCGTGAACCGGTACCGTTTTCCCGGTATAAATATCCTATGTCAATCTCCAGATCCTCAATTATATCCATGCAAAAATTCACGTCGATCCGTAGCTGTGCTACGACACGGTTGAAGGACAATCCGACAAACCGTTGAGTGCTCTTGATGGAGTGGCCTTTAACCATTTGACGTACGAATGTGCGAGAAATATTTCCTGCCTTGTGAGGCCCTCCGCGGCACACTTACGCAATTAATATGTACACTGCCAGAAAAATTATGTGTCGTCTATGATTAAATACACAAACAATTTACGCAACTTCAATAAATTCATGAATATTATTAATAGATCATGAAGAACTAGACTAGACAAGACTAGAATAAAACAATTTTACGCTCTACGCAATAAATGCACGTTCGTATGACGGAAATGGTATATTTAGGTACTTATTTTTAGTAAAGATCACTTAATTTTTTAAGCATTTTTTATTACCGTTTTCCTTAAAAACTACTCAAGGCAGATTTTATTGCGGTTTTTTGGTTTACCTTTTACGTACTTCTAGGCAGGTCCTTAGATTAATGCCAGGCCACAAGGGGGTGCTCCAATCGTGTTTTAAAATTTTTTCACTGTTTTTCTGAAAAAGTATTAAGTCGATTTTATTGCTGTTTTTTACATTATATTATACCGGTATAAAACTGCACCAGTGGGCTGCAGTTTTTAACCGAGTTCAATCTACACAAACCTATCTTGTTTTTCAATGCTAATAATATGGTAAAATATCAGAATCGTTTCCCATATAGAATTATCAACAGTTCAGTCCTGATAAATTGCATTTTTGAAAATACTGAAATACGGTAAACCTCCAAAAGATTTGGAACGCCTTAGATTTCTCTATATATTCCGGAGTTTCTAAAACGGCATCTGCATTGGAAACCTTTTATCTGGATTGAATGGGCTTCCTGCGGTTTATTCCTTATCCCTTTTTACTGACTCCAATTCTAGCTTTATACGTTGTCGATGTAACAGGACTAGTATTTTATGAATCATAAAAAGCTTCACAAGAAGTTTATCAGTTATGTTTTATATGTGTAAAAATATTATAACATGACTGGCATAGTATTATCACATAACTAAAAAGTAGGATATTTAATCGTGTGGTATTATTAAGTCGTAATAACTAACATTTTCTCGATTTTAATAGTAGATTGTATCATAAGGCAGCAAAATAATATTATTACGGCGAGGGCGCTTTATTGAATACAGAGCGAAGAGAGGAAGTGTATAGTAGAATCCCGAGCGTAGCGAGGGATTCTTTAGTATAATCCTGAACGTAGCGAGGGATTCAAAGTACGTCGCCCGAGCCAAAAATATATTGCGCCCGAGTGATACACTCTACTTTTCATCACCCTCTATGAGGAAGTAAAAGGCGCCTCATATTTTTAACCCCTGACGCAAAAACGACGGGGTGTTATAAGTTTGACGTATCTGTGTGTGTGTGTGTGGGTGTGTGTGTGTGTGTGTCTGTCTGATCCCCCATAGCTCTCAAACGATGGACCAATTTGAACTGCATACTGCCCGCTAAAATTTTCTTATAGAAAATACCACCTTTGGGTGCACGTAAAGGCGAAACAAGTCGTCCTTTTCGAATAGATGGGATGAAAAATTTGTTATATTGTGTCATATTATGTGTCGCAAGTAGCACAATGTAGCTTTGGTCGGTCGCGACACTTCGTAGCACACGACGAGCGCACGATAGACTAGTGCATACAAATGCATATAAAATAAGTATGTGGCATCCATTACATGATAGTGTCCATGAGTAGTCCAATGTCCAAGCCAGTGGAGTTGTGCCGATTTAGTTTCTCCTAAGTTATTATTTTATATTGATTTTTGCCTACCAGCTCCTCTAAATCCTGGCTGTTAGTCTAACTCCAGCTACTATCTTTGCATTTAATTAGTCCTAGGTTCTTCCAAAATGTTCTACATACGTATACCTTGAGAATTGTCATCTACAAAATTGTGCTCACTTTCTGACAATGTTCTCGTAATGTTTATCAATAGAAAACTCATTAAGATTCATTATCCGCACGGAATCCGTGTCGGGAATTAAATGTTCTCATTAGGATGAACGGGTAAACGAATTGTAATAATAAAAATAATAATTACTACTTATCATAAGCAACATTTTATATTTTTACTAGCTTTATCCACAACGAAGTTACAGGGGTGTCGAAAATGGCCTAAAATGGCTTCGAAAAAGATAGTACGGCTGTGCCCTTGTTTTTTTTGTTTTTGCTGGACTTGGCGGGAGCACTGCTGTGCAGAGGCGGCGGAAGGCGTAGGCGACGTGGGCCCAGGCCCACGGCCTCGCGCTTCGGAGGGCCTCGCACAACAAAAACCTCGCAAAACAAACAATTCACTAACGAAAAAATTAATAATTTCTTACGCTTTCTATTGTTTTATTTTTTAAGTGTATGAATACTGGCCGTGTGTTAAATTCTCTGTTAAGCCTTTTTTGGGACACGCTTTTGAGTACACAAAACTTGAACATGAATTTTTAAAAACGCCTGCAGCCACATCCGCATCATGTGCACGACATCGATTAATATTAATGCGAATAATCAAACATGCAAATTGATTGATAAACCGAAATTACGTAATTGAATAAACATTGTGCTTATAATATTTTATTTATTGTGGATTGTCGTTATTAACGTCTTATTTTTAACCCCCGACGCAAAAACGACGGGGTGTATGTGTGTGATTTGAATGCGGTTTTTTTGTTAGTCGAGAGTGTTGTTAGCTGTGTTTGATGAAAATCGATCCAAGATGGCCGGCGCTACAAAATGGCGGATTACATATTTTATCACAATGCCCTCAATATGGGTATCAAATGAAAGGGCTTAACTAGTAAAATAGCACTATGCAAATCCAACATGGCCGCCACCACAAAATGGCGAATGTCGGGGATTTTTAAAATTTTTAATTTATGTAATGTTTGGAGTATTTACATCGATCGTATATTATGCAAAACTATAGCGCAATACTGCAATACGCGATCTGCAAGGGAATTTGCGCGCATTCCGGAAACGACCATGCGTTCGCGTTTTTTGTTTGGTTGATGAACGCAATCAGAAAACTAATTATATCAAGTGTTAGTGGCTCAGTGTAGTGTGTAAGATGGCTTAGTGTAGTCTGCAAAATGCCTTAAGAGAAATAATCCTTGATCGCTCCAGAGTGTATCCTATACGGACAAAGTTTGATACTCGAGAGACCGATATCTGTCTGTCATATGTACCTAGTTGTGGTAACGAAAGTTTAATTGGCAAATTTAAAAAATATTTTCATTAAAAAATAAGACTGTCATCTGAATTTTAATGCTGTAATGAAGAAAACAGTGCTTAATCTTTACACAACGAACAGGGAAGTCAGGTAAAACTGTTTTGCGAACCAAATGAGCTTGTCACAGAGCAATGTTCCTTAAATAGTTGATCAGGTCATATGAAAATACGCCTTACCAAATCTAAAATAAGATGTATTTTACAATGTTTGGTCTGCGCTAGGTTTGTGGGGTTTGAATTGCAAATGAAGGAGGCAAAACTAATCATGACGAAGACCCGTAATGAGGCGACAAAAGAAAGCATCTTCAAAAGCGTTGCGGTTATAGATTTTAAAGAAAAGAAAAGATTGTGAAGTGTAAGAGGGTTGATATAACAAAGGTCCTATATCAATCTCTCTTATAGCTCTACGACGTATTTTTTTTTTTTGAAGTTTATAACGGGCAATACAGTCTTCAGTGAAAAACATAATATTATTCTAATTTAGATATCTGAAATCTCTCAATCTTGATATGAAGTGATGAAATGGGAGGTAATATTCCATACTATTTATATTTATAATAAATCCGAAAATGTTTAATAATTATAATAAATCCGAAAATGGTCTTATTTATTTGTTATTAGTTATTTGTTTCTCCTTTGTCCCTCAACACTTCAACTAATTTCTATTTTTGGCACACGCTTGTATACCGGAAAAATGTATTCATTAACACTTAATTCCGAGAAAAGAAAGTCGTAAACAAGTATAAACAATAATAATTGCAGGAGTTTATTTTCAATATTCTCAATAAGCGCTTACAAAGCCCATAGGAATAAGCTTCATTGAAGTTTTTTTTTGTCTTGGAAAAGAGGAAAGAGAAAAATCCAAAGGATCGTTAGTCCCGCAGACACGTCAGACTCGATTTAGCAATGCTGATTCGATTGTAAACGATTATTGCTTATCGAGTTGGCTTGCTTGTTTTGAAATTGATTTATAATGGAATTGGAATGAGAAAAATGAGGGTGGGACTTCTTTATGACAGGATTCAAATGAGAGATAAAAAAATCTAGAGAAACAAATCAACAAGCCGATAATATTTGAATGGGGTAAGTATGCGCATTAAAATAAATTTATCAGCTTGTTGATTTCTTTATTGTATTCACTCTATGCTTTAAGCCCTTGTCCTTATCTACTAGATATTATTATTTTAAGAAAACTGGATGTAGATGTAGTGATAGTATCTATCCATAGATAGAGAAAGTGTAAAAAGTTTAAATCATAATTATTTTCAGTTATAAACTGTTGTTTCATATTTTATTAATACTTACAAATAAAAATCTAGCTTTAAAGCCATATCAAAATGACGCTACGAAAATTAATAGTCTAACTCTAAAAACTCGCAGAATTGCATTTAGTTAACTCAATTTTGAAGCTTCGAATCCAAGCACAAGTTATTTTTTTTTTTAACAATATTCCGTTTGATAAAAAATTGATAAAACGAACAACGTAACATTAAGGGCCTGTTTCGCCACCTTTTGATAAGTGTCTGATAGCCTAAACGTAAGTAATAAGTTTTGTCACTTTCTTAATTTATGTCAAGTGATGAAGACAAAAGTTGTAGATAGCTATCCGATACTTATCAGAAGGTGGTGAAACAGGCCCTAACACTCGAAATTCCTCGATACCTAATAAAAGACGTTGCCAGCTCATTATTACAAGATTAATTTAAAGGCGAGCTTAAGTATTACATACGACTGTTTTTTTTTTCAGCAATAAAAAAAGAAAATCCTAGAAAGTGAAGTAGGAAGTTAGCAAAACGCTTACAACCAGTTAACTTCTAAAGCGCTTTCGTCTGGAATCAAGCCTCGGTCAAACAATTTGTAGCGCTAATTTTCGTTTTGTTGTTAGGAAACCAATTGGTAAGTATCTATCTTCTACTGCAAATAATCATAACCAAAAACCTTTAAATTATTATTTTTATTTTGTTTTAGTCAAAAAATTCTGCACAGCCTTGAAAATATCGTCAGCTACTTCATTCGGTTTTTCAAAGGACGCGAAATGACCACCGACGTCTAGATTTGTAACGCCGACTAAGTTCGGATACTTCCATCGCAATATGAAGTCGGGTTGCTGAATAACATCGTACTTCGTTCGAAGACCCCACGTCGGGACTTGGGTTGGTATTCTGAAAGAACAATATCATCGTTATTTATGGTCATTTACAGACGATTTTTGAGCAATTTTGTAAAAAGTTTATCTTCCAAGACACGGTTTGCGGAATAGATTTTGTCTATTCCGCAAACCTAATTAAGGTATTGTTGTAGTTTTTAAGTATAATTTTATAATATTATCTAATGATTTTGTGGACATGGACTGGAACCAAAGAGCAAACAAGGAGCAGAGAGGCGCTAATTACAAAGATGTACAAATTAGCGGTTATCTACATCCCTGAGCGATCTCAAAAAAAGTAATAAAGTAATGTGTTGTGGACAGGCGCCACAAGCGAAACATTGTATAAAAATTAATCAATCAATTAAAAAAAGCACTGCCTACAGCATTCGCTCTCTCTTGTACCGTGTTTTGCCCACTCATATGGACGACTGCCCAGCCAAAGTGATGCGTTTCATCACCATAATCGAAGAGGAAGAAGAACATTCCCATCCCAAAAGTGTATAAAGAAGTTTCCCTCCAAAAATTTAAATCTCACCTAGCAAGAGCTTTTTCTGTATCGCAATTTTCGATCAATTCCTTAAACAACCTTAAAGATGTAGTGATGCTGCCAGTGCTCCAGTACATCAACACGTTATCAATCAAGTCAGTTTTGTCAAAGGCGGAAAGACCGCCATCTTGGATGTTCTTATTGTTAGGATTAGTGAAGAGTAAATACTTCTCGATAATGTAAGCTGCAAGGCCCAATGGAGAATCTTGGAGAGCTATGCCTAAAATATAAATGATCATTAAAATTCTGTATGTACAATTGTACAGTTTGTAATTCTTTTTTGGCGACAACTTCGTTTCATAAGTACAGAAGCAGATAGATGAGTATAAATAATTCCTTCATTCATACCAGCCACCGGTAAGACCAACAACCTATTGTGGTCTCTGAGGTATCGAGCAGTCAATAGTAATCATTAGTATTTGGTTAGCCTTTGGTCTTGCAAATTACGCTAACGTACGCTAGACACTATAAATACACGTATGTTATCGCGATACATTATTCTTTTTAGATCTAAAGAGTGTAGTGTATTGTATCGTTTATATACAAGTGTAAATTGAAAATTTAAAAAACCCCCGACATTCGCCATTTTGTGGCGGCAACCATCTTGGATTTGCAATAGTGCTATTCTACTAGTCAAGCCCTTTCATTTGATACCCATATTAAGGGATTTGTGAAAAAATATGTAATCCGCCATTTCGTAGCGGCGGCCATCTTGGACCGATTTTCATCAAACATAGCTAAGAACACTCTCGACTAAATCACCTTTCGAACCAAAAAAACCGCATTCAAATCGGTTCACCCGTTTGAGCTCCACAGGGGAACAGACAGACACACACACACACACACACACACACACACACACACACAGACACGTCAAACTTATAACACCCCGTCGTATTTGCGTCGGGGGTTGAAAACTAGATTTTGTACGTGCCTTCATCTGCGTAGATTTAGGTTTTTTATTTAAACTTCGTATTGATTTTACAAGTCTACTAGATACAAATTATCGCTGTGTCAAATTTTGTAAATTTCGGTTGGGTAGCTGAAGTGTAACAAGATTACATTCTAACACTAAAACCCAACTAGTACTCTTTATTTTATTATTCACCTCTGATAAGATTTCTGCTCTTCACCATCATAGAGTACTCGCGTAACAGAACCTCAGCTTTTGTCGTTCGCTTGAGTATGACTTACCTACAGTATCCGGCTTTGTACTTTGCAAATGTAGATAACCAGATTCCTCTATCAAGTAATTGAGTTTATCTTTCAAAGGGTATATTTTATCAGCTAAATCTCCTGCTGTATATTGAGGAAATATGGCTCCAACGATCAAAGTTAATTGTGCCAATTTTGAAAAATTAACAGGTGTGCTAGTATGGAATCCGAGGACTTGTTTCGGGAATATTGTGGCTATATGGGAACCAATGGTACTGCCGATATCTTCGCCGTGTATGTAAAATTGTTTGAAGCCAATTTTCTCCATTAGGTTTCTCATGATGATGGCTATTTGATATGTGGTTAGTCCTGGTCTAACTGCTCCCTAAAAGACGAATGATTATTTTCTCGATGAAAATTTGCAACTACTACTTATGTGATATCTTCTTTTATTATTTTAGCACTACAAATGCATAGATACGTTAGTTAGAAGTACATAACATATTATGTGCTTTTGATTGAGAGTAAAGTTCATACGGAACTCTACACTTTTTCAGTAAAACATCTCAATACTTACTTGGGAATAAGTAAAACCAGGTAGACTTGGTGCGATAATCTCAAATACAAAATCAATTCCCGGTCTAGGTGTGATCAGGAGTGGGATAATGTCATAGAAGTCCCTCACTGAACTCGGCCATCCATGGAGCAGCAGTAATGGAACAACCTGTAAACACAATAATACAAACTCTCATAAAACTGAAATTATACAAAACTAGCAGATCGCGGTAATGGCTGACCAATGATTAGTCGTTTCTGATACGAACCGCTAGGGTGTGGAACGCCCTTCCGGCTTCCGTGTTTCCCGCCTCGTTCGACTTAAGTACCTTCAAGGCAAGAGTGAATAGGCATTTTCTAGGCAAGCGCGTTCCAACTTAGACCTCATCATTGCTGTTCAGGCATGATTGTCGTCAAGCGTAGGCCTATTTCGCAATTAAAAAAAAAAGTAGTCCCTCATATACGTTGACCCAAAGCGCTCGGCAAATACTCTTGGTGCACACGCGTAAATTCAATGGGTGTAAAGTCACCTGCAGCCAGCGCTGGTCAACTAGTTGACTAGTTGGTTAAATATACTTATCAAAAGACAGCTCAATTTGCTTACAGTGTTCCTGCCAGACGCGTTGGTACAACGTGAACTGGCAGATTTTGATGCTACATTTTTGTCATTCGTTATCAGAACTTCAAACTAAATAATACGTTGTAATAACTAATACCTATGCTACGAGCTATTGTACGCTTTTATATCATAGTCTCTAGCAATTTCGCCGAAAGATTATCATTACATTAACATTCCTCTTCTGAAAAATATCTAAGGAAATAAAATCACTCTAACTAAACTTCAGTTTTCATTATTTCTCCGGTAATTTATTAGATTCCGTCCTATCGATCCCACCCACTTTGGATTCAGTCATTGTGCTATTGAACGTGACGGATTTTTAAATCACTTTTCTCTATAAAGGAAATAGTGTTATATTATTTCACTACTACCGTCTTGTGATACTTCTTAGGAATCTTTAAGAAAAGGAACAGGTTCTTTATTCGGTGCGCATTTTTTTAAAGAATAATTGTTACAGATTAAGAAAATTGACTAAAAGATATCTGATGAGGATCTGTAATAATTTAAATAAAAAGAGGAAAACTAAGTAAAAATTATTTCTATATTTTTTATCAAAATTATTTTAATTACACCCACATTTTATACGAACATATTTCATAAATAAAATTAACATATATTAATTTCTACTCTGCTATCAAATTACTAACAGACAATGTGGCTAATTCTGTTGTACACAATCTCTAGACCTAAACTAAAATGACAGGGCTAAATATATTCTTATCTCTTTCACAACAGTACGTGCAGAAAAGGATAGCACTATTTTTAAACCTGTCAATTTAGTTTAGAGATTGTGTACAGAATTAGCCACAATGTGGCTAATTAATCGCTAAACTAAACTAAATTGACAGGTTTAAAAATAGTATTCTTTTCCGCAGAGAGCATATCTAATGAAAAAGATAAGAATAGATTTGGACCTGTCATTTTAGTTAAGTTTAGAGTTTGTGTAATTTTTTTTAATTCAATTATAAGTTAGCCCATGACTGCAATCTCACGTGATGGTAAGTGACGATGCAGTCTAAGATGGAAGTAGGTTAACTTGGAAGAGGTATGCATATCGCTTTGCGGCACGACTTTGCCGGTAGCGTGGTAACCAGCCACGGCTGAAGCCTCCCACCAGACCAGACCAGAGACAATTTAGCAATGATAAAATCCCAAATTGCCCCTGCCGGGAATCGAACCTGGGACCTCCCACTTATAACACCACAGCGCTTACCACGGCGCCAGGGAGGTCATGTAAAACAGAATTAGCCCTATTGATTGTATCAAAACGCTTCGTATAAGTAGTTGTGTACCTTAATATTGTCCTTAGTTTCAGGTTTCACCCTAATAAAATGTATATCCAGACCCTGGACGTTTGTCTTAAAATGGCTGTATTTATTTATGTATCTCGCCCGCTCCCTGTAATTATATTTGAATTGCCAATGGGCGAATATCTGACCCAGCACGTCGGAGTTGATGCCGTATTCCGAGGACTCGTTAAAGCTTTTGACGCGTGTCGCTCGACGATACGTTTCGAATTTCCTCCGCAGATTCTCTTGCATCTAAAAAATTGTAAAATATTTTCCCATTTATAGTGTGTTCTGGTGAATCCGTGAATTTATGATTCGGAGAGTTCAATGGTCAACATAGAGGCGGCTACTGTAACTCAATACCCCTCTTAAAACATCCCCTAATAAGGTGCACTCGCCAATAAATATTGAAAATTTTCGAGATTCCGATATATATATTTTTGATCAAGCTATTTTAATGTTGTAAGCAATGGAGAATCGTATATCGAATATCCAATCGAATAAAACTACTTGAGGACCTGTGAAGTGACGAACTTTCTATAATTACTTTTTTGCACACACGTACATAAAAACACGTCCACGTCAAAAATTATACGTCCTACATAACTAAAATGTTTCATGTTTCATAATACAAGCGAATCTATACACAATGTCTAGTTCTAAACATTTTATCGAAACCTTGTTAAGAGTTTAATCCAAACTTCAGCGCTCTAATTAACGAAAACTTATAATTGGCTTTACTTTCCCTCATTTATAGGCTTTTTGGTTCACCGAAGTTTCATAATCTTTATAGAATACGCAATTATTCATTCAAAAAGAGTTGTTATAGCATTTCGGACGCAAAAGTAATGTTTTGACTCATTTAGGTACACGAAGTTTTGTGTTTTGTGGAGTCTAAAGTGGAATAGGTTATTTGATTGAGATCAAGTAGAATATACGAGTAGGTAGCTTATTAATATTATTGATTGGATTTTATTTTCTTAAAATTAATTTATTCATACTTAATGAAAGATTTACGTATAATTAACATTAACTTTTCTGATCGAACAGTAAGTGATGATTCAGTCTAATAAAGAAGCACGCATAACTGGAATAAAAAATTCCTAAACACATAAGTAACTCTTATCGGTTCCATGCGACATCGTACCAGAATCCCAAACCGGAAATCGAACCCAGGATAATTCTGCAGATACCACTACTTGTCAGCAAACAAATTAATTATGTGCAAAGATTCAATAACTAATTTAATAATTTCTTCAAGGAAGAAGTGTCCACGATGGTTGAGGAGTATAGAAAAGGTATAAGGTAGTATAGGTACCTACTTCTTCCGTTTCTATTTATCCAGAATATTATCCTAAAGAAGGACACCGAAAAAATATACCTACTCATAGGAAAAAGTTACTTACAGAATCCGAAAAAATAATTCTATATGGCCTTATAGAACTATCTTTAACTTTGGTGTTGTTCGGACCCCACCACACATTCAAGTCGAAACTAGGCAGGGCGGGAACAGCTATCATGGAGACGTGTACATAAACATATAACTGGTACAGTAATGCCAGTAATAATACACCTACTATGGTTTTTGAAAGTATTCCTGTGGCCTGAAACAAACTATTTATGCATTCCTTCCTTCAATAATCTTCTATACTTAATACTAATTAATACTTATACCTACTTAATCTATACTAATAAATAAAATTGAAGTGTCTGTCTGTAATATCGAAATAACTACATGATATTAAGCTCATATGGTTATTTGAACGGTACCATAACCGAATCACCCTTTTTTTAAATTTTTGTCTGTCTGTCTGTCTGTCTGTCTGTCTGTCTGTCTGTCTGTCTGTCTGTCTGTCTGTCTGTTTGAACGGGCTAATCTTCGGAACGGCTGAACCGATTTTGACGGGACTTTCACATACAAGTAGAGAATTAACCAGGGAGTAACATAGGCTACTTTTTCAACCGACTTTCAAAAAAGGAGGAGTTGTGTTTTTCTACCTATGTACACCGATATCTCCGAGATTTCTGAACCGATTTGCGTAATTTTTTTTTTTAATCGATAGAGAAACATTGCGACACTGTCCTACAAAAAACTTGGATTCCAACTCCTCAATCCTGATGCTGTAGGGGAACTGATCCCCAAAACTAATGGGATTTAGGAACTGTCGGTTATTTAAATTGATATTGGGGGTACCAATTAAAGACTTTATCGTTGAATGAACTCGAGTAGGTACATATTCAACTCCTCAACCCTGATGCTGTAAGGAATTGCATTCCGAAATCGTGGGGATCCCACGGAATTTTTCCGTTTTGGTGACGGTTTACTACAGATACTTAGGCTACTTTTTGTTCTGGAAAATCAAAAGTTCCCACGGGATTTTAAAAACCTAAATCCACACGGGCGAAGCCGTGGGCATCATCTAGTCTAGTCTAGTAATATTATAAAGCTGAAGAGTTTGTTTGTTTGAACGTGCTAATCTCAGGAACTACTGGGTCGATTTCAAAAATTCTTTCACCGTTGGATATGTACGTGATCCCTGAGTGCTATAGGCTATTTATATTATTTACCACGGGCGAAGCCGGGGCGGACCGCTAGTGATGATATAAAACATTATGATAATGTCTTCCCGACTGAATTTCGGCGACGGTGACCAATCCCAACGGTGGCGAAAACTAGCCAAAAAACAAAGGAACGCAGGAGATATTATAGCGCACAATTGTGTCGCAAACGCAGTCTCTACTCCTTTACTAATAGTTCGTTGCGACCGGAGAGAGATCACGCACAGGATCGACGACGCCTCCAAGAGCTCTCTGGAGCGCGATAATATATTATGGTAATATACCACCGCCAACTTTCCAACTCGCAGTCTGCTACTGAGATATTTTCGAACGAAAACATGAATAACTTTTTAGCCCAACCCGGGAGTTGAACCCATTACCTCATGATTCGCAGCCGAACAAGCTAGCCCTAGATCTAATTGGTCAGGTAAAAATATTATAATAACCAAATAATTAAATTGGGAACTAATCTTACTAGCTAAATCATTATATTGTTGTCAAATCAAAATCAAATCAAAATTCCTTTATTCAAAGTAGGTACTGTACACTTTTTGAACGTCAATATAAGAAGTACATGAAAGTGAGGTAATGGTGATAATTACTACGAAAACTTAAAACTAAAACTACGAGGGTTCCAAACGCGCCCTGGTCTGAGAAGAGCCCACAACAAACTCAGCCGTGTTTTTTTGTTATCACAATCTCACAAAATGTCTAATTTCTAAATAATTAATTGTGAATTATTTAATGACTTCCGATTACAATTTACCGGAACTTTCTTAAGCCGGGGTCCCACGGCCCGTGTTATGACAGGCCAGATCGCACCAGGCCAGACCGACACGCCATGGGAACCGTTACATCCGATGAAGCCTGTTGTCGCCTGTTGTCGCCCGTCCGATCCGTCGGGAGTCGGTAAGTTCAAAGGCGCGGCGTGGCGCGGCGCGACGTTGCCTGCCGTGGCCTGTGCGGGCGCGTCTGCGTCGGTTTAACTCATTCATATTTCATTCTACTTGCGGCGGCGCGTGCGCGTACACGCACATGATGGACTGCAGTAACGACAGGCCGGTACAGGCCGACACACACCATGGGAACGGCGCGGCGTTCAGACGCAATGAGCCGCACAGGCATCCACAGGCGTCGCACGATCCGGCCTGGCCTGTGATAACACGGGCCGTGGGACCCCGCCTTTAAGCGGGTCGCTCGCAACTGCCGCATGTAGGCGGCACAAAATTATGTTAAATGGGGATCTTTGCGGGAGACCTGTGTCCAGCAGTGGACTAGCGATGGAGACAACGACGAAAATTTATCAGAGCAGACCTATATTGGTCTGGTAACACGCAACGTAATAACAAAAACTTAACTCATGTACCTGCTACTTACTGTAATTGTCTCATGGTCACTCTCTGATTTAGTGGGAATCTTCCCACTCCCCTTACTTTTCTTTGGCGACATTTTGCCTTACCGAAAATCGCACACGGTTATTTAACTTTCATTTATTACAACTAAAACGATACTAAAATCAGAAGCAGTAATTATCAGCTAATCAAATGGTCGTTGTATTTATCTTATCCACACGTGGATAAGATAACGAAATTTGTTCGTACTAATCCATTCAGTAATCCTGATTTCATATTGGAAGTTGTTTTAATAATGACGTGGCCATTGTCGCTTTTATCAGCTTCCGTGCCGCGATTTTCTTAACCTACCCAATTAAAAAATAAAAAGCACCGAATTAAGAAACTCTTCCTTTTTTGGCAGTTGGTTAAAAAAACAGGAGATTCTCAATTCTATTTATTTTGTTTATATATTAGTTAGTACAAGCGCGAATTCGTTCGCGTGGATATTGGTTTTTAAAAATCCTGTGGGAATCATTTTGTTTTTCTTAAGCTCCTTTGAGCTCATAGGTACCTTGCTAAAAACTGTTAGAAGTTCACTGGCGGATGTTTAGGTAGATCAAAATGTAAACATCCACCGCTGAAAGTCCCATCAAAATCGATCCAGCCTTTCAGAGATTACCCGGTAATCTTTAAAGTGTCTCATTTCTAACAAAAAAAGAATGAATGAAATCGGACCACACGTTAATGAATTACAGCTAAGTACACATTTTGACTTTTATCCCTTCTCCCAAGGGAACCGTGCTGAATTTCGGCATAAAAAGTATCCTATATGTTACTTCTTAGTATGAACTTAAATCATGCCAAGTTTCATTTTAATCCATTTAGTAGTTATGCGCGCACAAACATACAGACAAACAGATAAACAGACAAACATAAAAATTACAAAAATAGGTTTTTTTACGTCCTAACTCCTATTACTTATCCCTAACATTTCCCAGTTATTATTTTGCAAATATCTTTAATTTACAGATACGGCAAGTCTACGATTTTATTATATGTATAGAATAGATAGATTACCTATCTGGGAACTGGGAAGAGAACACTTGGGAACTGAGGTATCGAGACAGTTCCTTGTATTACAGATCGGTTTAGTGTGACGTCCCGTGCAGTTTCCACCGTTCCACGGGTTGTTTGTTTAATATTAAAGTTTTGTTACAACACGTCCACGAACACACGTCGTTCGTGCAAAGTGCTGTTTTCGGTTATTCACACCACGTATGTTCCAATTTCCCGTCATCTTTAACGTTACATCACGCTTTAATACATGGTCTCATCTGAGACACGGTACTGTTTTCTAGGTCATTCGTTTCAGCACGGCCTTTCAAAAGCTCCCCTTGTGTACGCTACAGTCGACCACGAAAAACATTTTAAAAACTTTTTGGCAGTTTCTTACCAACATAAATTTTTACCAACATAAATCTTACCAACATTGATTTTAACAAAAAGCAATACGTTGTTATTGATGAAATTATCACATTGCAAACCGCATACGGAGCAGGTGGTCTAAGGCTAGGTTGCATGGGTATCAGGCGATTTAAGTTTTGCTAAAACATTTTGGTTTGTAGGTTACATATCAGGCGATTAAAGGTCATTTTTTGGTGGTCAAACCACCAAATAATGATCTTTTGGTTTGAACTTTTAAAATTTAACCCTTAACCATAACCATGGAAGTACGCACACTTAGCACTTAGATATTATGAAGTCTAATAGCCAATTTTAGCCTATCACCAAAGCCAAATAAGGTCTTCTATTATATCAGATTTAATTTTTAACCGACTTCCAAAAAGAGGATGTTTGCAATTCGGTGCGTATTTTTTTTTATAAAATATTCAAATATCTGTGAGAAAGATAGGTGGAACTTTTTCTTTTATGAAAAGATGGCACTTCATGACAATCATGCTTGATGGAAAGCAAAGAAGGTCTAAGATGAAGCGCACTTGCCTAGAAAATGCATATTTGCTCCTGCATTGAAGGTACTCAAGTTATACATAGCAGGATAAGATGGAGGCTTGGAGGATGTTTTACATCTTAGCAGTTCGTATCAGAAACACGGATTGCCAAAATAGGTAAAACAAGTAAATAAATAGTTGCAATTATTAATATTTTATGTTATTGCAGCCAACTGTACCGCTAGAACAAAGTGCGCCGACGTTATTACAAGACGCAATATCATTTTCATACGAAGAAAATTTTATCAAACATGTTTATAAATTCACTTGTTACGGAGACAATTTTTGCTATAGCGTCTTTTTAAAATAAATATTTTAAGATATTATCCTTTTCGCTTCTTTTGTTACAAGGACGTACTACGACACGCGATACGATGAGCCTTGAGACATTGAGAAAAGCCAAACTTAATCCCCATTTTGCCGTTTTATCATTTTGCATACTTAATCAATATCATTTGCCAATGAGAACAAGGAAAAACATTTTCTACATCTAGTCTGAAAAATCTACAAAAATATAAAAATTGCATATATTTTTGAGCAGGACATTTTTATAATCCAAGCTTTTTAGCTAAATAATTGTTTGTATTTTACTTTAATGAATTCAAACTTATTCTTTTTATAACTAAATCATGCTTAATCAAAGTTATTAGTAGTTGACGGATAAACGGGTGTATCCGAATTTGGTGATTTAATTGAAATAGCTCGTACCGAATAGCTATGGTCAAATAGCTAAAGATCTTGTTTTGATATGGTATGGCTAGTTACAAAACCTACAAAACCGTGCCGCCAAGCGATTTAGCGTTCCGGTACGATGTCGCGTAGAAACCGGTTAGGGGGTTTTAATAAAAACTGCCATACCTCTTCCAAGTTAGCCCGCTTCCACCTTAGACTGCATCGAGATCGCAATCAAGAGCTAATTCGTACATGAATAAAAAAAATCAGCCAAGTGCGAGTCGGGCCTCGCTCTTTCAGGGTTCCGTACATAATTATGAACAATATAATATTTTGGGTCTAAGAAATATTTAATTTCCGAGCTAGACATCGCAACAAACCGTGAAAGAAAAACCCAAAAAAATGTTCGTTTATTTTGGTCACAGCTTATAAACTATTTAATAAATCGTTGTTTTCAGTATTTGTTGTTTAAATAGAGCATAGGTATAGTACATAATATACTGAAATATCATATTCCCAACTAGTTTAGTTTTTGAGATAGCCCCCGTCACAAAAATGGTCTAAAACTGACAACTTTGATGGCCTCCCATTCCCTTATTTTTTGAGATAAAAATTAAAAAAATATATATTTGTACTCTACTTAATGAGCTCTAAACAATGATATCCCACAAGCTAGGGTAAAGAAAAATTTTTTTTTTCCGGCTCCTTTTTCATGTATGGGAGCCCCCCTGAAAAATAATTTAATTCAATTTCTAATTCAATATTTGATTTTGGGTTAACGTTATACACTAAATACCAAAATTTCAGGTTTGTAACTCATTTCGTCTGCGAGCTAGAGACCTGTGACCGGCGGACAGACGGACAGACAGCCGAGTGACATTAATAGGGCTCCGTTTTTTACCCTTCGGGTACGGAACCCTAAAAAGATCTTGGCCTCTCTTTTTTTTTATAGGAATAGCGGGCAACAGAACAAGCGGGTCACCTAATGTTAAGTGATTACCGCCGCCCATGAACATTAGCAGCACCTGAGGAACCACTAATGCGTTGCCGGCTTTTGAGGAAGGGGACTGGCTCTTCAGCTCGCTGCCGGAACACACGGATGATTTGCGGCAGATTACGGTTGAAGTGTGGTCGCTAGCCAGGCAGATTCGGGGTAGAATCCTACCACAAAGCGGTGATACCATCTAGATTAAGTTGTGTGGTATCAGGCACAACGACCCGTAGAGGGGACTGAGAGCGTCAGGGCCTCGTTAGCATATTGGCAGGGTGCACTGCGCGTATGTGAGGTTGACTTTGGCCACATAGGTGGAATTTGGGCCACTTACACCCCAAAACTCTCAACTTATGTATACCTACCTACTACTGAATTGGGTAAGGTTTGAACCGGCCATCCACTTTCTTATAGGTGGTATACCTATAAGAAAGTCGCTACAAACCAACAGATTAGATTTTGTAATAAGCGCTTATTGTGTAACCAATTTTCCGAATCCTGTCAAAAAAATGTGTTCAAAGAAGTGGAACACAAGACGAAGATCTCGGAAGATACCTACTTTTAATTAAGAGCCTTGCTTTCAATTAGCGTGGCACTGGCCTGATAGTGTTACGTATAAATCTGACGCTGAGAAAGTTATGGCGACTGGGAGAATAGCGAGCGTTAGAGCCGTAAGTGTAGTGACACACTGTTAAATAAAATGATTATTACATGAGAAGTGAAAAAGTGTCAATTTTTTTTTTTTTTTCAAAATTGCATGGAAGCAATCAACTCATATTAAGCTGCATAAAAGAAGAAAGTGTGTAAGAATTTACACATTTTCATTGTAACATTTATACATCTGTAATCTACCTACAGTGGTTAGGACGACCGACTCCTAATCGGAGGTAAAAAGGTGTGATAGCCTAGTGGTTAGGACGACCGACTTCTAATCGGAGGTCGTGGGTTCGATCCCGGGCACGCACCTCTAACTTTTCGGAGTTATGTGCGTTTTAAGTATTTAAATATCACTTGCTTTAACGGTGAAGGAAAACATCGTGAGGAAACCTGCATGCCTGAGAGTTCTCCATAACGTTCTCAAAGGTGTGTGAAGTCTGCCAATCCGCTTGGCCAGCGTGGTAGACTATGGCCAAAACCCTTCTCACTCTGAGAGGAGACCCGTGCTCTGTAGTGAGCCGGTAATGGGTTGATCATGATGATGATGATGATGATGAATCTACCTACGTATTATATTAATGTATTGCGTTTTGAAAAGAGTAAGCGTTTCCTATCGGATCATCTCGGTATAATCTGTTTTCCGAAGTGGTGGTAGTCTTGACGTGTCAAGAGCCACCAATTGGCCTATTAATTATATTGACAAAATTATAGCGATTATTATTATCCGTAACGGCAAACGATCAGTATAGACGTGAAAAATTTAACATGAGCAATATCAACAAGTATAAATTAAAAATTTAAAAAACCCCCGACATTCACCATTTTGTGGCGGCGGCCATCTTGGATTTGCAATAATGCTATTCTACTATTCAAGCCCTTTCATTTGATACCCATATTAAGGGAGTTGTGAAAAAATATGTAATCCGCCATTTTGTAGCGGCGGCCATCTTGGACCAATTTTCATCAAACATAGCTAACAACACTCTTGACTAATTCGCCTTTCAAACAAAAAAAACCGCATTCAAATCGGTCCACCCGTTTGAGCGCTGCAGGGGAACAGACAGACACACACACACACACACACACACACACACACACACACACAAACACACACAGACACGTCAAACTTATAACACCCCGTCGTTTTTGCGTCGGGGGTTAAAAATAAATCTTTTAAATTCAGAAATGAAGTGAATGTGTTTCTACACTAAAGATCTGGCACGAGCGTTTTCTGTATGCTCCTGTTTATAAGTAACTCTTTGTGGATTCAACAACTTCTGCGTTATCGTAAATGCAAGGAAAACTGATGTTTTGACTTACATACATCTGCTCGTCAGGCAGTCCGGGTAGCCTAACCCATTATTATAAGAGCACGCGACATTGTGGCCAATTCTGTTGTACACAATCTCTAAACCTAAACTTAAATGACAGGCCTAAATATATTTCTATCTCTTTCACAATGCTTCCTGCAGAAAAGGATAGCACTATTTTTAAACCTGTCAATTTAGTTTAGTTTAGAGAATTGTGTACAACAGAATCGGCCACAGTGTCTTTGCAAGCTATGACAGTTACCCCGCAATACGTTACCAGAATTTGGGCGTAATAGATTTTTCCAAAGACGGAATTACTCGCCACAGTTCATCTACAACTTCGGTTCGCAAATGAATGCCAAATGAAAAGACGAAACAATTCCGCTGCGTGATTAATTAATAATTAAAATTGCCAATAATAATCGTAAACCTAAGTTAATGTGAACAACATACGAGTATGTAGTTTCGTCGAGCAAACTTTTTTTGCTGACCAGTATCGACCATATAGCGAGAAAGTTACAAAATATCTTATTTCCGATATCAGATAGTAAGTTTCCTCCGAAGGAAGAACGAAGTACCTATTGCTAATAAGAAATCATATTTCTTCAGCTAATCTGCGATCTATTGTGAAAGATTTACTAGAACAATCTACTGTTGTTAGTAAAAAAAATTATAGCACTGTTTTGCTCGAAGAATGTGTAACGGAAGTCAGGGTCCCAAGCTTTTCGAATGGCGACCTCGTACGGGGAAATGCAGCGTTGGAAGACCCTCACTAGGTGTACGGACGATATCAAGCGAGTCGCTTCCTGCTGCTGGATACAAGCGGCACAAGATCCTGTTATATTTGCAAGAGACCTATGTAAGTATATATACGTGGACGTCTATCGGTTGAGACGACTGCGTGGCCTAAATCAGAATTTTAATCTTACTAATCCTACTAATCCTACTAATATATATTATAAATGTGAAAGTGTGGATGTTTGGATGTTTGTTACTCAATCACGCCGCAACTACTGAACCGATTTGGCTGAAATTTCGAATGGAGATAGATTATGCCCTGATTTAAAACATAGACTTAAACAAACAAACTTTTTATCCTGGAAAAATGCACAGTTCCCAAGGGATTTTGAAAAACCCGAAATCTATAGCTACAGCTATAGGTAGATTACTATAGCGAACTTCCTTGATAGTAGGTATAAAGGTTGGAAAAGGGAGCGGGAACGGGAACCGGAAATCCACGATTCCCTCGGGATTTGTTTAAAACCGAAATTCACGCGGGCGAAGCCGCGGGCAGATCCTAGTAACGAAATAAAAAGAAGCGTTATTTTAAGTGCTGGTTGAGTCAGTTGTTTGAGGTTGGTCACACTCGTGCTATAAAATAGTACACGAAACTCGTGACTAAAGTAAAATAGTCCATTAATGCACGGCATTAGTTGACGATTATAGTATCGTAATTACAGTCGATTATGAACCTACAGCCTAAATTGTCCATCACAGGAGTTGGCGTTAATTCATCAACTAAAACCTGAATCAAACTCGATGCGCGACGAAAACTCCACGGCAAGACGTCACACTGAATGCGCGTATACGCGTGTACGATTTATAGTAGCTACAAGTAAAACGAAGCACATCCCACACATCATCATCCTAAAGCGCGACTGCATGAACGCGGTTCTTACGCGCAATTGTCATAGCGAGCATCTTTATAGAGTTCACGCAAAAATGCCCTTTACTTCCAACACAGTGAACCTTTTTACACTCGCAAAAAAAACTTATTACAATAATAAGAAAGAATACTCAGCACTTTAAAAATATTCAAGAACTCAAAGTAGGTTTGCGATCGAGCAGAATCGGAGTGAGATAGATATCGGTTCGTTCGATCTGAGAAGACAAGCAGACATCTAATCTACATAATGCCGACGTTGGTTTAAGGGATTCCAGCACTGATAAAGCTAGGCTGTAACTATCATTTTTAAGCAGATGACAGTCATTTAAAACTTAGTTTAGACGTCCTCTCTTGCGTATTAGAGAGAATAGTGCTATTTCGATTGTACACAATTTATAAAGTAGTGCTAACTAATACTTTTTCGCACGGACGTTTGTGAAAAGTATAAATAACATTATGTTTTGTTATGTTTGTTCTTGTACCAAATTACTCTATTTTCGCTGTGTAAGATGGAATATTTGTAAAATTGCTACTTAACGGAGTAGTTATACTAAACTGCAGAAAATGTTATAGTGTTGTACTTAGTTAGTGCAAATGAACGAATAAGAATCTAGGAGGAATATTATATGTTTCTAGTTTAGTATCGCCACAGTTGTTCGCCGCTATAGCACTGAGGAGGGCGACAGGAATAATTTACATAAAGACTCGGTTGCCCTAATCTCGATAATGGATAAAGATTCGAAGATCTGAGACACTGTAAGCGATTCGTGTTCAATTATATGATCAAATTTTATGCAACCATTTAAAAACACGATTCAGTTACAATTTTATGTTATCATTAAAAGTTAAAACCGCTTATTTAATTTCCATCAATTAGTGTCAGATTGTGGCTTGGCTATGGTCTGCCAAAAATGTCGTTTGACATGCTTTATGTGACTTTGTTACTTTGTTACCATTCTATATTTTTATAACTACTTACTTATATACACTTTATGCGCTTCGTTCTCATTTATTCATAACCTATAATTATTATTACTAGGTACTCCACCGATCGCTACCGCATATACCGCATATACCTACCGCAGATACCGCAGTTTGAGGAATCGACAGACGTTGGGATCTCGAACCGGCAAACGCATCGTGGTAGACCCCCACTAGATGGACGGACGATCTCAAGCGAGTCGCTGACAGCTGCTTGATACAAGCGGCACAAGATCGTGTTCTGTGGCGATCCTTGCGAGAGACCTATGTAAAGAGAAGCTATGTCCTTAACAAAACGTGGTTTAATATTATTCGATAAAGTTTTATTAACCCCCGACGCAAAAACGACGGGGTGTGTGTGTGTGTACGTGCATGCGTGCGTGCGTGCGTGCGTGCGTGCGTGTGTAGCGCTCAAATGGTGAATCGATTTGAATGCGGTTTTGGCGAATTTGGTGAAATCCAAGACGGCCGCCGCCACAAAATGGCGAACGTCGGGGGTTTTTTAAATTTTTAATTTATACTTGTATTAGGTATATTATTCAGTTTGAATAGGCACTTAAGTTTCTTATCCCTATAACCTGCCTTTATACATATAAATTGCCTATCTAAGTTTTCAAAAGCTAAGTAATATAAAAAATCTATATTTTTTCTAAGATCTTCCCACGCTCATCAATATTCCAAAAGGGCAGACGCTGGTCAAGGAATACCGATAGATTTACGGCTTTGTAGCAACCGTTCGAAGGGTACGTGACGTGGGTGAATTTCCCAAGTGCATTTTTGACACGGCGAGGTTGAAAATTAATGTGTAAAGTTAAACTACAATAACGTGTAATTTTATATGGGTAGTTTAAATAGTGGTCTACATGATAATAATGTATTTAAGGTATTTAATGTATTAAATTCTTAGTAAAAAAAAATCTAAGGCCTAAAATCTAATTTCGGTGGACTGTCCGGATTCCATTTGTTTACATATTTTTTTAATTAATTTTTTTTGGTGTAGTAATTTCATTGAAAGGGAATGTGTTTTTAGAAATACTTTAAATAAGTCAGCTAATATATATTTATGGACTAATTTAAGTAAGTACAATAAGCCTTAAAACGTCTTTTAAAAATGTCCTACAAAAAAAGGCAATTTCGGTGGCGCTTTTTGAATACTTCAGTGCTTCTTACAATACGACTTTGAAGATACCTTACTGTCCATCCCCGCACCGCTTGGTTGTGCTCTTGCAAACGGCGTATGAGGACAACCGACATGCTGTATAATTTTCCCACAAAATTTTTTTTTACTTGCTGCGGTGGCGCAGGAATACAAAATTATGTAATTCCGGTGTCACGTGTATTAGTAAAAGTTTAAAGCAGATTAAAAAGAAATTTTATGGAAGCTTATATTAAAGGTATTCAGTCATAATTGTAAAATAAAAACTAACGTGTGAAGAATAGTTTTTTTTTTAATTTTAGTTTTGACGCTGATTCTAAGTCCGGTGGCGCAATTTCGGTGGCTCCGGTGGCAAAACAAAGCGCCACCGTAATTGAACAGAGCCACCGAAATTGATATTAAGGAATCAAGGAGACCATTGGAGAGCAGAATAAGGGCTTAAATGTATTCGCGAGAGGCCTGTCTATCGGTCAGAGGCAGCTGACGCGACTGAAGACCGACAGCGCTAGGTTAATTTCATCAAAACCTGAGATTTTGAGAGAAGTCGAGAAGTTCTATGGACAGTTGTACACCTGAACACAGAAACCTATACCTATATCGGAGATATCCCGGATTTCAGTCTATACCACATTAGTATGGGCTCTCAAGCAGCTTACAAACAAGGCGATGATGGAATCACTGCAGAACTTCTGAAGATGGGTGGAAGACCAATACTTAAAGTTCTCCATCGATTGTTCAATTCTGTCATTGACGAGGGCGCAATGCTAAAACCATGATACAGGAGCATGGTGGTTTTCTTCTTTAAGAAGGGAGATTATATCCTATTGAAGAACTACAGACCCATCTCACTGCTGAGCCATGTTTATAAGTTGTTTTCGAGTCTCATTACTAATCGTCTCGCCAATAGGTTTAAAGACTTCCAGCCTCCTGAACAAGCCGGTTTCCGAAAAGGCTTTAGTACCATAGACCATATACATAAGCTCTGGCAGATTATACAGAAGACCGAAGAGTATAATCGGCCAATTTGCTTAGCGTTTGTAGACTATGAAAAGCCTTCGATTCGATGGAAACTTGGGCTGTGTTAAGGTCGCTGCAGATAAATCAAAGAAGAAGAAGAAAGGTCGCCAAATTGATTACAAGTACCTTTATCCAAGCAAAGCCAAGCAAGAAGACGTCTTTAAGCTTCTGGACTTGGAATCAACATAAACGGTGAGGACATTACTCAGCTATCCAGTTTGCTGATGATATGGTCATTATGGCAAAGACTTTGGGAGACCTTAATATGACGCTCAATGATCTTAGCAGAGTTTCTCAACAGGTGGGCCTAAAAATGTCCATGAGTAAGATGAGAACAACAATGCTCATGTTGCGCTTCACCCAGTAATCTTTGAAACTCAACACTCAAAATTGTAGACGGGTATATATACCTGGAACACACGGTCCAGCTAGGTAAGTCCAATTTTAAGAAAGAGATCAACCGCTGAATCCAACTCGGGTGGATATCGTTCGGGAAACATCGACCTGTCTTCTCGTTCAATATTCCTCAGTGTCTGAAGACGAAAGTCTTCGAACAGTGCATGTTGCCAGTGATGACTTACAGATCTGAGATATAGTGGCTAACTATGGCCTTATATGAAGGATCAGGGTCACTCAGCTGGCAATGGAGAGAACTATGCTCGGAGTATCCCTGCGGAATCAAATCAGTATTGCGGAGATCCACTGGAGAACTAGTGTCACCGAAATAGGTCATCGAGTCTCGTAGCTGAAGTGGCAATGGGCGGGCCACATTGCTCGAAGAACCGATAGACGTTGGGGTCCCAAGGTGCTTGAGTGGCGATCTCGCACCAGAAAACAAAGCGTGGGAAGACCCCCCACTAGATGGATGGACGATATCAAGCAAGTCGCTGGCAGATGCTGAAAACAAGCGGCGCAAGTTCATGTTCTGGCGATTCTTGCAGAAAACCAGCAGTGGACGTATATTGGTTGAAACGATGACGATGACACGTATGTTCTAATAATCACCAAATTGAGGGTAATCTTGTAAGAATTAGATTACTGCCAGCTTAAAATATCTACCGTCTTTTTTATTGTTAAAAATACTACCAAAGTTTATCTTTATGAAGATAAAATATAAGAACTATAATTGTGATACTTAAATTGTTGGTATTCCACAAGTTTTTTACTATGAATCTTAAGTCTAAAGAAATAAGATCTTGCCTTTATTATTTCTAATTCCGGTGGCATTAATCAATTTCGGTGGATCGGATTTCAATTCCGGTGGCGCTTAAATAATTCCGGTGGCATTTGAAAATTTCAAATAGAAATATCTCATGAACTATTAATTATTTTTCTATCTCTACTATATGACTAATTATTAGTACTATTTAACTATTATTTAGGCTAAAAAAATATATTAGAAACAGCAAGTTTAAATTCGCCACCGTAATTAGGCAAAATTCGAGTTTGTTGAAATTGACCCACGTAGGTTCTGTTGGCGTTCGTAAATTACCCAATAATGGTTCTTAATCACGGACCTTCAAATAAAGAAAAATCTCTCTTAAATTCACATTTTATTCGCGACAAGCGGACACCCGCGACTTCGTTCGCGTGGATATAGGTATATTGGTTTTTAAAAATCCTGTAGGAATCATTTTGTTTTTGCTAAGCTCCTTTGAGCTCATTATCATGCTAAAAACTGTTAAAAGTTCACTGGCGGATGTTTAGGTAGATCAAAATGTAAACATCCGCCAGTGAAAGTCCCATCAAAATCGATCCAGCCTTTTAGAGATTAGTCGGTAATCTTTAAGGTATCTACTTTCTAACAAAAAAAGAATGAATGAAATCGGACCACGCGTTATTGTTACAGCTAAATACACGTTTTGACTTTCATCCCCTCTCCCTAGGGAACCGTGCTGAATTTCGGGATAAAAAGTATCCTATATGTTACTCCGTAGTATGAACTTAAATCTTACCAAATTTCGTTTCAATCCATTCAGTAGTTTTTGCGTGTTGCGCGCACAAACATACAGACAAACAGATAAACAGATAAACAGACAAACAGACAAAAATTTCAAAAATAGCTTTTTTACGTTCTATTACTTATCCCTAACATCCCCCAGTTATTATTTTGCAAAAATCTTCAATGTACAGATACGGCAAGTCTACGATTTTATTTTAGACTAGTAGGGCGCTTGGCTGCGCGGCCCGCTAAAGCGGACCGCGAGGATTTCAGTATTATTTTTGTTTTAGCAGCCTCCACCTTCTTCTATCATTTTCAGCATCTTTAACCCTGGCCGTGCTCCTCATCCATCTTCCAATCCCTCGATCATCATCACTCTCCAAATTTTTTTCTCCGAATCATTTGCCAGAAGGAGAGTTCTTCCATAAAAACAAATTTTGAAAAGGAACCGTATTAAAGTCTTGTATAGTTTCCCAACTTATAGTCTCTTCAATATTCGCCATTATACAGGGTTAAATAAAAAATACCAGAAAGCTCTCGGCACGTAATTGTTATCATTAAAACTAACAACTTTTGTTCTACGACTTTTCAAAATTCCGCATTAATTTTTTTCATACAAAAAAATTAATAAATTATGTTATTTCTCTAAAGTGACATTACTCTGTGCGCACAGAGAGTCGTGACTCGAGAGTCGAGACCAAGACACGTGCGTGTGGTTCGTGCGGCGTTGCCGATGTTACAGAGTAGTTGCAAGGAGAGAATCTATGTAAAATATTGAATATCAAATATTTCACAAAATATCGAGTTAAAAAAAAAGTCGTAGAACAAAAGTTGTTAGTTTTAATGATAAGAATTACGTGCCGAGAGCTTTCTGGTATTTTTTATTTAACCCTGTATATTTTGTGTGAAAAAATAAATTCCGCCATCTTGATTTTTTTTCTGTTCGTCAAGTATACCTTCAGGTCTTGATAATCTTTTGCTAAGAAACCACTCTTCCGTCTTTTATACTTGATGAGATAGACACCGACGAAATTTGTATAGCCGCCATCTTGAATCCGCCATTTTGGGTTTTTTTTAGCTCAGTGCCAATTGGATGAGTTTTTGAGTAATTTTTGTTTGAGCCTATCTACCTATCTACAATACCCTGACCGGGTTCCTCATCCATCTTCCAAACCCTCAATCATCATGTCTTCCCATATTTTTCTTTGAGAGTTCTCCAAAGAACCGCATCAAAGCCTTGCATAGTTTACAACTTGTAGTCTCTTCAATATTCGCCATTTTCTATGGAAAAATAAATTCCGCCATTTTGAATGTTTTTTCAATTCATCAAGTAGACCTTTGGATTCTCATCATCTTTTGCGAAGAAACCACTCTTCCATCTTTTATACCCTCCGAGATGGAGACCGACGAAATTTGTATGGCGGCCATCTTTTTTTCGCCATTTTGAATTTTTTTTCAGCTCACTGCCAATTGGATGACGTTTCGAGTGACATTTGTTCGAGCACCCCCCACCTATCTTCAATACCTTAAGCGTGCCATTCGCTCGTCTCTGAAATCCTCAATCATCAGCTCTCTCCATATTTTTGTTCCGAATGAATTTTTGTCCTCTATACGAAACCATTAGTGAAAAAAAAATTTTTCATACAAAATTTTACAGGAGGGGTGATCAATCAGTGAGTCAGTCAATGAATCAGCACGAGCAGCTATATATATATTAACTAGTAGGGCGCTTGGCTGCGCGGCCCGCTAAAGCGGACCGCGGGGATTTCAGTATTATTTTTGTTTTAGCACCTTCTTCTATCATTTTCAGCATCTTTAACCCTGGCCGTGCTCCTCATCTATCTTCCAAACCCTCGATCATCATCACTCCAAATTTTTTTCTCCGAATCATTTGCCAGAAGGAGAGTTCTTCCATAAAAACAAATTTTGAAAAGGAACCGTATCAAAGTCTTGTATAGTTTCCCAACTTATAGTCTCTTCAATATTCGCCATATATTTTGTGTGAAAAAAATAAATTTTGCCATCTTGATTTTTTTCTGTTCATCAAATTGTCGATCTTTAGTTCTTGATCATCTTTTGCCAAGAAACCACTATTCCATCTTTTATACTTGGTGAGATAGACACCGACGAAATTTGTATAGCCGCCATCTTGAATCCGCCATTTTGGACTTTTTTTCAGCTCACTGCCAATTGGATGATGTTTCGAGTAATTTTTGTTTGAGCACCTCCTACCTATCTTCAATACCCTGCCCGGGCTCCTCAACCAACTTCCAAATCCTCAATCATCATGTCTTCCCATATTTTTCTTTGAGAGTTCTCCAAAAAACCGCATTAAATAATAACCGCCTTGCATAGTTCACAACTTGTAGTCTCTTCAATATTCGCCATACATTTTCTATGGAAAAATAAATGCCGCCATTTTGAATTTTTTTTCAATTCATCAAGTAGACCTTTGGATCCTCATCATCTTTTGCGAAGAAACCACTCTTCCATCTTTTATACCCTCCGAGATGGAGACCGACGAAATTTGTATGGCGGCCATCTTTTTTTCGCCATTTTGAATTTTTTTTTCACCTAACTGCCAATTGGATGACGTTTCGAGTGACATTTGCTCGAGCACCCCCCACCTATCTTCAATACCTTAAGCGTGCTCTTCACCCGTCTCCGAAATCCTCAATCATCAGCTCTCTCCATATTTTTGTTCTACTTCAATTTTTGTCCTCTATACGAAACCATTAGTGAAAAAAAAATTTTTCATACAAAATTTTACAGGAGGGGCGATGAATGAGTGAGTCAGTGAATCAGAACGAACAGCTATATATATATTAACTAGTATGGCGCGTGGGTGCGCGGCCCGCTAAAGCGGACCGCGAGGTTTTGCTTTCGGGTATTTTGGTTTGAGCAGCCTATCTCTGCCATATTTCTAACCCTCGATCATTATCACTCTCCATATTTTTCTCCGAATAATTTGTCAGAATGAGAGTTCTTCCATAAAAAAAATTTTTTGAAAAGCAACTGTATCAAATTTTGCATAGTTCCCAACGTGTAGTCTCTTCAATATTCGCCATATATTTTGTATGGAAAAATAAATTCCAACATCTTGTTTCTTTTCTGTTAATCAAGTAAACCACGTCTTGATCATCTTTTGCCAAAAAAACCACTTTTCCATCTTTTATACTTAGTGAGATAGACACCAACGAAATTTGTATAGCTGCCATCTTGAATCCGCCATTTTGTTTTTTTTCAGCTCAGTGCTAATTGGATAAGGTTTTGAGCAATTTTTGTTTGAGCACCTCCCAGTCCCATCTATCTACAATACCCTGCCCGGGCTCATCAACCATCTTCCAAACCCTCAATCATCATGTCTTCCCATATTTTTCTTTGAGATTTCTCCAAAAAACCGCATCCTTGCCTTGCCTAATTGAAAGCCTTGCATAATTCACAATTTCTCTCTCTCAATATTCGCCATACATTTTCTTTGGAAAAATAAATTCCGCCATTTTGATTTTTTTTTTCTACTCATCGAGTAGACCTTTGGCTCCTGATCATCTTTTCCGAAGAAACCACTCTTCCATCTTTTATACCCTCCGAGATGGACACGGACAAAATTTGTATGGCGGCCATCTTTTTTTCGCCATTTTGAATTTTGTTTCGGCTCACTGCCAATTGGATGACGTTTTGAGTGACATTTGCTCGAGCACCCCCCACCTATCTTCAATAACTTAAGCGTGCTCTTCACCCGTCTCCCAAATCCTCAATCATCAGCTCTCTCCATATTTTTGTTCCGAATGAATTTTTGTCCTCTATACGAAACCATTATTGAAAAAAAAAATTTTCATACAAAATTTTACAGGAGGGGTGATCAATCAGTCAGTGAATCAGCACGAGCAGCTATATATATATTAACTAGTAGGGCGCTTGGCTGCGCGGCCCGCTAAAGCGGACCGCGGGGATTTCAGTATTATTTTTGTTTTAGCACCTTCTTCTATCATTTTCAGCATCTTTAACCCTGGCCGTGCTCCTCATCTATCTTCCAAACCCTCGATCATCATCACTCCAAATTTTTTTCTCCGAATCATTTGCCAGAAGGAGAGTTCTTCCATAAAAACAAATTTTGAAAAGGAACCGTATCAAAGTCTTGTATAGTTTCCCAACTTATAGTCTCTTCAATATTCGCCATATATTTTGTGTGAAAAAAATAAATTTTGCCATCTTGATTTTTTTCTGTTCATCAAATTGTAGATCTTTAGTTCTTGATCATCTTTTGCCAAGAAACCACTATTCCATCTTTTATACTTGGTGAGATAGACACCGACGAAATTTGTATAGCCGCCATCTTGAATCCGCCATTTTGGACTTTCTTTCAGCTCACTGCCAATTGGATGATGTTTCGAGTAATTTTTGTTTGAGCACCTCCTACCTATCTTCAATACCCTGCCCGGGCTCCTCAACCAACTTCCAAACCCTCAATCATCATGTCTTCCCATATTTTTCTTTGAGAGTTCTCCAAAAAACCGCATTAAAGCCTTGCATAGTTCACAACTTGTAGTCTCTTCAATATTCGCCATACATTTTCTATGGAAAAATAAATTCCGCCATTTTGAATTTTTTTTCAATTCATCAAGTAGACCTTTGGATCCTCATCATCTTTTGCGAAGAAACCACTCTTCCATCTTTTATACCCTCCGAGATGGAGACCGACGAAATTTGTATGGCGGCCATCTTTTTTTCGCCATTTTGAATTTTTTTTCAGCGGACTGCCAATCGGATGACGTTTCGAGTGACATTTGCTCGAGCACCCCCCACCTATCTTCAATACCTTAAGCGTGCCCGTCGCTCGTCTATGAAATCCTCAATCATCAGCTCTCTCCATATTTTTGTTCCGAATGAATTTTTGTCCTTTATACGAAACCATTAGTAAAAAAAAAATTTTTCATACAAAATTTTACAGGAGGGATGATCAATCAGTGAGTCAGTCAATGAATCAGCACGAGCAGCTATATATATATTAACTAGTAGGGCGCTTGGGTGCGCGGCCCGCAAGCGGACCGCGAGGTTTCGCTTTCGGGTATTTTGGTTTGAGCAGCCTCCACCTATCTCTCCCATATTCCTAATCCTCGATCATTATCACTCTCCATATTTTTTCTTCGAATCATTCTGCTCATCAAGTAGATCTTTAGGTATTGATCATCTTTATCCAAGAAACCACTCCTCCATCTTGTATACTTGGTGAGATAAACACCGACGAAATTTGTATAGTCGCCATCTTAAATCCACCATTTTGAGGTTTTTTTCAGCTCAGTGCCAATTGGATGAGGTTTCGAGTAATTTTTGTTTGAGCACCTCCCACTTATCTACAATACCCTGCCCGGGCTCCTCAACCATCTTCCAAACCCTCAATCATCATGTCTTTCCATATTTTTCTTTGAGACATCCCCAAAGAACCGCATCAAAGCCTTGCATAGTTCACAACTTGTAGTCTTCAACATTCGCCATACATTTTCTATGGAAAAATAAATTCCGCCATTTTGATTTTTTTTTCTATTCATCCAGTAGACCTTTTAATCCTGATCATCTTTTGCGAAGAAACCACTCTTCCATCTTTTATACCCTCTGAGATGGACACCGACGTTGTATGGCGGCCATCTTTTTTTCGCCATTTTGAATTTTTTTTCAGCTCACTGCCAATTGGATGACGTTTCGAGTGACATTTGCTCGAGCACCCCCCACCTATCTTCAATACCTTAAGCGTGCCATTCGCTCGTCTCTGAAATCCTCAATCATCAGCTCTCTCCATATTTTTGTTCTGAATGAATTTTCATCCTCTATACGAAACCATTTGTGAAAAAAAAAATTTTCATACAAAATTTTACAGGAGGGGTGATCAATCAGTGAGTCAGTCAATGAATCAGCACGAGCAGCTATATATATATTAATGTATAGATATAGATGATGTATAGAAGATTATAGATCTGCGTTTCTAAGAATTAAAGTCATGAATTCAAGTTCCATCATTTTCCGACTAGTTCCGAGGTATTTTTGTTCGAGGTTTCGGCCGTGGCTAGTTACAACTCTATGGCCGCTAAAGTTTTCCTTTCTAGCTGCATCTTTAAAAGTGAGTTATGTAATACCTTCACTGTACCTGCAATTTGGTACAATCGTGCAAATAACTGATTTGATTGGACATGGCGATTTTATGACTTTTTGGTTTTCTATAGAGATTGCTTTTAGGTTTATTGACACCATTAAATAAGTGTCAAATGACGCATAGCCCATAGGTACTTATAGTTCCTTGCTCTCTCTTGAGCATTATAATACACGAAGACCACCTGTGAAAGCGCAGTCAAGCGATAATGTCTCATGGTATAAAAAACGTTATCACTACATAGTATAAAACAAAGTCGCTTTCTCTGTCCCTATATTCCTATGTCCCTATGTCCCTATGTAGGTATGCTTAAATCTTTAAAACTACCCAACGGATTTTGATGCGGTTTTTTTAAGGTAGAGTGATTCAAGAGAAAGGTTTATAAGTAGAAAAATTGGACGCGGTAGGTGGCGCTAATAGCGGGCAGGACGACGTCTGCCGGGTCCGCTAGTTATTAATAAAAATCAAATTAAAACCGGTAACAGCCGTGATACACCGCAGTGTGCCATATTGTCACTGATAATTCTACTCAAGCGCCTCAGCTGAATTACGTAGATAAACAGTACAGCCAGCGGTGGAAAAGTGAGCAGTGGATTATATTTTTCGGATATTTTAGCTTGTTTACTATCCTGATAAATAAATCTGTCTTGTTAGAGGAAATTAATCTATGTAGGTAGATAACCTATGACCTATGTATGTATACTACAATATTTTCTACTACGACTTAACACAATTAGTAGAAACCTATGTAAGGACGATATATTATGTAGAATCAAACACATCGGACAGCACATGCGAATGAGGGAATAAATAATTGGTTAAAAACGTTAGAATTTGAAGCATTCCTAACAAATTTTTAATTTTTATCCATAAGTGTGTGCGCAAACAATCACATCCTTCTCTATTCCCTCACTCTCATCCGATGGTACGGCAATCCGACACGATTGTAGAGATCAGGCGCAGGCGTGTCGGATTTGCGTGCTCTCCGAGGCATGGGAATTTAACACCATCAACTAACTAACTCCGGGCTGCTACTATGAATGCTACTATGAATGCTACTTTGATTGCTACTATGCTATATGGACAGGAAAGTATAATTACTTTTTTAACCCTAGGACATTTTTAGGAGCTCATGGTTCACAGCCAAAAAGCAGGCCACTAGACGAGGCATTCAAACATGCGACATAACGTGGTTTAGGTTTTACTATATTTTTGTGCAATTTCATTTGCGACGTGGAAATGTTCGTGCGACCGAACAGTGGTTAACCGCGAAACGTCATGTAACTGATAACGAGACCGCCTCAGGTGACCGAATTGCATATACGAACTTTTGCATATACGAAGTATTATGAATATTATATGTACATAATATTCATACGTACGTACATAAAAAGAATTCCTTTTGTTATTGGTAAGTGACGATGCAATGCAAGCGCGTAAGGCTCAAGGAACATTGCAGGAAAGTCGAAGTGACGTCTTTTTTAAATATAAGGTAAGGTAAACTGAACGATATTTTTAGTACGTTATTCACACATTTTTGAAGAACGAATTCAAAAATTCAAAAACAAAAACAAATATTTTTTACCAATTTTGCTCCACACTTCTTGCTGTACCTACTCAGAGTCGCTTAGGAACTCCTTTAAGATTTAAAAAGTTTACTGTGAGAGTCAATTAACGCTTCATTAGTACGTCTAAATGAGAGCTCATTAAGAAATTTAATGATAATTAATTAATGACATATTAGAAACAATTTTAGGAACGTCTCTGAGAGCCGCAGTTAGTTCAATTTACTTTGGAAAATTTTAGCTTCGCTACTTCGACTGTCAATGTTAATTGAGCCTTATTCCTCTATGCACTTTATCCGACCATGTCTCTTTTGCTTCTGTAATAATGCTAAACTAAATTTCAAGGCACCAATATATTAGCATTATTTTTTCTAGTTCAATTACACTAGGTACAAACTCACCCACTTACCCTTTTCCGCATGAAATGCTATCATTCCGCGAGGTGCAACATTTCAGTGGAGCGAAAGCGGTGCCAAATCAAATGCACTTTCCTATCTCACTTGGCTTTGTTCAGCTGTAGCCAATTTTAAACTTTGCCAGTCCAATATCGTATATTCGGGCTTGTTTTACAAAATTTGATTTATTAGCTAATATAGTTACTTCTGTGGTATAGCGGAAAAAGTGTCTTGCTCATTTCGTGTTCGGTTACCAGGAACCTATTTTTCCTGACTTATTCAGCCTGTTAATTTGTTCACCCAGAAAAAGGCAAAAAATAATCGCCAATTAATCGTCTCCCCCGTCACCCACAACGTTTTTTTTTTATTCAACTAAGTACAAGTTAGCCCTTGACTGCAATATCACCTGATGTTAAGTGAAATGCAGTCTAAGATGGAAGCAGGCTAACTTGGAAGAGGTATGCATACTTCTGATCGGTTTCTACACGGCATCGTACCGGAACGCTAAATCGTTTGGCGGCACGGCTTTGCCGGTAGGATGGTAACCAGTCACGGCGAAAGCCTCCCACCAGACCAGACCAGAATCAATTTAGAAATTATAAAATCCCAAATTGCCGCTGCCGGGAATCGAACCCGGGACCTCCCACATAAAAGACCATAGCTCTCACCACTGCGCCAGGGAGGTCGTCAAAACGTTGGAATATGCCTGGCAATATCACGTATAGCGTTGTCCCTTTCCTCTTTCTGTCCTTGTCAGTAGCAGTAGGTATTTGGATGAAGGGCCCGTGGTCCCACCGATTTGGTATTTAAATCAATTAACTTGTATGAAGTGTCTGATAAAGTTCTCATAAGCTTTTCAGTATCTCCTATCTTACGGTGATGATTTTAGCCTCCCCGTATCTGCTGCATCTCAATGCAGCCTTTCACTAATGAAATGCGGCTTTATATAAGCTTTTACATAACTGACCACGATAAAATTACGGCTCTTAACATGTGGCCAGGATGACCTAGTTTTGCGTAGATAATTTTCATCCACAACTCTCGACCATATCGCAGTGTGGCCAGAAATAATTGTGTGTGGAATTTAACCAGACACAATACAACTGGGAGTAAGAATTTTGGATGTGAGACAAAAAAAAAATGCTTTATTTCATACGCAGCAGGGGCGTAGCTACCGCCGTATCTGCCGTATCAATTATACGGGGCCCCCAAGCCACGGGGGCCCCCGACGTGCGATAAGTATATATTTAATTTGAATTGTTTGTAAAAAAAAATTAAAAAGTGACAGATAAATAATTATGATGAATAAATATTGCTTAAAATTTTATGCATACATTTTTTTTCTTTTGTGAGAAATCTTTACCCTTCATAAGGGCCCCCAAACAAATTTTTATACGGGGCCCCGCCAAGGTACGCTACGCCACTGATACGCAGGCCAACTTATTTTGGAGTTACTCACTCTTAGGCATCCATTAGATGAAAGATTTTGCTGTTAGTTTTCATTTTCTACTCCATCAGTAATTATTGACTGTTGGTCTCTTTTTAACCTATCACCGAAAATAATGAAACTCTGAATTTACCCCGTATGTTTCAATGCTTATACATTGGAACTTACGGGGTGAATTAATACAAAGTATTATTTTGTATTGGGTTAACGTTGAATGTTTCTTTATTGTTCGATAGATCATGTCTAAAGAGCAGATCTAGATAAAATTGGTGAAAATCTCTGAAATTGGTGAAAAAAAAGGAAAACCTCAACGTACATCACAGGAAATAAAACTAGTTTTGCTCCAACTAGAAAAGTAACTGGTTAGTACAGAACTGTTCTCAAAGGCGTGTGAAGTTTACCAATCCGCAGTTGGGCAGCGTGGAGGACTACTTCATAAACTCTTATCATTCTCAGAGAATGGATTGATAATGATGATGATTACTTATGGTCTAAGATACCATCATAGAGATTACTACCCTCATCTGTTATTTAATGCTGATAGAGATAATATGCTAGATAATTCATAGATTGATACATTGCACTTTGGTTGCCTGGCTAAATTTGGTGCCTATGATGTTAAACACAAAAAAATGTAATCATTTTTTTTCGATCTGCTTCCCTCATCTGTTATTTAAACGAATTATATGTCAAATGAAAGATTATTTTATTCCCAATCGAACCGTATTTGGTTGCCTGGTCAAAAGTGGTGCTAAATCATGGTTGTCTGGATTTTAAGATATAAAATTTTCTGTGCGAGTGTTGAAAGTGACGGAAAAGTGTTGCGCGCGCAATTCCATTTGACAGACAAAGATGCAGTGAGGCAGGCGTGCACTCGGCAGGTGCTTAGTCTATACAAAGATTAAAACCATAGACTAGCTGTGCCTGTCCATTAAAGATATTTGCAAAAAAAATAAGTGAGCGACGTAAGGAATAAGTAATAAAACGTAAAAAAGCTGTTTTTGAAAATTTTGTCTGTTTGTCTGTATATTTGTGCATGTATTACGCAAAAACTACTGAATGGATTGAAATTAAACTAGGCATGATTTAAGTTCATACTACATAATAGCATATAGGATACTTTTTATCCCGAAATTCAGCACAGTTCCCTTGGGAGAGGGGATGAAAGTCAAAATGTGTACTTAGCTGTAATTCATTATCGCGTAGTCCGATTTCATTCATTTTTAGGGTTCCGTACCCAAAGGGTAAAAACGGAGCCTTATTAATGTCATTCAACGTTTTAATAAATAATCAACAAATTCTTTTTTGTTGAAGTAACAAAAAATTTAAATTTAGTGGAGAAATTCGAAAAAAGGTGTCCTGTCCTTATTTTGTGTAATAGACAAAGATGACTTGACAGGTTGAAAATTGTTTGGAGTAAATCTCATTTCGTCTGCGAGCTAGAGACCTGTGACCGGCGGACAGACAGACAGACAGCCGAGTGACATTAACACGGCTCCGTTTTAACCTTTTGGGTACGGAACCCTAAAAATGAATGAAATCGGACTACGCGATAATGAATTACAGCTAAGTACACATTTTGACTTTCATCCCCTCTCCCAAGGGAACTGTGCTGAATTTCGGGATAAAAAGTATCCTATATGCTATTATGTAGTATGAACTTAAATCATGCCTAGTTTAATTTCAATCCATTCAGTAGTTTTTGCGTAATACATGCACAAATATACAGACAAACAGACAAAATTTTCAAAAACAGCTTTTTTACGTTTTATTACTTATTCCTTACGTCGCTCACTTATTTTTTTTGCAAATATCTTTAATGGACAGGCACAGCTAGTCTATGGTTTTAATCTTTGTATAGACTAAGCACCTGCCGAGTGCACGCCTGCCTCACTGCATCTTTGTCTGTCAAATGGAATTGCGCGCGCAACACTTTTCCGTCACTTTCAACACTCGCACAGAAAATTTTATATCTTAAAATCCAGACAACCATGATTTAGCACCACTTTTGACCAGGCAACCAAATACGGTTCGATTGGGAATAAAATAATCTTTCATTTGACATATAATTCGTTTAAATAACAGATGAGGGAAGCAGATCGAAAAAAATTGATTACATTTTTTTGTGTTTAACATCATAGGCACCAAATTTAGCCAGGCAACCAAAGTGCAATGTATCAATCTATGAATTATCTAGCATATTATCTCTATCAGCATTAAATAACAGATGAGGGTAGTAATCTCTATGACTGTATCTCCCACTATTAGACAATTATGTTAATACTTTCTTAACAATAAATAATTTTCTTAACAATAACTTACCTCAATGTAGCAATATCACCGTATCACAAAATAGATTCAAATGTGCTCTACCATTTTCACACCGTAGTGTAGCGCTTCTCGCGAAAAATTTATCGTCTCCATTTTGTATCGCGCGGCGTACACAAAATGTCTGCGCGTGACGTCACAAATTGTCCTCCATTGAGTTGCGAAATTACGGGCGTCGCTCGGCGCTCACCGAACTAATTTCGGTGAGCATTATGCGAATAAAATTTACCAAATTGGAATCCCCGTGCCTATGATAACTGTCATTTCGTTAAATTATAATACATAATTATGTAGGTACTTACTCATGCCCACTGATATCATTAAAACTTTAGAGGTAAATAGGTCACACAGCCTCTATAATTGTATCTACACAGGATATTTTCATGTAAGTACTTATGAATTTTACATCTTAACTGTGACTCCGTCCACGTGGATTTAGGTTTTTAAGAAACCCATGGGATCTATTTGATTTTCCGGGATAAAAATATCCTAGGTCCGTCATCAGAATGCAATTGCGCAATAAGTGTCAATTTCGTTAAGATATGTGACGTCAAGGTATTTAGCGTTTCGATACGATGACGCGTACTAACCGATCAAGGATATGGGTTTGATGAAAACTTGCACACCCCGCCCATATTCAGATTAGCCTGCTTCCATCTTAGACTGCGTCACCCCCTACCACCAGAGATCGTAGTCAAGGGCTACCTTGAAGACGAATAAAAAATATTATAAAATAAAAATAATTCAATAACGATAATATACCTACCACTTCATTACGTAGATTTCATCACTATATTCAATAGTAATTATTATGCATAGATACTGCCAGAAGCAAATCAATTCAAGCAAAAGTTCTGCGGTTTCCGAGATCGCTCCGAGAGGTGTAGAAGTAGAACAACATCCGCTCGCTATCAAACTTTGAGTTGAGCTTCGTTTACTGGAGTATGCTTGAAATTTCACCCCGAATATTATGGTAAATTCCTCAAGAAGACAAATATTATGGGATGTGGACTTTGTCAAAATAGGCCTTTCAAATAGGCTATTCTGTTCTTTATAGGCTTTCTTCAAATAGGCCTCAACAAGGTCCTAATCTCTGTTCTTTGAATCGTCTTCTTTTCTAGAATTGTAACTCAACCCTTCGTCGATTTACGAAGAGAAATATCTGCAACCGTGCATGCACCAGATTGTGTTGCGTGACGGTACCTTGCCATTTGGTCTCCATCCCAAATGTTCAAATTTCCAAAGGGACTTAAAGAATCTTCGCTTTAAAAACTAGACAGAAGTAGGTACTACTTACTTAATCTATCTATCTATCTATCTATCTATCTATCTATCTATCTATCTATCTATCTATCTATCTATCTATTAATAATATAAAGTAGCTTGTCCTGACTGACAATCAACGCACAGCCAAAACCACTGAAGCTAGAAACTTGAAATTTTCACAGTAGCTTTCTTTTATGACATAGGCGCACACTAAGAAAGGATTACTGCGAATTCCATCCCTAAGGCGGTTAAATATGAGATAAAAGTTTGTATGAAAGTCCGTCATTTTTCAAGTTATATCCATGAAAATTCGTATTTAGGTTTTCAGTTAAAAATAAAGCGTTATGAGTTTAAGGAATTTTGGAAATTCCATCCCCAATAAGAATCCACGCGGGCGAAGTCGCGAGCATCAGCTAGTTTAGAAAAAAATACTCTAGGTCTTTTTTACTTAGCGTATCTGTAGACACCACTGTTAGCTGATTTTTGAGGAAGAACGTTTTTCTACAGTGACAGAGGTCAGGCCAGGTTTTAATCAATATAGAAGGTGTTGGTTTCATAATTTTATTTATAGAAATCATCAGAATTTTTTCGAAAACTACATTTTTTATGCAATATTCATATAAGTAGGTGCTTCAGGGAAAAAAATCAGTATCGGGACAGGTTTAATTGGAGTGGTATTCGCAACACTGTGATCCTTCAATCGGGATCGGGATAAAATTAATTCTAAGTTGAAGCCATAGGTTTTACGACGGTTTCGCTTGCAGCTAATATAATATATGATGTAATTTTGAAGAATGGACAAACAAAACGTGTCCAACGTGACAAGTTATTATTTATGACTATAAAGATGCCCGCGACTTCGTCGTCGTGGATTTAAAAGTTTCACTGGCATAAAGTTCAGTACAATTTGACATTTGTTTAGACCTGTCTGGTGTCGGAAAAGTTAGGGAAAACCCTCATTAATGAATTTCTTAGTAACACATTTACCTGGCAGCTATCGGTTTTGCATTCAGCTACCGAGTTACCGACAGGATAGTGTGAAATAACTTATTACATTGATAGATCTACAAAATGTATTTTAAATTAAGGTGAAAACTGCATTAAATTCCACGAAGAAATTAAGAAGTTATAGGTAAGCGGCTACAAAGACAAACGCGGATGGCGACTTTGTTTAATACTACTTATATATTTTTACAAGATCCTGCTGATGGTGTAAAATTGATATACAACGAAGCCGATTCCGAGTGGTCTCCACAATACCGCCAGGTTACCGCTAATGACGTCATCACTCCTCCGTTCAACAGCATAGGAAATATCGAGTATTGAAATGATTGTTCAGCATAATGAGGTTTACTGTTTTTAATAACACAGGATTTTAGTGCGAAAAATTCTTATAACCATAAACATTTATTTGCCCGATTAGACATAAGATTATACTATTGTTATCCTTGGTAAGTAAGTATGTAGATGGCTGCTGCATTCTTATTCGTTATCCTTCAAGATGATTGCAGAGTACAGTTGTAGCATGTAGTAGGTACCTAGGCATGCGTCGAAACGTAACACAATTTTCGGCTACGGTAACACATAGCTAATCTAGCTTCTGCTACGTAACGAAACTACACTTATTACCTACTTACTCCGCACGCCAATTATAATTTTTAACCCCCGACGCAAAAACGACGGGGTGTTATAAGTTTGACGTGTCTGTGTGTTTGTGTATGTGTGTGTGTCTGTCTGTGTCCCCTGTGTCGCTCAAACGGGTGGACCGATTTGAATGCGGTTTTATTTTGTTTGAAAGGTGAATTAGTCGAGAGTGTTGTTAGCTATGTTTGAAGAAAATCGGTTCAAGATGGCCGCCGCTACAAAATGGCGGATTACATATTTTTTCACAACTCCCTCAATATGGGTATCAAATGAAAGGGCTTGACTAGTAGAATAGCACTAATGCAAATCCAAGATGGCCGCTGCCACAAAATGGCAAATGTCGGGAGTTTTTTAAATTTTTAATTTATACTTATATTTTTATCGTCGCCTGCAACGTTACGTTTTACGTTTTCTCGTCATCATTATTTGTGGCTAACTAAATCTAGTTCGCTTGTATGAAGAGTCGAGGGCATGTAGAAGATTTTGCCATTTGGGCTGGTGAATAACTACCGTAAAATTCTCGATGAACTTGCGGCCTATAAGGTGAATTACCAGTATTGATCTTCTAGGCTTTATTAGCACAATAATCAAGCAATGATCTGAGAGAACTTTGGTGAAACTAAATAAGTAGGCCCATTGCCCATTTACCCCGCAGTGGGTACGTCTGAAAACACATTAGGCCCACGGTTCCGGTTATTATCACTAGCATCTGATAATAATCGTTAACCCTAACTAGTTCAGAAAGCAATCGCCCATCACCAGGGTAAAGGCTTCGAACCCTGTTTAACTACCGAGAACGCGCAGGGTTGAAACGCAATTGGTGTATATAATATGGAATAGAAAGATATACTTACTTACATAAATATTTTATACGCTATCGGATGACCGGGATTTCGTCCAAGTTTTTAACCCCCGACGCAAAAACGACGGGGTGTTGTAAGTTTGACGTGTCTGTGTGTGTGTGTGTGTGTGTGTGTGTATATGTGTCTGTTCAGTGTCTGTCTGTTCCCCCGTAGTGTTCAAACGGGTGAAGCGATTTGAATGCGGTTTTTTGTTAGAAAGGTGAATTATGAAAATCGTTCCAAGATGGCCGCCGCCACAAAATGGCGGATTACACATTTTTTCCCTCAATATGGGTACAAATGAAAAGGCTTGACTAGTAGAATAGCACTATGTAAATCCAAGATGGCTGTCGCCACGAAATGGCGAATATCGGAGGTTTTTTACATTTTTAATTTGTACTTCTCCGAGATAAAATTTTGCTAATGCCATCTACAAGCTAAACTATCTTAGAAACAAACGTAATCAAGATCGGTTCAGCAGCTAGGCTGTGAAAATATTATTAACCTATATTATTATCTTCTATCTTCTACCTTCTACCTTCTATCTTCTACCTTCTACCTTCTACCTTCTACCTTCTACCTTCTATCTTCTATCTTCTATCTTCTATCTTCTATCTTCTATCCTCTATCCTCTATCCTCTATCCTCTATCCTCTATCCTCTATCCTCTATCCTCTACCCTCTACCCTCTACCCTCTACCCTCTACCCTCTACCCTCTACCCTCTACCCTCTACCCTCTACCCTCTACCCTCTACCCTCTACCCTCTACCCTCTACCCTCTACCCTCTACCCTCTACCCTCTACCCTCTACCCTCTACCCTCTACCCTCTACCCTCTACCCTCTACCCTCTACCCTCTACCCTCTACCCTCTACCCTCTACCCTCTACCCTCTACCCTCTACCCTCTATCCTCTATCCTCTATCCTCTATCCTCTATCCTCTATCCTCTATCCTCTATCCTCTATCCTCTATCCTCTATCCTCCTTCCTCCATCCTCCATCCTCCATCCTCCATCCTCCATCCTCCATCCTCCATCCTCCATCCTCCACCCTCCACCCTCCATCCTCCATCCTCCATCCTCCATCCTCCATCCTCCATCCTCCATCCTCCATCCTCCATCCTCCATCCTCCATCCTCCATCCTCCATCCTCCATCCTCCATCCTCCATCCTCCATCCTCCATCCTCCATCCTCCATCCTCCATCCTCCATCCTCCATCCTCCATCCTCCATCCTCCATCCTCCATCCTCCATCCTCCATCCTCCATCCTCCATCCTCCATCCTCCATCCTCCATCCTCCATCCTCCATCCTCCATCCTCCATCCTCCATCCTCCATCCTCCATCCTCCATCCTCCATCCTCCATCCTCCATCCTCCATCCTCCATCCTCCATCCTCCATCCTCCATCCTCCATCCTCCATCCTCCATCCTCCATCCTCCATCCTCCATCCTCCATCCTCCATCCTCCATCCTCCATCCTCCATCCTCCATCCTCCATCCTCCATCCTCCATCCTCCATCCTCCATCCTCCATCCTCCATCCTCCATCCTCCATCCTCCATCCTCCATCCTCCATCCTCCATCCTCCATCCTCCATCCTCCATCCTCCATCCTCCATCCTCCATCCTCCATCCTCCATCCTCCATCCTCCATCCTCCATCCTCCATCCTCCATCCTCCATCCTCCATCCTCCATCCTCCATCCTCCATCCTCCATCCTCCATCCTCCATCCTCCATCCTCCATCCTCCATCCTCCATCCTCCATCCTCCATCCTCCATCCTCCATCCTCCATCCTCCATCCTCCATCCTCCATCCTCCATCCTCCATCCTCCATCCTCCATCCTCCATCCTCCATCCTCCATCCTCCATCCTCCATCCTCCATCCTCCATCCTCCATCCTCCATCCTCCATCCTCCATCCTCCATCCTCCATCCTCCATCCTCCATCCTCCATCCTCCATCCTCCATCCTCCATCCTCCATCCTCCATCCTCCATCCTCCATCCTCCATCCTCCATCCTCCATCCTCCATCCTCCATCCTCCATCCTCCATCCTCCATCCTCCATCCTCCATCCTCCATCCTCCATCCTCCATCCTCCATCCTCCATCCTCCATCCTCCATCCTCCATCCTCCATCCTCCATCCTCCATCCTCCATCCTCCATCCTCCATCCTCCATCCTCCATCCTCCATCCTCCATCCTCCATCCTCCATCCTCCATCCTCCATCCTCCATCCTCCATCCTCCATCCTCCATCCTCCATCCTCCATCCTCTATCCTCTATCCTCTATCCTCTATCCTCTATCCTCTATCCTCTATCTTCTATCTTCTATATCTATACATATAATAAAATCGTAGACTTGCCGTATCTGTACATTAAAGATTTTTGCAAAATAATTACTGGGGGATGTTAGGGATAAGAGTAATACAAAGTAAAAAAGCTATTTTTGATATTTTTGTCTGTTTGTCTGTTTGTCTGTTTATCTGTTTGTCTGTTTGTCTGTATGTTTGTGCGTACATCACGCAAACACTACTGAATGGATTGAAATGAAACTTGGCATGATTTAAGTTCATACCACGGAGTAACATATAGGATACTTTTTATGCCGAAATTCAGCACGGTTCCCTTGGGAGAGGGGATGAAAGTCAAAATGTGTACTTAGCTGTAATTCATTAAAGCGTGGTTCGATTTCATTCATTCTTTTTTTGTTAGAAAGGGAATACTTTAAAGATTACTGGCTAATCTCTCAAAAAGCTGGATCAATTTTGATGGGACTTTCACTGGCGGATGTTTACATTTTGATGTACCTAAACATCCGCCAGTGAACTTTTAACAGTTTTTAGCTCAAAGGAGCTTAGACATCTACGCGAACGAAGTCGCGGGTTTCCGCTTGTCCCAAATATATTGTATCAAAGTAATCCTTTTGAGAGTCCCTTCTTGCTGTAAGCTTAATAATTAGAGGCAGTACTTTTAAAATCACAGACAGACACTTATGTTTTATCTGTACCTAAGATACCTTCTTATGTACATACATTGGGTTAAATATTCAGTTCTCCTATTATTAAAAGTACCACTGTTTCTAGAAAACAGAAATTGTAAACTCATATACTTACAGAATTTTCCAAAAGAGTTATTACTTCCGAAGAATAGGAAGAGAGAGTTTCACTAATTAATGTTGCTAACTTGATGAATTGCGTAGGTACAGGCAGCAGGCTGCTTCCAGTTTTACGCTGCTAACTCTGCTTACACTTGTAACATTGCATCTCTTAATTGGGGATAAAATAATTATTGCTACGTGGATTGTTTGCTAATTAAAAACAAATTCTTTTTTCATTGAGAAAAAATAAAACTAAGCATTCACGGTCGAGCCATTTGGCATAACTTCGAACGACTGAAGCGAAATAGATGGACACCAATGTAGGCCGTGAGTTGCCAAAATTCGAATTCTTAGCGTGAAAATTATATTTAGTGAACAGTTAAAAAAGACTACTTAAAGTAGGTAGTTATATTTTGAGTAACTTTTATTTACAAAATTCAAAAATTCTATACTTATAATTTTCAATGTTTCCACAAGATTTCACTTTATCTATTTACGACAACGTCTTTGTTTTCCAATAACTAACAAAGTTCTTGGTGGAGAAGTTCTGGAATAATATTTAAGATTGGAGTTTTATTATCAGGAATAATAAAACTCAATTCTTAGAAATAACAATCAGGACTTAGTTTCTTCTTCGTCTGGGTATTATCTCGCTACGATCCATGGTGGGGTTCACTTTCCAGTCACAGATTAAAATTTGGTCTATTTCCCGGCATATCTTGTGCATCCGATTTATTGAGTTCAAATTATTTTTTAAGTTTTACTTTTATTTTAAGGGTTCTCACGAGGAAATTATTGAAAAGAATTGTACAAAAAATTCTTAAATTCTTAATTTAATTTTTTACTTTTACAAGTAGGTACTTAAGTAAAATGTTTTATATTATCTTTCGCCGTACTTAATTAGATCCCATGCTTGGTTTACCAATAAATTGTAAAGGAAACATTTTGGAGGTTTTTAATTAATTCTAAGAAACTGAATTCTCAGTAAAAGGCAGAGAATTCATTGTTTCACCAAAATAATAATATTTTTCTACAATTTAAGAATATAATCACTGAGCTAAATTAACTTTTAACTTTGTGTTTTTTTTCATTAGTTTGTCTTGAAAGGTAAGGTGCTAATTAAGCTAGGCCTCTTTTTTTTTTTTTTTTTTTTGACGCTGGGAAATGCATTTACGCACACCCTCCGGAAGCCTTACAGCGAACTGCAATGCTTCCGGAAGGTAGTGTGGGACTCAGGCAGGCCAAGAAGTGGCCAGAATACCCACTAAAACCCAGCGATGTTCCTCCGTGTCGCCTGGTGGCTGGGTTACGGGTACACTTGCGCAATCATCCGCGACCCAGCCGGCGCCGTCCGCCGAGGCAGACCCTCCACCGGGGGACCTAAAGGCCCCCTAACACCGTCTGAGGCGCACCAGGAACATAGTGGTGCGCCTCCCGACCCGAGGCGTCTCAACGGGCGACGGATACGCCATTCCATCACCCGGAGTTCCTCGCCAGAGGCAACCCTCAAGAGGGCCACACCCGCAGGCGACCCTCAAGAGGTTCACCCCTCGTGTAATTTTTTATAGAGGTTTTCTTCCTCGCGGCCCCTCGCTCAGTGCGTGGGGCCCCCGGTTCCGCTCAGTGCGGATTACGGGTTGCCCGACGGTGGCCGAAGCCAGCGCCCACCGGCCACAAAGACCAGCGGACCCGCCGCGCAGGGCGTTTCCACCCCCTCCGGTAATTTTTTAACGAGGTTTTCTTCCTCACGGCCCGAAAGCCTCCCCCCCAATTGTCGCCGCCCGGAGTCTCCACAGTCCACTCTGATGAACAGAGAAGTACCAGGAGCCTCCAAGCGGCAACCCCCTGCTGGTTTTGGTCCGCGCCGGGTTTCCCCGGTACCTCCCATATCTGGGAGGCGTTCCCCCATCCGCCACCGGGGGGACGCGCCCGATGGGGGACCAGCAACCCCACACGGGAAGCTAGGCCTCTATCTTAATTGGCCTCAACTATTATGTATCGAGTATGGGGACACCCTTTAATTTCCAACTTTTTTTTATTTTTTAGAATTTTTCCTTTATTTGTGCTGTAAGACCTGACTTTTTGCCAAATTTCGTAATTCTAGGTCAACTGGAACTACCATTTAGGTTTTCGACCCAAAACCTATACCTAGGGTACTTCCGGTTGACCTAGATTTGTCAATTTTGGTTAAAAGCAAGGTCTTACAGATCAAGTAAAGGGAAAATTCTGAAAAATAAAAAAGTTGAAAATTAAGGTAAATTTTGGTACTTACAAGTTTTCGTGAAAATCTAAATTTGCCCATACCTTTTTATTGTGTGGACTCAGGACCTTAATTTTTATACACCTAATAGGGACTATAGACCTTAGTATCTGGTATAAATTTCAACTTGCTAGATTCATCCGTTCCTGAGAAAATCGGTGGTGACACACGGGCAGACGGACAGACGGACAAGAAAGTGATCTTATAAGGGTTCCTTTTTTTTACCGTTTGAGGTACGGAAAAAGTGTGATAACATTGAGAATGAAGTATTCAGTCCCTTGTTCTATTAACTACCACTCTACACTGTACTCAACATTTAGGTTTTAAAATTTTAAATCCAAACATTATAGCATCTCATAGATGAGATAGAGATATTCCAGAGAAACAAAAATCCAAATGCAGCATTCAATTACAGTTGGAGATGAAACCCTCACAAGTTAGTCGCAGACTGCCTCTGAACATTATCAAGGCCTATTGCTAGGGACCACTTTTCAGAGGGCGTTTCGTTTCGTCGAATTACAATAAAATACACGTAAATATTGTAGCGGGGAGCATTACAATTTTGATCATACATTCGCAGTCAATAGCGACAAACGTGGCGCGTGACATTCTCGTCACGTCGGCTTTCCAGCCGTGACCCGGCGCGGATTTATCCCACATTTCGCTACCTCACGTGATATATTGAATATAGAAAATACTTTTCAACAATTTCTTAATTTCCAGTCGTGGATGCATAACACTTTAGGTACCTGTTCGGGACTTAACCTAGCTGAAGGCGCAAACAAACAAACCTACTGTGTTATAGTTTGTTGCTGGTGGTAGGAAAGACTTGAAGTGACCGTGGTATCGTATCTGGTACACCACGGTTGTGTATCGTGGATCGGTTGGTCAAGTCAATATAATATCTGCTCTTTCTCCACTAACTGCAATTTGGATTTGGGTCTCTTTTCGACAAAAAATCTACGCGATATGACACGGCAAAGTTTCATGGCACGGCATGCCTCAATGAATCACAAAGATGGAGCGACAATGGGTGAGGCACATATTATGTAGTTCCAAGAAACGGTAACGTTAACGTTAAGATAACGTTAACGGTAACGTTAAGATCCCAAAGTGCTTGAATGGCGACGCGGAAAGTAGACCCTCCGCTGCGCGGACCGATGGTCTCTACTTAGAGCCGCTGGATAGCACAATGTGTTGTGACGATCCTTCCAAAGACTTATGTCCAGCTACAGTGGACGTCTCTGAGACGGTGAGGATAACGGCATATCTACCTCAGGATAAGACAGCGTCTTCACTTGAGACACTCTATCTCGACCCGCATGCTGCTAATGGATACAAAGCTTTACGAGGGTACCTGGCTATATACTCCGGCCTGTGTTTGAAGCAAGATAATAATCGAAATGCACTGAAATTGCTGTTATTACTCGTAAGATTGGAGCTTCATTATAATTAATGATATTCAAGAAGTTCCTCGGTTGAAACTTTGTAATTTATTGGCAAACAAGAACGCCGCTGGCTGAATAGCGATCCTTGAGAGTTGCTATTCATATACACTCGTAAAGTTGAGAAAAGACTGTTTATTAACTTTGTTACAAAATCACCCACAACTTTTGGTTGAAAGTTTCATAAATCAATTAAGGAATATTTTAGCTTTGCACGATGTGCGAAAGTTAGAATTTGCTTATAATATAATGTAATGGGGTAATAGGGTAATATATTATAGATAATTACTGTACTGTTAGATAACTTTTGAAAAGAAAACGGTCATCATTTCTACAACATATAAGCATACTCCTAGCTTGGCAAGCTTTCTGAACTGAATTGCGTGATATTTTTTTTAATCAATAAAAGTCCATAAATTTTATGTACACATGTACATACATATTATAATTAAATACAAGTACAAACAAAAATTATTTTTATACTTTAGAGTGGTATTTAAAGTCATTGTTTTGAAAAGAATTTTTATTGTAATCAAAATGTATTGTAATGAATAATCTAACACTATTTTATTATTCCATCTTGTGTACATTGCACAGTCGACTTTCATCATAAATAACATTACAACATGATACATCACCACGTTATTCTCACTCCCACTATGTCATACAGTTTTATCCTACAGGTAGATCCGTAGAGGGTACCATTTTGTAATTTGCTTGCCCTGTAAAATATCATCTTCTAGGATATAAGTAACAAGAGTGTAATAAATCTCTTGAGTTGATATATGGACTCTCTATGACTTTGTCTCTCTTGACTTTGAGGACTTGGAGAAATAGCTTTTGAAATGCCATATTTTTAACCCCCGACGCAAAAACGACGGGGTGTTATAAGTTCGACGTGTCTGTGTGTGTGTGTGTCTGTCTGTTCCCCTGTGGCGCTCAAACGGGTGGACTGATTTGAATGCGTTTTTTTTATTTGAAAAATGAATTAGTGGAGAATGTTGTTAGCTATGTTTGATGAAAATCGATCCAATATGGCCGCCGCTACAAAATGGCGGATTACATATTTTTTCACAACTCCCTTAATACCCATTATCAAATGAAAGGGCTCAACTAGTAGAATATCACTATGCGAATCCAAGATGGCCGCCGACACAAAATGGCGAATGTTGGGGGTTTTTTTAATTTTTAATTTATACTTGTCTAGGTACTGAAGTACGTAGCGTATAGTACGTTAAAACAATTACTGCGTCTTCCGTGCGAATTACATTTTTCTTTAAATTCCGTAACAACCTTTTCTTTTTCCGGGATGAAAGTAAGCTAGTTCACTCCTTGCATAGTTCTCTTCCTGTCTGCGAAATTTCCGTTCAAATCGGCTGAGTCTTTTTGAAAATCCGAACAGTTAAATATGTCATGATTTCATTTCTAGTATCTTATCTAGAATTCTGTAGATTTACGGCCTGTTTCACCACCTTCTGATAAGTGGCGGATAGCCTAAACGTAAGTTTTGTCACTTTCTTACTTTATGTCGAGTGACAAAGACAAAAGTTGTAGATAGCTATCTAATACATATCAGTAAAACAGGACTTAGTCTTATAGAAAAATTTTCAGGACAAATTGGACTCAGAAAATACTTCGAAAAATTCAATGCGAAATATGGAAAATCTATTTATAAGACCTGAGTTATTTAAAAACAAGGCTAGGCAACTAGGTAAATCTTAACTGTTTTGAGGCTTGGGAGGGCGTGATCCAATTTCCTATACACCAGGCGCGAGTCTCGACTCGCTATATTCAATTTCCTAGTTTACCCGCTTTATCGAGATTCAACTTAAGATGTTAGTTTTATAAAATACTAGTGTTGCGCTCGGTGCGCGAGCTGCAAGCAGCTCGCGTGCCTTGTAGTCTCTTCAATATTCGTAAAATAAAGAAATGGGAGGCCATACCAAATACCAGAATATTCTAGAGTCTCTTGAAAGATAGAAAGAAATATTGGTATCACGTTTCGTATCTTTTCTGAAAGGACACTAATCAGTTCTATGCATGCGTTTAGTGGAAAAAAAGGATCTATACAAAAATGTTCTGGAGAGCCACTTGAAAATTAAAAAGAAATTTTGTATGGACACGAATTTTTTTGTTCCGTAGCTATCTTTATTTTACTGGCTCACCAAAGGGCCTCAGGTTTTGAACATTTTTAGTTTCAGGACCATGCCTCTATGATTGATAGTTTTTGAGGGCCGTTAGGATACTCTGGTAATTTTTCCACATTCACTACGTTTTGTGATTTTTGTGAAAAAAATCTTTAAGTTCTATTTATAAGTGCAGTAGGGGGAAAATTTTTCATACAAAAATGTCTAACAGAGCCTCTTGAAAAGAACCCAAAAAATTTGTATGGAGAAAATTTTTTTTTGTTCGGCGGCCATCTTTTTTTTACCGGTTTACCCAATGGCCCAAGGTCTTTAATAACATTTGTTTGGGACCATGTCTGTATGATTGGTAGTTTTGGAGGACCCATGAGGTACTCTGGTAAATTTTCCACATTCATGACGTTTCATAATTTTCCTGAAGGAAGACCCATAAGTTCTACGCACATAAATAGTGAAAGGAAAAAGTTCCATACAAAATTGTTCTGGAGAGCCTCTTGAAAAGAACCCAAAAATTTGTATGGAGAAAATTTTTTTTTGTTCGGCGGCCATCTTTTTTTTACCGGTTCACCCAATGGCCCAAGGTCTTTAATAACATTTGTTTGGGACCATGTCTGTATGACTGGTAGTTTTGGAGGACCCATGAGGTTCTCTGGTAAATATTCCACATTCATAACGTTTAGTATTTTTCCTGAAAGCACATTCATGAGCTCTATGTATGCGCTTAGTGAGGTAAAAAAAGTTCTATACAAAAATGTTCTGGAGAGCCTCTTGAAAATTAAAAAAAAAAAATTGTATGGACGCGAAAAATTTTTTTGTTCGGTGCCTATCTTTTTTTTACTGGCTCACCAAAGGGCCTAAGGTTTTGAACATTTTCAGTTTGAGGACCATGTCTCTACGACTGATAGTTTTTGAGAGCCTTTGGGGTACTCTGGTAAATTTTCCACATTCATGACGTTTCATATTTTTCCTGAAGGAAGACCCATAAGTTCTACGCATATAAATAGTGAGGCGAAAAAAGTTCCATACAAAATTGTTCTGGAGAGCCTCTTGAAAATTAGCAAAATTTTTGTATGGAGACGAAATTTTTTTTTGTTTGGTGGCCATATTTTTTTCACCGGTTCACCCAATGGCCCAAGGTTTTGAACATTTTTTGTTTCGGGACGGTACCTTTCCGACTGATAGTTTTCGAGATCCCTTAGGGCACCCTAGTCAGTTTTCCACGTTCAGCTCTCTCTATAATTTTGTAGACCTTATATTTTTGAATTTTACACACATGAAAATTATGGTGAAAAAGTCCCATACAAAATTGTTCAGGAGAGGTGATCAGTACCTGACTTCAAGTAGCTTTATATATATAACGACGGACTTTCTACTAAATTCTATGTACCTACTTTGATAAGTATCTTATATACCTCATCATAATGCATGGACCCTTTGCACTGATAGAAATTTCCTGACGTTCCTTCTGAAAAGGAGATAGCCTAGGAGGTAGCGCTGCAATTTTTCTAATCATTTTTACCGAATGAATTTTATTTCAAACAGCTGTTTAATTTTTAGAAATCAGTGACGTGAGCGCCGGTCGACGCACTCGCGGTGGAGCTAAAAGATACAGCATGAACAATTCATTGAATCGTTACGGAAAACCTTATGACAAGGGAATAAGGGGCTTCCCCACCACTTCTTCGTGATCTTTCGTTCTTGTTCTTATCGAATGTCGAGAAAAGTTAAAATGACTCGCTCAACTGTAGCGCTACCTCCCGTACTAAGAGAATTATTTGTAATTTGTATAGGTACTAAGTAATCGTACAATACCGCTGTATTTTATACGCGACCATTAAGACAATTATATAGAACTGTATCCATTGTTAAGATGAACGCTAAACTATAGCCGAAGTTGTAGTAACGAGCTAAGTTGTACACATTAATTGTACATTTGGGATCCCGCACTGCGTGGATGGTGGAATGCATTCAATAGTTCATAATATCCTATTTAGTGTAATTGATTACCTAAGCCCTAAACTAATAAACTAAGGGCTTTTATAGTACAGTTTAGTTTATGCTACACGTATGGTAAGTTGAAAATTACAGTCTAGGCGCTAATTTTAATACCCAAGCCGCAGGCGAGGGTTTTAATTAAAGCCGAGAGTTTAATCTTCAATGCGTACCTATAGGTCTATAATACTTAAAAAACGTTTTTTTTTTAATATGTACAATTGTACCTAAGTAAAAAAAGGTAAAAACAATCTATCTATACATACATATAATAAAATAGTAGAATTACCGTATCTGTATTATGTACATTAAAGATTTTTGCAAAATAATAACTGGGGGGTGTTAGGGATAAGTAATGGAACATAAAAAAGCTATTTTTGAAATTTTTGTCTAGTCTGTTTATCTGTTTGTCTGTATGTTTGTGCGCGCATCACGCAAAAACTACTCAATGGATTAAAGTGAAACTTGGCACGATTTAAGTTCATACTATGGAGTAACATATAGGATACTTTTTATCCCGAAATTCAGCACGGTTCCCTTGGGAGAGGGGATGAAAGTTAAAATGTGTACTTAGCTGTAATTCATTAACGCGTGGTCCGATTTCATTCATTCTTTTTTGTTAGAAATGGGATACTTTAAAGATTACCGGCTTATTTCTGAAAAGCTGGATTGATTTTGATGGGACTTTCTCTGGCGGATGTTTACATTTTGATCTACCTAAACATCCGTCAGTGAAATAACAGTTTTAAGTAAGGTTGAGCTCAAAGGAGCTTAGGAAAAACAAAATGATTCCCATGGGATTTTCAAAAACCAATATCCACGCGAACGAAGTCGCGGGTTTCCGCTTGTATTAAATAAATATTATGATTGAACCAGTGGTATCAATTTGGTATCAATAACAATAATAAATTATCAATGACCATGAATTTACCGACAAATCTAGAAACGGCGTAATGTAAAGAACTCAGCTATTGCATAGGGTTGTCATCTTCATCTTCATCTTCATTCTGGGCAGGTATCCGCACGTAAACCGCACAGGTCTGTTGTGCGTGATCGCCTCTTGCGTTGAAATCTTCACTCCAGCCATCCGAGGTCGCTCCAGAAGCCTAGCAGGCCGCCCAGGTTGCCGAGGACTTCTTGGAGTGAGGCTAGGGATCCTAGGTGGATCCTGCGTTGTTCGGTCACGCCCGTGCACTCTAGGCGCACGTGCGCTGGTTTTTCATCTGTCTCCATGCATGCTCTGCACAGAGGACTGTCTGTGACACCTATAATGAAAAGGTGTCTGTTTAGTGGGCTGTGCCCTGTTATAAGTCCCACCACCTTCCTGAGTTTACCTCTGTCTAGGTGCATAGGGTTGTACCTACAACTTCAGATAAAGTAACTGATGGGCACAACATTACGACAGAGTCACAAGGATACTACTACTGTGTATATTGTGTTCCACTATTTGGTAGGTTGAATGCTACTCGTAAATCATACCATGTCTAGGGAAATACCCGCTGCATCCTGTTTGCACATTTCGCTCATATCGATTACGAATTCCACACGCAGGCTATGACCTAGATATGAAGACGGTCCCTAGGTGACCTGCACAATGAAGTCCGAATGTAGCTTGTTAGGCTTCCGTAGGGCTGGCGTCTGGCAGATGTGTTTGTATACTAATCCACATTAATTTATCCTACATTTCATGTTACATGTTACATGAGAAATAAATAATTGTGCATTCATAATAATATGAAAGTATAATATACACAATAAGGCAAAATTACTAGTGGTGCGAGTGCGCTGGGCTTTTGCCTCCACTCTTGTATTCTTCTTCTTTAGGTGCCTCTCCGACTAGCGAAGGTTGGCCGTCAGAATTTTATATTTTGCCTTATCTCTTGACTCTTGCGAGGCTAAACAGCTGGGCGGCACTCGCGCTCCCAGTCCACTCCCTGATGTTGCGCAACCAAGACTTCCTCTTGCGACCGATGCGCCTCTTGCATTGTCCCGTATTGTACTCCAGTATTGTCGTGTATGTACTATAATTATTATGTATGTATGTGAGGTCATACATGTGTATATCTATACATTTATAAAATTGAATATTTTATTTGTTTATGCACGCAACACGCAAAACGCTGGATCTGTCTCCGGAAAATTATAATTTTCAGATAATTATCAGCATCGTTATTTTACAGCTCAGCACACACTACAAAAAAAACAAAATCCAAACACCCCGACTCCACGCAAGGTTGTTTGCTCTATCCTTAGAGTGTTTTTATAAGTGAAGCCACAAGCTTTGGAAGGAGGTCCTAAATGAAGCGAACCTACGAATCCGAGTGGAGCGAAGATCGAAGGTGTCGAGATCGAGCGAAGTGAGCCGCCTATATACGTACCTAATCCAAGGTTAAATACTTAAAAAGTTACTTAATGAAGATACATCAAAGCGAGTCTTCTGGCGTAGCCCATTTGATTTGAAACTAGGTAGGTATATGGCCGTATGGGCACAAACACGTGTTGTCAACTGTACCGCCCGGCAACCAATCAGAGGACGACTCACAATAAGGCCTAGGCCGCACTGCGAAATTTATTCGCGCGAATTTTTTCGCAAAATTCTGTGATATATGGGAATGTATGAAGCTGCACGCACATGCGATTTTAAATTCGCGAGAAAAATATATTAAAATGCAAAATATAAACCGCGCGAATAAAATTCACGCGAATAATTTTCGCAGTGCGGAAGTTATTAAGTTCCGCTCTTAAGTAGCGATATTTTATTTGAGAAAAATCAGTAAGATTAATATGTGATCATTCGTAAGAGTTATCAACTTTTTCTCAGGTATAAATTTATAATTAGGTATTCATATTTTATTTTATCTCCCTGTATTTTATAGAGTCAACCCTGCAAGCAATATTGTATAGTTGCATTGCATCCCCAGAGAAATTATGTAGTGAGATCGTCTTTCCACGTAGTTTGTAAGTTGTAGCATGTTGTAGATATATTCGTGTTTCGACAGTAATAATATGCATTTTGTTAGCAGTTTGACGTACAACGTACCTACATCGAAGATACTGGTTGATGTTCCTTGTTTAGCGGTTTCCCTCGTACTTTTATCCAATAAAAACATAACATGTAAAAAAATGCAAGTCTCGCAACGCAGTTGTTCTGCCGCAAAAAGTCATGAGATTTAATGTTAAACCAAGTCGTTGATCATAAATTGTTATCTAATTAGTTAAGAATATTTTATAGAGATAAGTAAGTAGTATCATTATTAGACATCTTAATTTCTTTTAAATGATTTGGCAATCGTACACTGCTATAGAATCTACGATAAGATTTGGTACACACGTAGCTATCATAGCTACGAGTGTCGAGTGTACCAAATCTCATTTCTTTTTTCTAGTCAATCAGACTTTTGTGTAATCAATTAAGCCTGTATACAATAAACTTACAATAAATAATAATTGAGTCTAATAATAAATCGGTAGGTACAAAAAAATATACCCAAAAGTCACATTTTCTATTTTCCAATCTATCACGTGAAATGAAAACGTGAACGTAACAAAATGAAATCCGCGCGCCGCGCCGGGTCACCGCTTCGATGCGCGACGTGACGCGAATGTCACGCCTCACTGTTGTGTCTCTATACCAGTAGTTCCCAAAGTGGTGCAAGTTGAACCCCCAAGGGTCCACGGGAGACTTGACGGGGGTCTACGTTGGCGTGACAAAAAATCGTTCGTTCGTTCGTTCGTCTCAACCAATAGACGTCCACTGCTGGACATAGGTCTCTTGCAAGGATCGCCACAGCACACGATCTTGTGCCGCCTGATTCCAGCGGCTGCCAGCGACTCGCTTGAGATCGGCTGTCCATCGAGTGGGGGGTCTACCTACGCTTCGTTTACTGGTGCGAGGTCGCCATTCAAGCACCTTGGGACCCCAACGTCCATCGGTTCTTCGAACAATGTGCCCCGCCCATTACCACTTCAGCTTCGCGACCCGATGAGCTATGTCGGTAACTCTGGTTCTCCTGTGGATCTCCTCATTTCTGATTTGATCCTGCAGGGATACTCCGAGCATAGCTCCCTCCATCGCCCGCTGAGTGACCCTGAGACTTCTTATGAGACCCATTGTTAGCAATGGGATAAAAAATGAGGGTTCACTATTCGTAAGCCGGGGTCCACGAAAATTTATTACGATAGTGAAGAACTAAAATTTTGGCTTGACTTCACCTATCAGTGTAGCCAGATAATATTTTAACAAGCTATAATTTAAAAATTAAAAAAACCCGACTGCCATGCTAAAAAATGAACTAAAAAATTAATAAACTACCACCGTACCACTTACAGTGTAGTTGTTATTTATTTTGTTTTTCATGATTTGTCACTCCAAATTGATTTAAAACATATAGATTGTATACATTTTCGTACTCGCCTTTTAAAGCCCTTTATTTTGATACCCCACTCGAGGGTCTTGAAGAAAAAATTTTTTTTCAGCCCGCACATTAAAGTGCATAACATTCGCCATTTTGAATTTTATGAATTTTATGTACTCAGTAACATTTGCGCCGTCAAGACAAATCTAATGACGTATAATTTATCAAAATAGGAGTTACGAACTGACATAGGAAACGATCATTTTCTACGATTTATCACTCCAAATTGTTTCCAAATATATAAATTTATACATTTTCGTATTTGCCTTTTGAATCCCTTTATTTTGATACCCCACTCGAGGGTCTTGAAGAAAAAAATTTTTTTCAGCTCGCACATTAAAGCGCATAAAGTCCGCCATTTTGATTTTTTTTTAATTTAGGTACCCTATAACACTCGCGTCATTGAGGCAAATCTAATAACGTATCATTTATCAAAATCCGTTGAGCCGTTGATTAGTTACAAGCGGACATAGGAATGGACATACATACACACAGGTGAAACACATATACCCAGTCGGGTAAAAAAGCTCAGCGACTGTTACTTGTAAAAACTTTACAGAACTTACTGTTTTTAACCCCCGACGCAAAAACGACGGGGTGTTATAAGTTTGACGTGTCTGTGTGTGTGTGTGTGTGTGTGTGTGTGTGTGTGTGTGTGTGTGTGTCTGTCTGTTCCCCTGTGGCGCTCAAACGGGTGGACCGATTTGAATGCGGTTTTTTTTGTTTGAAAGGTGAATTATTCGAGAGTGTTCTTAGCTATGTTTGATGAAAATCGGTCCAAGATGGCCGCCGCTACAATATGGCGGATTACATATTTTTTCACAACTACCTTAATATGGGTATCAAATGAAAGGGCTTGACTAATAGAATAGCACTATTGCAAATCCAAGATGGCCGCTGCCACAAAATGGCGAGTGTCGGGGGTTTTTTAAATTTCTAATTTATACTTGTGATATCCACTTACAGCACAATCAAATATTAATTAATATATCTACTTACCAATCAATTCTCACTTTTTTTTTTTTTTTTTTTTCGAAAACTATTAATCCGTGGTTGGAACTCTGCCGCAACGCAAATTTCCATAGTTAGATCTAATCTTCGTATTTTTTTACGAGTTTTGGGAATAATAGATATGGTAATAATGAACCAACTTTACATTTTGAAAGTGGTCTATGAGAAAAAAAAAAAAAAAAAGTCTGGGAACCTCTGTTCTATACAGATAGACTGCAGGTGCATGATCGAACTAATGGATAGAAAATTATTATTTATCTACCTATGTAGGTAGGGACTAGGTACCTACTGTATATTTTATCGTTAGCATTTAAATATAATCCACTATTATAAATGCTATGCATTTACGAGAAGGTCTTTTGAAAACCCCTTGGAAACTCTATAATTTTCCGAGATGAATCCTATGTAGAGTCCTATGTAGTTCTCCAAGGCCTAGTCTGTCTGTGTACTAAATTTCGTCAAAATTGATTCAGCGGTTTGGGCTTAAAAGCATTAACATACATTATTAGTATTCTATAATAATCACTACATAGTATAAAACAAAGTCGCTTTCTCTGTCCCTATAGGTATTCCTATGTCCCTATGTCCCTATGTATGCTTAAATCTTTAAAACTACGCAACGGATTTCGATGCGGTTTTTTTAATAGATAGAGTGATTCAAGAGAAAGGTTTGTAAGTAGAAAAATTGGACCTGGTAGGTGGCGCTAATAGCGGGCAGGACGACGTCTGCCGGGTTCGCTAGTCTATAATAAATGAATAATCTCAACTAATACTATTTTATATATGAAACTGAGTTTTTTGATTTGTTTGTGTGTACTAAGCCTAAGGCAAAGTTTTCTTTGCACAAAGACCGCCAGCGGGTTTAATCTTGGATGATGTTTTAGGATCTTAATTAACCCAAACCGCGAACGGTAGGTACAAAGTAATATAGGACGATATCTATTATTATAACATGTAATATTATTAATTTTTTTTTTCTTATAAACGGCATTATTTTATTGTGAAAAAAAAAAACAAGTTAAAAGCTGCTTTTTGAGCGCCTGAATTTTTTTTACAGCAATAATGATTATAAGTGTTGTTTTAGATAACGTTTATAAATATTACTTAAACCAACTTCACCACGCACTTAAAAGTCCATATCTCTAAAACTAGTAAGCCAATTTTGATGAAACTTTCACTGTGCTCTATGTTGGACCGCTCTTGCTCTATGTTGCTCTTGTATGTTTCAACCGCACTAGTCGCAGCTAAGATTTTCGGAAGGTCCCCTCGATTTCTCTGGTCTGCCATCATCAAACCCTGATTTCCTTATAATGGGACCACCTTTGAAATATCTTCTTTCCAACAAAAAAGAATCATCAAAATCGGTTCATAAACCACGAAGTTATCCGCGAACACACATAAAAAAAGTATATACCTATATGGTCGAATTGAGAAACCTCCTCCTTTTTTGAAGTCGGTTAAAATTGGAATGTATTTAAAACAATATAAAACAAAACTTCAAACGTCGAATACCTATAATAAATACCGAGAATTTACTTGCCCTTTAGTTAGCAGGTAGGTACGTTCATTATATAAAGTACTAGCACACGAGTAGATACTAGGTTCTGCCTGCGACTTCGCCCGCGTGAATTTCGGTTTTTCACAAATCCCGAGGGAATCGTAGAATTCCGGTTCCCGTTCCCGCTCCCTTTTCCAACCTTTATACCTACTTTCAAGGATGTTTGCTATAGTAATCTACCTATAGCTGTAGCTATAGATTTCGGTTTTTTTCAAAATCCCGTGGGAACTGTGGATTTTTCCAGGGTAAATCCTATAATCCTATGTGTTAAGTCAGGGCATAATCTATCTCCATTCAAAATTTCAGCCAAATCCGTTCAGTAGTTGCGGCGTTAAAGAGTAACAAACATACACACACAAACATTCGCATTTATAATATTAGTGTGATAGTGTGATTAAGTAAGTCGTCGTCTTCACCGTCACCAAACGATAGACGTCCAGCGCTGGACATACGAGTAGTTCTCTTGTAGGCCGCCACTCTTGTAGTTCCACAATCCACACGCCGCGGTCTTCTGCCGCTTGTATCATCTAATGTTGCCGGTCCAACTACCTACTTAAGAGGTCTGCCAACACTGCGAGGAAATAATAATTATTCTCGTTTCACGGTCCAACTACCTACTTAGTAGGAGGTCTGCGAACATTGCGAGGTCACCATTCCAGCATCTTGGGATCCCAATATCTATCAGTTTTTCGAAGTGGCCATTGCCATTTCAGTTTCGCAACCCGTTGAGCTATTTTGAAAACTTTGGCGCTTCTACGGATCTCCTCCTTTGTAATTTAATTACGTAGAGAAAGGATCACGAGGTCCTGGGTTCGATTCCCGGGTCGGGCCAGTAAAAAAAAATGAGGTATTGGGTTTTTCAGAACAGTATAACCGGACACTTTGTTTCGACGACCTCCCTGGCGCAGTGGTGAGTGATGTGATCGTATACGTGGGAGGTCCCGGGTTCGATTCCCGGCAGGGGCAATTTGGGATTTTGTAATTCCTAAATTGTCTCTGGTCTGGTCTGGCGGGAGGCTTCAGCCGTGGCTGGTTACCACTTACCACCCTACAGGCAAAGCCGTGCCGCCAAGCAGCGTTCCGGTACGATGCCGTGTAGAAACCGATCAGGGGTATGCATGCCTCTTCCATTAACCCATCTTAGACTGCATCATCAGGTGAGATTGCAGTCAAGGGCTAACTTGTACTTGAATAAAAAAAAGCGTTTGTAGACTATGTATGAGAAAGCTATTCGGTGGTAACTTGGGCTATATTTAAAAATTGAAATGTCGGTTATCGGTATGGTGCTGAATTAATTAAAAATCTGCAAATGATAGGTAATCAGCACACTAAATGCGAGTGTAATTATAGCCATAATTATTTAGAATAGCCAAAATTAGTCCCTGTTAATTAATTAACAAGATTTTGAGGGTAATGTAGTGAGCGAAACACGATGCGTGACCGCTGAGAAACATAAGAATATCGATTCTTTCGAGCAAAAACTTCTTTCTCGTTAGAAAAATTTACTGAGTAATATTTTTTTTTTCTATTCACCTTTAGATGTGGACTAACTCGTGTGTTTTTTTATATTAATTGCTGGCAAACGAGCAAGCGGGTCACCTGATGTTAAGTGATTACCGCCGCCCATGAACATTTGCAGCACCAGAGGAACCACTAATGCGTTGCCGGCTTTTATGGAGTTTGTTAATCCGCCCCTTGAATAACCCTATGTTGTCAAAGTTATGTGGAACCACCTCCAAAGGGAGTTGGTTCCACAGTTTTTAAGTGCACGGAAGGAATGACCTCGCGCAACGTTTGGCTGATGTATGCCAGTGATCCAGGTGGTGAGGATGACAGCTTTTTCGATGAACTCGTACTTTATTTATAGATACGTAAATGAAAATAAAGTAAAACTAATCACATAATTTCCCAGATCCTTCCTCATAACATAAGAATCGAATATACCTATAAAGAGTATTACAATTATTACAACTCTTAGGCTTACGATTATAATAAAGAACTGGGACCGCCACGTGCTCCCCAAGGCTTGGAGGAAATCACTAACACTACAGCCATTCTACGTGCCACTGCTGGGCACAGACGTCTCTTATAGGACCCCTGGGGATATAGCGCCATGACCCGCCATGCTGCTCCAATGCGGTTTGGCGGATTGATCGTTCACCTATCCAGTTACTGACTTGATTCAACGTTGCTTACCCAACGCAAACGACTGAAATGCGCTATCACAACTTTTCCACGTCCCTCAACACTATAATTAAGTATCTATCTCTAATTGGTTATAAATTGAGTTCGACATTTTTTAATTCCGTGTGTTTTCAATGGAAAATAATTATGTCATAACACGACTGCAGGCGGTTAATTAACCGCAAATGGTAGGTAAGTACATTCCGTACGCCTAGATAACCACTATTATTAATTATAATAATATTATATTATTATTTTATTATTGTGACTACTCAACTGCCTGCATAAAATGTTGAACGATTTATTTATAGTATAGGATCAGCAGGCTTTCATTATCTCAGGAGTTACTCTTTGACGCCGCAACTACTGAACCGATTTGTCTGTTTGGAATAGATAGATTAAGTATACCCTGGAGTAACACATAGGCTACTTTTTATCATGGAAAAAGTCTTCCTGTAGGACTTAAATAGATACTAGAGAATACCCGCGGCTTCGCCCGCGAGAATTTTGGTTTTTCACAAATCCCGAGGGAGTCGTGGATTTCCGGTTCCCATTCCCGCTCCCTTTTCTAACCTTTACACCTACTTTCAAGGAAGTTTGCTATAGTAATCTACCTATAGTTGTAGCTAGAGATTTCGGTTTTTTTCAAAATCCCGTGGGAACTGTAGATTTTTCCGGGATAAAAAGTAGCCTATGTTTTTTAAGTCAGGGTATAATCTATCTCCTTTCAAAATTTCAGCCAAATCGGTTTAGTAATTGCGGCGTGATTGAGTAACAAACATCCAAACATCCAAACATCCAAACATCTAAACATCCAAACATCCACACTTTCACATTTATGATATTAGTAGGATAGTAGGAGGATTAGTAGGATAGTAGGATTAGTAGGATTGGTATTGTGATTATGTGTGATAGCTTCTGCCCGCAGCTTCGCTCGCGTAAATTTCGGTTTTGAACAAATCCCGAGGGAATCGTTGATTCCCGGTTCCCGTTCCCGATCCCTTTTCCAACCTTTATACTTTCTATCAAGGAAGTTCGCTATAATAATCTACCTATAGTTGTAGATATAGACTTCGGGTTTTTCAAAATCCCATGGGAACTGTGCATTTTTTCCAGGATAAAAAGTAGCCTATGTGTTGCCAATGCATGCAACACAGCAAACTATTGCAATAATGTGTTATGTGAACGTGATTTACCTAAGAACAGTCAGCGCCCTCTATGGCGTTTTTGGAAGATTATATCTATTTTAATCCCACAGGAATACTTTTCCGGGATAAAAAGTAGCCTATGTTTTAAGTCAGGGCATAAGCTATCTCCATTCAAAATTTCAGCCAAATCGGTTCAGTAGTTGCGGCGTGATTGAGTAACAAACATCCAAACATCCAAACATACAAACATACAAACATCTAAACATCCAAACATCCACACTTTCACATTTATAATATTAGTAGGATTAGTAGGATAGTAGGAGGATTAGTAGGATAGTAGGATTAGTAGGATTGGTATTGTGATTATGTGTGATAGCTTCTGCCCGCAGCTTCGCTCGCGTAAATTTCGGTTTTGAACAAATCCCGAGGGAATCGTTGATTCCCGGTTCCCGTTCCCGATCCCTTTTCCAACCTTTATACTTTCTATCAAGGAAGTTCGCTATAATAATCTACCTATAGTTGTAGATATAGACTTCGGGTTTTTCAAAATCCCATGGGAACTGTGCATTTTTTCCAGGATAAAAAGTAGCCTATGTGTTGCCAATGCATGCAACACAGCAAACTATTGCAATAATGTGTTATGTGAACGTGATTTACCTAAGAACAGTCAGCGCCCTCTATGGCGTTTTTGGAAGATTATATCTATTTTAGTCCCACAGGAATACTTTTCCGGGATAAAAAGTAGCCTATGTTTTAAGTCAGGGCATAAGCTATCTCCATTCAAAATTTCAGCCAAATCGGTTCAGTAGTTGCGGCGTGATTGAGTAACAAACATCCAAACATACAAACATACAAACATCTAAACATCCAAACATCCACACTTTCACATTTATAATATTAGTAGGATAGTAGGAGGATTAGTAGGATTAGTAGGATAGTAGGATTAGTAGGATTGGTATTGTGATTATGTGTGATAGCTTCTGCCCGCAGCTTCGCTCGCGTAAATTTCGGTTTTGAACAAATCCCGAGGGAATCGTTGATTCCCGGTTCCCGTTCCCGATCCCTTTTCCAACCTTTATACTTTCTATCAAGGAAGTTCGCTATAATAATCTACCTATAGTTGTAGATATAGACTTCGGGTTTTTCAAAATCCCATGGGAACTGTGCATTTTTTCCAGGATAAAAAGTAGCCTATGTGTTGCCAATGCATGCAACACAGCAAACTATTGCAATAATGTGTTATGTGAACGTGATTTACCTAAGAACAGTCAGCGCCCTCTATGGCGTTTTTGGAAGATTATATCTATTTTAGTCCCACAGGAATACTTTTCCGGGATAAAAAGTAGCCTATGTTTTAAGTCAGGGCATAAGCTATCTCCATTCAAAATTTCAGCCAAATCGGTTCAGTAGTTGCGGCGTGATTGAGTAACAAACATCCAAACATCCAAACATCCAAACATCCAAACATACAAACATACAAACATCTAAACATCCAAACATCCACACTTTCACATTTATAATATTAGTAGGAAGTAGGATAGACTTCGCGATAGGTAGCGCTGATTGTTCTTAGGTAGGTACATCATGGGCGGGGCAAATTGCTCGAAGAACCGATGGACGTTGGGGTCCCAAGGTGCTTGAATGGCGACCTCGCACCAGTAAACGTAGCGTAGGTAGACCCCCCACTCGATGGACAGACGATCTCAAGTCAAGCGGCACAAGATCGTGTTCTGTGGCGATCCTTGCAAGAGACCTATGTCCAGCTGTGGACGTCTAGTGGTTGAAACGACGAGGTACATCAAAATCACTTAATACATTATTACAATCGTTTGCTGTCATTGCATGCATTTGTATGCATTTGCTTGAATTTGTTGTCGTTACTTGCTAAGTTACTCTTAGAATATTCTGTTCAAATATTTTTATGTGTACAAACTTATTAACCGCGAGTAACACCGCGGGGCGCAGCTAGTAGTTTAATAATAACGTTCTCAACGTAGACCAGCCAACTGCGCGGGAGATATTACAGTGCGCGTGTGTTTGCACTTAAACACAGAGTGCTTAGTCTAAGATCGGAGCACTCGAAAACGAACTCGAAAACTATTGATCGAATCACAAGTGAATTCAGAGCAAAATAAACTCAAATACTCGTATTTTAAAGTCGTAATTCCATAGTTCGAATATGTATTTTACAACATTTCTGCTTGGGGCGCTCGTTGTGTTCGAATCCTGAATGTATTGGCGAACTCAAACCTTAATACAAGCCATTTTAGGTCTATTTTACTCTGAAATCGATCAATAGTTTTCGAGTTCGTTTTCGAGTGCTCCGATCTTAGACTAAGCACTCAGATGCACTCTGTATTTCATCACTGACGTAATAATAATGTCTACTCTTTTTTTTTTATAGGAATAGCAGGCAACTGAGCAAGCGGGTCACCCGATGTTAAGTGATTACCGCCACCCATGAACATTAGCAGCACCTGAGGAACCACTAATGCGTTGCCGGCTTTTGATGAAGGGGACTGGCTCTTCAGCTCGCTGCCGGAACACACGGATGCTTTGCGGCAGATTACGGCTGAAGTGTGGTCGCTAGCCAGGCGGATTCGGGGTAGGATCCTACCACAAAGCGGTAATACCATCCAGATTACGTTGTGTGGTATCAGGCACAACGACCCGTAAAAGGGACTGAGAGCGTCAGGGCCTCGTTAGCATATTGGCAGGGTGCACCGCGCGCAGGTGAGGTTGACTTTGGCCACATAGGTGGAATTTGGGCCACTTACACCCCAAAAATCTCTCTGCCTCTTTAAATCCACTCACACACACGACACATTAATCTTATTTTATACTTTACCTGAATTCCTTAGCTCTGTGAATGAGGAGAGAAAATGGGAACAAATTGTGTTTGCATAAAGTTATTGAAATTCTAACCTTCACGGAGGTTCGATGACCCCGCAGGCAAACACGCCGAGGTGGCAACTGAAATTAGATAAAAATGCTAATTTCAGTAAAATCCTAACGCCCGCATCCACACAAATCTTCATGCTAATGCAATGGAAATTCTATAATACTTACCGATCGATGAGACCAACCTGACGAATTCGCAACTGTGTTGTTGGCAACCTGCGTTATTATACCTACCAGGCATTTTCTGGAAAAATTGTACGCATGCAAATTGTGAAAATAACTCCAAAATTTCAAAATTCAAATACAAAATCCTACATAATAATTCAGTGTACAAAATTCATTTTTTCAAAGTAGGCAGGTACACTGTACACTTTTTGAACGTCAATACATAATATATAAAGTACATGAAAGTGAGGTAATGGCGATAATAATTAATTACTACGAAAACTTAAAACTACGAGCCTACCAAACGCACCCTGAAAAGAGCCCACAACAAACCCAGCCGAATTTTTTTTTTTTTTACAATCATCATCTCACAATATGTCTAATTTCTAAATGCTCCCTTCCTTGTTTCCCTAAAATATTGATTTCAAGCAATTCAAGAGCCATTTAGACAAATTCCTCATATGCCAGCATTGGCGGTTCTTCTGCCGCAACTAAGGAGGCCGGTACCCGGATTCGTAATTTTTTACGAACTTTTGAACACCATAGTGCTTTAGATATAATGATTACTTTAAAAAAAATTATCAAATATTAAAGATCAATCCTTTTTTAATGGAATGTTGGGAATAAAATATTAATTTTATTAAAAAATATTATTCAAATCTTAATTCTTGCGGAAGACGTTTACTGATTTTACGCTTTTGAGTGAAACTTTCGTCACACATATAAGTACTAAAAATTGTAGAAAGCGACTGAAAAAAAATACTAATAGTATGAACACACTCTCGAAATTGGAATGTTGGAATTAGTTTTTCTATGTTTTATACAAAATTAGTAAATAAAAAAATAAAAACCGCACGTACGATTTATGAAAATTTAAGCATTAGATTAACCCCAATTTCTTTAATTTATCGCAATTTCACTAATAAAAAAAATAAATAGCGCGAAAGTTTAGGATTCATTTAGCTATAATTGTAAAAAAAAATAATCCAGAAACTATTTATATGACCAAAAAAAATTGTCAAAGTATCCTAAAATTTACAAATAAAATGGCACAGCAGACAGTACGAATGCCATACCGAGCTTAGCGCTCTTCGAGGGAGGACGTGTTGTTGCCCGACGCAGCTCACGCACACATGCAAAGCTGTGTAATGACTTGTCGTAAAACTCATAAAAGTTACATAGCGCAACCGACTCAGTTTGATGATTTGTACATAGGTTTTATTTCATTAGTGGTCCGATCTGATCAATGCTGAGCTAATGCTATGTTTTGGTATAAGTATGTGTTGATATATGTATATATTGAATTGAAATATTTTTTGTATGACATAATAATAACATCTCATACTCGAAGTTCTTTTGGGACGAAAGAGGGGTTAATAGGGATGAGAATGAGGTGAATAGGAACGACTTATGGGTGAATAGGAACAGTTTTTTTTAGAACAAACTGATACCAAAACTTAAAAAAGTCGACGCCATTTTGAAATTCTTTGTTAATTGACCGATTTCATTCAAAATCGATATTTAGAGCTCCCTGGGATCACAAAACAGGAAACTGTTACGAAAACTTAAAAAAGTCGACGCCATTTTGAAATTCTTTGTTAATTGACCGATTTCATTTAAAATCGATATTTAGAGCTCCCTGGGATCACAAAACAGGAAACTGTTACCAAAACTTAAAAAAGTCGACGCCATTTTGAAATTCTTTGTTGATTGACCGATTTCATTCAAAATCAATATTTAGAGCTTCCTGGGATCACAAAACAGGAAACTGTTACCAAAATTTAAAAAAGTCGGCGCCATTTTGAAATTCTTTGTGATTGTACCGATTTCGTTCAAAATCAATATCTGAGGATCCCTAGGATCACAAAACAGGAAACTGTTACCAAAACTTAAAAAAGTCGACGCCATTTTGAAATTCTTTGTTTATTGACCGATTTCATTCAAAATCGATATTTAGAGCTCCCTGGGATCATAAAACAGGAAATTGTTACCAAAACTTATTATAATATTTTTTAGAATATTTTTTAAAATCTTGAATGTCTATTTTGATCGGACTAAATAGAGGGAGATAAGTTATCTCACAACTAAATTTAATTAAGTTAAAACAGTTAGGGCCTGTTTCACCACCTTCGGATAAGTGTCAGATAGCTTATTCACAAGTTTTGTCTTTGTCACTTGACATAAAGTAAGAAAGTGACAAAACTTACGTTTAGTCTATTCGACACTTATCAGAAGGTGGTGAAACAGGCCCTTACATACCTAAATTTTAGATAGTAATGTCTTTAATAATAAACACATAAAATAGAGTTCTATGAAAAATAAATTATTTTCCAGGATAAAAAATAGCCTTTGTCCACCTTCGGGATGTAAGCCATATGTGTACTAAATTGCATCAAAATTGGCTAAACGAAAATGTGTAAATCCTGGGCGAGTCAACTAGTACAAGAAAAAAGAATATAATAAATACATCACGGTTTGAACACGAACTAATATTAGTTTAGCAAGTCAAGTCAACTCATCAAGTCTTTGGTAATAAAATATTATAGGTACTCGGGCCATTCTTGACAATAAATAAAAATTCGGTTACAAGAAGCAAATACGAATACAACAAGTGTTCCTGCAAGAATTGAGCACGTGCAAATTTTATTTATGACCTAAGATTAGCAACTGCATAGTAGATAATTGCACACCTGAGAGAACTTCTTTATCAAAACAACCTGTATACCTGAAATAACCAGATTAATCTATTGACCAATATAATAAGCATTGATCGTATAATCTTTTGTTTCGTTGCGGCGTGATTGAAGGAGAAACCAGCAAACCAATAAACTAAGAAACAAACACACTTTCGCATTATAATATGGGTAGTGATATAGCTGTATTTAATTCTTACAGGTGTCATGTGTAAGTATAAACGATTACACAACATCTTGATAATAATTATATACTTACCTAAATCGAACATTAAAAAAAAAGGAAATATATTAAAATATACTAAGATCTAAAATTTTATTTTATTAGCGCGTTGAATTTGGAACGCAAAGTATCAATATAGGTTAGTCCGACCGCTTTTAAGTATACCATGTCTTTGTGTGAGTGCAGCTTACGGTGCCATTGTGAGGTACACGCACACATTTAAAACTCGGGCCGAAACTCGTTAGTGCAGCTGGGAATACGGCCTCTTAAGTATTTACGTACTGGCCACAGCAAAGCACAATTTCGAACAGAAGACTCCTTGCATAATTTACGGAACTTCAGAACAGTCGAATGCATTTTATAGAGTTTTGTAACTTCGAGACGTCCCATCTCTATTGTATCGACACGAGGTCAGAAGACAATTTGCATTCTTTTCCGGTCTTTGAACATTTTGTATGAGCGGAAATATTGTGACCTTATTCAGTTTCGAGGTTTGGTTTAAAGTAGGTCGGATCCGCTACTAGTACCATCTTTGTAAACCAAATTTTGTATGAATGTTATATATATATATGTGGTGATGTTACGGGACGTCCCCGTATAAATAGAGTAAATGGAGTCGCCGTAGCGCGCTAGACATATCGATGCGCAACAAATATTTTCTACCTATCACTACGACGGAATACATAAACAATTCACGCATGACACTTAGGCGAAGAGAACTTGTTATTTATTTGCATCATATTATTTTATTTTGGTGATAAAATTGTACCTAGTAGGTACATAATTGCACAAGACATAGAATATTTTTTTTCTACCCATAGGCCATATATTTTATAATCTTTTGCTCACTAGCTATGTACTCCTATGTTCTATTAAAAACATTCCCACAGTTTCTATTTAACTTCAATCGTGAATTTTTAAAAACCATCTACTTAAATCACTTTATAGGTTACATAAGTACTCATTGAATGCATTCTGCAATGTTCTTAAATGGTCATAGGTAATTAATGAATAATCATTTACATCTTGAATAGTTCATTCAACTAACTCCGTGTTGTTACTAATAGCCTTTATTGCTTTATATTTCTAAGATCATCCAAGAATCGTATGTAAATTTAAAATTACTAAACAAAAAATTAAATGGCCAATTATTTAAAGCTCAAAACCGTCTCTTAATCGCCCATTTTCTAAAACGATTTATAAAATGATGAACCTGCGTATAATTGATTCAATAAAACGAATACAAACACTGGATCCCATAAATACCGGTATTTTACATAAACACGCATAGTTCACTCTCCACGCGAACGATAAACGTTACTTAACAAACCTAATGATATTCATTGTACATACACGTGAGAAATCCCATTGAAATTGATAGAATCGCCTTATACTACACCAGTGTTGCGTTAAGCTCTGAGCCATCCACTCGCACAAAATGTGGAAGGTCATAATACTCGTCGGTATCGTTACTGCCGCTCCGACCGATAACTTCGCCGGTATAGACTTCAATCCTATCAACGAGTTCACGCTTAAACTCCTCGGCAATGCTTACGCGTTCCAAGAAAGCTTCGGGGAGAAAAACATCGCCGTATCGCCCCTTTCCGCTTGGAGCATCTTCTCATTGCTAGCTGAAGGATCGGCCGGAGAAACCTTTCTGGAGTTAATGAAAGAACTGGGACTACCGAGTGATCTGCGCGCAACACATGCGCTTCATTCTGCAGTCAGTAATTTATTGAAGTGTGAAAACAAAGATGTCACATTGAACGGCCAGACAGCGGTATTCACCGACGGAAGTCTTAAGATACATCAGGAGTTTTGCGAATCAGCAAACTATTACAGAACGGATGTCTTCTCCGTGGATCCGACAAATACTACTAAGCTCGCGGATGATATTAATTATTATGTTTGTCTCGCTACTGAAGGCAGAATTCGCCAGGCAGTGCGACCCGAACTGCTTGAAGATTTAAGAATGATTTTAGTTGATGCTCTTTATTTTAAAGCCAGCTGGACGTATCCTTTTGACCCGACGCAGACTAAGGAAGAATCATTCTATAACTCTCAAGGTAAAACAATCGGATCCGTCAACATGATGTACCATAAAGCGCCACACCATATTGGAGATTCCACGCAAATCGGAGCGCAAATTTTAGAAATGAACTACGGTAAAGACGAACAATTCTCCATGCTTGTTCTATTGCCATTCGATGGAATACCAATACAGAAGATGATAAGCAATATCGCCACACAATCTCTAGATTGGATGACAGAGTATAAAATATCTGGGAGTTTGCCCGAAATTGACTGTTACATTCCGCGTTTTAAGATTTCATCTCGAGTTGATTTGATACCTCCCTTGCAATACGGTGGCATACAGAGAATATTTGACAGGAGGAGTGCTGAATTACCAGGAGTGTCTGATAGTCCGTTGTTTGTTTCGAAAACAGTCCAGAACGTAGAGATCGAGGTGAACGAAGAGGGCACCGTTGCAGCGGCTTCAACGATTGTCGGTTTAGAAGATAGAATTCTAGCACAGCGCTTTGAAGCGAACAAAGAATTTGCATTTATTGTGATGGAAAGGTCGTCCGGTTTGATGTTGCTCGCTGGTGTTTACGCGGAACCGCGTGTTGTGTGAATGTGTTCAATAAAAATATCTGAGACTGTTTCGTTTTTTACTTCAAGTTAAGATCATGGTCAGACTTTAAAGATGATATCTCTTGCATTTAAAGACGATATCTTTTGCATCCGTTTTGTGTTTAAATATATAATTTTTGTGCAAACACGAATGTTCAGCATTCAATATTCAGTATTTTTTGTAATGAGTTTGAGAAAAAATCACGTTGATGATGTCAAAAACGTTGATGCATCCGTAGTAACGAATTTGTAACTACGAGGTCAAACATCAAATGTTTTCAACTGAATTCTGAACTGACCAATTTCTGACTTGATGTATTACCTAGGTAGGTAATGTTCGTGTTTGCAAATCCCTCCGGAAACACTGGTTCAGGAGACCGAAGAACGATGGGAAAATCTTCCATCGAATCTCGTAATCTCACGTAACATATAAATTGTTAATGATTCTTACTTGTTTTGTACTTATCACTAGCTTATTGTCTCTTTGTTGGCAGCCTATACGGCTATGAATATATCTCGCATGCTATTGGTAGTCACGCTATAAAGTCCCAACAATGTGAAAAAAAAAAATTAATACTTACTGAAGAGCATGTTTCCCGACGTTTTCTGTATTGACAGAAATTTTGGATTCCTTTAAATTTTAAGTTGCTTTTCAGTACTTAATAGGGAGCCTTAAATAAACACTTTTAAGTATTTGTAATATATTATTTTAGTTCAAATTTATTATTGTCGTCCGTGATTCAGTGAACAACTTGATCTGTTAGAGATCTTTCACGTTTGTACCTAGGTAAATTTAAAAATAAGTAAAGTATTTAATACCTGCAAACATAAAATAAATGAAAACCCTTACAAAATTATAATGATAACCTTTTTAGCCTAGAGAAAGCGTTTTGGATAGAATTTAATAGTAGGTACCTAGTCCTAAGACATAGAACTATCTTTTGAGGGAGAACTTATATGAGGTAGATGCGCAATACTTTTTAAAATGAGTGTTTTCAATTCATCTATATCTATACATATAATAAAATCGTAGACTTGCCGTATCTGTACATTAAAAATTTATGCAAAATAATAACTGGGGGATGTTAGGGATAAGTAATATAGAACGTAAAAAAACAATTTTTGAATTTTTTGTCTGTTTTTCTGTTTGTCTGTTTATCTGTTTGTCTGTTTGTCTGTATGTTTGTGCGCGCATCACGCAAAAACTACAGAATGGATTGAAATGAAACTTGGTTTGATTTAAGTTCATACTATGGAGTAACATATAGGATACTTTTTATCCCGAATTTCAGCACGGTTCCCTTGGGAGAGGGGATGAAAGTTAAAATGTGTACTTAGCTGTAACTCATTAATGCGTGGTCAGATTTCATTCATTCTTTTTTTTGTTAGGTTAGGTCAGTTAGATACTTTAAAGATTATCATCTAATCTCAGAAAGGCTGGATCGATTTTGATGGGACTTTTACTGACGGATGTTTACATTTTGATCTATACCTAAACATCCGCCAGTGAACTTTTAACAATTTTTAGCAAGGTATATGAGCTTAAAGGAGCTTAGGAAAACAAAATGATTCTCACGGGATTTTTAAAAAATAATATCCACGCGAACGAAGTCGCGGGCATCCGCTTGTTAATAAATATATCAAATCATCTTATTAATTCGTTACGTTCCTTGATCGAAATGTAAGTAGGTAGGTACTCACTGCAAAATAATATTATTCCGTCGAACTTACGACCTTTCCATTTTTAACCCATCTATCTCTCCTTTTTTTTATACATCGAGATAAAAATTATAGAGCTTATGCAATGAATTGCACAACCTGTTTCATTTAAACAAATAATATGCAATGTCTTAAGTTATTAATATAATGAATAACTTAAAACAGCCAAAATTAATGACACCTATAAATTTTCTGCATTTAAGATATTATTTTAATAAAACGAACATTATTAAGAAACAAAAAACATCCGTCCGTCTGGCTATTCGGTTTAAAGATTTATTTCTCAAACAAGTATAAATTAAATATTTAAAAAACTCCCGACATTCGCCATTTTGTGGCGGCGGCCATCTTGGATCGATTTTCATGAAACATAGCTAACAACACTCTCGACTAATTCACCTTTCAAACAAAAAAAACCGCATTCAAATCGATTCACCCGTTATATGTATACACACACACTGCACAGACAGACACGTCAAACTTATAACACCCATCGTTTTTGCGTCGGGGGTTAAAAAGAACATTAACTGTTCACTTTACAATGGTTCGGACCAAAAAAAAGGTTATTGAGTTTTTCTATCTAGAAAATCTCAGTGTAGCAGCCGCTAGTAGGGAAGTTGGCGGCGTTTCGCCTCCGTGCCTCGGGAAGCACGTAGAGCACGAATTTTCCAAAACTGAAAATGCGAACGTTATCGGGCATGCAAAGATAATAATATGCGGATGACGTCATCAAGAGCATGCGGCTCATGCGGGATTACAACTGCCTCGTTGGTCTAGTGGTTAGCATATTCGACTGCAGATCACGAGGTCCCGGGGTTGATTCCCGGGTCAGGCAAATAATTGTTAGGTACCTACCTATTGGGTTTTTCTGTCAAAAAATTCTAAGTGCCAGCCCAGAGTTGGCAGTTGGTGTTTCACCCTTGGAGAGCAGTCGGTCCCGGTTATTATCACTATCATGTGACAATAGTCGTTAAAGCCTGGCAAGTGGCAACCCGCATTGGAGCAGCGTGGCGGGTCTAAGCTCTAAATCCCTCTCTCCTATGTGAGAGGAGACCTGTGCCCAGTAGTGGGACGTTAAAAGGCTGTAGTGGTATGGGACTAGAACCTGAAACCTCTTGCTCTTGTGCCCGCACTGTCGGTGAGGTCAATAACATTTGAAGCATAAAATTAAAAACCACTTTTTGAAGCTCAACCGATTATAATAGGTAAACGACTAACGTAGAGCTTTTAATTATAGTGTATTGTCTACGTTCCACACCCATTGTTACTTTAACCAGTTTAGGCCATGATGTAATTCTTAGTGTGTTCAGACTAGACGAAAAGAAAAGAGCGAATGTTTCCTGCTTATCACACTGTAGGAATTAGGGTACCTACTTCTAACACAAGGATAATCAAATAATAGAAATCTTGATTTACCTCAATTTATTTGGCGTGTCGCCTTCACAGTGATCTAGTAACGACTGACTACTGGTACACAATATAATAATTTTCCACGGCGCACACGGTGGTCCGCTGAGTCAGACAAGGCGTCGTATTGCATGTGCATTGTGTCCCTACAACACTATCACACTACACCGCGTGCGCGTGTGCGTATGCGTGTGCGTGTGTGTTTGTTACTCTTTAACGCCGCAACTACAGAACCGATTTAGCTAAAATTTTGAACGGAGATAGATTATGCCCTGTCTTAACACATGGGCTACTTTTATCCTGAAAAAATCCAGAGTTACCACGATAATTTGAAAAAACCGAAGTTTTGGGAAAACCGAAATCTATAGCTACAGCTATAGATTACTATAGCAAACTTTCTTGAAAGTAAAGGTTAGAAAAGGGAACGGGAAGCGGAAATCCACAATTCCCTTGGGATTTGTGAAAAACCGAAATTCACGCAGGCGAAGCCGCGGGCAGCATATAGTTTTCTATAAAAATTATCATAATTTATTATAAATTATTACCATATATGCCTATCCGCGTACCGTATGCCTAACCGGTTAGAAAATAAATAAGATTTCGGACTTTTATTTTTCAAAAGCACTAAGTACACTTTTTGAATGTCAATCAATTTTACAAGCTTATGGGAATGAGATAATGGTAATAATTATTTACAATTACTTAAACTGAAGTTTTAGTTTAGTACGATGGTTCTAACTCTCGCCTTGGTCTAAGAAGAATCCACAACAAACTAGCCGTTATTCTTTTAACAAAATCAGCATCTGCCAAAATCCGCGTGACCCTTACTTAAAATGGATATTAGCCCCGGATAGATTCCGGGCATAGTCCGGCCTAAATCCACGTGAGTCGAGCCCTTGTGTAATGTAGTTAGGGATAAGTATCATGTTAGTTTAAACTCAATAAAGTAATTACTCCTTCCTACGCTTACGAATATCACTGATCAACACGGTTTTTGCCCAATGATGATGAGTTATTATATCAAAAAGTACTCGGTAACTACTCATCAACCATATATGTTTCACAGCTGGTTTAGCTCGATTTTTTGAGGTAAGCTTGTTGGAGCATATATGGGGTAAACGCACCATGCTCGATCACCTATATTGTTCTTGCTTATAAAATAGCCTATCCCTAACGAGTGTGATAGACAAAACAAACTAACAAAGTAATTTTCAACTTGTAAATTGTTACATTTGTAGTTAAAAATAGTTTGAATAGTGTATTCAGTGAATTTTAACATTATTTAATGCAGTTTTGCGTGTTTGTTTTCATTTATATCAATTTTTACCTAATTACTTATTTAATCACTAAAATTCCTCGCATTTGTTATGTAATCCAGGCGAGTTTTGTTACGTGTATTTCAATTTTACTACTTACAAAAGAAAATAATGAAAAATGAACACCGCGTTCTAAGTTCTAAATATATAAGAATTACACTTTGGCGATGCATTGAAAAATCAAGTTAAACCAGGGGTTCCGCACATGATCAGTAACAATTTAAGAGATTGGCTAGCCGTTCGTCGATGAAGTTTATCTTTTGCAGCACTAAGTAATGCTTATATGTGAAGATGGAATGAAAAGAACAGAAGACAAAGATCATCTAAAGGTGCGTCCAGACTTGAACATTTCACCGAACCGAACAGCGAACATTTCGGCGAACTTGTTACGCTCAATGTGGACGGCGCGCTTGGAGCGCTTGAGATGGGACAGTTCGGCGAAAGTTTCGCCGAACTGTTACGCAGTAACCCATCTCAAGCGCTCCAAGCGCGCCGTCCACATTGAGCGTAACAAGTTCGCCGAAATGTTCGCTGTTCGGTTCGGTGAAATGTTCAAGTCTGGACGCACCTTTAGAGATTGTTATTTCTGCGTGAATAAAACTACAGGGCTCAACACGTAAAAAAAGAAAATACGTTGAAATAATGTCAGCTTAAAGATCTCAGTATTACTGTCCTAAATTAACGGAAGTTGATTTTGGACAATATTTTCAATAATAAATTAAATAAAGAAAAGAGTATGTTTTGGAAATCCACGACACAAGTTTGTACTAATTTTCTTGGAAATGTGAGAATTAAAAACTATAAAACACTTCTAAAAGATATGATTCAACCCTTGCATGCTATTGGGTGTCAAATTTTCCTCGAAATACACGTTTTAGACTCACATTTAGATTTTTAACCTCGAAATAGCGAGGTTAGCGAGGAGCGTTAACGTTAGCGTTGAGCAAGGTAAGCGCTTCCACCAGGACATGGAACGGCTATATCAAGGAAAGTGGAGTCCTGCTATGCTAGCATATTATTGTTGGAAGTTAAGAAAAGAACCTGTAGATCTCATTTATAAAAGAAAAAGTAGTCCAATTGTACACTTTTAAAAATATTAAAATTTATTAATATAACTAAATTTTTAATTGAGCTCTAAATCTTTTTGTTGAAATCCTCAAAAAATCCGAGCTAACCAAGACATGAAATTAGTACCACTGTGAATGATTTTTATTGCTCTCTTAAAATTAGTTCAGTTCATTTCATGGGTTTTCAAAAGTTGGTTTTTTGTTGACCAGTGATATTGTCAATACTCAATGTAACTTTAAAAATATCAATTGTTGACCAATGATAAAACATACACCAGCTGTTTTTTTTAGATTAATGATCGCTTGAACTCGACTTGTCTGTCTTTGGCACTATAACAACAACCGTGACCGCAACATTGAAGAGTTTGAGAGATTCCAAAAAGTTTTTTTACAGTAATTAACAAACCTATTCTCACGTTTTTATACTTCCTTATCATCGCATCTTGTTATTATTTGGAAAAATCAAGGTCAGTGTATGGCAATAATGTTTGCAAAAATCCTTGCATCAGAATATTATGAGAATTCTGTCTCTATCACAAATACATAATATCTATACCTAATAGGTAAGGAGACCTATTAGTTTTCAGAGTGTGTCTACACATTGAGTTGACTGGTATAATGGTATGGTAGGTAGGTACGTGTAATAGCCCAAGAGCGCACGACGACAACTTCGTTATTTAATAAAAGCTGGAAGTTTCTCTATGTACCTATGTCTCCAATCCAACACAGGTAAGAACGACCAGCGACTGTGACCAAGTTGGGATCATGGTTAGGTACTTTAGGAGATAACAGGTACCTAATAAAGGTGTAAAAAAGTAAAAAAAAGTAAAGTTTATTAATTTTATAGGTATACTAGCTGACCCCCGCGACTTCGTTCGCGTGTTTATAGGTTTTATATAGGTTCGGATCGGATACCATAATTCTTTTGTGTACCTAAACTAAATGTAGCCTAAGTTACTCCCTATAACATCACCTATCTGCCATTGAAAGTTCCATTAAAATCGATGCAGCCGTTTCGGAGATTAGTTGGAACAAATAGACAGACCGACAAACATAAATTTGAACGCACACCAGTTTAAAATAAGCCGTATGTTCAAAGATCCGGGTCCCAAGTTATTTGAACCCAATACTGAGGGTTGTAATGTCTGTCATTTCTGAACTAAAAAACCTATGACCTTGAAATATTTACAGGACAATATATAAAGTACTACCTTTCTAACAAAAAAAGAATGAGTGAAATCGAACTACGCGTTAATGAATTACAGCTAAATACACGTTTTAACTTTCTTCCCCTCTCCCAAGGGAACCGTGATGAATTTCGGGATAAAAAGTATCCTATGTCCTACCTCGGAGTATAAACTCAAATCGTACCAAGTTTCATTTGAATCCAATTAGTAGTTTTGGCGTGATGCACGGCCAAGATACAGACAGACAGACAGACAGACAGACAGACAGACAGACAGACAAAAATGAAAAAAATTGCAGTTTTGGCTTCAGTATCGATTATAGAGTGCCCTCCAATAAAAATTTTCAAAATATCTTTAATGTACAGAATTGGATCTGTTACAGTTTTATTATATTACTAGCTGTTGCCCGCGGCTTCGCCCGCGTGAATTTCGGTTTTTCACAAATCCTGAGGGAATCGTGGATTTCTGGTTCCTGTTACCGCTCCCTTTTCCAATCTTTATACTTACTTTCAAGGTAGTTTGCTATATTGATCTACCTATAGCTGTAGATTTGGGTTTTTTCAAAATCCCGTGGGAACTGTGGATTTTTTCAGGATAAAAAGATAGAAATAGAAATAGAGTAACAAACATCCAAACATCCAAACATCTAAACATCCAAATATCCGCACTTTCACATTTAGATAATTATTTAATAACTAAATAGCTTTACATTATTTATTTATTTATTTAGTTATTAATTTAGTATTTATTTAATTGCCTTCGGCCAGCAGAGGGCGCAGCTGTCATATCGAGATTCCGCCTGCGGCCGTCAGAGGTCATTGCAATTGCTTCGAGTTTCCAGCTCCGGCCGCAAAAGTTTTGACTATAAGAGGGCACTGCAATCGCTTCGAGTTTCCGGCTTAGGCTGCTAGAGGGCGCTGCGATCATTTTTAGTTTCCAGTTTTGACCGCACGAGGACGCTGCAATCACTTCAAGTTTCTGGCCTAGGCCACCAGAGGACGCTGCGATCGTTTTTTAGTTTCCAGTTTTTGCCGCAAGAGGGCACTGTGATCGTTTTAATTTCCAGTTTTGGCCGCAAGAGGGTGCTGCAATCGTTTTGTAGTTTCCAGTTTTGGCTGCTAGAGGGCGCTGCTATTGCTCCAAGTTTCCGGCTTAGACCGCCAGAGGGCGCTGAGATCGTTTATAGTTTCTAGTTTTGGCCACCAGAGGGCGCTGCGATCGTTTTCAGTTTCCAGTTTTGGCTGCTAGAGGGCGCTGCTATTGCTTCAAGTTTCCGGCTTAGGCCGCCAGAGGGCGCTGTGATCATTTTTAGTTTCCAGTTTTGGCCGCCAGAGGGCGCTGCGATCGTTTTTAGCTTCCAGTTTTGGCTGCTAGAGGGCACTGCAATCGTTTTTTAGTTTCCAGTTTTGGCTGCTAGGGGGTGCTGCTATTGCTTCAAGTTTCCGGCTCAGGCCACCAGAGGGCGCTGTGATCGTTTTTTAGTGTCCAGTTTTGGCTGCAAAAGGGCGCTATGATCGCTTCAAGTTAGACCGCCAGAGGGCGCTGCAATCGTTTTTAGTTCCCATTAAAACTTTCATCCCCTATTTTACCACCCTTAAAAGCTGATTTTTTAAAATAAAATTTACAGAGTTTTATTATTTAAAACTCATAATCTAAATGCCGATTTTCAGGTCTGTAACTTTAAAACATAGGACTTTCATAAAAAAAAATCATCCCCTATTTTACCACCCTTAAGGGGAGATTTTCCAGAATAACTTATACAGGTTTTTATCAATTAAAAATTATAATTTCATATCCTATTTTCATATCTGTAACTTCAAAAACATAACCTTCCAACCCCCATTTTACCCCCTTAGGGGAGGATTTTCGTGAAATATTTTCCAGACTGATATCTAAGCCCTAGAATTAACCTACCTTCCAAATTTCAAGTTGATAATAGCAAAATTATAATTAAAACTTCCCTTTAAAACTTTCATCCCCTATTATACCACCCTTAAGGGAAGATTTTTCAAAATAAAATATACAGAGTTGTATTATTTAAAACTAATAATCTAAACGCCGATTTTCAGGTCTGTAACTTTAAAAACATAGGACTTTCATACAAACTTTCTACCCCCATTTTACCCCCTTAGGGGAGGATTTTAGGGATATTAAATAGCCTATAACCTGCCCCAAAAGTTGGACAACCAAATGCAAAAAGAATTTTTTAAATCCGATAAGTACTTCCAGAGATTAGCGCGTTCAAACAAACAAACAAACAAACAAACAAACAAACAAACAAACTCTTCCGCTTTATTATATTAGTATAGATAGATGTTGATTGTTTAAGAAAATTGGAACGGTTTCCGGAACGTGTAGTAGGTAGTTAGGTACCTGGTGCGCCCCGGTAACATGATTAATAATTTTCCTACGAGGATATTGTTAGCCATGGCCAATGACCTGGCGGAGGGAGGTTTCTCCGCGTGGCACTGCGGATGAAACTGGGGGTGAGACACGGGGCGGGGGGCTGCGATGCCCATCGCGGGAGGAAGAAAACCTCGTTAAAAATTTACGGGAGGGCGCGAGCCTCTGGAGGGACAGACCAGAGGCGAGCGGGAGCCCCGGCTGTGGCGGCTGCCGGACGCCTGGGATGCATACTTTGGGTTCCCCAGGCGTCCAGCATAGACAGCATGAGGATCATGCCGTGGTGGTTTTTAGTGGATATACCCCCATTCCCTCATGTGGGGGGAGTCCCACATAACCTTCGTTCTGCCGCATTCTGCCGCAGAACGGGGGTACCTAAAAAAGGTTTTCTACCATGTCAAAAAAAATGTTGTTAGCTACCTAGGCCTAGGTTTGAATTTAATCTCGATAGGTAAGTAGATACCTTACCTAATACTTATTGATCTTCTTAAAGTTCTTGGTGGCCATGTGCGATTCGATATAAGGTAGGTATAGCGACACCGTAAAATGGCATGCAAATGGCTAGCATAATAAGTATTAGGTAAGTACTTACCTGTATATGCATTTTTTTTTCATAGCCGAAGTTCTTAACTCAAGTTATATCTAAGTGGCGCTGATGAAGGACCTAAATATCCAATTTCATTTTCAAAAACTTTAGTAAACCTTGACCAATATTTTTATAATAATAGTATTATTTCCAACATTAGCTATTCCACATCTTTATATACCTACTAGATGATGCCCACGGCTTCGCCCGTGTGGATTTAGGTTTTTAAAAATCCCGTGGGAACTTTTAATTTTCCAGAACAAAAAGTACCTACTTACCTAGTTTTATCTGTAGTAACAAAACGGAAAAATCCCGTGGGATCCCCACGATTCCGGAATGCAATTCCTTACAGCATCAAGGTTGGATATGTAGGTAACTACTCGAGTTCATTCAACGATAAAGTCTTTAATTGGTACCCCCAATATCAATTTAAATAACCGACAGTTTCTAAATTCCATTAGTTTTGGGGATCAGGTCCCCTACAGCATCAGGATTGAGGAGTTGGAATACAAATGTCTTATAGGACAGTGTCGCAATGTTTCTTTATCGATTAAAAAAAATTACGCAAATCGGTTGGGAAATCTCGGAGATATCGGTGCACATAGGTAGAAAACACAACTCCTCCTTTTTTGAAAGTCAGTTAAAAAAGTAGCCTATGTTACTCCCTGGTTAATTCTCTACTTGTATGTGAAAGTCCCGTCAAAATCAGTTCAGCCGTTCCGAAGATTAGCCCGTTCAAACAGACAGACAGACAGATAGACAAAAATTTTAAAAACGTGTGATTTGGTTATGGTACAGTTCAAACAACCATATGAGCTCAATATGAGGTAGTTATTTCGAAATTACAGACAGACACTTCAATTTTATTTATTACTAGATGATGCCCACGGCTTCGCCCGTGTGGATTTAGGTTTTTAAAAATCCCGTGGGAACTTTTGATTTTCCAGAACAAAAAGTAGCTTATCTGTAGAAACCCGTCCCCAAAACGGAAATAATCCCGTGGGATCCCCACGATTTCGGAAAACAATTCCTTACAGCATCAGGGTTGAGGAGTTGGATATGTACCTACTCGAGTTCATTCAACGATAGTCTTTAATTGGTACCCCCAATATCAATTTAAATAACCGAAAGTTTCTAAAACCCATTAGTTTTGGGGATCAGGTCCCCTACAGCATCAGGATTGAGGAGTTGGAATCCAATTTTTTTATAGAACAGGGTCGCAATGTTTCTCTATCGATTAAAAAAAAATTACGCAAATCGGTTCAGAAATTTCGTAGATATCGGTGTACATAGGTAGAAAAACACAACTCCTCCTTTTTTGAAAGTCGGTTAAAAAAGTAGCCTATGTTACTCCCTGGTTAATTCTCTACTTGTATGTGAAAGTCCCGTCAAAATCGGTTCAGCCGTTCCGAAGATTAGCCCGTTCAAACAGACAGACAGACAGACAGACAGACAGACAGACAGACAGACAAAAATTTTAAAAACATCTGATTCGGTTATGGTAGCGTTCAAATAACCATATGAGCTTAATATGAGGTAGTTATTTCGATATTACAGACAGACACTTCAATTTTATTTATTAGTAAGTATAGAGTATAGATAATATATAGAAGTATAGATTACACTGCCCTCTGTGTAGCTATGACTAAATCTTTTTATTATGCTTTGCTAGTTTTACGAAAGGAAAATAGATGGCACTTTTGTAAGACCTACCAATCAGTAGAATCGTACCTGCCCCTAGCTGCTTAATTTTAAAAACACAACATAGATGGCATCTTTGCAAAAACTGGATGGCACTATTATGAAAATTAGCAAAATTAATGGGGAGTTGATAACTTGAGAGGCGATGAAAGTTAAAAATATATGTGTAGGTCTACTTATTTATAGCGGGTACGGGTAGTCCGATTTCATGTATTCTTTTTGAAAGAAAATAGTTTTAAGATTGTCCAAATATTTCAAGGTCATCGTTTTGATAGTTCAGAAATTATAGACATCACAACCCTCAGCATTCCAAATAGCTTGGAACCCGGATTGTACAGTAACCTTTGAACTTTGATTAGGTACCTACTTGCTCTCGAGTCTCGACTCCTCGAGAGTAAATAAAATCAAAGCCTTTGAACGTCCGGATTAGCTGGCGTGCATTAAAATTTGTGTTTGTCTGGCTCCGAAATAGATACCTACTGGACCGATTTTGATGGGACTTTCATTGGAAAAACCTTAGCGATGGGAAAGAGCTATTAAAAAATCAATACTCATACCTAACTGTAGTTCCATTTTAATGCGCCACTTTTAACAATATGAGCTCTGCAAGCTTTAGCTTAGGAAAAACAAAGTTTCCGCAGGATTTATAGAAATCTATATTCACGCGAACGAAGTCGCAGGCATCCGCTTGTAATTACTAATGATGTTACTTACGCCGTGGTTTTTTAAAAATATGTTGGTAGAGGTACTTACTTACCTAATGCTTGTCTTTGATAACAACAGAAACTCCGCCTTAAGTAGGTAGGCATTTTACCATTTCATTGCTGCGATCTCATCATTCTGGTAAATGACGAGTGACGACTGACGACAATGGCTAGGTAGGTACTTACTTAAGTAACTTTTTAAACTAGGGTTATAACTGGATCAGAAGAAAAAGCAGGCACGTTAAAATATTTCCACTTTTACCGCGGCGCAATACAAACTTTCACTTGGAAATACCGCATCAAAATGGGGTTAGGTGAATGTCCTTGTGGTCAGTAAACTTTGTTGAGAATAATCGAAAACGGAAGCTCGGTTCCGTAAATACTAAATAGCTACCGTAAACCTGGGTAACTTGGCCCGAATTTCTTAAGTTTTTTGGTTCAATGTCGAATATTTAAAAAACTATTATTAATTTTACTTTGTTTGTGAGCTACACTACTGTTAAATGTACTCTTCTTTTCATATAATTAAAATCTATAACAATCAAATGGAAATTTATATGATAAAAAGCTAAATTTAGAGAGCGGGCCAAAAATTGATCACTTTTTACAACTTTGCCCATTTTGGGAAAACTTATATAACTCCAGTATTTTTAACCGTAAGATCATGAAACTTAGGGTTACTTTAGATAAATAGTTTATGTAACATAGGATCTTATTACTAAACATTTAAATGTTCATATTATCTGCCAAAATTGAGTGGGCAAAGTTGCTAATTTTTTTTTGTAACTTTTCATACTAATAAAATGATAAGCTAGGGTTGTCATTTTTTATTCTTAACCAGATTTAAGGTAAGGTACGTAAGTTAAATAAAAGTAGCCTTATAACATCACCTATCTGCCAGTGAAAGTTCCCTCAAAATCGATCCAGCCGTTTCGGAGATTAGCTGGAACAAATAGACAGACAGAGAAACATAAATTTAAATGCACACAAGTTTAAGATAAGCCATACGTTCAAAGACCCAAGTTATTAGAACCTGAATACTGAGGTTTGTGATGTCTGTCATTTCTGAAAATTAAAAAACTTTGAAATATTTATGAGACAATTTTCAAAGTACCGCCTTTCTAACAAAAAAGAATGAATAAAATCGGACTACGCGTTAATGAATTACAGTTAAATATACGTTTAGACTTTCATTCCCTCTTCCAAGGAAACCTTACTGTATTTCGGAATATAAAAAGTATCCTATGTCCTTCCTATTTCGTAGTGTAAACTCAAATCGTGCCAAGTTTCATTCGAATACATTCAGTAGTTTTGACGTGATGCGCGGCCAAGGTACAGACAGACTGTAGACAGGCAGACAAAAATAAAAATATATATATATATATTTGGCTTCAGTATCGATTATAGTGCCCTCAAAAAAAATTTCAAAATATCTTCAATGTACAGAATTGGATCTGTTACAGTTTTATCATATTGTAGAAATAAAAACTTTCTCATAACAACAGAGATAGTTCCAAAATGAACTGTGATAAACAAAACGTAAACGAAAGTAACTGTTAATCTCAATTTAAATTTACTGTACAGGTGACAACCCTAAGGGCTATATTTTGGTGGGCAAAGTTATAAAATGTGCATCCGAAAAAGCAATATAACATTGCCCACCAACATATTTCTGAAACTGAGAAAGCTTCCGCGCTGATTATTCGATCTATATCGTTTATTTGATATCAAATAACTGTAGTTTAAAAATTACTTACCTGTTGCAATTACCAAGCGAGTTACAACAAAAGTTTTTTACACTATTTTTGGCCCGCTTTTTTTACCATCAACTTTGACTGGTGCTCACTGCTAACTGAAGTGAAATTGGTAACAGTTGCTTATGCAGTTTTGCCAGAAATATACTCAATTTTGTACTACAGATTAAATAATAAACGTAAGTAAAATATCTTTCCAGATTATTCAACATTTGTAAAAAGTACTGCGTCGGGCAAAGTTAGGTTAGTTGGGCGAAGTTACCCGGTTTTACGGTACCTACCTAAGTACTACATTTTTTTTAAATTTTTAACCCTGTTATTGTTATAAGTTTGACGTGCCTGTGTTTGTGTGTGTGTGTCTGTCTGTTCCCTCGTAGCGCTCAAGCGGATGAACCGATTTGAATTCGGTTTGTTTTTGTTTGAAAGGTGAATTAGTCAAGAGTGTTCTTAGCTATGTTTGATGAAAATCGGTCCAAGATGGCCGCCGCCCCAAAATGGCGGATTACATATTTTTTCACGTTCACAACTCAATATATGGGTATCAAATGAAAAATTTAAGTAAACTTAGTAAACTTAATTATTAGCTAAACTTAGATAACATAGAAAAACAGTAAGTAGTAGTGGTGGTATTAGACGCCTGCACCTGTTTAAAGCGGCTACTCTAGCGCTTGTAATAACGCTTGTGTGCTACTTGGGTACTTAAGTGAATTTGTGGTAATTATTAGACAATGCCAATAATAGCTGCCAATAATAGCCAATAAGCTGTGATAGCCTAGTGGTTAGGACGACCGACTTCTAATCGGAGGTCGTGGGTTCGATCCCGGGCACGCACCTCTAACTTTTCAGAGTTATGTGAGTATTTAAATATCACTTGCTTTAACGGTGAAGGAAAACATCGTGAGGAAACCTGCACGCCTGAGAGTTCTCCATAACGTTCTCAAAGGTGTGTGAAGTCTGCCAATCCGCTTGGCCAGCGTGGTAGACTATGGCCAAAACCCTTCTCACACTGAGAGGAGACCCGTGCTCTGTAGTGAGCCGGTAATGGGTTGATCATGATGATGATGATGATGATGATGATGCCAATAATAGCATGAGTAAATATATAGGTAATTCTCAATTTATTTTGGAACTGTTTCTAAGCATTCATTTTAGGGAAACACATCTACTGCGTCGGTTTATATTTAATCGAAAATAGGTATTGGTAGTTAATACCTAACTTCCTATATTTTCCTCCATTTAAATAACTACCTACCTACTAGTGTGCTACTAGGTAGTTGAGTAGTTATTTAAAAAATCAACCAAATGCGAGTCGGGCCTCGCTCTTTTAGGGTTCCGTACATAATTATGAATAATATAATATTTTGGGTCTAAGAAATATTTAATTTCCGAGCTAGACATCGCAACAAACCGTGAAAGAAAAACCCAAAAAATGTTCGTTTGTTTTGGTCATAGCTTATAAACTATTTTATGAATCGTTATTTTCAGTATTTTTTGTTCAAATAAAGCATATAGTAGGTACATAATATACCGAAATATCATATTCCTAACTAGTTTAGTTTTTGAGATAGCCCCCGTCACAAAAATGGTCTAAAACTGACATCTTTGATGACCCTTCATTTACAAGTATTTTTTGACGAAAAAATAAAAAATATATATATTCGTACTCTACTCAATGAGTTCTAAACAATGATACCCCACAAGCTAGGGTAAGAAATTTTTTTTTCCGGCTCCTTTTCCATATATGGGAGCCCCCTGAAAAATAAATAATTTAATTCAATTTCTAATTCAATATTTGATTTTGGGTCAACGTTTTACACTATATACCAAAATTTCAGATTTGTAACTCATTTCGTCTGCAAGCTAGAGACCTGTGACCGGCGGACAGACGAACAGACAGACAGACAGACAGCAGAGTGACATTAATAGGGCTCCGTTTTTACCCTTTGGGTACGGAACCCTAAAAAAAACAGATACCTACCTACAGAATGAGTATGGACTATGGACAATTAAAGAGATGTGATTGTAGGTATGCATTACATAGCTGATACAATATGGACAAAAATGCAGCGCTGCATTAGGTGTGTTTCTCTAAAAGCCTGTAGGGGTTTCTTCTCAAGGATTTCCAAAAACTACCAACCTACCAAGTAGGTATAGTTACTTATCCAAAAAAAACCCGAAATTACCAAGGATTAAATACCAAGATTAATTAAGTATATTGTGCCTACCTACCTACCTACTATTTAGGTCATGAATTCTATTAGGTTTATTCCTAATCCTATAAGAGTTAATCCTTTGAAGTGTGTAAAACCTATGAGTCATCTAATGCATAGGTAGGGTGGACGCTCTAAAGTCGGCACTTTAACGGTTGTGTTACGTTTAAGAATTCGTAGACGTGTCGAACCATAGATAAAAGGGGTTCGTCTGTGTGTCAAACGAAGCATTTTCAGTACAATGTTTTTTCTTCTAATACTTGATGGTTTTGACTTTTTGAGTCAACTATTTATATCTGCTTTTTGTTTATAGAAGATTTTTAAGCTATTGCATAGCTTCTATCGCGGGCCTTGAGCGTGGAGACCGAATCCAGAAATTCCGTAACGAAAATAACCTAACACCCCCCACTCCGACCGGCACAGCCATAGAGATAATAATAATAATATAGAGGTGCCCTAATGTCCTATAGAAAATAGTGGATCGGAAAATAGCTCAAGCTTATCAAAATTTTCATAAGTGTGTAAGAGACAACATTATATTTTTGACATAATAATAAAACAGTTTGCGGCAGACTCAAGACAAAAGATGGCCTCCCTAAAATGTATACATGAACACTCACACACTCACAACTTGAGACATCACAATGAACACGCGCCATTTTATGTTTTCGGATTGTGCGTGTATGATACCTAATCTAAGCGTGTGTGAGTGTATTTTTGACACGTTTTTAAAGTAGATATGGCTCCTCCACTACTATTAATTTCTCAATGGGCACAGCAGTGATACCATTGAGTAAGTAAGTAATTAATAGTAGTGGAGAAGCCATATAAAAAAATACATTGTACCTATAAGCGGCACCAAAATGCTAATATTTATAGAAATAGAACTGAGTGCCAATTTTTGGGGGGAGGGAGCATCCACCCTACATTATTGTCCCTTGACGTAGTAGCTTTGAAATTGTAAGTCACGACTGGCGAGGCCATGATAAATAAATAATCACTATCACTACACATAATAGAACACAGTTCCATGCCGCGTCTGTTTGTCAGTCTGTCCGTTCGCGATAAATTCAAAAACTGTTAATGAATTTTCATGCGGTTTTCCCAATAATTGAAAAAATCACTCTCACTCGCGAATTTGTTAAGGTTTTGTGTAAATTGAATGTGACGGTAATGTCGGAAAAGCTCAAGCCGCAGAGACAGATAAATATGTATGCATAATACCTATACTCTACTAACGAGCGAAGCCAGGGTGGGTTGCTAGTATCTAATATGTTTTGTCTTAATAAGTACTTAATTCAATAGGTACAATATATTAATAAAACCCATATTGGCATTTAAATACTAATTGTGTAGTCAATCCTGAAACAATATCTACCGGTGACCAATTACCAATATGGCGGTATACCTATTCGCCGGTATGTATTGTATAGAATGTATGACAAACATTTTTCAAGCACGAATAAACCGGTCAAGTGCGAGTCAGACTCGCGCACCGAGGGTTCCGTACTCCAGAAGTGCGGTATAAGTACAATGTGTTTTTCATTTGTTTGTCTTAAAAGGTAAGGTGCTAATTAAGCTAGGCCTTTAAATTGTATGAGCACTCATACAACTCAGAGGTCTATCTTAATTGGCTCAACTATGTACGTACACCCTTTAATTTCCAACTTTTTTTTAGTTTTTGGAATTTTTCCTTTATTTATGCTATATGACGGCTTTTTGCCTTTCGTAATTCTAGGTCAACTGGAACTACCATTTAGGTTTTCGACCCAAAACCTATAGGGTACTTCCGGTTGACCTAGATTTGTCAATTTTGGTCAAAAGCAAGGTCTTAGAGATCAAGTAAAGGAAAAATGCCGAAAAATAAAAAAGTTGAAAATTAAGGTAAATTTTGGTTCTTACAAGTTTTCGTGAAAAACTAAATTTGCTTATATCTTTTTACTGTGTGGACTCAGGACCTTAATTTTTATACACCAAATAGGGACTATAGACCTTAGTATCTGGTATAAATTTCAACTTGATAGGTTTACCCGTTCCTGAGAAAATCGGTGGTGACACACGGACGGACAGACGGACAGACGGACAAGAAAGTGATCTTATAGGGGTTTCTTTTTTTAAACCTTTTGAAGTACGGAACCCTAAAAATTATCTTATTCGTAATTAGGTAATTATTAGAAAATCGGTGGTGACACACGGACGGACAGACGGACAGACGGACAAGAAAGTGATGTGTGTGTAAAATTAAACAAAGAAGTTGAAAAAATTCAAAATTATTTATTTAATATTTAAAAGTGTGAACTTTAAATTACAAATCTACCTACCCAATATTTTTTTTTTTTAGTTTATTGGATAAAAGTTAAAACGGGGATAATAAACCCGTATTAATTTAAATTGGAAATAACTTTGCGTAGATGTTTTTTTAAGGAAAGTGCAATTTATCGTATCGAATGTGAGAAACCCAAGGGAAAACATAACGGTTTCTTTGATAAAAATGTGCTATTGAACTAAATCAAGCACTGTAGGTGCAGTATTGGGATTGCCATACTTCTCGGTAAACTGGGAATTCTCAATTACAGTATGATTACAGTACAGTACTAGCACCCTACAGTAAAAAGAGACAGTCTGGGGCCCAAGTCTGCTATTTTACATAATTTGTCATACCGACGCTATACAATTACAATTCAATTATCATTCGTCCGAAATTTCGATTTGGTCGACAAATTAACAAGCTATTTTTTAAGAAAAATTAAACCGGCTCTGGTCCAGCAATATCAAAGAAATCGTTGCACCTACCAATTATAAATATTATTAGTCACATATGCATGTAACTTTATTTATGCGTGTAACTTCGTACATAAGAATGATAACTGTGTTATATACTAAAACCTTTCTGAAAGTATGATAGTATGTATGATAGTAGATTAATATAGTAAAAATTATCAAAATCAGTTCATTGGTTTTGGATATAATCGCAAACTTACTTACATATATACGTACATAATATATACATACATACATACATACACACATACGGATTGAATACAGAACCTCCGTTTTTGAAGTCGGTTAAAAAATTAATGACATTTAAGTGAAACTAGACGTGTTAAGCCCGGAAGGCAGCTGTTTAAGCCGAAGATATCCCGGACGTCAGCCTAGAGGTACGAGATTAGTATGGGCTCCCAAACAGCTCAAGAACAACAAGGCGCAAGGAAATGAGGGAATCCCGACATAACGCGGGTGGAATACCGGTAATCAAAATCTTTCAACGATCGTTCAATTCCGTGAATCACGAGGGAATAACGCCAGAGGAATGGCACAGAACTTTAAACTTTAGAACTTTAAAAGGCGATAATGCTTTTCTGAAGAATTATAGATCCATCCCGCTGCTGAGCCGTATCTATAATTTGTTGTCGTAGTGACGAAATCGTCGTCAACGTAGCATAGATGAAATCCATGTACGCTGTGGCAGGTTATACAGGAGACCGAGGAGTATAACCAGTCAATCTGTTTAGCGTTTGTTGACTATGCTTAGAGTTTGATTCGGTGGAAACTTGGGCTTTTCGTATTGAGGTCGCTGCCGCATCGACTAGCTACTGGCACTTTTGTTATCTAAGGCTAAGATAAAGTAATACCTCCTCTTCTTCCATCTAAGGAGTGTTTGTAGACTGACGCAATTGGCAGATTTAGATGTCATATTGAAACTCTTGGGCAATTTAAAAACAAAATAATTTGAAATCCTAATATAGGTAACTTTTTCATTCCCATCCGTCCCTTCCCACACTACACACCCATAAATATTAATAAAATATATTCTTATTTTAATCTCTGTATCCCAGACACTAATCTGGCTTCATTGGTTCGTTGACAACTTATTATACCATCAGAAATCTGTCAAGATTCCAACAATTTAGTTATATTCCGGATTCCCTATTCAACAAAAAACCTGTTCTATCGTCGCTAATGAGCATGTTAGAAAAACATTAATAATGCTGCAGACAAAATGAAAACATAAAGCAATCAAAATTCAGTTCATATTTGCAGTGATCTTTCAACCTCATATGTTCTGTCACTTTCTGGCGTTTAAGGATAGACAGAGAGAGAACAACAATTCTATAGTCGGTAACAACTTTACAACCATAATTCCTTGGTTGTACGGTATTCTCCTCATTTTAAATAACAATCTAGGTAGGTATTGAATAAACAATAATCACACTATCACACTAATATTGTAAAGGCGAAAGTTTGTGTGTGTGTGTGTATGTGTGTTTGTTACTCTTTAACGCCTCAGCTACTGAACCGATTTGGCTGAAATTTTGAATGGAAATAGATTATGCCCTGAACTGCACATAGGTTTCTTTTTATCCTGGAAAAATCCACAGTTTCCACGGGAAAACCGAAATCTATAGCTACAGCTATAGGTAGATTACTATAACAAACTTCCTTGAAAGTAGGTATAAAGATTGGAAAAGGAATATACAGATTGGATTTGGAAAAGGGGGCGGAAACGGGAACCGGAAATCCACGATTCATCGTAACTTGTGAAAACCGAAATTCACGTGGGCGGAGCCGCGGGCAGAAGCTAGTATTACATAATATTAAAATTTGATCTAATTTATCCCGATAAAAACTTCAGAATCATGGTACAACTAATATGACGTCAGCTTGTTTTGGTTCATAATGGGAACTTGTGACCAGTGTCTGTCGCAGTCAGTACTCGGTACTCCGCAAAACACAGTAGTGTGCAAACGGAACGATGAAGTGCATAACGTTGTTTGTATTTACGATAGCGTCGTGTTACGCTAATGTAGAGTTCAGTGAAAGGCCAAGAAATTTTAGCATAGAACTATTACATTACACTCAATTAGAAACAGAGGGGCACGTTGTGATATCGCCCTTTGGAATATGGAGTTTGATGGCTGGTGTAACGCTCGGAACTTCTGGCAACAGTAGAAGTCAATTGATGAGGGCATTTTTTTTACCTTCAAATCAGAATGAGATCATAGACGGATATTCGAACCTAACTAAAACAGTGCTGGATCCAACCACAAAAGGAGTTACGCTAACAACCCGAAACTTTCTGTTCCTAGATAATGGTTTCACCATTTTTGACGATTACAGAAGAACGCTGACAACGGATTTCGGCGCGATGATAAAAAATCTGAACTTCAAAGATCCCGCAACAGCAGCTCGCATAGCGAATACAATAATTGAAGACTCCGGTGCATCTGTTTCAAATGTACTGCGATCGTCTGACTTCGCGGAATCAAAGATGATCTTGACCAATGTAATCTCATTCAAAGGTCTATGGTCGTCACCTTTCAACACATCGGAAACCACGCTGGAACCGTTTTATGACGAGAACAAAAATGAGCTCGGCAAAGTGAACATGATGTATCAGAGGGCGCCGTTGCCCTACTCCCATATCAAGGAAATGAAAGCTTTCGTACTGCAACTGTCGTACGGCAACGATGCCAAATATTGTATGCTCATCGTTTTGCCGTACCCTAAAGTCAAAGTGAGCGATGTGTACTCGAAATTCACAACCATAACATTCAAAGACATATTCGCTAAGATCGATGATGACGTAAAAGAGTTCGGGATGGAGGACGTTGACGTGAAACTACCAAGGTTTAAAATAAGCACAAACCTTGTTTTGAACAAGCCCTTAAATCAGATGGGTGTTTACGACATATTCAGTTCGAAGAAGGCCAACTTTGAGAGGATAACAAAGGAGGAAATATATATTTCCGCGATAGTGCACAAAGCTGACATTGAGGTCACGGAGTCTGGAACCGTAGCTTCGGCGGCAACTTCAGCGTTTTTCGCAGATCGCATCTCAACTCCAAACTTCGAGGCAAACAGGCCGTTTATATACTTTGTAATGGAAAGGTCGACCTCTACTGCGATATTCGGTGGAATTTATTCTAAACCTAGTGTTTTTTAGATGACTCATAATATTATGAGCGTTTTTGTAGGAACATTTTTGTACCTTCTGTGTTTCAAATTACTGTGGTTTTGCAATGTGTTGGATGCGTGTCTATTGAAGTAACAAAAACACGTCAGTAGGTACTAGGTATATCTGTTGGTTTTGTTACTTAGTTGTGATACTATCCTTCTTTATTAATACAATATGAAAAAGACTGAAAATACAATTGTGTGTCGTGAAATATTTTGTTAATAAACGTTGTTATGAACGTACCTACTAATCGCATTAATTCATCAGTGTATTCACAGCTCAATCCTCGTATCCCCATAGATCAACAACTTATTCTATGATTAGATGGGTACATTAAGTAGGTTGGTATATACCTATACATAGAACTAATTATACAATTTTCCACATTGAAATTAAATCTTTATAAATCATCAATGTATTAATTGGTAGATAGGTAGCCATGTAGGTAAGTATATTTTGCCAAAATTTCAAGTTTCTAACTTCAGTGGCTGTGCGTTGATACTGATAGTCAGGAATCAGAACAAGCTTTTTTATCTAAATTCTAAGTAAACTAAAGGTGCGTCCAAACTTGAACATTTCACCGAACCGAACAGCGAACATTTCGGCGAACTTGTTACGCTCAATGTGGACGGCGCGCTTGGAGCGCTTGAGATGGGTTACTGCGTAACAGTTCGGCGAAAGTTTCGCCGAACTGTTACGCAGGAACCCGATTCCGAGATCAAGTCTGGACGCACCTTAACGGACCCGGCAGTCGTCGTCCTGCCCAGTGACATACCGGCATCAGGGCCACCTACCCGGTTATTAAAGTACTAATATCGCTATTAATAATAGGGGTTGGTGGTAGAAGGGTGTAAATTTAGGGTTGTAATGTACTTTTAATCCCAAATAAAAATAAAAATTAAAGAAAAAAAATCATGTCCAAAAAAATCTATCTATCTATACTAATAAATAAAATTGAAGTGTCTGTCTGTAATATCGAAATAACTACCACATATTAAGCTCATATGGTTATTTGACCGGTACCATAACCGAATCACACGTTTTTAAAATTTTTGTCTGTCTGTCTGTCTGTCTGTCTGTCTGTCTGTCTGTCTGTCTGTCTGTCTGTTTGAACGGGCTAATCTTCGGAACGGCTGAACCGATTTTGACGGGACTTTCACATACAAGTAGAGAATTAACCAGGGTGTAACATAGGCTACTTTTTTAACCGACTTTCAAAAAAGGAGGAGTTGTGTTTTTCTACCTATGTACACCGATATCTCCGAGATTTCTGAACCGATTTGCGTAATTTTTTTTTAATCGATAGAGAAATATTGCGACACTGTCCTACAAAAAACTTGGATTCCGACTCCTCAATCCTGATGCTGTAGGGGAACTGATCCCCAAAACTAATGGGATTTAGGAACTGTCGGCTATTTAAATAGATATTGGGGGTACCAATTAAAGACTTTATCGTTGAATGAACTCGAGTAGGTACATATTCAACTCCTCAACCCTGATGCTGTAAGGAATTGCATTCCGAAATCGTGGGGATCCCACGGAATTTTTCCATTTTGGTGACGGGTTACTACAGATAGGCTACTTTTTGTTCTGGAAAATCAAAAGTTCCCACGGGATTTTTAAAAACCTAAATCCACACGGGCGAAGCCGTGGGCATCATCTAGTAATATAATAAAACTGTAACGGATCCAATTCTGTACATTGAAGATATTTTGAAATTTTTTATTGGAGGGCACTCTATAATCGATACTGAAGCCAAAACTGCAATTTGTTTCATTTTTGTCTGTCTGTCTGTCTGTCTGTCTGTCTGTCTGTCTGTCTGTCTGTCTGTCTGTATCTTGGCCGCGCATCACGCCGAAACTACTGAATGGATTCGAATGAAACTTGGTACGATTTGAGTTTATACTCCGAGGTAGGACATAAGATACTTTTTATCCCGAAATTCAGTACGGTTCCCTTGGGAGAGGGGAAGAAAGTTAAAACGAGTATTTAGCTGTAATTCATTAACGCGTGGTTCGATTTCGCTCATTCTTTTTTTGTTAGAAAGGTAATACTTCAAGTATTGTCCCGTAAATATTTCAAGGTCATAGGTTTTTTAGTTCAGAAATGACAGACATTTATTGGGTTCAAATAACTTGGGCCCCGGATCTTTGTACGTACGGCTTATTTTAAACTGGCGTGCGTTTAAATTTATGTTTGTCAACCTGTCTATTTGTTCCAGCTAATCTCCGAAACGATTGAATCGATTTTGATGGAACTTTCAATGGCAGATAGGTGATGTTATAAGGAGTAACTTAGGCTACATTTAGTTTAGGTACAAAAAACGATTATGGGATCCAATCCGATCCTATATAAAAACCTATATCAACGCAGACGAAGTCGCGGGGATCAGCTAGTAATATAATAAAACTGTAACAGATCCAATACTGTACATTGAAGATATTTTGAAAATTTTTATCGGAGGGCACTCTATAATCGATACTGAAGCCAAAACTGCAATTTTTTTCATTTTTGTCTGTCTGTCTGTCTGTCTGTCTGTCTGTCTGTCTGTCTGTATCTTGGCCGCGCATCACGCCGAAACTACTGAATGGATTCGAATGAAACTTGATACGATTTGAGTTTATACTCCGAGGTAGGACATAGGATAGGTACCTTTTATACCGAAATTCAGCACGGTTCCCTTGGGAGAGGGAAAGAAAGTTAAAACGTGTATTTAACCCCCGACGCAAAAACGACGGGGTGTTATAAGTTTGACGTGTCTGTGTGTGTGTGTGTGTGTGTGTGTGTGCGTGTGTGTGTGTGTGTGTGTGTGTCTGTTCCCCTGTGGCGCTCAAACGGGTGGACCGATTTGAATGCGGTTTTTTTTGTTCGAAAGGTGAATTAGTCGAGAGTGTTGTTAGCTATGTTTGATGAAAGTCGGTCCAAGATGGCCGCCGCTACAAAATGGCGGATTACATATTTTTTCACAACTTCCTCAATATGGGTATCAAATGAAAGGGCTTGACTAGTAGAATAGCACTATGTGAATCCAAGATGGCCGCCGCCACAAAATGGCGAATGTCGGGGGTTTTTTAAATTTTCAATTTATACTTGTGCCTTGTTAGCTGTAATTCATTAACGCGTAGTTCGATTTAACTCATTCTTTTTTTGTTAGAAAGGTAGTACTTTAAGTATTGTCCCGTAAATATTTCAAGGTCATAGGTTTTTTAGTTTAGAAATGACAGGCATTTATTTGGTTCCAATAACTTGGGACCCGGATCTTTGTACGTACGGCTTATTTTAAACTGGTGTGCGTTTAAATTTATGTTTGTCGGTCTGTCTATTTGTTCCAGCTAATCTCCGAAACGGCTGGATCGATTTTAATGGAACATTCAATGTTATAAGGAGTAACTTAGGCTACATTTAGTTTAGGTACATAAAAGAATTATAGGATCCGATCCTATATAAAAACCTATTTCTACGCGAACGAAGTTGCGGGGATCAGCTAGTAAAAAATAAAATTTTGATACTTAAGTACTTAACAGATTAACCAATCATACTAAATGATATTATAAATTAAATATTATGTAGGTACTAGGGTTTACGGAACCGGTCCTGTTTTTGAGAACCGGGAATTTCGGTACTTTTACCCAAAGGAACCGGGAATTCCCGGTTCTTTCGGGATTTTCGGTTCTTTGTAGTTTTTTTTTATAAAACAAGTTTTACACTTTAAAAGTAAACCACAATGAAATATTTATGTAATTTTTATTGTCATTTAAACTTTCATCCCATATTTAACCCACTTGGGGAAAGAATTTCCAAAAATCCTGAATTTTTTATTTTTTATCGAAAGTTTAAATACCAATTTTCATGTATATCACTTGAAAAATGGCCGACTTTCATGCAAACTTTCATCCCCTATTTAACCCCTTAGGGGTGGAATTTCCAATAATCTTTTCTTAGTGTGCGCCTGCGTTGAAAAAGCTTACGAATTCAATGTACTATTCATTATGTGTTTCGTCAACTACAGTTAGCCCTTTGACTGTGTGAACTGGAAGATCCTATGGACAGTTATCCAGAAAATAGGAGTCCCAAAACATCTGGTCGGAGTGCTTCAAAGCCTATACTCAGATAGTCAGGGGGTAGTATGAATTGACAAGACGACATCAACACCTTTCTCGTTTGGCAAAGGAGCTCGTCAAAGATGCATCGTATCCCCTAGTTATTCTGTTTAACATCTACGGAGAGAGCATTATACGCCGGATCTGCGAAGACTGGGATGGTGGAATTATGATGGTGACATTAAAATTCAAAACCTTCGCTACGTCGATGACACCATCCTTTTCGCAGCTAATGAAGCTGAAATGTTTCAACTCCTGAACAAAATGGAGCAACACAGGCCATAAATCGGTCTAAAACTAAGATCATGGTGGTGGATCGTGCTTCTAAGCTAGAGCTCAATGGAACACTCATTTACTTGGTTTCTAACAATAACGGTTCTTGTGAAGCTGAAGTTCGCAGGAGAATCGGAATGGCCAAGGCTGCAATGTCTCAGCTCGATAGAATATTATGGAATGATCGTAACATCAGTAATAAGACAAAAATTACACTCGTCAACACTTTAGTCTTGGACACTAAACATGGATTTAAAAGTTGCAGACCGCCAGCGCATCAGCGCATAGCCTTTGAGATGTGGTGCTGGAGGAAAATGCTCAGAATCCCTTGGACTGCGTTCAGGACTAACCAATCGATCCGCGAAGAACTCAAAATTGACAAAAAGCCGAGGCTCTCCAACATACATATGCCTGAGGAGGATCTTTGAGTTCTTCGGCCATATCGCCCGTAAACCCGGCGATAACCTACAAAAACTTATAGTTACCGGGAAAATTAACGCAAGAGATCGAGAGGTAGGAGTCCAATTCACTGGACTGACCAGATCCGCACCACTCTCAACATGAATGTTGTCGAAGCGGTTCAAGTCGCTGAAAGCCGGAAAAGATGGCGCATCATCGACAGAAACTTGAAATTTTCACATTGTTTCCTTTTATGATGTAGGCGCACACTAAGAAAGGATTATTCGAAATTCCACCCGTAAGGGGGTTTAATAGAGGATAAAAGTTTGTATGAAAGTCTGTCATTTTTCAAGTTATATCCATGAAAATTGGCATTTGAGCTTTCGATAAAAAATAAAAAATATAAACAGCATTTTTGAAAATTCTATCCCAAGGTGGATTAAATATTGCATTCTGAAAACTGAGTAAGTAACTGAGTAAAGTGAGCGATCGCACACAACAGCGAGAGAGGTAGACTTGTGAATTACCGCACGCCATTTATATAAGCGCTGAATTCACGTTAGTTTTGAACTTTTGAACAGTAGGAAGTATAAAAAGTAAAGTTACTTAGTATTGTAAAGATTATGTATGGAAGTAGTAGCGTGAATCATGTAATTAAAATCAAATTCGCGAAAGTACCGAAAGAACCGGGAATCAAATTTTATTTCCCGGTTCTTTTTACTGACAAAAGAACCGGGAATTCCCGGTACTTTCGAGACCGGGATTTCCCGGTTCTGAACCCTAGTAGGTACGTATTCTGAAGATCTTAAAATAAACTGAAATCATTTAGTATGTAGGTACCTAGCTAGGTAGGTAAGAAGCATTAAACCAAGATATTGCGACCGGCCACGACCTCTCGATAATAACATGGATTTTCCCACTTTATCGTCAAGTAGGTAGGTAGGTAGTTACGCTTGCTACGTGACTGCGACTATAAATATTATACTTCGACTTTAAATTCGATGCAGTAAACTGACGTTTCAAAATGTCATCCCGAATCTCATCATAATCATAAAATTGTTTGATTGTTACAATAATTGTATTTAGAAAATTACTTCTTTATGCAAAAGCAGGTATTAATAGTTGACTCAAAAAGTCAAAAGCATCAAGTAGGTAGGTATTAAGTAGAAGGAAAAATTGGTCGTCTGTAAAGTCGGTTTACGGACGATAATTTTACGTGATGACGTAATAAGAAACATAGAGAACACATATGTATATTGTATATGTATAGGCCAATCGTGCCGCTCTATCGCTTGTTCCGTGTTCTCGCTTTCACGATCAGGAACGTGACAATCAGTCGTGCTTTTTAGTGTGTGCAGCCGGCGTTCATAGATTTATAAGACGTTATCACGTCAAATTATTATTATACTGAAATTGCTTCATTTGACACGTCTACGAATTTTTAAACGTGACTCAGCCGTGAAAATGCCGACTTATGGAGCATCCACCCTAGATAGCCTACCTCAGATGACAGATCAGAGAAATATAAAAACTTTCAGAGGAATTTAATTTCCTACCTAAGTAAATAAATTCGAAATACCTATTCTGTACGTAGGTAAAGATCTTAAAATAAATTGAAATCATTTAGAAGGTAGGTAGGAGGCATTATACGTAGGTAGGTACCTATAAACCATACTAAGAGACCGTGAGTCGTGACCGGCCACAACCTCCCGATAGCAAACATGAATTTTTCGGCCTATTCCACTAGTCCCTACCACGTATCCCCCCTGGGGGGTAAGAGTGGAATTTTTTTTCCACCTATCCCTACGGTAGGGATGAGTGGAAAAAATATTTACACTCATCCCAACCGAATTGACGTGGGCCATTTTTGTTAACAAGTAGGTACATAGACATGCACATAAGTATCTAAACTTTGTTTCCATAATATGAACCTCTTTAATATTATCAATACGTACATACATTTTGCACTTAATATTTCACTGGGTCAAAGATTGCACTTTTTGGTTTTTAGGTTTTGTTTTTGTAAAACGTAAACTAATTGAAAAATCTTATTACAATTTAAAGGATTGTTTAAAAAGCAGGGGAATGAATTATTTCAGCGGCTAATTAAACAAGTTTGTAATGTTTAAAGTTTGTATGGTGATAATAAAAAACACGGCTGAGTTTGATGTGGGCTCTTCTTAGACCAGGGCGCGTTTGGAACCCTCATAGCTTTAGTTTTAAGAGACCGTAATTGGTTACCACCATCATGTTTTATAAGCCTGAAATACAGTATACCTAAATTGAATAAATAAATATTGCTTGACTTACTGTCCTATCGGGTTTATATACGGAAATTAAGTTAAAAACAAAAATGTGTGTGAATATTTAATTCTTAATAACAATAATTATTGTTATTAGACTTTTCCTAAGATACCATTTGTCACTAACTACCTACTGCAGTCTGCAAGTAATAAAAAATGCTAAATAAAAAGAGCATTTTTAATTAAAAAAAAATCTTAGTAGTTAATTACTTAATTTAAACTAAGTAACTTTTTATGTATTAATAAATATTTTTCTTCTTGACAGTACCTACCTACTTATCATTAACTAAAACTACTCGGTAGGGATAAGTGTAAATATTTTTTCCACTCATCCCTACCGTAGGGATAGGTGGAAAAAAAATTCCACTCTTACCCCCCAGGGGGGATACGTGGTAGGGACTAGTGGAATAGGCCAATTTTTCCACTTTATCATCCAAAAACATAGGTTGTAAAGTCCTTTTCATGAAAGAAGTCCCGTAGTTGCGGCACGTTGCGGCGCTAGTAGTAGTATGTCTAAGCAGTTTTTAGGGTTCCGTAGTAAACAAGGAACCCTTATAGTTTCGCCATGTCCGTCCGTCTGTCCGTCTGTCCGTCTGTCCGTCTGTCCGTCTGTCCGTCTGTCCGTCCGTCCTCGGTTAATCTCAAAGACTATTAGTGCTAGAAATCCGTAATTTGGCATGAGTATAAATATTAATCACGCCGACAAAGTGGTGAAATAAAATTTTGATAAATATTTTTTTTAGGGTAGCTCCCCTACATGTAAAGTGGGGATGAATATTTTTTTTCTCGTCTACCCCATAGTGTGGGGTATCGTTGAATAGGTCTTTTAAAAATACTGTGGGTGTGGGAACATCATTTTTCGATTTCTAGATCCGTTTGTAAAATATAATGTTTTAAAGTGCAAATTTTTATTAGAGTCAAGTGTCCCCCCCCTCTATCAGCCAAATGGCAGTATATAGGAACTTGAAAAAATTCACAGCAGTAGGGTATATAATCAATTTTAAAGGAAAACTATCACGGCTAAGTAGGGTTCACAGGTTAAGGAGTTATACCTGTTTTCCGAGGATTGTGACTACGGAACCCTACACTGCGCGTGGCCCGCCACGCACTTGGCCGGTTATTTATTGTATGTAAAACCTATTAGTTCCGCCTAATGGCCGCGGGACTTCTTTCATAAAAAGGACTTTACTGTTTACATGGACATGTATAAAGTCTGTCTAAAACCTAAATCATTAATCTGTGGTCTAAAATAGGATGGTGATTTTGGCAGTTCACAGATAAGAATGAGGTAGTGTTTAATCGTCAATGCACCTATTCGATTATCGATTATTATCCCCATAGAATATGGAATCGATGGTTGTGTGGTTTTGCTGTATGGTCAAATTATTATAATAATAAAACATTTTTTTTGTATAAAATTACTTAATAATTTATTTCATAAAATATTACAAATTATGTAGGTACATAATTATATATATGTTACAGCCAAAGTAATAAATAAGGATATTATGTATACTATCCAGCTATTATAAATAATATCAACTCAATTTGGATAAAGTAATAATTAACACAGAATTATTAAAATTATCTAGCTATTTTAAATAATATTTAGCTATTTTATATAATATCTTGGAAGACTTGGATAAAGTAACAAAACAAGGACTTATGTTTAACTGATCACCAGATATTGCAAAATATAACGTCAAATAAACAGTTTATACCACCCAACAACATACTTAGTTACTTCTGCAACGGCTTCGGCACTGCGGGAAGTGCAGCCCCATCGCCCTTGCGTAGCAAAGCCCAGGTACCCACGCTCACCTCCGCAGCTTCGGCTTGCTGGTCGCCTTCGGCGACCTGCCGCTTCTCTTCCTTCTCTCCCTCTCTCCTCTCCCTTCGCGCCTACGGCTTTATAAATACACTCTAGGGGCAGGGCAGACAAAACTACGTGTTAATACTACTGAGTAACTTATAGGATACTTTTCATCCCGAAATTCAGCACGGTTTCCTTGGGAAAGGGGATGAAAGTTAAAGTCAGTCACGCCATTAAAGTTAAGAGAATGTAAAACCTAATAGGTGCATATCAAAATGAAAAACATAATAATACAGATAAGAGTCTAGGTAGGTATGTAGTAGGTGCGTAGGTACCTACCTACCTACTAAGGACGGGAATTCCTAGGAATACCTTACTTATCTTTAAATGCGTCACTATCGCATACTTAACGCGTGCTTAAACGCATTCAAAAATATCAATGATATAGGATATCAGGTTATAGCGGTGATGTTGGACCAAGTATCCAAACAGCAAGACAGGATTTACTGTAAGTAGGTACGCCGGCTGCAAACAACATGCCAGGCTGTCTGTACAGGCCGTTGAACTAGAATTGCACTGCACAGTGCACACATCAATACTGACGTTTTGCATTCCCGGTCCGATCCCAGTATTATTTAAGCCAATAATTTTACAACAGATACACACACGTAGAGACTTTTTAAATACGTGATGGTGTTTCAACCTTGAATTAAACGAGTATTTTTCCTCTTTGTGTCTCTTTTCGTTGGTTAGGTAGGTAGGTACATAATATTATAGAAATTAACGCCCATTTGGGCGACAGATGTACTCTGTGTAACATCCGCTGGAAGGAAACTGGTATAACTTCTTTTCAAAGTAAACACTGTATTTGTGACGTTAAAAAACTGCCAGTTTATACAACCACATCGTAAGTGATCTTTAACGGCAATAATGTTAATTATAATAATATTCCTTATTGCTTCGTGCAATGGTGCTTTAGAGTTTAGTTCGAGAGCAAGAAACTTTAGTATAGAACTAATGTATTTCACTCATCTAGAAGTAAAACATTTTGTAATGTCACCTTTTTGTGTTTGGAGTGCCATGACGAGCGCCTATCTCGGAGGACACGGAAATAGCAACAAAGAGATAGGACGAGCTGCAGTAATACTAAAAAATAACACTGTGTTTTTTAAAAAATTTAAGAATTTTACAAACATTTTATTCGAGTCAAAGTCAAGTGGAGTGGAACTAACGACCACAACATTTTTATTCCAAGACGAACACGCATCCGTACGAGAGTTATACAAAGCTAAATTAAACCAAAACTATAACGCACAACTGCGGATCTTCGATTTCGAAGATACGCTGGAGACTAAAATCCAAGCCAACAGAGCAGTTCAAAATGTTTTCCCGACAATTTGGAATGCATTCCATGCAGATGATTTTAAGGAGGCGAGCGTGATCTTGAGCAATGTGATCTATTTCAGGGGGCTCTTGTCGACGCCCTTCAATATTTCCCACACGAGCGAAGAGATTATTTACAATGAAAACAATGTAGCGATCGGCAGCGTTACTATGATGCACCAGAAAGGTAAACTGCCGTACTCGAATTTTGAGACGATGAACTCCCACATACTCGAACTGTCGTATGGTAATGACGGAAAATTTTGTATGCTGGTCATTTTTCCATATCCAGGAGTCAACCCTATCGATGTGTACAAGAAACTAGAAAAGACTTCATTGAGAGATATATTCACGAAGCTTGAAAAGGATTTCAACGAGAAGGAGTTTCAGGAAATCGACGTGAAATTACCGCGCTTTAGTATAAGGACAAGCATGACTTTGAACCAGCCCTTGAACCATATGGGGGTGTTCGATGCTTTTGAGCCGGATTGGGGGAGATTCGCGGTCCTCAGTAGAGATCATTTGTATATCCACACTATCGAGCACAAGGCTAATATAATATTCGCCGAATCTGAAACGGTGGCGTACGCAACTACGCCAGGATATTTTGACCAACAGCGTTATTCATCCAACCTTAAAGCCCAACAGCCATTCATATTCTTTCTTATGGAGAAGCCGACGGCATCAATACTCTTCGGTGGAATTTATTCTACACATCGTTTGCTAAACTAATTAAATTCTCGTTTATTGTTTAATGACAATTGAACTGGGCCGCTGGTTGGTGTGGACCCATGAGAAAAGCTGAGAGCATGGTGTGGGTTTACGTATGCACAGTAGAATGCCCACACTTGCGAGCACACCACACAGAGCATTATAATTGCTCTGTGTGGTGTGCTCTGAAACACACCAAGCGAGCAAACAGACCAAGACCACTGTACTACATTCCTACCTACATTTAACTCCTACACCATTCTCTAGCATCCTCGGGACTTGGAAGAGATGGACTTTACAATGCATCATTGCTAAGATAATCGAATTGTTTCACTATCACGTCACTTTTTTGGTCAACAATCTAAAAAGATTAACACTAACTATAATGAAACTGGACAGTGTGGCCAATTCTGTTGTACACAATCTCTAAACCTAAACTAAAATGACAGGTCTAAATTTATTCCTATCTCTTTCATAGTGCTCACTGCAGAAAAGGATAGCAATAGATTTAGGCCTGTCATTTTAGTTTAGGTTTAGAGATTGTGTACAACATAATTAGCCACAGTGCCTAATAACATTCCCCCGAGCTGCGTTAATAATAATTGCTATAATCCTTTATTTAAACCTATGTTTTTAATTTTTTCCTTTTACCTACTTAAGTAGGTATATATACCTACTAAGTATTTATCATTATGATGATTTAATATCACTTTTGTATGTTATCTTAACAAATAAAAACATTTAAATATCAAGCGAAAATTCTTATTCGCTCATACTTGACCAATTAAATAAGGTACCTAAATGCTGATGAATGCCGACTGTACAATATTATTTACAGGTTTATAAACCCAAAATAGGTATAATATAATATGAGTTAGCACAGGCCGCGAATAATTCTTGCGCTTGCCGTTTCTATATGACGTCATCGTCGCCATCAGCCTTGCCATCAACTTGCCGGGGCTGATCAAGTGATCACCATCACTGATTAAAAATTAAATTCATCTTGTGAAGTGTAAAGTTTATAATTTTTCTGGGGGTAGTTCGAGTTATGGTGTTCTTGCACTGTGTGCGCGATGTTGCCGCTTCGCACTGTCAGTGCATGTCGATGTAATACGTAGTACTATTATATATTCTGTGGTAAAGATTAGTTCGGTACATTATGAAAATAATTCCAGCTAGACGATAAGGTAAGTATTCATTTGGTCCGTAAATAGTATTAAACAGTAAGTACGTATACTTAATAGCCCAGTCAAATAAGACGTAAAAATGTTATCAAATAACAGTAATTCCGACAGAGCTGAATTTTGGTAGAGACTTTGACTACACCTGTAGGAATATTGTGTCAAAAGTTCTCATTGATCCCATGTCTGCTAAAAAAGTTATTCAAGGTCAAAGTCAAAATTTTCGTTTTTTGTATAATATTTAATATTTTTCTCGTATAATATTTTTCTCGTATAATATAATATATTATACGATTCATAGTTAATTTATAATTATTATACCCGAATTACTAATTCCGTGGAATTCTCATGTTTCGTAATGTTACCAGAGATAAAACAATTCCCACAAAAAAGATAAAAAATTCAAAACTTATATAAATAAAAATCAACTGCCGCATGTACTAGGCAAATGCCTGACAGACACTTCATGGTGTTAATGTCATTCGACTTCCATTTTTGAATATTTTTTTTCATTGTACTTCTTTTGTTTTCTATTGATGTTAGTGTGCACTTTCTAGTTTCCACTCTTAGCGATTTCTATTTTAGAGCGAATCGACTAATATTCTTCTTCTTCTTCTTTGATTTGATGGCTTTTTCCAGTGCCAAACCAGCACAATGCACTTCGCCAATGTCAAGTAACGTCGACTAATATTATTAACTCATCTGTAAATGACAATGACAGCTGTCAGAATTGCACTGAATTAAAAATCAGAGGAAATAAGTAGGGGATCGGAAAATAGCTCTAGCTTATCAAAATTTTCATAAGTGTGTAAGAACATAAGAGACAACACTACATTTTTAACATAACAATAAAACAGTTCGCGGCAGATTCAAGTGGAATTCTTTGCTCAAGGCACAAGATGGCCTCCCTTTAGGCCTCCCTAAAATGTATACATAAACACTCACACACGCACAACTACGACATCTCAATGAACACACGCCATTTTGTGTCTTCGGATTGTGCGTGTTGATGTAATATAAGCGTGTAAGAGTGTATTTTTGACTAAATTTTTGACACATTTTTAAAGTAGTGCCTCGCCTAGTATTAATTTCTCAATGGGTAAAGCACGGTAAAGATTGTCTATTGACAATGTGAATTGTCATCACAGATTGTCATTGTCAATCGTGTGACCGGTGACGATCGCATTCACATTGATTGGCCGATACCTACTATCTAGCTATTGGCTAAAATCATAAAATGCATTGTTACAGCAAGAATACCATAAATTCAGCCAATCACAATGGCCAATCACCACAATTGATTGATTAAGTTTGACAGCGATCAATAATATTGACAAGGTGATTTAAATCATTACTACCCGAATTACTAATTCCGTGGAATTCTGACAGCTGTCATTGTCATTTACAGATGGGTTATTTGTATGGAGAACAGGGTTAACATCTATGAGGTACGATTTTACCCCAAACTACTTTAATTTCCTGTCATCATAAAAAGCCATATGCCGCGTAATAATATTACTCGTTTCGCCTTAAATTGGAAAACACCAAGAGTGGAAACTAGAAAGTGCACACTTACAGCAATAGAAAACAAAAGAAGCACATTGAAAAAAGTTATTCAAAAATGGATGTCGAATGACATTATCACCATGAAGTGTCTGTCAGGCATTTGTCACATCTACATGCGCCAGTTGATTTGTATTTGCATAAGTATTGAATTTTTTATCTTTTTTGTGGGAATTGTTTTATCTCTGGTAACATTACGAAACGTCAGAATTCCACGGAATTAGTAGAATCGGGTATACCTCATAGAGATAATAATAATAAGTAGAGTAGGCATACCTACCTTAAAAACGTGCCAAAAATACACTCACACACGCACAATCCTGTAACATAAAATGGCGCGTGTTCATTGTGATGTCTCAAGTTGTGCGTGTGTGAGTGTTCATGTATACATTTTAGGGAGGCCATCTTAAGGGAAGTTGCAATAAAATTTCTGCCACGAACTGTTTTATTGTTATGTTTAAAAATGTAGTGTTGTCTCTTACACACTTATGAAAATTTTGATAAGCTTAAGCTATTTTCCGATCCACTATTTTCTATAGGACATTATGCCAAGTCCTCTTCTATAGGTTCATGGTATACCTACGTAAATCATTATTAATCTGTGATTTTTTTTTTAATTAACTGGTTTTACGGCTCTGGGTTCTAGCCCTTTTGAGATTATATTCTGTATTCTGTATAGTAGGTATAGACCGACCAGAATCTCATGAAAAATAGGGAAATTAAATTTTGTAGTAAGCAACACTAGGTTAACTCGGCTGCCCTAGTGATAAACAAAGTAATTACATTCAGAACACCTTACCTGGGATCGTTTCACGAAACGAAAAATCAAGCAACTACATTTTAAATACAAAAACAAAGTAATCAACATCCAATTACTTTGTTTTTGTGTTGTGCTTGTTGTTTACTTGGTTTTTCATTTATATTCCGGGTTAGTGAGTGCAGTTACTTTGTTTGGGCAATTTAAATTTCAGTAAACGGTTCAAGTTATTTGAAATATTAAACTGTGGTAAAAAACTACTCAACATAAAACTTTTGTTAATGCAAAGTGTCAATTTCACAAAAAATGTCAGTTACTTTGTTTATCGCTAGGGCAGCCGTAGTGTTCTAACCCATGAACCTATAAAAGAGGACTTGGCATAATGTCCTATAGAAAATAGTGGATCGGAAAATAGCTTAAGCTTATCAAAATTTTCATAAGTGTGTAAGAGACAACACTACATTTTTAAACATAACAATAAAACAGATCGTGGCAGAAATTTTATTGCACTTCCCTTAAGATGGCCTCCCTAAAATGTATACATGAACACTCACACACGCACAACTTGAGACATCACAATGAACACGCGCCATTTTAGGTTGGGGGATTGTGCGTGTGTGAGTGTATTTTTGGCACGTTTTTAAGGTAGGTATGCCTACTCTACTTATTATTATTATCTCTATGTTCTAACCTTGGAATTTCATTTCCCTATTTTTCATGAGATTCTGGTTGATCTATAGTAACTAATACCTAATCTGTGGTCATAGATAATACACTGCTGGTCACAGACCACAAAAAATAATGCTGGTGTGATTGTGAAATAATAAATTTATTTTTTATTTTAAATTACTGTACATAATTTATAGGTTTTATGTACATACTGAAAGGAAATAATTAAGGAAATAAAAATAAAAGTAAACATGATTCATTAAAGTGAATAAAGAGTATCGGCTAAAAGATGATAGTATAATTGAATGAGTTTATATAAATAAATTTGAGGATAAGTAAACTCTTTCTCACAAACAATGCTCGGAAAATACTTCTTGGGAAGATTAAATTCCTATAAAATTAATTGGACTACGAGGAATTTCAGTGGTAAGTTGTTAATTACATTTAATAAAAGGACACTGTTTTTATAATAAGTGGCAAAATAGTTACCTACCGCCGGTTACGTCAGGTAGGTTAATATATCGTTGTTTTGATTAGAACAGTAGGAAGAACATTCTGAACCAGTAGTAGATTCATAGGGTAGATTCAAAAGCGATCAATATGTATAATCTTTTAAATAATAAAATATATGAGCTTATTTATCGTCGCCAACCAATAGACGTCTAATACTGGACATAAATCTCTTTTATGGACTTCCAAACAAAGGAAGAAACCTTAAACCTTTGAACCAAAGAAAGGCAGATTAAACTGTCACTCTGTTGACCGCTCACTGCAGACCAAGCAACTAAACGAACCACAGAGTCAGAAATGACCGATGTGAACTATGAACTATGTGCAGTTAGGATGAAGCCTCACTCTCGGTTCCTTGCTCACTTCTTTACGAACTAGAACTAAGGAGCTGAGGATCTGCCAATCTGGGAACTAGGTCGCGTAGTTCCAATAAAGGAGCGGGCTTAAGAGCTAGTTTGTTCACGAACTACTACGACTACTGTGTTGTTGTACCACTTGTATTGGCTCCCTGCGAGTTGTTTGATGTTGACTTGATGTTGACAACTTGAAACTCCTACATCTATCTGTTCTTTGAATGATGTGCCTTGCTTATTGCCATTTATTCTTAGTAAATATATCTATTTCTAATTTGTATTTTGCTTTTTCAGGTATCAAATATGCAGCACACAAAAAGTTAAATAATCAATTTATAAAATACAGTTTAGCATCTCAGGCAAAGTTATTGCAACCTCAAACTTATTCAGTATTCTTGCAACACAGGAAGTGGGCTTCTAAAGGCTTAATAGATGATATATTTAAGGAGGATAACATTGCAAACAATAAAGGTAACTTACACGGTCACCACTCTATCTATAATAGGTGATGCCAGCAACTTTGATGAATAAAAAAATTATCTTTTATGTCCAGAATGCAAGCTATCTCATTACCAAATTTCACAAAGATTGGTGAATCATAAGATCCTAGACTTAGGGAAAGATAAAAAGTATTGGGTTTTTTTGTCAAGAAATTCTGTGTAGCGTCTTCCAGAATAAATATGTGTCTTAATTCCCAGTACCTCTAAGAGGTAATGGGCATTACTTCTTACTTCTTACTATCCCACAAGACTATAACAGTGAAGTAATAGAGACCTGTGTTTATGCACACTATTGTACAAGTCACGGCAAATAAGTTGTCTGGTGACCTTCAATATGCAGAAGTCGAAAATGAGGTATCTCAGGGTGTGAGGGGGTCGCGGGGAGGGCGTGGCATCGTTCCTAAGCACTGATTGGCTCTCCTCGGAAGCGCTGATTGGCTCTCCAATCGTATTGTGTTCTGCTCACTCGTATGACGCTGCGCGCACTTGAAGCTCACCGGGCGACTTACGTGCCGGGGCTTATACACTTAATAATATATCCTGTATGATTGGCTGGCCTCTGTAGAGATTGTCTGTCATAGATTAAATATTGTGGCCAGGAAACATTATATAATTAATAATATCAATAACTTTTTCTACTCCAGATGTAACAAGAATCAGTGCAATTTTTACACAACCTAGGGTGACCTTAAATGAGATGGCATCAAAAAGTGGTCAGAAAGTGTTTGATATACACTATAAACAAACAGTGGTCACTCCCAAGGGTGGCAAGAAAAAACCTGTACAGAATGACTGGACTTGTACATACACTTTTGTTTGGCCTGAAAAAGCAAAGTTTGAAAGGTATTTCTGATTGCTTCAAATAGATATTTATTTAACACTAGCCATTCCCGGCATGCATAGCAATGCCACATAAAGAATGGTTTAGGAACGCATAGACAATTAGACGACAAACATACAAACATCGATTTTTATGTAGATTTTTTTGGATCAGAAACTTTTGCAGTGTACACAGAAGAACCCACAAAACTTCACCACAATTGATTCAATAGTTGAGCAATTATTAGGACCATAGACTAACAATGAGTTTTATTTATATAGATTTATTAAATAAGGTAAAGCTCAAAAACTTTATGGAACCAGCTTCCACCAGTTGTGTTCCCTCAAAACTACAATATGGAGCCCTATATTATTCACTTCTTGAATAACCAAGAGGTGAAAAAATTCAAGAGGTGAATAAACATAATATTTCTCAAGATCCGGCAATGCATTGGCAGTTGGTCTGGTGCTGCAAATGTTCATGTGCAGTGGTAGTCACTTAACAGCAGGTGACCCGCCTGCTCATTTGCTTGCTATTAACAACAAACAAAAAACTGAAACCTGCCTTTAACTCTTTAAACTACCAGTGCAAACAAACGGTTCACACTTTTTAACCAAGTTCCATAAAGGAGGGCTTCTTTTTTTATTTTCTATGTATTTCTCCCAGATTTCAGCACCAATATGTGTGATATATATTTTTTTATTGAACAAGTTTGTTAGATGGTTGAATAAAAAATTTGAAAAGTTTAATACATTGAATTTTCAGTACAGCCATATCAAAAAGGCAGGCGGCAGAAAAAGCGGCCTCTCTAGCATTGCAATGGCTTTACAAGAATGGTCGAATTGATGACAAAGGCTCACCAGTGCACGACAAAAATGTCATACAAGAACTGCGCAGCACTCTGAATAAACCTTTGCACATCACTATGAGTGACAACTCTGTGGAAAGAATTAATAGGATATGGAATGACTATGAAACAGAAATAAGTGAGTTATTATTTTTTAAATATCTATCCACCATCCACTACCGCCTTTTTACGTCCCACTGCTGGACACAGGCCTACTCATAGGAGAGAAGAATTTAGAGCTTAGGCCCGCCACGCTGGTCCAATGTGGGTTGGCAGGCTTTAATGTCTATTGTCACATGATAGTGATAACCGGGACCGACTGCTTAACATGCTCTCAGAAGCATGGGGGTAAAACACTGCCAACTACAAACTCTGGGCTGGCACTGAGAATTTCTTGACAGTAAAACCCAATACCTAACAATAATTTGTCTGACCCGGGAATCCAACCCGGGACCTCGTGATCAGCAGTCGAATTTGCTAACCACTAGACCAACGAGGCAGATAATATTTTATAAACATAATTTAAAAACTTATTCTTGCTGTGTCATCGGGTTTAATTAGTATGTTTGATATTAAACCAGTTGAAGTTGTTTATAACCATCAGTTAATTATTTAGACAGATCTCAGCACTGCCTGGGAAAATAACTAATAATACTATCTTTAAACAGTCCAAAAATTTTAATTAAAAAATTAGAACTATCATGGTTTCAAAAAAGGACACCTACACAATTTTAATGTATCATTTTATTTTTCATGATCGACTACTGAAACTTCAATTAATTGTTAAGGGTACATTAAGGCTTAAAATAATTAATTGCATTTTTTTTACATTTTCTATATTATGGACAAAATAAAGGTGTTACATGAATTTTTTAAACAATATTTTTCTCTTCAAAATTTTAATGCTCAATGAATTATTATTATTGATATACATAATTTGTTTCAGAAAATCTTTATGAGACCACTTTTAAAGAAGCAAATCAGAGGTTAATGAATACCAGTACAGCATCAGTTTTAACCAAAGATTCCACAATTGACAAACAAGGTTAATAGAACAAATAATAGTTCCTAGCGACTGTAATAAACTAGCGACCCGTCCCGGCTTCGCACGAGTAGTAATTACCCATTATCATACATTGTTTTGTTATATCTCAAAAGGAATTAAATAACGTTTTCAATGAGAGCTCCCCGGCTTGACTTTCTCCGACATTATCAACAATATTTCGTCATACTTCAACCAATTTACAGAAAATCTTAGCAAATCAAACACCTAAACTTACCTCGTGAATCACTCTGTCTATTGGCAAACACGCATGTAAATCCGTTCAGTAGTTTTTGAGTGTAACGCGAACAGACAAACAAACAGGCGATGGTGGACTTTGTTTTATAACATACTAGCGGTCAGCCCCGGCTTCGCCCGTGGTACATAATATATAGCCTATAGCACTAAGAAATCGGTCCAGTAGTTCCTGAGATTAGTGCGTTCAAACAAACAAACTCTTCCGCTTTATTATAATATTAGTATCACTACATAGTATAAAACAAAGTCGCTTTCTCTGTCCCTATGTCCATATGTCCCTATGTATAAATAAATAATAAATAAATAAATATAAACACATACACACACGGTCGGCTGTTCCTAAAGTAGGCAACTTAATGCCTGTGTTATAGGTAACGACCGACTGATATACATATTTACAATATATTACACAATATATAAATATAAATATTTAATAAATGTATATATACATATACTTACATAAATACACCCAGACTCGGGACGGGAATCGAACCCGCGACCCGGGAGAGGTAGGCACTGCCAACCGCGCCAACAGGCCAGTATGCTTAAATCTTTAAAACTACGCAACGGATTTTGATGCGGTTTTTTTAATAGATAGAGTGATTCAAGAGGAAGGTTTTTAAGTAGAAAAATTGGACCCGGTAGGTGGCGCTAATAGCGGGCAGGACGACATCTGCCGGGTCCGCTAGTAGATGATATAAGTAAAATTATATGATAAGTAATTTTACTTTTATCTCTGTGTGATGACTTTGTCAAAGACGCACGCTCGATTTGTGCGTGAAACTTGGGTATTACCCCATTTTGATAATATTATCTCAATAGCTCCCGCGATAACCTGGTTATAGTTCGTTTCAAAAGCTGTGATAGCCTAGTGATTAGGACGACCGACTTCTAATCGGAGGTCGTGGGTTCGATCCCGGGGCACGCACCTCTAACTTTTCGGAGTTATGTGCGTTTTAAGTATTTAAATATCACTTGCTTTAACGGTGAAGGAAAAACATCGTGAGGAAACCTGCACACCTGAGAGTTCTCCATCACGTTCTCTAAGGTGTGTGAAGTCTGCCAATCCGCTTGGCCAGCGTGGTAGACTATGACCAAACCCTTCTCACTCTGAGAGGAGACCCGTGGTCTGTAGTGAGCCGGTAATGGGTTGATCATGATGATGATGATGGTTCGTTTCAACTGGAGCAGAGTTGAGTTGAATTTATTGTCATCTCTCAAATATCTGATTGTTCCCTGTAATCTCTCCGCAACAATGGGATTGTACCCTTAACTTGCACAAGCTCTCAATTTCTACTTCCTTTATGTGAATTTTTTTTCCAGATTATACCGAGGATGTGGTAGAAGATGACTCTAGCTTTGAGGAGGCTTCGGGTAAATAAAAATAAATATCTACCTTCTCTAACATAGGTACTATGATATTATTAGATACTAGATGATGCCCGCGACATCGTTCGCGTGGATTTAGGTTCTTTAAAAATCCCATGGGAACTCTTTGCTTTTCCGGAATAAAAAGTAACCTATGTCCGTTCCCGGAATGTAAGATAACTCTGTACCATTCATCAAAATCGGCAAATAAACTGTTGGGCCGTGAAAAGCTAGCAGACAGACAGACACACTTTCGCATTTATAATATTAGTATGGATTAATTATGTCTTAACGACTGGCATGATGTCTCATGAAAATCGATTAGAGGTACCAACAACTTTTTTTAAATACCTCCACGTCTGTAAGAAAGTGACAAAACTTACGTTTAGGATATCCGACACTTATCAGAAGGAGGTGAAACAGGCCCTGAATGAGGGTTTTCGCTAATTTTTCTGACACCAGATGTCGCTACATAGGCGTAAGGTCTAAACAACTGTCAAGTTGTACTGAGTTTTATGCCGATGAAACATTTTACCGAAAATTCATCGTATTTGCACTGTTTTACTACCTATATAAATAGATAAATAAATAAATAAAACATTTATTCAGCCATATCTATACTAATATAAAGAGGCTTGTCCTGACTGACTGATTGACTGACTGACGGATCATCAACGCACAGCCTGAACCACTGAAGCTAGAAAATTGAAATTTTCACAGTAGCTTCCTTTTATGACGTAGGACGCACACAAAGAAAGAATTATTGCAAATTCCATCCCTAAGGGGGTTAAATAGGGGATAAAAGTTTCTATGAAAGTCCGTCATTTTTTAAGTTATATCCGTGAAAATCGGTATTTGTACTGTCGGTTAAAAATAAAGAAATACATGTTTCAGGATTTTTGAAAATCCTACCCCCAAGTGGGTTAAATAGGGGATGAAGGTTTGTATGAGAGTTCGTCATTTTTCACATCATTTCTTAAGTTATATCCATGAAAATTGGTATTTAGGTTTTCAGTTAAAAATAAAGAATTACATGTTTCAGGAATTTTGGAAAAACTACCCCCAAGTGGGTTAAATGGGGGATGAATGTTTGTATAAGATTTGTATGAATCCACGCGTGCGAAATTATATAAAATATTTCACTTGATTAATACATTAGTAAACGTGACAAGATAGTTACCCGTAGATTTCTAAAGAACCGAAAAGAAATATGGATTACGGACTAAGAAAAGTAGCTAAGCTAAAGATTGAGCTCAAACGCAGAGGTGCAAATCACGTGCAAATATTTTGCACTCGTTAATTGTACATAAATAGGCACTGCACAACACTGTGGAATTTTCGGAAAGAATATTCCTCTTTTAATGATTTAAAAGATGAAAAATAATCGTAAACTACAAGACTCTCATGTATTTTGATAGATGATTAGACCTCTCGCTACAGTGCTGCCAACTCGTGGATCATTTACAGAAAACCCTCATTATTATGTTTTTGATGTCTAGCACTATTTATGATCGAGATATATTAAAAAGCTTGTCTACAAAAAGGTATTTTTAACCCCCGACGCAAAAACGACGGGGTGTTATAAGTTTGACGTGTCTGTGTGTGTGTGTGTGTCTGTCTGTTCCCCTGTGGCGCTCAAACGGGTGGACTGATTTGAATGCGGTTTTTTTGTTTGAAAGGTGAATTCGTCGAGATTGTTGTTAGCTATGTTTGAAGAAAATCGGTCCAAGATGGCCGCCGCTACAAAATGGCGGATTACATACTTTTTCACTACTCCCTTAATATGGCTATCAAATGAAAGGGCTTGACTAGTAGAATAGCACTATTGCAAATCCAAGATGGCCGCTGCCACAAAATGGCGAATGTCGGGGTTTTTTTTAATTTTTAATTTTTACTTGTACTTTATTTTAATTTATTTGTACTTGTTTTGTGCAGATCTTAAATCGCAAGTGCATCCAGTATTCGGCAGGCATGTGACACAAGCGTCCCCATCGGCGCGGGCGCGTCGCGAACGAGCGCTCGCGCGAACATTCGCGCGGTACGACGAGAATCTAACGCCTTTGCCGATAGACCAATATGCGTAAGTACCTACCTACACTAGATAATTTTTGACATAATAACGTCTTATAAATCGATGTACGCCAGCTGCACGCACGAAAAAGCATGACTCATTGTCACGTTCCCGAGCGTGCATGCGAGAGCGCGGAACAAGCGATAGAGAGGCACGATCGGTCTATATATGTGTTTAGGTTTGACAACCTACCTGGCGGAGTGGTGAGCGCTGTGGGTTCGATTTCCGGCAGGGGCAAATTTCTAAATTATCTCCGGTCTGGTCCTGGGGGGGGCTTCAGCCGTGGCTGAACCACCTTACCGGCAAAGCCGTACAACCAAAGCAAGTTAGCGTACCGGTACGATGCCATGTGGAAACCGATCAGGGTCATCTTCCAAGTTAGCCCGTTTACATCTTAGACTGAATCATCACTTACCATCAAGTGAGATTGCAGTCAAGGGCTAACTTGTAGATGAATAAAAAAACAATACACACCACCAACCACCACGCAACAATACACATCGTCGTCATCATTATTATCAAGTATCAACACATTATCAAGTATCAACACATTATCAAGTATCAACACATTATCAAGTATCAACACATCAAGTATCAACACATTATCAAGTATCAACACATTATCAAGTATCAACACATTATCAAGTATCAACACATTATCAAGTATCATCACATTATCAAGTATCAACACATTATCAAGTATCAACATATTATCAAGTATCAACACATTATCAAGTATCAACACATTATCAAGTATCAACACATTATCAAGTATCAACACATTATCAAGTATCAACACATTATCGGCCCACTACAGGACACGGGTCTCCTCTCATAATGAGAAGGAGAAAGAATTTAGGCCGTACTCCACCACGCTGGCCAAGTGCGAATTGCTACTTCGTCATACGCCTTTGAGAACATCATGGAGAACTCTCGCGCGAGCAGGTTTCCTCACGATGTTTTCCTTCACCGTTGAAGCAAGTTATATTTAATCGCTTAAAACTAAAACTTGATATTTTCGTATTCCATATTTGTTTTTTTTTTTTTTAATTCCACTAGTTAGTTACAGGTAGGATATAAAATTTTCATGACATCATGAAAATTTTATATCCTATTAACTAGTGGATCCGGCAGACGTCCTTCCCGGTGACATACCGACATCAGCGCCACCTACCGAGACTCGGTAGGTTACCTGTACCTACCCGGTAATTGTGTTTTCAAACCATCCAGGATTGAAATATACACACAAAATTTCATCCAAATCGGTCCAGCCGTTTAGGAGGAGTTAGGTGACAAACACACGTACGGAAGAATTATTACATACCTACATGAGAGTTTACCGTATCGACGGGATGTTTGACAGCTACGAAACCCGTGAACATTTTGTATGGGAAAATATTTTTCTCTTATTTTATTTTTTCGACAATTTTCCAATGTTTTTAATAGTTATTCTGTTATTCGGGACGGAGACAAATACAACAAATCAATAACCATGAAAATCGCTCCAGCCGTTTTCGAGTTATAAGTGTTCGAACTAACACGACATATATAGAATACTAGCGGACCCGGCAGACGTCGTCCTGCCCGTTATTAGCGCCACCTACCGGGTCCAATTTTTCTACTTAAAAACCTTCCTCTTGAATCACTCTATCTATTAAAGAAACCGCATCAAAATCCGTTGCGTAGTTTTAAAGATTTAAGCATACATAGGGACATAGGGACATAAGGACATAGGGACAGAGAAAGCGACTTTGTTTTATACTATGTAGTGATATAGATAGACTAGATATAGGTACAAGTTATATTATAGTGCAAATCTAGATTACACGTCATGCTATAAAAAAAAGTATGGATGGCATGTGACCCTGTGATTTATCTTCACGATCCGAGTGTAGGTAACGGTAACACAAAATTCACTGTGACCCACAATAAGTAACCCAAATACCCCGTTCCCGTTTACAAAGGGGGCGAGGTCGATCGTATCGGGGGCACACGAGTCGGGGGCACCTATTGCCAAGGTCACAGTTGTAGGTTGCGACCCCATTGCGAACAAGTTCAAGGTCCCGCAATGAGGACACCGGTCCGACCTTCACACGAAACTGTAACACATATTATTTGACCTCAGAGATACCGATATAGTATACCGATATACCGATATAGTATATGTCTATGTGTCTATTATTTTAAGAAGCGTTTGTTTGCCTTATCTTTAACTACCTACTAGGTATTCCTTTTTTTAATTTTCGCAAGTAAATCGTTGATTTTCTTCGAATTGTTGTTTAACAAGTATAAATTGAAAATTTAAAAAACCCCCGACATTCGCCATTTTGTGGTGGCGGCCATCTTGAATTTGCAATAGTGCTATTCTACTAGTCAAGCCCTTTCATTTGATACCCATATCAAGGGAGTTGTGAAGAAATATGTCATCCACCATTTTGTAGCGGCGGCCATCTTGGACCAATTTTCATCAAACATAGCTAAGAACACTCCCGATTAATTCACCGTTCAAACAAAAAACCGCATTCAAATCGGTTCACCCGTTTGAGCGTTACGGCGGAACAGACACACACACACACACACACAGAGACACGTCAAACTTATAACACCCCGTCGTTTTTGCGTCGGGGGTTAAAAATGAATCATACAATGAAAACTTTCGATATTAATCTCTACGACATCTTCATTTCATAGGTACTAATTAATCGTTTTCAAACGACGATGACATAACACGTCTCGATTTTTAGAAATCGATAATTTTTTAGACCATTCAATACATACATTTTTTTTTTCTTCATTTTTCTCGGGAATGCAAACTAAAAGTTTTAAGGGCCTGTTCGATTAGACCGAGACCTTCTGATAAGTATCGGATAGCCTAAACGTAAGTTTTGTCAATTTCTTACTCTATGTCAAGTGACAAAGACAAAAGTTTTGAATAAGCTATCCGACACTTATCAGAAGGTGGTGAAACAGGTTCTAGAGCACCTAAATCTCACTAGGAATGAAAGTTTACAAAACCGCTTTAAATAACAACAAAATGGAAACTGTCACAGAATAAAAACGGCGATATCGTAATTCGTAACGCCACCCGTCATTGGAAAGCCCATTCGGCGCGAGAGAGCGCCTCCGCGACCCCAATCCGCCGTTTGGGGGCACACTGACCCAGTTATTTAGAAACTGCGTGAAAGTCTACAGTTTTCGCCTTTTGTGATCTGCCTTAAAGTTACCAGCGTCTACTATAACTGTTGATTTTAATGCGCGACTGTGTTATGCTATGGAAAAGAATGAATTTTATTTGTGGTAAACAAGGAATTCTTTCACTCTTTCGCCCAAGAATAGGAAAATGTTTCCCAGTACATCACTACATAGTATAAAACAAAGTCGCTTTCTCTGTCCCTATGTTCCTATGTCCCTATGTATGCTTAAACCTTTAAAACTATACGCAACGGATTTTGATGCGGTTTTTTTAATAGATAGAGTGATTCAAGAGGTAGGTTTGTAAGTAGAAAAATTGGGCCCGGTAGGTGGCGCTAATAGCGGGCAGGACGACGTCTGCCGGGTCCGCTAGTTTAACTATATAATATACCTATCTATATTTGGGGGCGTAGCACGAAGTTATGATTAACACATTGCGAAAATCGCAATTGGTATCATTGGTTGAATTGCTGGTATTCTTGCCAATTTATAAGCTAAGACTATTAGTAAGAGAGTTTCAGCCAATCAGAAGTGATTGTGATTATCATGTTGTAGCTATCAAACTTAGTTGCTAATAAAGGGCCTGTTTCACCACCTTCTGATAAGTGTCGCATAGCCTAAACGTAAGTTTTGTCACTTTCTTACTTTATGTCAAGTGACAAATACAAAAGTTGTAGATAGCTATCCAACACTTATCAGAAGGTGGTGACTAGGTGAAAGGCACTAAGCCTGTTCAATTAATATTGGAAATGTTCCTTACATGTGTTCGTCAGTCTATAATATCATATGTTTTTCATTTTGATTCCAAAAACTCCAAATTAGTCAGAAACTCGGAACGAATTAAGGAGCTGTTTACCTCTGAGTCACATTACTAAGGTAAAAGTTGCTTAAATAATAAACCCACTTGTGCTACCTACCGCAGGTTCTTGTAATCGTGTTTTTGGAAATCCTTTTAGGATATTGACGTTATGACGTATGAATGATTCGAGACAAAAAAAACCGGCCAAGTGCGTGGCGGGCCACGCGCAGTGTAGGGTTCCGTAGTCAATCCTCGAAAAACAGATAACTCCTTAACCTGTGAACCCTACTTAGCCATGATAGTTTTCCTTTAAAATTGATTATATATCCTACTGCTGTGAATTTTTTCAAGTTCCTATATACTACCATTTGGCTGATAGAGGGGGGAGGACACTTGACTAATAAAAATTAGCACTTTAAAACATCATATTTTACAAACGGATCTAGAAATCGAAAAACTGATGTTCCCACACCTACAGTATTTTTAAAAGACCTATTTAACGATACCCCACATTATGTGGTAGACGAGAAAAAAAATATTCATCCCCACTTTACATGTAGGGGAGCTAGCCTAAAAAAAATATTTATCAAAATTTTATTTCACCACTTTGTCGGCGTGATTAATATTTATACCCATGCCAAATTACAGATTTTTAGCACTAATAGTCTCTGAGATTAACCGAGGACGGACGGACGAACGGACAGACAGACAGACGGACGGACATGGTGAAACTATAAGGGTTCCTTGTTTACTACGGAACCCTAAAAAGGCATAGGTAGATTTAATAAAAAAAAATATTCTTTACAGAGAAATCAAAATTATTAAAAGCTGGAGTGCAGAGAAAATATTTCAAAATATGTATTACTTATTTGAAAGACAAAATCATACGGATACTTTCGAACTCAGGAATGAAATCGATAGTAAATGTTTTCTATCGTTGAAAGCGAGAGCGTAAGGCAATCGTCACCGTTTCACTTTCGATGGCGTGACGTCTAGCGGCAAAACGTCACGGTTGCGTCACGTGAGCGTGACGTCAACGCTTTGCTTTTCACTCTCGTTGAGAAATCGCTCACTATTCATCTTTCTCAGTTTCACTTGCACGAAATCGAAAGTGAACAAAGTGTGACGTAAAACGCGTCGGTACGCTAGGATGCTCTCTACTACGGTACGTGTTTGCGTCACTGAGACGTCCATGCCAGTTGACATACTTTCAAAAAGAAAGAATTATTTTCTACTTTACCTATTAAAAATATTGTGGTCACTTTTTGAGTGACTGTATTAAAAAAAGTCGTTTGATACACGTGCAGAACTGTCACTGTATACTTATTGAAAGTTCTTTTGCAAAAGTAACTTCTATATTTCAAGACTATTCAAACTTAAAAATTTGGCTCGTATTTTTTATGTTTACTTATTACAAAAAGGATTTGAAAGTCATTTTGCAAAAGGAACTTCTACATTACAGGACTATTCAAACTTTGTTTGGCTCGTATGTTTTAAGTTTACTTATTAAAAAAAAGGATTTGAAAGTCATTTTGCAAAAGGAACTTCTATATTTCAAACTTTGAAATTTTGCTCGTATTGGGTGAGATCACACGCGTACTTTTTGAGGTGATCGTGATAAAATTGAATAAATATTAACCTATTCCTCGAGACGCTATTGTTTCGTGTTCGGGTAAATCGTGTATGAATTTCCCGCTAAAGTAGTATTTACATATTTCTTAGGGTTGTACTAATAAATTGTTAACATTGATTTGTTTATGTAGTAAATGCGAAATAAAACATTCACCTACCTTTTCTGCATAAACAACATTTATCATAATACTTATTGTTAGTATATTATAGTTTTTGCTTTAAAATCTCTTGAGTATCATTTTTGACGTAAAATAGTTTTGAAATTGAAGTTAAGAAATATCATTCGTCTAAGTAATAAGTATGTGGTTAAAATATTGTGGTCACTTTTTGAGCTAGAACGTCGTTTGATACACGTGCAAAACTGTCATTTTCACTCGTCCCGAATCTTGTCCCTCGCCTTCGGCTCGTGCCTAGAAAACTCGGGACTCGTGTGAAATGATACACGTTCCGCACTTGTATCAAAAACTACTATATTACAACCCTAATGTCTGGTCAGGTTATTCCCTCGTTCAATAAATTATTATTTAACAAATGAACTTTAGCTGACGCAATGCATTGTAGATTTCTATTTATCTTAAGTTTTATCCTCCTAAAACTGGGTTAAATAAATTAATGTTTGCAGGGTTTGATCACTGAGCCTAAAATAGATTTATTGCTACAAATTACAACTTCAAGTAATTGTACCTAGAGAATAAATTAGTAGTAGTAGCCACTCTCGCTAAAGGTAAACTCTAAAAGCTCCATGGATATGTTAATGATAAACTCCATGGATATGTTTTGAATCTAAAACAACAAGTGTAAATTAAAAATTTAAAAACCCTCGACATTCGCCAGTTTGTGGCAGCGGCCATCTTGGATCGATTTTCATCAAACATAGCTAACAACACTCTCGACTAATTCACCTTTCAAACAAACAAAACCGCAATCAAATCGGTTCACCCGTTCGAGCGCTACAGGGGAACAGACAGACACACACACACAGACACGTCAAACTTATAACACCCCGTCGTTTTTGCGTCGGGGGTTAAAAATAAAACAAACTATCTTTGTGCTTCATTTGATCAAATTCGTTCAACGATTGAGCCGTGAAAAGGTTGTTTGTGCACAGTCTTTCGCATTTACAATATCAGTATGGTTTAATAGTACATTATGCTATAAGTGTGTAATGTTGGTGATTACCGCTGAGGCGCTATTGAGACCCGAGCCGTTAGGTGAGGGTCTTAAGATAGCCGAGGACGGTAATCATCAACGGTGAGGGTCTTAAGATAGCCGAGGACGGTAATCATCAATACACACGTGTAGCATACGACGTTTTTCAACACACTTGTGAAGAAAATAATACTAAAATAGATATGTTTCCTTGGTGATTTGAGGTAGTAAACTTGCCATAACTTTAAGAGCTTCACATCTTATATCGGGCGGTGTACAACAGAAAACATTTTCTTCATAATTAGTACTTGTAGACATTTTAATTTATTAATAAACTAGATGATGCCCACGGCTTCGCCCGTGTGGTTTTAGGTTTTTAAAAATCCCGTGGGAACTTTTGATTTTCAAGAACAAAAAGTAGCTTATCTGTAGAAACCCGTCCCCAAAACGGAAAAATCCCGTGGGATCCCCACGATTTCGGAATACAATTCCTTACAGCATCAGGGTTGAGGAGTTGGATATGTACCTACTCGAGTTCATTCAACGATAAAGTCTTTAAATGGTACCCCCAATATCAATTTAAATAACCGAAAGTTTCTAAAACCCATTAGTTTTGGGGATTAGGTCCCCTACAGCATCATGATTGAGGAGTTGGAATCCAAATTTTTTATAGAACAGGGTCGCAATGTTTCTCTATCGATTAAAAAAAAAATTACGCAAATCGGTTCAGAATTCTCGGAGATATCGGTGTACATAGGTAGAAAAACACAACTCCTCCTTTTTTGAAAGTCGGTTAAAAAAGTAGCCTATGTTACTCCCTGGTTAATTCTCTACTTGTATGTGAAGGTCCCGTCAAAATCGGTTCAGCCGTTCCGAAGATTAGCCCGTTCAAACAGACAGACAGACAGACAGACAGACAGACAGACAGACAGACAGACAGACAGACAAAAATTTTAAAAACGTGTGATTCGGTTATGGTTGCGTTCAAATAACCATATGAGCTTAATATGAGGTAGTTATTTCGATATTACAGACAGACACTTCAATTTTATTTATTAGTATAGATAACTGTAAGTTCAATTCAACAGTGAAAACGAGTTCTGAAAATTTTCTCACAATGGCGGGAAAAATTAATCAGTTTTCCTATGCGCGCGCATCTGTACGATCGGCCATAGACTATATTAGAATGAGGTTTGTTTTCTATGGCATTTCGCAATGGCGGGAAAAATTAATCAGTTTCCCTATGCGCGCGCATCTTATAATATAATGGCAATCGACCATAGACTATATTAGAATGAGGTTTGTTTTCTATGGCATTTCGCAATGGCGGGAAAAATTAATCAGTTTCCCTATGCGCGCGCATCTTATAATGGCAATCGGCCATAGACTATAGAATGAATGAGGTTTGTTTTATTTGGCTTTTTGCGGATAGGTTTTAGCCACGTACAATATGGGGAATTTCAAATTTTCTTTATTACAGAAAAAACGAAAGTTATATTTGAGTTAAAGTTTTATTTATTAAACACGTACAAGTTGAAATTATCTATTTAAATACGAAGTTACATGAAATGAGCAAGCAAAAGGTACATCAATTTATTTGTACTATTGAATACGATCTTTTTTGTATCGAAACTTTTTTAAGAACAAAGGAACAACTCAACCAATAAATTAAAAATAAAACTCTATAATTCACATGTGAATAATAGTAAAACAAAAGTCACAGTTTGAATAATAGGAGTAATTATCTGCCTAATTGTGGTGAACGTAGAGCCACTTTATGAGCAAGTGTGTTGAAATAGTTATTTATGCAACTGTTGTGTAATAAGGGGTATTAAAACACGAATGTGGGTTTATCACACGAAGCGAAGCTGAGTGTGATAATAGTATCACATGAGTGTTTTAATACCTAATTATCAACAGTTGCATACAAGACTTTATCTACACCCATAATATGAATCCTCTATAAGATTCTGAAACAGTTAGCTTACTGCTAACATTAAAACAGCCAGTCCTAGTAGTAACCTAATATCATCCATTACTAATATACAAATAAACTAAGAATTAATGAAAGAATTATTTATTTTAGTAGTAATTTACATTTTGTATAGTGCAATTATTAAAATTAACTTGAATATTATGTTCTTTAATGTTGGAAGGTCCCGATCCCGATGTACTCGGCGGAATATTTATATTTACCACTTCACTATTTTTATTTTCTATGGAATTCGAAATTACATTCGACACGTGGATTTTGTTGGCTATAGAGTCATTAATGTAGCCCTCAGCAACAGATGTAGACTTCCATCCGCCGTGCCGTTTTAAACTTTATAGCCTTCTCCTTTACGTTTTAACAAGGTAATTAATTTTGAATATTTTGAGATATCCACGTTGTGATTAATACTCAGTGTACTTTTGAGCATTGAGTAGAAGGTCCATAGGGATGAAGATTTAAATTTCTCTTATAAAGCTTGAAAATAAACTAAAAGTACTTCTTCAGAAAATGATGATGAACCCTTTAATAGTTTCCAATTCATAAAATCTTGATACGTTTTTTCATAACGCGTTCTTGATTTTTCCGGTAGTAATTTATTGTAAATGTCTTTTGCAGCGTTTAAAATATCTGGCGGTGTGCTATTAAAACTTGAATCGCTCATTTTTTGTAACAATAAAAATATCGAAGAAAAATGGCGGGGATTCGAATAACTTAATTTTTTTTACGGCGCGCGACGTAGTCAGAACGCGTGTAAACGAAAATGTTCTTTTTTAGGGTTCCGTACCCGAAGGGTAAAAAACGGAGCCCTATTAATGTCACTCGGCTGTCTGTCTGTCTGTCTGTCTGTCTGTCTGTCTGTCTGTCTGTCTGTCTGTCTGTCCGTCTGTCCGCCGGTCACAGGTCTCTAGCTCGCAGACGAAATGAGTTACAAACCTGAAATTTTGGTATTTAGTGTAAAACGTTAACCCAAAATCAAATATTGAATTAGAAATTGAATTAAATTATTTTTCAGGGGGGCTCCCATACATGAAAAAGGAGCCGGAAAAAAAAATTTTTTCTTTACCCTAGCTTGTGGGGTATCATTGTTTAGAACTCATTAAGTAGAGTACAAATATATATTTTTTTAATTTTTATCTCAAAAAATAAGGGAATGGGAGGCCATCAAAGTTGTCAGTTTTAGACCATTTTTGTGACGGGGGCTATCTCAAAAACTAAACTAGTTGGGAATATCATATTTCAGTATATTATGTACTATATGCTCTATTTAAACAACAAATACTGAAAACAACGATTTATTAAATAGTTTATAAGCTGTGATCAAAATAAACGAACATTTTTTTGGGTTTTTCTTTCACGGTTTGTTGCGATGTCTAGCTCGGAAATTAAATATTTCTTAGACCCAAATATTATATTGTTCATAATTATGTACGGAACCTTGAAAGAGCGAGGCCCGACTCGCACTTGGCTGATTTTTTGAAATTCATACAGATACCGCGCATCAAGCAATGAATGTGGCTGTATATTGAAACTCTTTGCGCATGAAGGGATTGAAAAAAAAAAAAAGGAGTGTTGTTATGAAATTCAGTACAAAATAACATCATCCGTTTGGATGATGTAATGGTTATTAGGACATTGGGTGTTTTAATGTTGGCAATAAGCTAACTGTTTCAGAATCTTTAATAGAGGATTTAAAGTATGGGTGTAGATAAACTTTATAATATGATAGGTGAAATATGTCTAAAATGTCCGTAATTTTATTATGAAGGATAATAATGTACCACTTTTGTCAAAAGTTTACTGAGAGTAGCTGGTGTAGAGTGAGTTTTTGCTTTGTGGTAGGATCCTACCCCGAATCCGCCTGGCTAGCGACCACACTTCAGCCGTAATCTGCCGCAAAGCATCCGTGTGTTCCGGCAGCGAGCTGAAGAGCCAGTCCCCTTCCTCAAAAGCCGGCAACGCATTAGTGGTTCCTCAGGTGCTGCTAATGTTCATGGGCGGCGGTAATCACTTAACATCAGGTGACCCGCTTGCTCAGTTGCCCGCTATTCCTATAAAAAAAGAGATTGAAACAAACACTGAAAATGTTAGATCGTGCGAGAGAGAGGGCATGCAAAACATAAACTGGCTCTTAATGAGATTTTGTATAATAACTGATAAATTTAAAATTTAAAAAAACCCCGACATTCGCCATTTTGTGGCGGCAGCCATCTTGAATTTGCATAGTGCTATTCTACTAGTCAAGCCCTTTCATTTGATACCCATATTAAGGGAGTTGTGAAAAAATATGTAATCCGCCATTTTGTAGCAGCGACCATCTTGGATCGATTTTCATCAAACATAGCTAATTAGCTAACAACACTCTCGACTAATTCACCTTTCAAACAAAAAAAACCACATTCAAATTGGTTCAGCCGTTTGAGCGCTCCAGGGGAACAGACACGCACGCACGCACGCACGCACGCACGCACGCACGCGCGCGCACACACACACACACACACACACACACACACACACACACACACACACACACACACACACCCGACAAACTTATAACACCCCGTTGTCGTTTTTGCGTCGGGGGTTTAAAAAATGAATATTGCAGTGAACAGATAACCTCGACGCTGGAAAGTTCCCGCGTGGCTGTGATAGTGGGCGCGGCGGGGTGCGGCAAGTCCACGCGCGTGCCCGCGGCGGTGCTGCGGCGATGTGGCGCGGACGGCGCGGCCGTGGTGTCCGAGCCGCGGCGAGTGGCGGCCATCGGCCTGGCGCAGAGGGTGGCCGATGAACTGGCCGAGCCTGTAAGTAGCTTTAAACACATATATTATATGAGAGATCAGACGCAGAACCGAGCGCTTTACGTGCTCTACAAGGCACGCTTTAAAGATGTATTTTGTACGAGAGATCAGATGGAGAACCGACCGCTTTACGTGCTCTACAAGACACGTGGTTGCAAAAAATACGTGAAGAAAAATAGAGTTTATTTTATATCCGCCATAATAATTTTATTCGTGACGTCATTTAGCCTACAGTACTCGGTCTGCAAGGAAAAAATAAATGATATCTTCAGTAGTTGGGCAATAATGAGAGGACGGATGAACACACAAACAAAATCACACACATCACCGCCGAACCCTCCGTAGTCGGGTAAAAAATAGGCTATATGGTGTACATACCTAAAAATGATTTAATTTATTATTAGGTAGGAGATACTGTGGGCTACCAAGTGCGTCTTCACGCCAAACTGCCGCGCCCGCCCGGCGGCGCCATCTTGTATTGCACATCCGGAGTTTTGCTGCGCAGGCTACAGCTTAATCCAGGTTAGACCTAATGCCATAATAATAATAAAAAAAAAGAGAATAAAAGGGATAGAAAAAAGAGGAAAAAAAGAAAGAAAAAAAAACTTAACGACCATCGTGAGTTATTCTTTTTTTTTCAGAGCAAAATTTGCTACATAAACGTCTCTGACGCAATGTCAGAGAATAATATGAGTGCGAAACAAAAAAAAAAGACCTAATGCCTGATCCAGACTCTTCATAAGGCTACACGAGGCAACCCGAGTGCGAGAGTGAGGACGGTGCGCTCGTGTCCCCTCGCCTTCCCTCGCCTCGCCTCGCTCCATACAAAGTGGAGCGACAGCGAGGCGAGGTTATTCGGGCGGGAGTCAAAAGACGCGAGGATCGAGAGTCTGGATGGCTATCACTCCTGCAGTCTCCAATCGCCAAGACTCGTGCCGAGAGCCTCTAGGAGGCGCCTCGCTACAGTCTGGATCAGGCATAATACACGAATCGTGTCATGTCGCTATCGTGCATGACACGAACTTGCGAGCTCTCACAGTCTAGCGACATGAGCTAAGCAAAATGAAGCTCGTTTTGCCTCGCTTTGCTCGCAATGTTGCCTGCTCTTTAATATACGAAAATATTATATCGACAGCCAGGCTTTGGGTGATTGCAAATACTTCATGATCAACCCATTACCGGCTCACTACAGAGCACGGGTCTCCTCTCAGAGTGAGAAGGGTTTTGGCCGTAGTCTACCACGCTGGCCAAGCGGATTGGCAGACTTCACACACCTTTGAGAACGTTATGGAGAACTCTCAGGCATGCAGGTTTCCTCACGATGTTTTCCTTCACCGTTAAAGCAAGTGATATTTAAATACTCCGAAAAGTTAGAGGTGCGTGCCCGGGATCGAACCCACGACCTCCAATTAGAAGTCGGTCGTCCTAACCACTAGGCTATCACAGCTTTTTATCACAGCTTTGCAAATACTTGCCTGGTCATAATGTCCGATGGACGTTGGGGTCCCAAGGTGCTTGAATGGCGAACTCGCACCAGTAAACGAAGCGTAGGTAGACCCCCCACTCGATGGACAGACGATCTCAAGCGAGTCGCTGGCAGCCGCTGGAAGCAGGCGGCACAAGGTCGTGTTCTGTGGCGATCCTTGTAAGAGACCTATGTCCAGCAGTGGACGTTTATTGATTGAGACAACAATCCTATTATTAATATTATAAATGTGAAAGTGTGGATGTTTGGATGTTTGTTACTCAATCACGGCGCAACTACTGAACCGATTTAGCTGAAATTTTGAATGGAGATAGATTATGCCCTGACTTAAAACATAGGCTAATTTTTATCCTGGAAAAATTCACAGTTCTCACGGGATTTTGAAAAACCCGAAATCTATAGCTACAGCTATAGGTAGATTACCATAGCGAACTTCCTTGATAGTAGGTATAAAGGTTGGAAAAGGGAGCGGGAACGGGAACCGAAAATCCACGATTCCCTCGGGATTTGTTTAAAACCGAAATTCACGCGGGCAGATGCTAGTATGTCTATAAGGCTCAATTTATACCGCGGTGGAATGGAATGGAATGGAAGCGTCAATTTCGCCTCAGGACGCGGAAGGTGTGCGAATTCGCTGGAATGCTCGAGAATTCTCGCGAATTCCAGCTAAAAGCTTGGCACGGCACTGCTGCGACCGACCCAACGGACTCTCCGTTCGCGCCACTTCCCGCGGATTCCACAGACGGCGCCGACAGTAGCTACGGGAATTCTCAAAAATGCGCGAGAATTCCGCGGAAGACGCGCGACCTTTTTTTGGCTCCTATTTAATTTGTATGTTATGCAATTGACATAAAGTTCATTTAGCTATGTACAATTTCATTGCAAAAAGTCGCTTCCATTCCATTCCGCCGCGGTCTAAATTGAGCCTAAGAAGTCCTTTATAGTGGAGGGGACCATTGCAGGTCTGGAGGGTTGCAGTCACGTGTTGATCGACGAGGCGCACGAGCGCGACGTCAACACGGACGTGACCCTGCTGCTACTGAAGCGCGCGCTCCGCCTCAACCCCGCACTGAGGGTCGTTGTCATGAGCGCCACGCTCGACACTGCTGTCTTTACGAGGTGAACACACACTTATCTCACAGTCTAGATCACTCTTTATTTTAGTTTTTGTGAATAGGAGGGAATAAGATATGAAGAAAATCTATAGGTACCCGACCTTAAGGGGGAGACCTCATTTTTAGGGTTCCGTACCCAAAGGGTAAAACGGGACCCTATTATTTATACCCTATTAGACTCGTCTGTCTACTAGACGGACAGACGGACGGACGGACGGACAGACAGACAGATGGACGGACGTCCGTCTGTCCGTCCGTCCGTCCGACCGACCGTCCGTCCGCCCGCCCGTTCTTCAGTCCGTCCGTCCGTCCGTCCATCTGTCTGTCTGTCCGTCCCTCCGTCCGTCCGTCCGTCTGTCACCAGGCTGTATCTCATGAACCGTAATAAAAAGTTGGAACGGGAGTCAAAAATATGTTATTAAAATATCAAAAATTAGTTTTGTTTTGTTTTTTTTTTCCATTTGTTTCCATTTCCAAAACTTTTCAATTATTTTTTTAGATATTTCGACGACTGCCCCGTCGTAGAAGTGCCCGGAAGAACGTACCCGGTTGATATCACGCATTTAGAGGAAATGCAAAAGAAATTAAATGTGCGACTACCTTCAACTTTAGAAAATTCCTCCAAAGAAGATGCGAGGCCGCAAGTTAACTGCCAAGAGGTGAGAGTTATTCGTACAATTTACTACGATTGTATTTGCACACTATAACAGCACGACGAACATCATCTGTTATCGTGGACAGTTGTGACGTCACAGCAAGCGTGAGTTTCTTATTCCTACAGTCGCCATGAAGTAATAAAATTAAAGAAATATAATTATGTAATATCTGATATTAGATATTATTTTAATATTTTAAGACATTGGTATAACCACATAACGCTTTTAAAGAAAATGACTTGCGCACTAAAATAGTAGGTTTTCCAAAGCACCAGTTAGTATCATTAATTCTTTTCGGTTCTTTGGAAATCTTCGGGTAGGTACCTACAATGTTACATAATAAAATAATGCGTTAATTTAAGTAATATGTATATTATATATCTGGCTGAATAAATGCTTTTTATTTATTAATTTACTACGTTGTGTGTGCGCGTCCCTATCAAACATTTGTATGTTTCAGATCAAGTATAATTTTTATTTGTAACTTTTGTAACTTCTCCTATTTTTCTGTAGGTGGTAGATGTAATAAAAGCGGTCGACAAAACCCAATCGGAGGGCGCTATCCTAGTGTTCCTGCCGGGCTGGGCTGAAATAAAACAAGCTAAGCTGTTACTGGACGAGTGTTACAAACATTCCGCTTTGCATATGGTGCTGCCTGTACATTCCAGGTAAGGGGCAATGCACACCGACGGAGTGGAGTGGTGGCGTATTACTAAGCACTACCTTAAAAGTCTAACGAATTTCATTATCAAAAAAGTCTTAACGAATTTCATTATCAAAAAAGTCTTAACGAATTTCATTATCAAATAAGTCGAACGTGTAAAACCATTAAAACATTTGCGTGCATCCGTGCGTCTACAATCTACATTAAAAAAAATGTGTCAACGCACGATTTCGCCGAATACGATACAACACGCAAATTTTTTTGGAATGGACCAGAATTTATACAAACAGTCTATGTGGTCATTCATTCGTTGAGATTAGAGTACAAGAAATGAGAGATATAGTAAAAAAACTTTTCCATAAATGTAATGCATAATTCCATAAAATTAATCTTCTAAATATATAAAAGGATAAGGTAGTCCTTTTTCTTTTATCTATCAACGCATAGCTTAAATTACTGGACGGATCGGGCTAAAAGGCAAGCACATAGCTATTATGACGGAGGCATCTTCTAAGAAAGAATTTTTGAAAATTCAACCCTCTAATGAGGTTAAATAGGGGTTAAAAGTTTGTATGAGAATTGAGATTTACATAAATCCACGTAGACTAAGTTGGGGACATCAGCTAGTTTATCGATGAAATAGTACAGTTCAGTGAATAAATCTTCTTTTAGTTGTTATATATCATAGATCGATTGTTTGTTCTAGATTATCGACCACAGAGCAGACTAAAATGTTCTCGAAACCATCGCCGGGAGTGCGCAAGATTGTACTAGCCACAAACATAGCCGAGACCTCTATAACGATTCCGGACGTGGTCTACGTCATAGACAGCGGGGCTCAAAAAGAGAATAGGATACGGGAAGGAACCGGTGAGATTATTATGAAAAAACATACACACGGACATGAAAATCTATACATCTATACATATAATAAAATCGTAGACTTGCCGTATCTGTACATTGAAGATTTTTGCAAAATTATAACTGGGGGATGTTAGGGATAAGTAATAGAACGTAAAAAAGCAATTTTTGAAAATTTTTTCTGTGTCTGTTTATCTGTTTGTCTGTATGTTTGTGAGCGCATCACGAAAAAACTACTGAATGGATTGAAACGAAACTTGGTACGATTTAAGTTCATACTACGGAGTAACATATAGGATACTTTTAATCCCGAAATTCAGCACGGTTCCCTAGGGAGAGGGGATGAAAGTCAAAACGTATATTTGGGTGTAATGCAATAACGCGTGGTCCGATTTCATTCAATCTTTTTTTGTTAGAAAGTAGATACTTTAAAGATTACTGACTAATCTCTAAAAGGCTGGATCGATTTTGATGGGACTTTCAGTGGCGGATGTTTACATTTTGATCTACCTAAACATCCGCCAGTGAACTTTTGACAGTTTTTAGCATGATATGAGCTCAATGGAGCTTAGGAAAAACAAAATGATTCCACCGGAATTTTTAAAAACCAATATACCTATATCCACGCGAATGAAGTCACGGGTGTCCGCTTGTTCCAAATACGCACACACAGGCATGCAGTCGTATTCACTCATCCGTACTAATATTATAAATGCGAAATGTCTGTCTGTACTCTGTATGTCTGTCTGCTAGCTTTTCAAGGTTCAACAGTTTAACCGATTTTAATGAAATTTGGTACAGAAGCTTGTGTCCCGGATATTGACAGAGGCAACTTTTATCCCGGAAAAGCAAATAGTTCCCACAGGATTAAAAAAACCTAAATCCACGCAGACGAAGTCGCGGCCATCATCTATAGTTGGGACATTACAAACGTGCGAACTGAGTCATAAACCATTACGATCATAGGGTTGCGAGGGCTCTCCCTCTTTCTTTATAACCTTTTATCGACTATCGACAAATCCTTTATTATTGTTACACACAACACCACAGAATCAGGTTCCAGTTCCCATATGGCCTATAAGTGCGAGCGAGAAGTCCGATACAAATGATTTATGACTTGATCGCACGTTTGTAATATCCCAACTATAGTACATAATAATTGTTTGTCCCGTTTTATCTTTTTCTTCAATGGAGTACGCTCTAAAGATATGCCTTAGTAGACTGGTAGTCAGGGAGATATTTATAGCGTATTCAGGCTCTACTCTGACTCAAGGCAGAGTTAAAACGGGATATAAATATGTCTCATTTTAACACTGTCTTGAGTCTGAGTAAAATCAGAGTACGCTCTATAGATTTTATTTATTTATTTATTACATTTCACCTAAAGAGTGCGCTCAATAGATCTCAGCCTTAGATCTCATAATTTTTAGTTTGAAACTAATTTTCATTAATTTTTTTTATTAATTCAGGTACGGCAAGTTTGGAAACGGTTTGGGTATCTCAAGCAGGCGCCAAACAGAGAGCCGGCCGCGCGGGAAGAGTGCAGCCCGGTTAGTTCTCTTCTCTAATTATTTCTTGAACAGAGGTATGGCAGCTTGCATCATAGATTGCATCGTCACTCACCATCAGGTGAGATCTCAGTCAAGGGCTAACTTGTAGACGAATGAAAATAAACTAAGCCATAAGCTGTTGATCGCGTGACACTAAGCCATAAGCAGTTCATCTCGTGACACTAAGAAATAGAAGTTAATCGCGCGGCACTTAAGTCATAAGCAGTTGATCGCGCGATGCTCTAAGCCATAAGCAGTTGATCTCGTGACACTAAGCAATAAGTAGTTGATCGCGCGACACTAAGCCGTAAGCAGTTGATCTCGTGACACTAAGCCATAAGCAGTTGATCTCGTGACATTAAGCCATAAGCAGTTGATCGCGCGACACTAAGCCGTAAGCAGTTGATCTCGTGACACTAAGCCATAAGCAGTTGATCTCGTGACATTAAGCCATAAGCAGTTGATCGCGCGACACTAAGCCATAAGCAGTTGATCGCGCGACGCTAAGCCATAAGCAGTTAATCTCGTGACATTAAGCCATAAGCAGTTGATCTCGTGACATTAAGCCATAAGTAGTTGATCTCGTGACACTAAGCCATAAGAAGTGGATCGCGCACTAAAGAGCCGGTGTAAAATACAATTATTTAATGTACGATATTTTCTCTTTAAAGGTCACTGCTACAAAATGTATACCAAAGACAAAGAAACCGAATTCGCCCCGCACACAACGCCGGAGATATTAAGGTATTACTTTCCATTTTAATGTATTTTAATAAATTTTGCCATTTTCGTATAACCCCCGGCACGTAAGTCGAGTGGTGACCTTCAAGTGCGCGTAGCGTCGCACGAGTGAGCGGGACACAATACGATTGGAGAGCCAATCAGCGCTTACGAGGGATCCGCGAGAGCTAATCAGTGCTTACGAACGATCCCCACGCCCCCCCTCCTCCCCCTTACACCCCGAGATACCTCATTTTCAACTTCTGCGCATTAAAAGTCACTGCTTGACTTATTTGTCGTGACTTGTAATACATGTTACTTATGTTACTTTTTATACCTAAAAAATCTTAATTTGTCTTAGTATTTTCGTATTGAAAAGTTTTCAATTTGATTCGTTTCATCAAAGAGAAATATTATAAAAATATATTACGCTGGAGCCTCAGCTATATTAAGTTTCTGATGACGTCACAGACTGTACTCGTATACCAATTTTTACAGGATTCCATTAGAACAGACCGTATTGGATTGTAAGACGTACGCTCCAGAAGATAAGGTTGAAAATTTCTTATCAGAATTGCCGGAGCCGCCGAGCAAACAAGCAATACGATTCGCTGTTAACGATCTCATAGATTTAGGTAAAGATCCATTTTCAGTTTCTATTTCTCCAGTTTATAATGGCTTTTTCAATTCCACTAACTGTAAGATATTACTTTCAGGAGCTCTAACACCCAGCGAGCGTTTAACGCGCTTAGGCGTTTTACTCTCAAGTATGACGCTGCACCCGCGGTTGGCACGCTGCGTGCTGAACGCGGCGGTCGTCGGCGGCGTGGTGGCCGCTGCCAACGTGGCCACGCACTGCAGCGACAATGTCGAGCTGTTTAGACACGCCGCTGATAGGAGGGAAGGTAACTGTCGAGTGTGACGCTGCACCCGCGGTTGGCACGCTGCGTGCTGAACGCGGCGGTCGTCGGCGGCGTGGTGGCCGCTGCCAACGTGGCCACGCACTGCAGCGACAATGTCGAGCTGTTTAGACACGCCGCTGATAGGAGGGAAGGTAACTGTCGAGTGTGACGCTGCACCCGCGGTTGGCACGCTGCGTGCTGAACGCGGCGGTCGTCGGCGGCGTGGTGGCCGCTGCCAACGTGGCCACGCACTGCAGCGACAATGTCGAGCTGTTTAGACACGCCGCTGATAGGAGGGAAGGTAACTGTCGAGTGTGACGCTGCACCCGCGGTTGGCACGCTGCGTGCTGAACGCGGCGGTCGTCGGCGGCGTGGTGGCCGCTGCCAACGCACAGTGAATCGCCTAGAACAAGCTAGGTGGACAAAAACATTTTTTTGTGTATTCTAACTATTATAGCTATGAACATTGATATTTTGTTGTGATATTGCTTAAATTATCAAAAATAATTATTTAAACGCTTCAGGAAAATTTTGAATAATTATATAATATAATCGTAGACTTGCCGTATCTGTACATTAATGATTTTTGCAAAATAATAACTAGGGGATGTTAGGAATAAGTAATAGAACATAAAAAAGCTATTTTTGAAATTTCTGTCTGTTTGTCTGTTTGTCTGTTTATCTGTTTGTCTGTATATTTGTGCGCGCATCACGTAAAAACTACTGAATGGATTGAAATGAAACTTGGCATGTTTCATCCGCTTGTTTTAAATAAAAAATCAAATTTGGTATAAAAAATGTACTTATTTAAATGAAAATAATATGTTTAAAATCAGTAATATAATAACAAGTTAAAGAAAAAAATAAAACGCAACATAAAATACCAGTTTAAATCACTAAAAACTACCTTATGATAAACAAAACTTAATATATACAAAAAGTATAATATATACAACTTAAAAATAATATCAATTTTACAAATAATACCATATATGCTAATAATATTCATCAGAAGACTCATCATCACTTTCACAATCAGTCGAATCAGATATCACGTAATCTTCTTTATCACACGGTTGAATATTACGTGCTATCTGATGTGTTGGTATTGAAGGAGGGACAATCAAATTTAGAACTTCTACTGGTAATTTCTCAGTCTTCTTTCTCGGCACTTCCCTGAGTGAGTTTATTACAGGATCGGACGTTATCAAGAGCATATGCAACAAGTCTGTATTCGTGAAATTACGTGACTGTTTTCTGGTGTGGTGCTCGCGGAATCTACGACAGTCTTTGTTTCGAGCCTCTTGAGATTCTTCCGAGAGTTGCCCAATTGGAACTATGGAAGTTTTAATAACTTCTGTACTATGAATTAGGATTTTGTGTACAGTAACAGGCATGTAATACCACGAATACAGACTCAGATAAAGAGATCTCGTTTCAATGCAAAATTTCTCAAATTCGGTAATATTGATATCGTAGCCGGAAGATAACGTTCTTAATAAAATACTAAAGTTTTTAATTAGATTAACGTTCAATCCTGTAATCTCCCCACTCAATTCCGGATTCATAAAGAACCTACGAGCCGTATTGCCATCATTTGTGTTCCCATAACCAGGTTTTGGTTTGTCTACAATAAGTCCCATTTGATTCTTAAACTTTTGCTTGATTTCGTCTGAACGCTGTTTCACACTAGCTTTATCTTCATCACCTCTGACTTGCCACTTTTTTATATCTAAACGATAGCTAATGTGTAACAAGCATTCAAAACAGCGAATCCACGCATGCAGAGTAGACAAACCAAAACCGTAATGTTCTTTCTTATCAACCAAGCCTTCTAATTCGCCATTCATCATTTTAGGAGTAGCTCCACAGATATAACACTTTTGTGCAGAGGTTGTGTCAGTCAAAGCATTGCATACTTTTCCGTCTGTCATTGTCAATAAAAGATTATGCTTCACAGTAATTTGAGATTCACCAACACTACAAGATGTTGGAAGAAGTTGAGATACTTCTTCTAACACTTTGTCAGTTTCAATTTTAGTAAATTCATTTGTTTCCTTTGAAAAAATAAATTTAATTGGTCGGCAGTAAAGTGTCGATGAAGGCCGTGGATTCTGCCAAATAATATTTTGGTCATCATCAATCAATTTCAAAGGAACAAATGCAAATACAAACAGAAACTCATCAGTAGCGTCAATGTTCTCAAATTTCTGTTTATATGTACTGTGCCCGGAACTCCCGTCACATCCCCATTTACTAATTAATGTAAATGATGAAGAAGACACATTTCTAATGACTTCACTTTGCACTTCAATCAAACGTTCAGCAGTTTTATTCAAAATAGCTTGAAGCTTAATATCAGCGCGCGTTTCGGTCACAGAAATGTCTTCCTCCGAAGGATAGCATGATTTTTTGGCTTTACAGAGACTATGATAAGATGGAAACACTTCATGTCCCGCCTTCAATGACCACTTTCGCGTCTTTTTATAAGCGTGACTGGTGCACCTAGAATCTACATAATAAGCTAACGCCTCGTCACTGTTTAATTGCCTACCACTACAAACATCACCAACAGATTTCCTTTTTTCCGAAGATTCGGAACTTCTTATTAAAGAAGCTACGTTTCTGTGACCCGACAAACGATGTGCCACTTCCGCAGCTGTAGTTAATTCAGAAGCACTGCGCGATTGCACTAAATCTTCAACCCTGCGTTTTTTGGTTTTGAAAGACGTATCTTCAAAGTCCTTTTTAGGTCGCCCTTGAGGCCGACTTCCTTCAGATGATGAGGAAGGACAAGCCTGATGTATGCAAACTTTAAATTGTATGTTTGCCCCCTCGAACCAACTTTTATTTTTCTGAAGAAAACGATCCTCCGTCATTTTCGATTCAGCCCACTTTTCAGCTAATTTTGACGAAATACTTGCTATTTGTAGCTGAATACTCCTCTGTGAGTCGGGAGTCATATTCGTAATAGAAAATTTTTCCATAATAAAACTCATTAGACGAATATTTCTGTCTTCTTTGGCATGTTTCCGCCACTCTTCGAAAAATTCCATTTTCGAAATGCAATGCACGTGTTCTGAAAAAAATTTATTAAAATGAAATGGAATCGTTGTGGTATTCAAATTATATATAATATTGAAGCTTAATGTAGTAGCTATATTATATAAAAAATTTAGACTGGATACATGTGGATACAAAAAGTTACATTCCTTGAAAGTAAAGGTTTTTAAAAAAAGACGACATTTTTTGGACTCCTATTTCAAAAACTGTTAGACTGCATATTATCTGTTATTAGAATCTATTTGAAGTAAAAATAGAAAATACTTACCCTCTAAAGTAAAATCCATCACAGCAAAAACTATAATATTCAGCACAAATTTAAATATATGTTGTCGAAAGCAATGCACAATTGCAACTAAATTGTTTACGTTAATGTAATTACCTTATTACCAGATTTCAACTGCGTATGACTCATCGATAAGAAATGTTTGCAATAATTATTACCTGCATTAATTATCCCTGGGTTATCATTAGTGATAAGTGACCATCAATTAAGTGATTCTTTGAATTGACTTTTGTCCACCTAGCTTGTTCTAGGCGATTCACTGTGCAACGTGGCCACGCACTGCAGCGACAATGTCGAGCTGTTTAGACACGCCGCTGATAGGAGGGAAGGTAACTGTCGAGTGTGACGCTGCACCCGCGGTTGGCACGCTGCGTGCTGAACGCGGCGGTCGTCGGCGGCGTGGTGGCCGCTGCCAACGTGGCCACGCACTGCAGCGACAATGTCGAGCTGTTTAGACACGCCGCTGATAGGAGGGAAGGTAACTGTCGAGTGTGACGCTGCACCCGCGGTTGGCACGCTGCGTGCTGAACGCGGCGGTCGTCGGCGGCGTGGTGGCCGCTGCCAACGTGGCCACGCACTGCAGCGACAATGTCGAGCTGTTTAGACACGCCGCTGATAGGAGGGAAGGTAACTGTCGAGTGTGACGCTGCACCCGCGGTTGGCACGCTGCGTGCTGAACGCGGCGGTCGTCGGCGGCGTGGTGGCCGCTGCCAACGTGGCCACGCACTGCAGCGACAATGTCGAGCTGTTTAGACACGCCGCTGACAGGAGGTCAGGTAACTGTCGAGTGTGACGCTGCACCCGCGGTTGGCACGCTGCGTGCTGAACGCGGCGGTCGTCGGCGGCGTGGTGGCCGCTGCCAACGTGGCCACGCACTGCAGCGACAATGTCGAGCTGTTTAGACACGCCGCTGATAGGAGGGAAGGTAACTGTCGAGTGTGACGCTGCACCCGCGGTTGGCACGCTGCGTGCTGAACGCGGCGGTCGTCGGCGGCGTGGTGGCCGCTGCCAACGTGGCCACGCACTGCAGCGACAATGTCGAGCTGTTTAGACACGCCGCTGATAGGAGGGAAGGTAACTGTCGAGTGTGACGCTGCACCCGCGGTTGGCACGCTGCGTGCTGAACGCGGCGGTCGTCGGCGGCGTGGTGGCCGCTGCCAACGTGGCCACGCACTGCAGCGACAATGTCGAGCTGTTTAGACACGCCGCTGATAGGAGGGAAGGTAACTGTCGAGTGTGACGCTGCACCCGCGGTTGGCACGCTGCGTGCTGAACGCGGCGGTCGTCGGCGGCGTGGTGGCCGCTGCCAACGTGGCCACGCACTGCAGCGACAATGTCGAGCTGTTTAGACACGCCGCTGATAGGAGGGAAGGTAACTGTCGAGTGTGACGCTGCACCCGCGGTTGACACGCTGCGTGCTGAACGCGGCGGTCGTCGGCGGCGTGGTGGCCGCTGCCAACGTGGCCACGCACTGCAGCGACAATGTCGAGCTGTTTAGACACGCCGCTGATAGGAGGGAAGGTAACTGTCGAGTGTGACGCTGCACCCGCGGTTGGCACGCTGCGTGCTGAACGCGGCGGTCGTCGGCGGCGTGGTGGCCGCTGCCAACGTGGCCACGCACTGCAGCGACAATGTCGAGCTGTTTAGACACGCCGCTGATAGGAGGGAAGGTAACTGTCGAGTGTGACGCTGCACCCGCGGTTGGCACGCTGCGTGCTGAACGCGGCGGTCGTCGGCGGCGTGGTGGCCGCTGCCAACGTGGCCACGCACTGCAGCGACAATGTCGAGCTGTTTAGACACGCCGCTGATAGGAGGGAAGGTAACTGTCGAGTGTGACGCTGCACCCGCGGTTGGCACGCTGCGTGCTGAACGCGGCGGTCGTCGGCGGCGTGGTGGCCGCTGCCAACGTGGCCACGCACTGCAGCGACAATGTCGAGCTGTTTAGACACGCCGCTGATAGGAGGGAAGGTAACTGTCGAGTGTGACGCTGCACCCGCGGTTGGCACGCTGCGTGCTGAACGCGGCGGTCGTCGGCGGCGTGGTGGCCGCTGCCAACGTGGCCACGCACTGCAGCGACAATGTCGAGCTGTTTAGACACGCCGCTGATAGGAGGGAAGGTAACTGTCGAGTGTGACGCTGCACCCGCGGTTGGCACGCTGCGTGCTGAACGCGGCGGTCGTCGGCGGCGTGGTGGCCGCTGCCAACGTGGCCACGCACTGCAGCGACAATGTCGAGCTGTTTAGACACGCCGCTGATAGGAGGGAAGGTAACTGTCGAGTGTGACGCTGCACCCGCGGTTGACACGCTGCGTGCTGAACGCGGCGGTCGTCGGCGGCGTGGTGGCCGCTGCCAACGTGGCCACGCACTGCAGCGACAATGTCGAGCTGTTTAGACACGCCGCTGATAGGAGGGAAGGTAACTGTCGAGTGTGACGCTGCACCCGCGGTTGGCACGCTGCGTGCTGAACGCGGCGGTCGTCGGCGGCGTGGTGGCCGCTGCCAACGTGGCCACGCACTGCAGCGACAATGTCGAGCTGTTTAGACACGCCGCTGATAGGAGGGAAGGTAACTGTCGAGTGTGACGCTGCACCCGCGGTTGGCACGCTGCGTGCTGAACGCGGCGGTCGTCGGCGGCGTGGTGGCCGCTGCCAACGTGGCCACGCACTGCAGCGACAATGTCGAGCTGTTTAGACACGCCGCTGATAGGAGGGAAGGTAACTGTCGAGTGTGACGCTGCACCCGCGGTTGGCACGCTGCGTGCTGAACGCGGCGGTCGTCGGCGGCGTGGTGGCCGCTGCCAACGTGGCCACGCACTGCAGCGACAATGTCGAGCTGTTTAGACACGCCGCTGATAGGAGGGAAGGTAACTGTCGAGTGTGACGCTGCACCCGCGGTTGGCACGCTGCGTGCTGAACGCGGCGGTCGTCGGCGGCGTGGTGGCCGCTGCCAACGTGGCCACGCACTGCAGCGACAATGTCGAGCTGTTTAGACACGCCGCTGATAGGAGGGAAGGTAACTGTCGAGTGTGACGCTGCACCCGCGGTTGACACGCTGCGTGCTGAACGCGGCGGTCGTCGGCGGCGTGGTGGCCGCTGCCAACGTGGCCACGCACTGCAGCGACAATGTCGAGCTGTTTAGACACGCCGCTGATAGGAGGGAAGGTAACTGTCGAGTGTGACGCTGCACCCGCGGTTGGCACGCTGCGTGCTGAACGCGGCGGTCGTCGGCGGCGTGGAGGCCGCTGCCAACGTGGCCACGCACTGCAGCGACAATGTCGAGCTGTTTAGACACGCCGCTGATAGGAGGGAAGGTAACTGTCGAGTGTGACGCTGCACCCGCGGTTGGCACGCTGCGTGCTGAACGCGGCGGTCGTCGGCGGCGTGGTGGCCGCTGCCAACGTGGCCACGCACTGCAGCGACAATGTCGAGCTGTTTAGACACGCCGCTGACAGGAGGTCAGGTAACTGTCGAGTGTGACGCTGCACCCGCGGTTGGCACGCTGCGTGCTGAACGCGGCGGTTGTCAGGACGCTTACTGTAGACGAAATCGAGCCTTAAACGCATTAACTTTAGGTCTATTTCATTCGGATAGTAACGAATTAGGGTACTCGAAGACGATCAACGTCGTGGAGATATGCAAACCTGTACTAAGCATACTGTTATTGTAGAGATTCGCGAAATAAAGCGCAAGTTCAGCGCGACGTCGGACCACGCGGCGCTGCACTGGCTCCAGGACGAGTTCGAGCAGACCCTGGAGGAGGGTGGGTGGGACGCCGTGGACCGCTGGTGCGAGCGGTACGGCCTGCGCAAAGACAGGCTCAACTATGTCAAATGTGAGTCCACTCATGAAAACATATAAAAAAAAAATAGAAAAAAAGGTGTACTTAGGTACACGCATAAGAAGTTATACTTCTTTGCATGCAAATGAAATTATTTACAATCAGACACTAGACGGCGCGACCGACGGCCATGTTTGTTTGCGAAGCGTCTGACAGTCGAGAGGTTAGGCTGCGGGAGTGCTAGCCATTCAAACTCTCAATCCTCGCGTCCTTTGACCCGCGTCCGGAAAACCTCGCCTTGTCTCGCCTCGCCTCACCTCGCCTCGCCTCGCCGCGCCTCGCCTCACTATCGCTCCATACAAAGTGGAGCGACAGCGAGGCGAGGCGAGGGAAGACGAGGGGACACGAGCGCACCGTCCTCACTCTCGCACTCGCGTTGCCTCGTGTAGCCTCGTGGCGAGTCTGGATCGGGCATAAAAGTATGTTCTTAATCATTTTCTCCACCACTACAGCCTTTTTAACGTTCCACTGCTGGGCACAGGCCTCCTCTCTCATAGGAGAAAGGGATTTAGAGCTTAGACCCGCCACGTTGCTCCAATGTGGGTTGGCGGACTTTAACGATTATATTGTCACAAATGATATAATAACCGGGACCGACTGCTTAACGTGCTCTCCGAGGCACGAATTGAAACACCGCCAGCTTCCAACTCCGGGCTGGCACTGAGTATTTCTTGACAGAAAAACCCAATACCTGATAATTATTTGCTCGGTCCGGGAATCGAACCTCGGTACCTCGTGATCTGCGGTCGAATATGCTAACCACTAGACCAACGAGGCAGTTTAATTATTCAATAATTTTCTCAGCTTTATCGAACCTGCACTTGGAGCATCTGCTCAAAACCGGTCTGATAGAGCGCACCACTGAGGCGGAGGAGCTCAACCGCTTCTCGAATATAGACGAGCTCACGGCCGCCGTGCTGCTGTCGGGCTCCGACGCGCTGCTGCTCACCAGGAAATACGTCAGGACCAAGGGCAAACTGATGACTGTGCTCGATCTGTTCACCAGGTATAGCCTTAGTCTCATCAGAGAATAGTTATTTTTTTCACTATGGCCTCATCAAGAAATACGTCAGGACCAAGGGCAAACTGGTGACTGTGCTCGATCTGTTCACCAGGTAGCCTTAGTCTCATCAGAGAATAGTTACTTTTTTCTCTATGGCCTCATCAAGAAATACGTCAGGACCAAGGGCAAACTGGTGACTGTGCTCGATCTGTTCACCAGGTAGCCTTAGTCTCATCAGAGAATAGTTAATTTTTCTCTATGGCCTCATCAAGAAATACGTCAGGACCAAGGGGAAACTGATGACTGTGCTCGATCTGTCTCATCAGGAAATAGTTACTTTTATCTCTATGGCCTCATCAAAAAATACGTCAAGGCCAAGAGGAATATGATCGGTTTACTAGGTATAAACTGTTTTCATCACCTGACTTTCTTCTTTAATCGCAGAAATCTCTTCTTTAATCGCAGAAATGAGAGCAAAGCTCTTTTCCCGGTGCTTTAGACGTTCTAAAGTTTTAATTTTCACTGTCAGAGATTTTTTATTCGTCGATTTTATTGCTATCTTGACTATAAGCCTAGCCACTTCTTGGTTTCCCTTAGATAATATTATATATCTATCAGGTTCATCCCTACAAAAAGCAATGGTGTTTTCGGTACATAGTGTATCGGATCGCAATGTGTATATCGGTACATCCTACTAATATTATAAATGTGAAAGTGTGGATGTTTGGATGTTTGTAACGTCTATAACGTCGCAACTACTGAACCGATTTGGCTGAAATTTTTAATGAAAATAGATTATGCTCTGACTAAAAACATAGGCCACTTTTTATCCCGGAAAAATCCACAGTTCCCGCGGGATTTTGAAAACCCCGAAATCTATATCTACAGCTATAGGTAGATTACTATAGCAAACTTCCTTGAAAGTAGGTATAAAGGTTGGAAAAGGGAGCGGAAACGAAAACCAGATATCCACGATTCCCTCAGGATTTGTGAGAAATCGAAATTCACGCGGGCGAAGTCGCCGGAAAAAGCTAGTAGTGTATATTTCCATCAAACATATTTTATTGACAATAAAATGATACTATAAAGATTTCACATTTTTCCATTTCAGTAAAGGCGACAGGGCTCACATCGGCAGCGAAAGTGTCAACTACGGCATAACGAAGCGCAAACACAATACGCAACTTTTAACCTACTTCGGCGGCTATCACTCGTTGGAAAGGCGAGCTTTGGTTGTTCATAAGACGTCCCTGATACCGCCTCATACCGCTCTGCTGTTTTCTATGGGACACATTTCTAAGGACATTGTGGTATGTGTGTATATAACTAGCGAACTGGCTTCGCACGGGTGGTAATTATCCGCTGCTATCCCACCGTACATTGTTTTGTTATATCTCAAAGGGATTAGGCGGCGTTTTCGATGAAAGCTCCCGGGCGGCTTGACTTTTTCCGAGATTTTCAACAATTATCTTCATATTTCAACAAAACCCTAACAAATTATATACGTAAACCTTACTAATATCTGTCTATCGGTGAAAACTGCATCAAAATGCGTTCAATAGTTTTGAGTTCATCGCGAACAAACTGACAGAACGGCGGGGGACTTTGTTTTATAATAATATGTCTTTTAAAGAAAACGTTTACTATGCATAAAATATGCCATTCAGTGCGGAAATTAACTTTCGGGAATTTCATGATTTGATATCTCCATGTCAATAAATTACATGCCAGAGATTAAAGCATGGTCAACGTTAACTGGAAAGTTACACCAGAACCTATGATGACATGGTACTTTGGCTAGGTACACATAGCCTAATTTTTATCCTAAAACCCACAGTTCCCGGGGATTTTGAAAAAAATGAAATTTGCAATAGCAATCTACAGCTACAGCTATAGGTAGATTACTATAGCAAACTTCCTTGAAAATAGGTATAAAGGTTGGACAAGGGAACGGGAACCGAAAATACGATTCCCTCGGGATTTGTGAAAACCCGAAAATCAAGCGGGCGACGCCGCGGGCAAAAACTAGTAAGTATATATATAATCAAATCAAAATGTTTGTTTCCAGGATGGGAGTGACGGAGAGGTGACTGAAGTGAATCTTCCAAGACACAGGCTCAAAATACGAGTACCGACTAGGTATGAAAAAAGTATTATATGACGAGTCTAGCCATCTAGCTTAAAATCAATGATGATGAGTTATCGAAGTGTTGTCTGTGTGCGTGAATAGGCTATTTAACTAAGTTTTGGAAATCGTTTTAAATTATTCTATATTACATAATAAGCACACTACATAGATATTTTTCGGAAGATCGTGTGAAGAATTCGCTAACTTTAACCAACTCGTGGCATGATATCCACGTGGAACTAACCTAACCTAACGGTACGGCCTCCTCCGCCCCTCACCGCCGTCCGGTCACACATCAACCTAGCCTGATGACATCGACCTTCTAACCAAGTAATCAGGCCCCACAATAGGGCAAACCAAGACAATAACCAATCACACTAAAACTAGAATAGACAGCAAATCACTCACCCTACCAGCCAACAGCACCACACCCTCTTTCCACATTTCACTGAGTATTCAACACAGACACGACCGCTCCTGAAGCGTGCTCAAGAGAGATTCCTCGATTCGTCGAGTTGCGATCCTTTATATTGAGTTGGCAAACTTATTCGCCTTTTAAAATTACCCTCTTAGAAAAATCACGGCAATCGGAAGTATTAAGAATTAAAATCGACGGTCCCTACGTACAATCCCCTACAATCGTTACAAAAGACAGACTTCCTAAATTCAGTTTGGTTTGTACTGCACAAAAACCTTTTGGTTTTTACACACAATTTTTTTTTCAGTCAAGCCGAACAATTTCTGCGAGCCAGGGAAATGTTAAAGAACACATTGCAATATTATATCGAGAGAGATCTCAGTAAGATGGAGTTCGATGACGTCACCAAGGTGTCGAGGTTTAAAACCAGACTTGTGAAAGCTCTAGGGAGAATATTGGTGGAAGCGGCCGAAAATAGTCCCACACAAAACGCTGTCAGTGATTCAGATTTTAGATAAACAATAAATTATTTAAGTTATTAATATTGTGTTGTTTTATTATTTTTCCTAGTGTTCGTCAATACTGGATTTTCAGATTTAATAATGTAGGTAGGCATGGCATCTTATCCAAATTAATAAGCAATATTAATGTGTAATGGAGGCAATCATTACAGTATTATGTAGATAATATTATGTCATTGTCATTATAGCGGAATTGCGTATTTACTTTACATACATAGCCAGAATTTAGGCCAGAATGCACCCATAGGATTCTGCTTATGTATACATTGTGGGCGATTCTGTTGTACACAATCTCTAAATCTAAACTAAAATGACAGGTCTAAATATATTCCTGTCTCTTTCACAATCCTCCCTGCTGAAGGGGATAGCACTATTTTTAAACCTGTCAATTTAGTTTAGGTTTAGAGATTGTGTACAACAGAATCGGCCACATTGTAGTGCAGTTTTTCAATTTGTGATTACAATATATACAAGAGTAGTACGCAAGTACTCGTGTATACTTTGTAATAGCCTATAAGTGACTACTTTGTTCCATAATATACATTGCTAGTATGCATACAAACTAATCTTGTTGTATGTTATTTGTATTTTGTTGAATTAAAACTCTATAGTTCGACTTTTAATTATCTGCAGTAATCTGACGTTTCCTAATGTCATTCCGTAAAATAATGTTGCCAACCCATAGAGATAATAATAATAAATAGAGCTGGCATAATGTCCTATAGAAATTAGTGGATCGGAAAATAGCTCAAGCTTATCAAAATTTTCATAAGTGTGAAAGAGACAACATCACATTTTTGACATAATAATAAAACAGTTTGCGGCAGACTCGTGACTTAAGATGGCCTCCCTAAAATGTATACATGAACACTCACACACGCACAACTTGAGACATCACAATCACAGACGTATAAAGAGAAGCAGACCTAACATAATCTTCACAACTACATCTAAAAGAATAAATAATATCTTCGCTTGTTTCTCTCCAAACAAAAATATAATACTCTATCTCTTTTTTTTCTGTTGTTGCAACACTTACGCACTCATAGAAAAAATAGGTCTTGAGGCAAACCGCCATCTTGCTAAGCACAGCTTAGCATGATGGCGGTGCAATATGTCAAATGATGTCAAAAACAAGATCTTATCCTGCGAGTTGTTTATTATTTTATTTTTGCATTAAAATCAAGTCTTAAGATCCAAGAATACTAAAATAAAATGGTTAAGTGTAGTGCACCTCTGTGCAGCAATTCTTCATAAAGGAAAACACCTGAAATTAATTGTTATCGGTAAGTTTTCATGTGCCATAGTGCCTGTTTCACCACCTTCTGATATGTATTAGATAGCTATCTACAACGTTCGTCTTTGTCACTTGACATAAAGTAAGAAAGTGACAAAACTTACGTTTAGGCTATCCAACACTTATCAGAAGGTGGTGAAACAGGCCGATAGTCTCGTAATTTGTTTACATGGTTACTGTGAGATTAATAATAATCGTTCGGCATTTTAGAAGCAGTCCCTATTTATTATATGTCCAAAACTCGTAAATAGTTTTTGGTTCTAGTAGATCCCTGTTGCAATATTTATCAATAATTTAATACTCTGATCTCGTTTGATGTTTCATATACTTGTGCAATTTTACAGGGCCGTATTCAGGCTCAAGGTTTGTTTAGTAGGTATATTTTGAAGGTTGATTAGATAAAAGTAGGTACGGACAAATTATAAAAATGAAATCATTTTTCAGGTTCCCAAAGGACGAAAACTAAGAAATGCCTGGTTGACCAACATGAATAAAAAAAATTGGCATCCCAAATCATCGAGTGTACTATGTTCTAAGCATTTTAAAGCACATTTAGTGGACAACAAAAAGGACAGGAGAGATTTGATTTACCCATCGAATGGTTTGATTAAAATAATTCAATCGTGTGAAGAAGTTTTGAAAATGATTAAAGGAAAATATATAAGTTATAATAGCATGATAATGTATATAGCTGATTTATCGAATAATTGTAGTGAGTTTAAGACCAATGATGAACATGATTTCAATCATTTGCAAATAATGATTAAGGTGATTGTTAAATTTTATTTTGATTTAAGAATGAAGCATAATGCAAAGCAAAGCAATCTATCGGAATGAAATTATTAAGAAAATACTTAGTTTTGTTTAAAAATAAATAATTAAAACTTTTGTTTGTTTTTATTTATTTTACTCATTTTACATAGGTAAGGTAGGTCGAATGAAATAGTTAGGTAGTTAAACTAGTAAAAAGTTAGTTTGATAAATAGTTTACAAACTAGCGTTTCACTAGTTTAACTACCTACAGTCCATACCATATCCCAATGCAGTATTTGTAAACAGAAATGGCGTCAGATCACGTGATCATATTTGTCATTGTACTCATAGTGATGGGAAGCAGAAGCAGGCAGATTGTGAATGGACGATTGAATGAATACATTCTTAAATCGATTATCGAAATAGAGTGATTTTAAAAGCAACCTTCTATCGTTGAAAACGATATTATTTAAACCTTTCAAATCGGATACTACATTTAATAATTTAATATTACTAGTTTTGTAGCAAGTTTTGTTACATAATGTTTTATCTGGTTATATCTGATTTAAAATAACATAAAGCTTTTTATAAAAATATATATGAATTAATGACAATAGGCAAAAATTACTTAAAGAGTAAGAAATAGTTTTATTTGAGGGGTGGTGGGGGGGGGGGGGAGCTCATCCAAAAAAATCCAAAATCCAATAAACAAGCCAAGTCGTCGAAAATAAAACCTAAAGAGCACCAGAGAACACCCGAAACGTACAACATCAAGAGAAGCAGCGCACCACCCGAATCAAACGATCAGACCCGATGCAAACATCATCGAGTGCAGTGCGAGCGAGACAGTTGACCACGCAACGGAAAGCGGCGGTGACATAACAGCACGGCGAATCGGCACTCGCCACTGGCACCATAAACCGAAGACGACCGAAAGTATCGCTCGCTCGCTCGCTCGCACCCTTTCGGTCTCGGTGAAATTTGATATGATGATAGTTAAGCGTTGGGAAGGACATAGGCAATACTTATACCCATATTACTAATTCCCCGGAATTCTGACAGCTGTCATTGTCATTTACAGATGAGTTATTTGTATGGAGAACAGGGTTAACATCTACGAAGTACGATTTTACCCCAAACTACTTTAATTCCCTGTCATCATAAAAAGCCATATGCCGCGTAATAATATTACTCCTTTCGCCTTAAAATAGAAAACACCAAGAGTGGAAACTAGAAAGTGCACACTGACAGCAACAGAAAACAAAAGAAGCACATTGAAAAAATTTATTCAAAAATGGATGTCGAACGACATTATCACCATGAAGTGTCTGTCAGGCATTTGTCATATCTACATGCGGCAGTTGATTTGTATTTGCATAAGTTTTGAATTTTTTATCTTTTTTGTGGGAATTGTTTTATCTCTGGTAACATTACGAAACGTCAGAATTCCAGGGAATTAGTAATACGGGTATAGTTTAGGTATCATGCAAGCGAAGCCACGGACGTCTACTAGTTAAAAATTTATGTGAGTAAAAGTCGGTTCGTTAAATAGGCAGCAAATGTTATAATTATGGCATCGTTACCGAGTATCTCTATACGCAGACTTCCAGCTGGTACCTAATTTTGGCAAATTCCACAGTCGAATCGATGCTAAAAAAACGATGCCGGCATCGAATGCGCCTTACTTAACAACGATAACAAAATTAAACGAAAACGCCCATTTTGTTTTGTAATACACAGATAATACACTGACCGTTATAAAAATTACTTCCGATTTTACCCGAATTTTAGAATCGATTAAACTCGTTCTCACTCGTTCATAACATTCACTCTATGGTTCACTTTTCGTTTTCAGCACTAGGCATTTAGTCTATATCTTACATAGAGATAATAATAATAAAATGGAGTTGGCATAATGTCCTATAGAAAATAGTGGATCGGAAAATAGCTCAAGCTTATCAAAATTTTCATAAGTGTGTAAGAGACAACATTACATTTTTGACATAATAATAAAACAGTTTGAGGCAGACTGAGCACTAAAGATGGCCTCCCTAAAATGTATACATGAACACTCACACACGCACAACTTCAGACATCACAATGAACAGGCGCCATTTTATGTGCTCGGATTGTGCATGTATGATACCTAATCTAAGCGTGTGTGAGTGTATTTTTGGCACGTTTTTAAAGTAGGTATGGCTGCTCCATTAGTCTATCTCTATGATATCTTATGTCAAACTCCATAGTAGGTCAATACTCTGTGGTTTTATTTTACGATTGTGGGCTAGATTTTTGTTAAAATATTTACGTAAACTGCTAAAATTGAATTGGTTTTGTGTGTAATATAAACTTAATAAGTTTTACTTTGGGAAAAAAGATCATTGTGAGTGATTTGTTATAAGCAACAGTGAAAATAATGTACTCAAAAGTGAAATGTCGTGACGAGTATGGTTTGTTTACTTATACTGCATTGGCTTATGTGACTGACTCATAGAGATAATAATAATAAGTAGAGTAGGCATACCTACCTTAAAAACGTGCCAAAAATACACTCACACACGCACAATCCTGTAACATAAAATGGCGCGTGTTCATTGTGATGTCTCAAGTTGTGCGTGTGTGAGTGTTCATGTATACATTTTAGGGAGGCCATCTTAAGGCCATCTCAATAAAATTTCTGCCACGATCTGTTTTATTGTTATGTTTAAAAATGTAGTGTTGTCTCTTACACACTTATGAAAATTTTGATAAGCTTAAGCTATTTTCCGATCCACTATTTTCTATAGGACATTATGCCAAGTCCTCTTCTATAGGTTCATGGACTGACTGTACCTATTTCATTCGAGTGAAGTGTCACGTCATAACATAGAGCACGAAGCGAATCATAAATCAGCAGGCCTATTCTGTATCTCAGTGGTAACGAAAACGTTAGAACCTATGAAAATGTGCCCATCAAATAATTATCAAACCATCATTTTACATTGTGTAACATCTGATGATGATGAACTGCATCCCAGTTGGAAATTAAGGTTACAGAATGTAAAATAAGGGTTTAACAATTTGATGCCACTTTACCGTAGTTTTCAAATTAATTTCATCACAGATTAATGATTAGTATCTACAATAAATTTCATATCACAGATACTTAATAATTATAGGCCTGCAGGTCAGTCACTACGCTACGCTTTACTATCTATACTAATCTGGCAATAGTGTTATTTGACTATACTTTCAAGGACCTAGTGACTCGAATAATAATCTCAATGTTCGCGCGATTATAGATACAAAATCAACCGCGCGATGACCGCGTAATCGCTTTCTAATACGGCGACGACGCCTAAGTCTGATTCCGCGTTACGAGTTCAGTCCCTCACCCTCGCTTGCATGAGTTCGGCCCTGTTTACTGTCAATGTGTGTGTGAAATTTGTATGTAGGCGTAATTGGCACGCCAATTTTTTTGTTATGTTAGGTCTGCTTCTCTTTATACGTCTGTGATCACAATGAACACGCGCCATTTTATGTTACAGGATTGTGCGTGTGTGAGTGTATTTTTGGCACGTTTTTAAGGTAGTTATGCCAACTCTAATTATCTCTATGTGCCAACCCCATGTGATGTGATACGTTCAATTCATTCAATTTCATTCACAAGTTTCGTTCAAAGTTACTCTTTCATTATCATCATAATTTTATCTACTTACACACGTCTTATGAAAATTTTGATAAGCTTGAGCTATTTTCCGATCCACTATTTTCTATAGGACATTAGGGCGCATCTATATTATTAATTGCTCAATGAACTGAACTCATTGACCTATAAGTATTATCTCGATGACTGCACTGTATGTCAACTGACACGAGTGTTTAAAAAAATCAGCCAAGTGCGAGTCGGGCCTCGCTCTTTCAGGGTTCCGTACATAATTATGAACAATATAATATTTTGGGTCTAAGAAATATTTAATTTCCGAGCTAGACATCGCAACAAACCGTGAAAGAAAAACCCAAAAAAATGTTCGTTTATTTTGGTCACAGCTTATAAACTATTTAATAAATCGTTGTTTTCAGTATTTGTTGTTTAAATAGAGCATATAGTACATAATATACTGAAATATCATATTCCCAACTAGTTTAGTTTTTGAGATAGCCCCCGTCACAAAAATGGTCTAAAACTGACAACTTTGATGGCCTCCCATTCCCTTATTTTTTGAGATAAAAATTAAAAAAATATATATTTGTACTCTACTTAATGAGCTCTAAACAATGATACCCCACAAGCTAGGGTAAAGAAAAAATTTTTTTTCCGGCTCCTTTTTCATGTATGGGAGCCCCCCTGAAAAATAATTTAATTCAATTTCTAATTCAATATTTGATTTTGGGTTAACGTTTTACACTAAATACCAAAATTTCAGGTTTGTAACTCATTTCGTCTGCGAGCTAGAGACCTGTGACCGGCGGACAGACAGACAGACAGACAGACAGCCGAGTGACATTAATAGGGCTCCGTTTTTTACCCTTCGGGTACGGAACCCTAAAAACCATAAATTGATAGGTAGTACGGTACATAAATAAATAAAGCCTTTATTGCTGATCAGTTTTACAGTATAGTAGCAGCATTGGTAGGGTACTACGGTATAAGCTTTGACTTTATTAAATTAATTTTGCCCTGGAAATAAAATCGACACAAAAAATTAACATGGATTTCTAGGACCTGGGTGAAAAACAGGAATTAGAATTACTCGCGACAGTGGCCAGTGGCGCGACGACGTCTTACCATCTCATACAAAAATACACACGTATTTTTGGCACGTTTTGAAAGTAGTTATGGCGCCTCTATATTATTAATTCCTCAATGGTTCAGTTGACATTGTATTTTTTTATTTTGACATTCTTGACACTTGATATTAAACCATAGAGATAATAATAATAATATAGAGGTCCTAGTATATTAGTGATCTGTGATAGAGGTGCCCTAATGTCCTATAGAAAATAGTGGGTCGGAAAATAGCTCAAGTTTATCTCATAAGTGTGGAGACAACATTACATTTTTGACATAATATTTTTTACATTTTATTATTATTATTAATTGCTCAGTGTCTAATAATAATAATACGAGAGTAAAATAAACTCGATAACTATGTACACTGCTTGATAATGACATTGACATTTGACAATTGGCGTTGTTTGTTTGTGGTTTGTACGTGGTTTGCACTTTGTGGTTTTAAATTAATTCAAAAACAATAAGAATGAGCAAACGTTATGCAAAAAATTAACCTAGCAAGCGAAAACCGGTTGAGAGTTATTGATATAGGTTTTCCCCATTTGACGATTTGCTTTACTACAACCTTGCGAGCTTGTATTGCACGCTCCGACTCGCGTTTGCACTCGGACGCACTTGTGTTATTAATAAAATGATATGTGAACCAGTGAGTTAATTAATTATCAATCTACATGAAAGGACAATTGTATTGAGTACCTAAGAAATCAAGAAGCTAATAACAAAATGCGGTGTCTTATATTCGTGTTCTGTACGTACTTTATATCGGAGTGTAATGCCCAACTTCCTGAAGTGAAACAAGCGCTGAACAATAGTCTACACACGGGCTTGTCGGAAAAGATTGGAAATTTTTCCATAGAACTTCTGTATCATACGACTCAAGCACAGGAAAAGGTTACGAACTTGATTATTTCACCCATCACGGTATGGACGATTTTAGCAGTCATAGCAGAAGGCGCTTCGGACAATACACTGACTCAAATCACTACAACTCTCCGCATACAGCCCAGACTGAAGGATGACACTCGAAAAGAATATCAGGAAATAGCCAAGTGGCTGGAGGTGAAAACGACAACAGTTGAACTTCAGAAACTGAATGCATTGTTTATGGATGAAGAGCACGGCCCACAAAGAGATTTTGCTGATGCAGCAAAAGAGTATGACACCCGTTTAATACCAGTAAACTTCACCGATAGTGATGGGACTGCACACTCGATCAACAGTCTCGTATCGAGTGTCACACATGGCCGTATCCCACTACTTGTAGACAGCAGTAACATCGTAAACGCTAAATTAATACTAACCAGTGTCCTATATTTTAAAGGTCAATGGACTGTACCCTTCAACTCTTCGTATACAAGAAAACAAGCATTCTATGACAGCAGTGGAAAAGAATTGGGCGAAGTAAACATGATGTACAGCCGTCACACATATCCATTTGCTAATATAAAAACATTGAAGGCTCGGGTGCTCGAGCTCCCATATGGAAAAGACAAACGTTTATCCATGCTCATAATGTTGCCCTATGCTGGGGTATCGCTAAACGAAATGTTCTATAATTTTGGTAATGAATCATTAGACACAATCTTCAATGAATTAAAAGTGTCAGTGACAGACTATAGTGAAGATGAAGTAGATTGCTTTATCCCACGTTTCAAAATTGAATCCAGTCTTGAATTGACTGATCCACTTAAAAGGATGGGAATCGTGGATTTATTCGATGAGCGCAAAGCGAGACTTCCATTAATGTCATTTTTCCCTGTTCATGTATCGCGAATAATACATAAAGCTGAAATAGAGGTGACCGAAGAAGGAACAGTTGCTTCTGCAGCAAGCGCTGCTGAATTCAGCAACCGTATTGGAGTTATACGGTTTGAGGCTAATAGTCCATTCTGCTATTTGATAGTCGAAAAGGTTACAAATTCTATAACATTTGGTGGTATCTACCATACGCCCTCATTATTTTAATGCAAAAATGTTAATATTAAAACTCCAAATAAATATTTAAACCATATCTGTGACAATATTGTGATAAAAACTATTCCATGACAAATGTATATTATAATTTTAATGAATTTAATTATGTATCAAAGTAGATTATTTGATGATTTGATCTGACAATAATTCTATACTCTTTTTGTGAAGTGATTATGGTTTATAACTATTTTTTATCAAGAAACGGATCTGAATAAAAGATACACATATTTATATTTTTTCTTTTAAAACAATAAAGTTTTGGTCCTTCTAAGGCCGGGCGCACACCGTTGGAAGCGCGGTGGAGAGCATTTTCTTGAGTTGCGCGTGGATTCAGGTGACCCCTCTAAACTTAAACGAAATTGACGAGTTTAAAAATAGTGCTATCCTTTTCCGCAGGAAACATTTTGTGAAAGGGATATATCTATCATTTTAGTTTAGGTTTAGAGATTGTGTACAACAAAATTAGTCACACTGTTGGCCTAATGACGACACGGGCCACGGCTTAAGCGTGACGTAGGTAACGTCCTTTCGATTTCCACTAATGACTGTGCTGTATCTACCTAGTACGTCATGACTCGTAACGAGTCACCCGATATAAAGCGATTGGAGTCATACATCTATACTAATATTATAAAGCTGAAGAGTTTGTTTGTTTGAACGCGCTAATCTCATGAACTACTGGACCGATTTCAAAAATTCTTTCACCGTTGGATATGTACGTGATCCTTGAGTGCTATAGGCTATACTTACATATATTATGTACGGCGTGCGAAGCCGGGGCGGACTGCTAGTTTTATAATATTTGATGAAGACGTACAAGCTAAATTAGTCTGTCGACGTGATACGTATGTGTGCTCTGCTGTTCTGAATAGGCAGTTAGGCACCGATAGGTTAGTGGATAGGGATCTCAGTTGGAAACTTTTTGTTTGTTCATCTACAATTAAACTCTGACTGCGACCTCCGATGCAGTCTTAAAGTGGAAGTGACAGGGCCGGATTATCCATAAGGCGGATTAGGCAACTGCCTAGGGGCCCCGCACCGACTAGGGGCCCACGGGGCCCCCGTGAGCACCTAGTCGATAGGGGCCCTAGTCGATGCAGGCCACGCAACAAAAAAAAAGCTTGATCTAACAAGATTTTTTTTGAGAAAATTCTCAATCGAAAAATTCTCAAAGTATATACAAATGTAAAAAGGAAAGGGGCCCGAGAATTGCATTGCCTAGGGGCCCCGATAGGGTTAATCCGGCCCTGGGAAGTGAGCTAACTTTGAAGAGGTATGGCAGTTTTTATACCACTCAAATCAAATCAAATCAAATCAAATCAAATCAAATAAACTTTATTCAAAATTGGTACACTGTACACTTTTTGAACGTCAATTAAGGTACAGGCAATGGTGATAATTATTTACGGAAACTTAAAACTAAAACTACGAGGGTTCCAAACGCGCCCTGGTCTGAGAAGAGCCCACAACAAACTCAGCCGGGTTTATTTTTTTTTATTATCACCATCTTACAATATGGTATAATAGCCATAAAAATGATTTGAACTGTTGGCTTTTAGAGCAATCTATGTCCATGGATTTTTGTCATTAAAAAAATCTTTTAAGCTATAGTAAGACTTTTCAATTAATTTGCGTTTAATAAAACCTTTGAACTTATTGAGAGACATATCCAAAATGTTCTCTGGCAACATATTATAAAAAAGTACAGAATTACCAACAAATGATTTTCCAACTTTTCGCAGCCTAGTAGTGGGCAACACAAGTTTATCTTTATTTCTAAGATTAATGTTATGACAGTCACTTTTTTTCTTAAATTTATCGATATTTTTGTGTACATATATTAAATTTTCAAGAATATATTGGTTATAAACTGTCATAATTTTAACTTCCTTAAACTTATTTCTCAGTGACTCTCTGGGTCCCATTAATATATATATAGCTGCTCGTGCTGATTCATTGACTGACTCACTGATTGATCACCCCTCCTGTAAAATTTTGTATGAAAATTTTTTTTTTCACTAATGGTTTCGTATAGAGGACAAAAATTCATTCGGAACAAAAATATGGAGAGAGCTGATGATTGAGGATTTCAGAGACGAGCGAATGGCATGCTTAAGGTATTGAAGATAGGTGGGGGGTGCTCGAGCAAATGTCACTCAAAACTTCATCCAATTGGCAGTGAGTTGAAAAAAAATTCAAAATGGCGAAAAAAAGATGGCCGCCATACAAATTTCAAGGGTATCCATCTCGGAGGGTATAAAAGATGGAAGAGTGGTTTCTTCACAAAAGATGATCAGGATCGAAAGGTCTACTCGATGAATAGAAAAAAATTCAAAATGGCGGAATTTATTTTTCCATAGAAAATATATGGCGAATATTGAAGAGACTATAAGTTGTAAATTATGCAAGGCTTTGATGCGGTTCTTTGGAGAACTCTCAAAGAAAAATATGGGAAGACATGATGATTGAGGGTTTGGAAGATGGATGAGGAGCCCGGGCAGGGTATTGTAGATAGATGGGAGGTGCTCAAACAAAAATTACTCAGAATCTCATCCAATTGGCACTGAGTTGAAAAAAAAATGGCGGATTCAAGATGGCGGCTATACAAATTTCGTCGGTGTCTATCTCACCAAGTATAAAAGATGGAAGAGTAGTTTCTTAGAAAAATATGATCAAGAACTAAAAATCTACTCGATGAACAGAAAAAAAACAAGATGACGGAATTTATGTTTTCACACAAAAAGTTTTTTTTAATGATGGTTTCGTATAAAAGACAAAAATTCATGCGGAGGAAAAATATGGAGAGAGCTGATGATTGAAGATTTTGGAGACGGGTGAGGAGCACGGACAGGGTACCTACTGAAGATAGGTGCTAAAACAAAAATTACTCGATAGGTGGGGGGTGCTTGAGCAAATGACAAATGTCACTCGAAACCTCATCCAATTGACAATGCGCTGAAAAAAAAGTCAAAAATTCTGGATTCAAGATGGCGGCCATACAAATTTCGTCGATGACTATCTCACTGAGTATAAAAGATGGAACAGTGGTTTTTTTGGCAAAAGATGATCAAGACCTCAAAGGTCTATTTGATGAACAAAAAAAAACATGATTGCGGAATTTATTTTTCCATACATAATTTTTTTTTTCACTGATGTTTTCTTATAGAAGACAAAAATTCATCCGGAGGAAAAATATGGAGAGAGCTGATGATTGAGGATTTCAGAGATGGGTGAGGACCACGGCCGCGACCAGGTTATTGAAGATAGGTCGGGGGTGTTCAAACCAGACTACTCGAAACCCCGCGGTCCGCTTTAGCGGGCCGCGCAGCCACGCGCAATACTAATTAATATATATATAGCTGCTCGTGCTGATTCATTGACTGACTCACTGATTGATCACCCCTCCTGTAAAATTTTGTATGAAAATTTTTTTTTTCACTAATGGTTTCGTATAGAGGACAAAAATTCATTCGGAACAAAAATATGGAGAGAGCTGATGATTGAGGATTTCAGAGACGAGCGACGGGCACGCTTAAGGTATTGAAGATAGGTGGGGGGTGCTCGAGCAAATGTCACTCGAAACGTCATCCAATTGGCAGTCAGCTGAAAAAAAAATCAAAATGGCGAAAAAAAGATGGCCGCCATACAAATTTCGTCGGTGTCCATCTCAGAGGGTATAAAAGATGGAAGAGTGGTTTCTTCGCAAAAGATGATCAGGATTAAAAGGTCTACTGGATGAATAGAAAAAAAAATCAAAATGGCGGAATTTATTTTTCCATAGAAAATGTATGGCGAATATTGAAGAGACTACAAGTTGTGAACTATGCAAGGCTTTGATGCGGTTCTTTGGGGATGTCTCAAAGAAAAATATGGAAAGACATGATGATTAAGGGTTTGGAAGATGGATGAGGAGTCCGGGCAGGGTATTGTAGATGGATGGGGGCTGCTCAAACAAAAAATACTCAGAACCTCATCCAATTGGCACTGAGCTGAAGAAAACATCAAAATGGCGGATTCAAGATGGCGGCTATACAAATTTCGTAGGTGTAGATCTCACCAAGTCTAAAAGATCGAAGAGTGGTTTTTTGACAAAAGATGATCAAGACCTTTAGATCTACTTGATGAACAGAAAAAAACAAGATGTCAGAATTTATTTTTCACACAAAAAAAAAAAATTTCATTGATGGTTTCGTATAGAAGACAAAAATTGATGCGGAGGAAAAATATGGAAAAAGCTGATGATTGAAGATTTTGAAGATATGTGAGGAACACGGCCAGGGTATTAAGAGGCTGCTCAAACAAAAACAATACTCGAAACCCCGCGGTCCGCTTTAGCGGGCCGCGCAGCCACGCGACCTACTAGTTAATATATATATAGCTGCTCGTGCTGATTCATTGACTGACTCACTGATTGATCACCCCTCCTGTAAAATTTTGTATGAAAAATTTTTTTTTCACTAATGGTTTCGTATAGAGGACAAAAATTCATTCGGAACAAAAATATGGAGAGAGCTGATGATTGAGGATTTCAGAGACGAGCGAATGGCATGCTTAAGGTATTGAAGATAGGTGGGGGGTGCTCGAGCAAATGTCACTCGAAACGTCATCCAATTGGCAGTGAGCTGAAAAAAAATTCAAAATGGCGAAAAAAAGATGGCCGCCATACAACTTTCGTCGGTCTCCATCTCGGAGGGTATAAAAGATGGAAGAGTGGTTTCTTCGCAAAAGATGATCAAAATTCAAAGGTCTACTCGATGAATAGAAAAAAAATTCAAAATGGCGGAATTTATTTTTCCATAGAAAATGTATGGCGAATATTGAAGAGACTACAAGTTGTAAACTATGCAAGGCTTTGATGCGGTTCTTTGGAGAACTTTCAATGAAAAATATGGGAAGACATGATGATTGAGGGTTTGGAAGATGGTTGAGGAGCCCGGACAGGGTATGGCAGATAGATGGGAGGTGCTCAAACAAAAATTACTCAAAACCTCATCCAATTGGCACCGAGCTGAAAAAAAAACAAAATGGCGGATTCAAGATGGCGGCTATACGAATTTCGTCGGTGTCTATCTCACCAAGTATAAAAGATGGAAGAGTGGTTTCTTGGCAAAAGATGATCAAGAACTAAAAATCTAATAGATGAATAGAAAAAAACAAGATGGCGGAATTTATGTTTTCACACAAAAAGTTTTTTTAGTGATGGTTTCGTATACAAGACAAAAATTCATGCGGAGGAAAAATATGGAGAGAGCTGATGATTGAAGATTTTGGAGACGGGTAAGGAGCACGGTCAGGGTATTGAAGATAGGTGAGAGGTGCTCAATCAAAAATTACTTGAAACCTCATCCAATTGGCAGTGATCTAAAAAAAATACCAAAATGGCGGATTCACGATGGCGGCCATACAAATTTCGTCGGTGTCTATATTACTGATTATAAAAGATGGAACAGTGGTTTTTAGGCAAAAAATCATCAAGACATGGTTTACTTGATAAATAGAAAAAAACAAGATAATGGAATTTATTTATCTATACAACATTATATACAACGAATATTGAAGTGGGAACTATGCAAGACTTTGACACAGTTTCTATTCAAAATTTATTTTTATGGAAGAACTCTCATTCTGACAAATGATTCGGAGAAAAAATATGGGGAGTGATAGTGATCGAGGGTTAGAAATATGGGAAAGATAGGTGGAGGCTGCTCAAACCAAAATACCCAAAAGCAAAACCTCGCGGTCCGCTTTAGCGGGCCGCGCACCCACGCGCCATACTAGTTAATATATATATAGCTGCTCGTGCTGATTCATTGACTGACTCACTGATTGATCACCCCTCCTGTAAAATTTTGTATGAAAATTTTTTTTTTCACAAATGGTTTCGTATAGAGGATGAAAATTCATTCAGAACAAAAATATGGAGAGAGCTGATGATTGAGGATTTCGGAGATAGGTGAGGGGCACGCTTAAGGTAATGAAGATAGGTGGGGGGTGCTCGAGCAAATGTCACTCAAAACGTCATCCAATTGGCAGTGAGCTGAAAAAAAATTCAAAATGGCGAAAAAAAGATGGCCGCCATACAAATTTCGTCGGTCTCCATCTCGGAGGGTATAAAAGATGGAAGAATAGTTTCTTAGCAAAAGATGATCAAGATCCGAAGGTCTACTCGATGAATAGAAAAAAAATTCAAAATGGCGGAATTTATTTTTCCATAGAAAATGTATGGCGAATATTGAAGAGACTACAAGTTGTGAACTATGCAAGGCTTTAATGCGGTTTTCTTGAGAACTCTCAAAGAACAATATGGGAAGACATGATTATTGAGGGTTTGGAAGTTGGTTGAGGAGCCCGGGCAGGGTATTGAAGATAGGTAGGAGGTGCTCAAACAAAAAATACTCGAAACATCATCCAATTGGCACTGAGTTGAAAAAAAAAAACAAAATTGCGGATTCAAGATGGCGGCTATACAAATTTTGTCGGTGTCTATCTCACCAAGTATAAAAGATGGAAGAGTGGTTTCTAAGAAAAATATGATCAAGAACTAAAAATCTACTAGATGAACAGAAAAAAAAAACAAGATGGCGAAATTTATGTTTTCACACAAAAATTTTTTTAGTGAAATTTCTTTTTTTAGTAAAAATTCATGCGGAGGAAAAATACTTATGGAGAAAGCTGATGATTGAGGATTTTGGAGACGGGTAAAGAGCACGGCTAGGGTGTTGACGATAGGTAGGAGGTGCTCAAACAAAAGTTACTCGAAACCTCATCCAATTGGCAGTGAGCTGAAAAATAAGTCCTAATCGAGGGTTTGGAAGAGGGATGAAGATAGGTGGAGGCTGCTCAAACAATAAAACACCCGAAAACAAAACCTCGCGGTCCGCTTTAGCGGGCCGCGCACCCACGCGCCATACTAGTTAATATATATATAGCTGCTCGTGCTGATTCATTGACTGACTCACTGATTGATCACCCCTCCTGTAAAATTTTGTATGAAAATTTTTTTTTTCACTAATGGTTTCGTATAGAGGACAAAAATTCATTTGGAACAAAAATATGGAGAGAGCTGATGATTGAGGATTTCGGAGACAGGTGAGCAGCACGCTTAAGGTATTGAAGATAGGTGGGGGGTGCTCGAACAAATGTCACTCGAAACGTCATCCAATTGGCAGTTAGCTGAAAAAAAATTCAAAATGGCGAAAAAAAGATGGCCGCCATACAAATTTCATCGGTCTCCATCTCGGAGGGTATAAAAGATGGAAGAGTGGTTTCTTCGCAAAAGATGATGAGGATCCAAAGGTCTACTTGATGAATTGAAAAAAAAAAACAAAATGGCGGAATTTATTTTTCCATAGAAAATGTATGGCGAATATTGAAGAGACTACAAGTTGTAAACTATGCAAGGCTTTGATGCGATTCTTTGGAGAACTCTCAAAGAAAAATATGGAAAGACATGATGATTGAGGGTTTGGAAGATGGATGAGGAGCCCGGGCAGGGTATGTTAGATAGATGGGAGGTGCTCAAACAAAAATTACTCAAAACCTCATCCAATTGGCACTGAGCTGAAAAAAAAAACAAAATGGCGGATTCAAGATGGCGGCTATACAAATTTCGTCAGAGTCTATCTCACCAAGCATAAAAGATGGAAGAGTGATTTCTGGGAAAAAGATGATCAAGACCTAAAAGTCTACTTGATGAACGGAAAAAAACAAGATGGCGGAATTTATTTTTCTACACAAAAAAAAATTATTGATGGAAAAATACGGAAAGAGCTGATGATCGAAGATTTTGGAGACGGATGAAGAGCACGGCGAGGGTATTGAAGATAGGTGGGACGTGCTCAAACAAAAACTACTCGAATCCTCGCGGTCCGCTTGCGGGCCGCGCACCCACGCGCCATACTAGTATTATATATGGCACGAACAGCCCTCTTCTGCAGCACGAAAATGGAATTAATATCAGCAGCATTACCCCATAAAAGTATGCCATATGACATAATGCTGTGAAAGTAACTAAAATAAACTAACCTCGCAGTTTCAATATCAGTTAGTTGGCGAATCTTTTTAACCGCATATGCAGCAGAACTAAGTCTGTTCGATAAGTTATTTACATGAGGGCCCCATTGGAGTTTAGCATCTAACGTTATCCCCAGGAAAACAGCCGTATCCACTAGATCTAATTCCTCATTATTAAGCTGTACAGTGGTTTCAACTTGTTTAACATTAGGTAAAGTGAATTTAACACACTTAGTTTTTTTCCCATTAAGTAATAAGTTATTTGCTTCAAACCACTGTACCACTTTTGTGAGAGAATTGTTTACTTCGTCAGGTATTCTTTGGTATCTATCAATTTTAAACAAAAGTGATGTATCATCAGCAAACAATACTATCCCGTGACTATCCTTAGCGAGATAAGGAAGGTCATTAATATAAATAAGGAATAGAAAGGGCCCAAGAATAGAACCCTGTGGAACTCCTATTTTTACAGCTGATCCGGTAGACCGCTTTCCGTTCACATCTACTTTTTGTGTTCTATCATTAAGGTAAGAATTCATTAAATCCAAAGCTGCACCTTTAATTCCATAATGGTGTAGTTTTCTGAGTAATGTTTCATGATCAACACAATCAAAAGCCTTGGACAAATCACAAAAAACTCCAAGTGCATCATGTGACTCCTCCCAGGCTTCAAATATATGTTTAATTAACTCAACACCAGCATCAGTTGTTGAGCGACCCCTTGTGAAACCAAACTGTTTTGTATGTAATATATCATTAGTATGAAAATGTTTAAGCAATTGATTTAGTATTAATTTTTCAAAAATTTTACTAAAGGTAGGTAGTACCGATATTGGTCTAAAGTTAGTGGGGTCACTAGTACTACCTGATTTAAATAACGGAATTATTTTACTATGTTTCATTAAGTCAGGAAACACACCACAGTCGATACAATTGTTAAATATTAAAGCTAACTCAGGTGCAACAATGTCAATCAATGACTTTACAACGTTAACGGAAATTCCCCACAAATCATTTGTTTTCTTATTGTCGATTAATTTGAAGGCCTTAATAACTTGAAATACCACTGATCAGTTTCTGCCGGAACGCTAAATCGCTTGGCGACGTGACTGTGCCGGTAGCACGTAGGGTGGTAACTGGTAACTAGCCACGGCCCACGGCTGAAGCCTAGGTAGGTACATGGGCGCCGGCAGGGGGTGCCAGGTGGTGCACTTGCACCCCTTGGGAATCTCGGGATCAACAGGAATTATTGAAATAAAAAGCCGTCTGTTGGAAATCATTTTGTAAATGTCTCGAACATAAAATAAACCGGGCTTCAGATTTCGATTTTCATTTCCGACTAAAATTTCAGTTTTTAATTAACAATCATAATACGGCGAACACGGGCGAAGCCGGGGCGGACCGGGTGGTTGAGATGCCAACTAAGTCCCTCTGTAAGGCCAACTGCATGAAATGTTACGTTACGTCATACAATATTGCCAACAATCTTGTAACGTTGGGCCAACCTTCGCCATAGTTGGTTTAACAACAAGGTATAATCATACTGTTGGTCCAACGTTGGCCTAACTACAGACTACAGCGTTGTAATATATGCAAATTATGTAACGTTGGGCCAACCTTCGCTATAGTTGGTTGAACAACAAGGTATAATCATACTGTTGGTCCAACGTTGGCCTAACTACAGACTACAGCGTTGTAATATATGCAAATTATGTAACGTTGGGCCAACCTTCGCTATAGTTGGTTGAACAACAAGGTATAATCATACTGTTGGTCCAACGTTGGCCTAACTACAGACTACGGCGTTGTAATATATGCAAAATATGTAACGTTGGGCCAACGTTCGCTATAGTTGGTTGAACAACAAGGTATAATCATACTGTTGGTGCAACGTTGGCCTAACTACAGACTTTGGCGTTGTAATATATGCAAAATATGTAACGTTGGGCCAACGTTCGCTATAGTTGGTTGAACAACAAGGTATAATCATACTGTTGGTCCAACGTTGGCCTATCTACAGACTACAGCGTTGTAATATATGCAAATTATGTAACGTTGGGCCAACGTTCGCTATAGTTAAACCAACTATGGCGAAGGTTGGCCCAACGTTACATAATTTGCATATATTACAACGCTGTAGTCTGTAGTTAGGCCAACGTTGGACCAACAGTATGATTATACCTTGTTGTTAAACCAACTATGGCGAACGTTGGCCCAACGTTACAAGATTGTTGGCAATATTGCATGACGTAACGTAACATTTCATGCAGTTGGCCTTACAGAGGGACTTAGTTGGCATCTCAACCACCATCTCCCGACATGTTACCAACCGTTGGCTCTACCGTTGGCAACAAACCCCCAACGAAAATTGCTACTAGGGTGGGAATCGAACTCGGGACCACCCATTTCAGACCACCCAGATCACTGCGCCAGGGAGGTCGTCGTACTCGTAGCCGGTGTACAAATAAAGACAGTTGGTCACTTGAAAATAAATGTCAAAAATACAGAATAGGTTAAAAGCACGTTATAAGTATTTTTTTTTGTACGTAAGTAATTATTTGAATTGGTGATCTTTCAGATTTCAGTCCACCCGTTTTCCGTTAAAAAATCGAAAGGTTTCTAGATAAACATAATATTATGTACTTAAAGCTTCTTCAGTAGGTATAGGTACCTACTTACCGACTGTGAATTCACATTGTACTTATAGATTATGTAGGTATCTAGGTACTTACGTAGGTTTGTTGTGATGTCTAGCTCGGAAATGAAATATTTCTCAAACCCAAAATATTGTTGTTCATAATTATGTAAGGAACTCTAAAAGAGCGAGGCCTGACTCGCACTTGGCCGGTTTTTCTTAATAATTTTTAGGGTTCCGTACCCAAAGGGTAAAACTAAAAAGGGACCCTACTACTAAGACTCCGCTGTCCATCTGTCTGTCTGTCTGTCTGTCTGTCCGTCCGTCCGTCCGTCACCAAGCTGTATCTCATGAACCGTGATAGTCTTAGTTGAAATTTTTACAGATGACGTATTTCTGTTGCCGCTATAACAACAAATAGGGGGCTCCCATATCTACAGCAAACGTGATTTTTTTGCCATTTTACTTATATGTAGATAATGGTACGGAACACTTCGTGCGCGAGTCCGACTCGCACTTGACCGGTTTTTTATTTTTTCAACATCGTTTCGGTAGGTGTTCATGCCTTCATGGTCGTCCCGCGTCGCCAAGGGGCAGCTGTCCCCCTTAGAGATTTGAAAAAATATAACCAAATGCTGCAACCAAAGTCCTAAATAAAATTCACTCGCTTGACTTATAAGTAATTATTATTAATAACTTCACCTATATACAACTTTTCAGGCAAGTCAAGTCAAGAGCTTGTGACACTTGTTTTACAACTTGATAGCCTCTCGGCGGTAAAATTCATACTTTTCCTGCATAAATATCAACTTTCCCATCTACTGGAGACGCTCTTCAGTCCTACTACTTAGGTACTAATTACCTACCTACCTGCGAATGTTTCTCAAAATACCTACCCTGTTCAATAAGGAAAAATAAAACCAAAAACCATTAAGTATAGGCATTCAGAACAATAAAATTATTATTTGATAACATTTATCGTTTATTTAATTATATTTTAGCTATTTTTGGATACATTTTGGCAGTTCTAGCATAAGCTTGATAACACAATAATTTGGTAGGTAGCTTGAGTTTAGAGACTAGTGCACACTTCAGACAAGAATCATTTTATACACCATATAGTTACATCGAATAATGAAACTTACTTAAATGCCTTAACTATAATAATTTTCGATATACCTACCTACTTCTAGGTAAATTCTTTTGCACATGAAGCCATTTCAAAATTCGTAACGACTTGCTGGAGAGTGGCGTGACTTTGTGAGGATGTGAGCAAGTTTTATTATTTCAAACCGTCAAGCAGTGCACTAATAGAATTAGATTGCCCAATTTTAGTAGATAGTCTAAGGGTCATAGCATATTGCCACCTATGGCCCGTCGCACACCGAGTGTGGCGCAGAGCAGAGCATTTTCTGAGAACACTGAATAATTAACTTTACGACTATTGACATACGGTCAATAATTGTATTTCAAGAACAAATACGCGCGCGCTCGCTTTCCGTACCGCGCGACCGTATGTCAATAGTCGTTAATCAAGTTAATTATTCAGTATTCGCAGAAAATGCTCTGTTCTGCGCTGCGCTCGGTGTGCACCGGGCCTATCTCTGCAAAATAAGGCAACGAGTTCGAGCGCGGCTTCGGCGTACGAATGCGCGAAGCCGCGCGCGTTCGCTCGCGTTTTTATTTTTTGATAGAAAATGCCTTGTTTTGTAGAGATGGATGGCAATATGCTGTAAATTTTTTTTCGATTCGTTTCGATGCGCTTCGACCCTGCTCTAGTGTATGCCCTGACCCTTAATCTTATCTACTGACTACTTAGGTACTTAGGCAAAATAATTTACCTATCGGTACCTATATACATTTGTGCAAGTGACTTTTTACATGCTTTTTACAATAATTATAGGTAGGCCTACAATTGTTAAAATTACACTTTACTAAAAAGTAAATAGTGTAGCTACTTACTCTTACATACCTATATAATATGTACAACATACTAAAATGACATAATATGGGTCTACTTTATCTCAGCCGATAAGTATACATATAGTATCTACCTACAAAGGCGTCTCAAAGAGGGGAAGGGGGGTGGGGGCAGCTGCCCCCCCCCTAGAGTTTAAAAAAATATAGCCAAATGCAACCAAAGTCCTAAATTCCCTCACTTGACTTATAAAATTAATAACTTCAAGTCCTGTCAAGAGCTACACTTGCTTTATAAGCTTCATGAATTCTCGACAACCTAAAATTCATACTTTTCCCATCCTGCTTATATCACCTTGCCTGAGCCCTTGCCCATCAGCTGGCGACGCTCTTGTCTACCTATTGTGCAAAGTTGATAGGTAGGTACTTGCCCCGTGCCCGGGCAGAATCAACTTTGCCCAGTCTCACAGATCTTCTAGATCTAGAGTCTGCGTGTAATGTCACAGTAGGTAGGTACGATTAACTTTTGGGACAACGTCATGATTTAACATCTAAGTACTAAAATATGATAGCTGTTAGCAGACTTAGTTAACGCTAAATTGAAAGTTACAGAGACTGAGTGTAACTCTTTAATTAAGTTAACATTTACTGTACCTACCATAGATAAATAACGACGGTTTTGACTGTACCTACCTACGTACCTACGCTACGTGCAAACAAAGGGTTCCCGCGGGATTTTTGAAAAACGCAAAGTTGCGTTTTCTGTACTAGTTCTAGTAAAGAATAAATGACCATTATTTGAAAAAATTACACTTACGAGATCTCGGAAGAATTTTATTCAGTTAAGGATTTTATTGCTGATGCGAAAATGTAGACAAGTCATGGCCGTTAGTTTAAATAAGAATCCTACTAAGTATGTATACCTATATTTGGATTGCGTCGTCGCGGGCATTGCCTGGCATTTCCTGTGTAGCCGGTTTACTTAAAAATGATGTGTCCAATTTTACGCGTCAATTTTAGTGCTATTTTTAGACAAAAACGTGTTTTATGTACCTTTATGTAGCTGTCGAATTTGGGTATAGCTGCTGTCTAGGTACCTATTTGGCATTTCCTGCGTCGCGTCGTATTCCTCGTATTGCGTGAGGGTCTTGACTCTTGACCCCATCCCATTCATCACGTAATAATGATATAATAGTGATACCTAATAATGATGGTCCCACGCCTCTCAAATACGACATTTAAATACGTAGATAGGTACTAGGTAGATATTACTATTGACTAGATGCAAAATAGGTAGATTTATCATCTTGTGGCTTTTCCATATATGTATATCGAATTCTTACGAGATTTGAGATCTTATCATTTCTAACGAGGAAAACCGCTTGATTGGAAACCCATTCGTCATAATTTTTAATGATAAAAAAGTATTGGAATTAACCAATACATATGTACTTAAGTATAGAAAAGTTAAGACGTAATAGTAACGTAATAGTTGTTGGGAATGTACGTACAGATGTACATAGGGTAAAAGTCCACGAGGCAGATGTCCTGAGACCTCTGATTTTCGATGACGATGACATGAACGACCCCTTTCCGCACCGCGCAGATAACTTAAGCACCCACAAACGACCCCTTCCCGCACCGCGCAGCTAACTTAAGCACCCACAAACGACCCCTTCCCGCACCGCGCAGCTAACTTAAGCACCCAGAAACGACCCCTTCCCGCACCGCGCAGCTAACTTAAGCACCCACAAACGAACCCTTCCCGCACCGCGCAGCTAACTTAAGCACCCACAAACGACCCCTTCCCGCACCGCGCAGCTAACTTAAGCACCCACAAACGAACCCTTCCCGCACCGCGCAGCTAACTTAAGCACCCACAAACGACCCCTTCCCGCACCGCGCAGCTAACTTAAGCACCCACAAACGAACCCTTCCCGCACCGCGCAGCTAACTTAAGCACCCACAAACGACCCCTTCCCGCACCGCGCAGCTAACTTAAACACCCACAAACGACTCCTTCCCGCACCGCGCAGCTAACTTAAGCACCCACAAACGACCCCTTCCCGCACCGCGCAGCTAACTTAAACATCCACAAACGACCCGTTCCCGCACCGCGCAGCTAACTTAAGCACCCACAAACGACCCCTTCCCGCACCGCGCAGCTAACTTAAGCACCCACAAACGACCCCTTCCCGCACCGCGCAGCTAACTTAAGCATCCACAAACGACCCGTTCCCGCACCGCGCAGCTAACTTAAGCACCCACAAACGACCCCTTCCCGCACCGCGCAGCTAACTTAAGCACCCACAAACGACCCCTTCCCACACCGCGTAACTAACTTAAGCACCCACAAACAACCCCTTCCCGCACCGCGCAGCTAACTTAAGCACCCACAAACGACCCCTTCCCACACCGCGCAGCTAACTTAAGCACCCACAAACGACCCTTTCCCGCACCGCGCAGCTAACTTAAGCACCCACAAACGACCCCTTCCCGCACCGCGCAGCTAACTTAAGCACCCACAAACGACTCCTTCCCGCACCGCGCAGCTAACTCTTACTCAAGGATCCATCCCGAACCAAGGACGATACTCAGGAACCGCCTCCCTTAGTAAAAAAGAACTTACCTATAAGTACAATTAATGTTTGTTTACTATGCGTATTGTATTTTGATATCTATATTTTCTTAGTATTCATTATAATTATCTCTAGTATATTACTACAATAATGTTAGTGTAATAATTTATTATTGTTGTTCACAAATAGGGAAAGATTTGGTTTTCCTTATTATTCCCGTAATTTTGTTGGCATAATTAGTAATTACATAACAGCCCAATAATCTTTTTTACATCTTTATAATAAGTATGTATACGTATCTACATATACATAAATATACACCAGCTATCTATCTATTTATTTATCTATCTACCTTAAATAGAGTTATTTGACTAGATTTCGTAGACCGACATGAATATTCTAATAGAACTGACCCGCCTTATTGGCTTACCTATTACAATTCCTATTATAATAAGAAAAATGGCATAGGTAATACATAGGTATATTTACCTAATTATATTTACATCCTGTACACAAACATTTAGTTACATCAATTTACACTATGCCACACAATTAATAAGCGCGCACTACGACTTTCTATCGCGCGATAATTCTCTGATGGTAACGCGATTATCGCACGTCAGAAAAGTAACTTACGGCATTAGGTACCTAGAGTTGGCATTGCGAGTTGTATGGACCACACGCACTGCAGGTCAAGCGGTGATTCTAAAATAGTGTCGCAAAAAACATGTAGTGTGCGTTAAGCCTTTAAGACCTATATTCACTATCAGTAAAATTACAGTTCCGGCACAGTATTGCCGTCATGATATTTATTGTTTCATATCGATACCAGAAAGGAGACCATTCAGGCTCCATACATTTTTGGGCCTTTTCTGAAAGTGCCGGCCAACGAAAAAAAATGGTATCAATCGTTAGAATGAATCCTTTGGAGCAATAGTTAATAAGGCACAAAAGTTGTAGGATTGCTCTGAGCCGAGTTATACAGGTTCGATGATTTGTTATTTCCAAGCATTTATTGATTTGTGAAAGTGCTGGAAAACCTCAAATAATGATAGATATTGCTAGAACTAATGATCTCAAGCAATTGTCATTATGGCGCGAAAGCTGTGGGGTCCTTATCTGTCCTGTTATATAAGTTAGAAAATACTTAAATACAAAAATACCGTCATTTTTATACTTAAGTAATGAATGTACTCTGTAATATTGATAGACATTGCTAGAGCTAATAATCTGAAGCAATTGTCATTATGGCTCGAAATCTGTGGGTCATTATCTGTCCTGTTATACAAGTTAGAAAATACTCATACACAAATACAGTCATTTTCATACTTATACAAACAATGAATATACGGTCGGTACGGCGCGGAGGTCGGTTCAATCAGTGAAATACACCTAAGTACATCCAACATATCCAAAACAATCAGAACAGTATGTATTTTTGTATAAGTATTTTCTAACTTGTACAACAGGAAATGAGCCCACAGCTTTCGCGCTATAATGAAAATTGCTTCAGATCACTAGTTCTAGCAATATTATCAATATTACAGAGTACATTCATTACTTAAGTATGAAAATGATGGTATTTTTGTATTTAAGTATTTTCTAACTTGTAAAACAGGACAGTAAATGACTCCACTGCTTTCGAGCCATAGTGACAATTGCTTGAGATCATTAGTTCTAGCAATATCTATCATTATTTGAGGTTTTACAGCACTTTCACAAATCAATAAATGTATGAAAATGACAAATCATCGAACCTGTATAACTCGACTCAGAGCAATCCTACAACTTTTGTGCCATATTAACTATTGCTCCAAAAGATTAGTTCTAACGAATGATATCATTTTTTTTCGTTGGCCGGCACTTTCAAAAAAGGCCCAAAATGAATGATCTCCTTTCAATTGTCGTAAAGGACATGGATAGGACTGTCCTTTACGACAATTGAAATTTCTGGTATCGATATATTCTTTACGAAAGCAATGTGATGTCTAAAGATCGGAATAGGTAGTGCAATTTGGGGTGAACGACCTAGAGCATCATCAATAGTATGGATATGACTGCGTGATTTCTGTCTTGCGTGATTTTGATACCTCATAATATAATGTTTACTGAAAATTGTATGAGGTAATCGCAAGATAGAAGACAGAAATCCCGCAGTCATATCCATACTATTGATAATGTTCCAGGTCGTTCACCCCAAATTCCACTCCTATTCCAATGTTGATGTCACTGAGGCTGAGATCTATAGAGTTGAAACGGGACATAAAATATGACCCTGATGTAAATCTGTCTCATTTTAACTATATCTTGAGACTGAGTAGAGTCTCTACGCTCTACAGATCTTGAAACTGATAGGTAAGTGTGGACACTTAAGTATAGAGACTTCACTGATAATAAATGTGTGAATAGGCCTTCTTCTTAAAGTGCCATCTTCTTTCGAAGGTTGGTGATCATTCGATACCACGGCTCTGAATAATGAACGGGTGCTTTTTCCATACCACTGGCGTAGGTTTTTCAGCCAAGATGTTCTTCTTCTCCCCACACTTCGTCTTCCTTGGATCTTGCCCCTTGAATAAGCTTTGAATAGGCCTTGATAAGTAGTTTAGTTTCTAATTTCCGCCATCCTAATTTTTATACATGTCGGCCAAGACCTTCTCCATGGGCGTCTGTCCGATGGTCTTGGAGAAGAACTCGCGCTCCAGCTGGTGCGGGGCCACGAGCCGCAGCAGCGGCAGCAGCAGCAGCAGGCGGCCGAAGCGCGCGGGCGCCGCGCCGTGCGCGCCGCGCGCGTGCGTCATCAGCATCACCTGCGCCTGGTCCTGCAGGTTCTCTATCTGGAGCGGGTCCTTGAGGCCTCGGGTCTCTGCAACGGGGACATCGAATGACTTTACCTACTTATCTCTAGATCGGTTAGCGCCGCGTCGCCGCCATTTTTGACCCCGCGACGCATTTGCCCCCGTGTGCTTGTGTGTGTGTCTGTCTGTTCCACCGTTGCGCTCGGACGGGTGAACCGATTTAAATGCGTTTTTTTTTATTTAAAAGAATTAGTCGGGAGTGTTCATAGCTATGTTTGATGAAAATCGGTCCAAGATGGCACCCGCCAAACAAAGGCCGAATACATAATATATTTTTTCACAACTCCCTCAATATGGGTATCAAATGAAAGGGCTTCACTACAGTCCATTAAATATAGCTAGATACCTGTGACGTTTGTCATAATGACATTTAATGTATGTAATGACCTAGGAACAAGTATCTATGGAAGCGAAATATTTTAGACGAAATCAAACATCTCTTTGACTTACTCACTCGTACCGATTTTAAGCATAAGAAAGAAAGAGAAGTCTGCTACTATCAGTTGTCCTACTTTAAACAAAAATAACCACTTTTTCCTAGAGTCTGACGTAGTTCAACCGTGGACGTAGTTTAGCAGAAAGGACCCAATCCACAAAATGGTAAAAACGAGTTATACAGGGTATAAGGAGACCGCTTCGGAAAACTTGTCGCTATTATTAGACTACCTAAACACAATCCAGTATAACCGCAATAACCTTATAGCGTAGGTATCACGCGCAACAACGTGACTGCGCGAGGTCAAGGTAACGCAAAGTTCGCTGTCCTCCAGCGTCAGCTGATTTTATTTGGATTACTTTTAACTTTAAAAAAATACAGGCAATATTTTTTTTGTTCCCCAAAAACGGGAATTGCACAAAAAATGCATTTTTGGTAAAAACGACTTTTTTCACATTTTTTTTTATAATATCTTATCAGTAATCTTTGTACACGTCTCCCAACGTGAGAATGACTCCATAGAGCGACTTTTCGTACAGGGCAAAATAGAGGGCACCAGAGGGCGAGGAAGGTCGCCTATGCAATGGACCGACCAAATCAAATCAGCTGTGGGCGGTTCCTTGCACGATTGCACCAGGCTGTCGGCCAGCAGGGAGAAGTGGCGAACACTCGTGTGGCGCATAAATCTGCCCTTAAAGACGTCACTTCTGGATGACCACGACCGCTCTGTTAAGAGTGAAACGAAGAAGAAGATCAGTACTTATCAGTACTATCACCTATCTTCGTTTTCGAGAGCGTTTCGCATACACCTATTCAAAGAGATCCTAAAGGTTGTTTCTTTCACTCAGAAAAAAAGATCCCTGATCCTACAATGTTATCATGGTTTTTAGGGTTCCGTACCCGAAGGGTAAAAAACGGAGCCCTATTAATGTCACTCGGCTGTCTGTCTGTCTGTCTGTCTGTCTGTCTGATATTTCAATACTTTTAAAACGCACATAACTCCGAAAAGTTAGAAGTGCGTGCCCCGGGATCGAACCCACGACCTCCGATTAGAAGTCGGTTGCCCTAACCACTAGGCTATCACAGCTTTTATTTGGAAGACGTGAAAATAGTTATTAATTATAAGTCAAGTGAGTGAATTTAGGACTTTATTTGCATGTGGCTATACTCTGATTTTTAATTCGGTGGAAATCTGACGTTTCGTAATATTACCAGAGATAAAACAATTCTCACAAAACAGATAAAAAAATCAAAACTTATTGTTATAAAAATCAACTGCCTCATGTAGCAAGTGCCAAGCGGGAGCTGATAGACATCTGCCCCCCTAGAGATTTGATAAAATTCATAATTTTATCAAATCTCTAGGGGGGGCAAATGTACCTATCTGCCCTCGCTTGGCAACACCCATGGCCTGGACGGCATCTTATCATCTCCGAGACCACTTGGTGCTTGAGTCCCCCGGCAGTGCTGTTTCCTCTCTTGTATGCGCTATTTACTAGCGACATACATTGCACCCCAGATGTTATGTTAGCCTAGTTTGCGGACGATAAGATGACATATACGATCCATACCCAATTCTCGGTCATTCGATCTCGACTCCAAGTTACGGCTAGTCATCTAGGGTCTAGGCGACTGGTTCCGCCGCTGGAGGATAGAGGTCAACGGTGAAAAAACGGAACTGTGCTTTTTACAGGAAAGCGTTGTAGCAAGTACTTACTCCGGCAAACGTGCCGTGCCGAATAATTTCTATACGGCGTTCTTTTCCCCTGGCAAGACAAAGCCAAATATCTAGGTGTGAACTTAGACGATAAGATGAACTTTGCCGCTCAAAGACGTAAAGCCCCAAAAGGCAGCATTTGTGCTCAAGTTGTGCATTGTGATCGAGCAAAGAACCTGTATTCGCTCAATAATGTCCTGCACATGCATAGTATTTGCACATATCCCTCCCTTCTCGATTAAAGCAGACTAGGTAGTTTTGCAAACACTGCAGAATAAGTTTTTGCACACGGCAATGGGTGCCCCGTGGTTTGTGCGCAATATTGATCTCCAAGATCTCGATATCCCTGTTCTAGCCCAACACTTTAAGCAGTTTTCAAAGAATTACCTTGAGAAAGCTGCCCGCCATACTTTGACGTGAATCCCTTCCTCTGTTACGGGGACGTATGGATTAGTCTATTGCAAAACTAGCATTCCAACGTCACGTAAGCCGAGTTTCGAGACTCACAGGAGACGCCCTTAAGACGATGTTCTCCCCGATTTTTTTCAAGCCCTTGGGCTCTAGCTCCGCTGGCAGAGTTTCTGCGCTCGCTTCCCCCTAAGGGCCTAAACATTCCGAAATAAATCATTTTTATTTAAAAATATCAATTTGTTTAGAAAGTTTTGTTTTTAGTTCCTTTCTGAGCATTAAGAAAAATACCCCGTAGTGTTAAAACCAATTTAGCAGAAACGACTCAAACCCAAATTTTCCCCGATAACCGTAAGATACGTCAGTCTTTGAAGTACAATAAAAATATTAGTATTTTTGCCCATATTTGACAATATTTTCAACTATTCCAAAGACAATATCATTGCAGCAATTACCATCCAAACTTCAAACCTCGATTACTCAGAATAACTTTTTATGGGTTGGGTCATTTCTACTAAGCTACGTCCAGTTGATAGTCAATTTCTCGTAGGGTAAACGACAAGTATTAACGACCCCCTTAAGATAATTTTAAAATCGATATCAATTATTAACAGTAGTATATTACTAAGTAAATTACAAAATAGCACTAGCTTTCACATTTTTATTTGTTGTTTATGTTATTTTATGTTACTTACATATTCTATAGTTTATTTGCACTACCTTAAATGCTTTTAAATATAAGATTACCGTATAATAAATATCCATATGCCTATTTGTAGGTACTAACTATAACATGTACTAATTAAAAAGCGGTGATAGCCATCATTTGCTGTAACAGTGAAGAAAAACCTGCATGCCTGAGACTCTGCATAATGTTCTCAAAGGCTACCAATCCACACTTGGTCAGCATGGTGTACTTCGGCATAAACCTTTCTCATTCTGAGACGAGACTCGTGCCCTGTAGTGGGCCGTTAAGGCGTTGATAATGATGATGATGAATTATAACGTGTCTGAGAAGTAGTCTTTAATAGAATCATATCGCGTTTGAGCATTAGTGAAACTTAACCGCGTGTTATTCTCTCATAATACACCTATTCGACTTTTACAGCGAAGCTGCATAAACCGTGACTAATTAATAAAGGGATTGTCAGATAAAAAAATTCGCACAACAAAGCACTTAGAACTTAAAAAATTACAAAATAACGTAATTTGACTTAGTTATGTGGATGCTCTATAAGTCGGCAGTTTAACGTCTGTGTCACGTTTAACAGTAGACATGTCAAACGAAGTAATTTCAGTACAATATTTTTTCTTCTAATACTTGATTCTTTTGACTTTTTGAGTCAACTTACAACTTACTACTTTTTTTTGAGACAATTTACTTTTTGTATAAAGAAGTAATTTTCAATTTATTTAAAAAATAAGTACTAATTTGCCTAAGCTCGGCACCTTTGTGCCTTTTTCCAGCATTTGTGTCCTCAAAGTCGGCCCTCACGTGTCTGAAAGAAAATCATATTTTACCCGCGACTTCGTCCGCGTAAATTAATGTTTTTCTTAATATTTATAGGAACTCTTTTCTCCTTTTCATTTTATTTTATTTCCCACCAAATAAATACCCTTCTCCAAAATTTATAGAACTTTTGAAGAAATGGATAGAATTTTTTTCAACAATCAGACAATTTTTTTGTATAGACAACATCAAGTTTATCCAATAGGATAAACAGGATACCTCACAATAGGATACCTTAGAAATAACCCAAATTCTAAAAGGTGGCACCCCCTGCCGACCCCAGGTACCTCATATTACTGGTTTTCCTTAGTCCACCACCCTTGTTTTTTCTTTAAATACGTAAAATAATCGTGTTATACTACTATTATAAGACATCAAATATTATAACAAATTAAATTGCAACAACAAGTCTTAAATATTATTCATACATAATTTATATCTTGTCAAACGACGCTCGGAAAGCAGAAATTTTATAAGAAATTAAGCTATTTACGCACTTGCACTCGTTCTAAGCGATAATTGAGGGATAGGGATGCAAAAAAATGCTGTCTTATTCTAAAACTATTTTCCCATTAAAGCAAGCTATATGTACACATAAAATACTCAGTGTGCCTAAGCGGCACCCAAAATGTTAATATTTACAAACATAGAACTGAGTGCCGACTTTTGCTGGGCGGCTTTAGGAGCATCCACCCTATCACCGGACGGTTAGCAAAAAACAAATTTCTTGTTAATCTGTCTTTCAAGATGACACTGAAATTATATTGCGATCTTTTTTTTGACAGTGCATATTGACATAAGCAAAAACGAAAGATATAATAAGTATTTATTCATTTTAAATAAGTTCTCTCTAGGAAGAAGAGGGGGTGGGGTATAATTTCTCTTAGGTAATGACAGCTACAATAACTGTCATTACATACATTAAATGTCATTATGACAAACGTCACAGGTATCAAGCTATACTTATTTAATGGACTATAGACGAATAGTAAATCCAAGATGGCCGCCACCATAAATGGCAAATGTCGGAGGTTTTTTTAATTTTTAATTTAAACTTGTTTTGAGAATTTAATTTAATCCGAGATAAGTATATAAAAGAGTTATTCACATCACAATTATTATGAAAATCTTCGATACTCAGATGTCAGAAACTTTATCGTGTTTCAAGCGGTCAGGTCGAGAGGTCAATGATTATAGTTTATTGCTTGCAAAATGTATTTTTAAAGTCATTATCACTATCACGTGAAAATAATTGCGCTGTGGTCTTATAAGTGGGAGGTCCCGAGTTCGATTCCCAACAAGGGCAATTTCGGAAAATTACAATTTCCAAATTGTCTATGGCCTGGTCAGTGGTCCGGTTTGGTCATACCGCCAAGCGATTTAGCGTTCCGGTACGATGCCATTTAGATACCGACCAGGGGGGTTATTCTGTAACTTAGTTAGCAACTGAAAATAGTTGCCAACGAATTAGTTCGATATACATTGCTGCTTTACTGTGTAAAATTATGAAAACACTTTATATTTCCCACAGTAAAGCAGCAATGTATATCAAACTAATTCGTTGGCAATTATTTTCAGTTGCTAACTAAGTTACAGAATAACCCAGCAGGGGTGTGGCTTCTTCATATTATCAAGATTTTAGAATTAAGTAGGTATTGGGAATTAGGAATCCAGTGGACTTTCCCTGATAAATGACTAACACAGGACAAATATAAAGTACCTACAGTAGAAGGGTATTTTTAAACTGATTAGTCCAGGATTCGGGGCATTCCGGGGATGTACCTACAAATGAATGTGCGTTTTTAATCCCCGATGCAAAAACGACGGGGTGTTATAAGTTTGACGTGTGTGTGTGTGTGTGTGTGTGTGTATGTGTGTGTGTCTGTGTGTGTGTCTGTCTGTCTGTTCCCCTGTAGCGCTCAAACGGGTGGACCGATTTAAATGCGGTTTTTTTATTTGAAAGGTGAATTAGTCGAGAGTGTTGTTAGCTATGTTTGATGAAAATCGATCCAAGATGGCCTCCGCTACAAAATGGCGGATTACATATTTTACCACAACGCCCTCAATATGGGTATCAAATGAAAGGGCTTGACTAGTAGAATAGCACTATGCAAATTCAAGATGGCTGCCACCACAAAATGGCGAATGTCGGGGGTTTTTTAAATTTTTAATTTTTACTTGTAGCTTTGTTTATTCCACGAACGTTAGTAACAAAATGACAGAAATGCCCCGATAGATGAGATTAGCTCACCAGTCACCTGACCTTATTTTTACCCGACTACGGCAAAGTAAAAAGGAAGAAAAGGAAGGGTTATGATTTTAGCAGTTTGTTGTATAGATTTTAGCAGGTGCCAATTGATTCGTTGTTGTGGTACGGGTGACATAGGCTACATCGAAAAAAATCGAGCAGTGACCTTCGCGCGGCTAAACTATAATATTAAGTTAGATTTGGATAGACATAATAGATGGCGCCACTAGCTACTTGTCCCGCGCTTGCTTTCGTTCGAATTCTCATTAGTAGGTACGCAGTTGAATACACATTTTTCTATACACTAATTATAATAGTAGTCGGGTTTTAGTTTACGAACTTTATCTTTTGTTATTTATATGTTACTAGCGGTCCGCCCCGGCTTCGCCCGTGGTACATATACCTAATATAGCCTATAGCACTCAAGGATCACTTACATATCCAACGGTGAAAGAATTTTTGAAATCGGTCCAGTAGTTCCTGAGATTAGCGCGTTCAAACAAACAAACTCTTCCGCTTTTAGTATCTATAGATTGTTGTTTATTCAACCTTAATCACTGATTTCTATGAAAGAGGAGGCCTGTGTCCCAGCTGTGGGACGTCAAGGGGTAGAGGTGGTGGTGGTGGTAACTGGTGGTGGTAGTTACCGCACTTGAAGAGCGCGATGGCCTTCATGCAGGCGAACTCCGCGGGGTCGACCAGCACGCTGCGGTAGCGCGCCACCACCGAGCGCAGCCTGCGCAGCACCACAGACCCGCCGTTCTCTGCAATATTGAAGCAACTATTTTGAAGATATACGCTCTGGTTACGCTCGGAGCAAGGGCGTAAGTGGTAACGTAACCAAGACATGAATGAGGGGGAGGCGCAGCCGGGGAAGTGAAATGTAAATAAAGAAAACCAGCCAAGTGAGAGTCAACAGCCAAGGGGAGGGGGGGGGGGGGGAATATATTTAGAAGTGTGTGAGGGAAAGGGCCGCATGGAGCATAGGATTGAACGAACTTATTTTGAATTACGCGCGGTAAGTTTAAAAGTATTCGGTTACAACGGTTATTACGGGGCCGTAATAGGTAACTGACTGTTGTTTTTGTTGCACTGTATGTAACTTAATTCTTATATGTGTATTATGTAAGTATAAATAAATAAATAAATAAATAATAAATAAAAACAAGGGCGGCTGTTACCACACCTGCTCCACTGTCACTACACCCTTGACTTGGAGTCTATCAATCGGTAATTAGGATCCGTAGAAAAACGGACATTGCTCAACGATTCCCGAAGTTGAAGTGGCAATGGCGGGATAACGTCTATCAGATCGAAAAATGGAGAGAAATAGCCTCGGAGTTTCTCTACGTGATCAAATCAAAAATAAGGAGATTGGTAAAAGAACCGAATCCCCGACAAAGTGCCTCAAAATCGTTGTCCGTAACAATAGGAGACCTATGGCCAGCAATGGACGTCTATCGCTTTATGATGACCAACTCTGGGTCTTATTTTGGTGAAACAAAACATGCCACAGAAGGAATAACAAGAATCGTGCGCGACTCTAAGTTCGTCCCCGTACCAGCTCGGTTGTTTCAAACCGTTTGTAGAAACAACCGAGTTCTTTGACATTTTGTTCTGTAGCGCCATATTTAACGGTTATTTGCTGAAGCAACCGTGCCGAGTCTGGTCAAAACCCTGGCAGTCGGTATCTACCTTGGTCAGTCTGCTCGGTGCCGAAGAGCGCGGCGCAGGCGGCGTCCAGCGGCGCGCACCACTGTATCGCGTTCAGCAGGAACAGCTCCGAACTCACCTTGGTCAGTCTGCTCGGTGCCGAAGAGCGCGGCGCAGGCGGCGTCCAGCGGCGCGCACCACTGTATCGCGTTCAGCAGGAACAGCTCCGAACTCACCTTGGTCAGTCTGCTCGGTGCCGAAGAGCGCGGCGCCGGCGGCGTCCGGCGGCGCGCACCACTGTATCGCGTTCAGCAGGAACAGCTCCGAACTCACCTTGGTCAGTCTGCTCGGTGCCGAAGAGCGCGGCGCAGGCGGCGTCCAGCGGCGCGCACCACTGTATCGCGTTCAGCAGGAACAGCTCCGAACTCACCTTGGTCAGTCTGCTCGGTGCCGAAGAGCGCGGCGCAGGCGGCGTCCAGCGGCGCGCACCACTGTATCGCGTTCAGCAGGAACAGCTCCGAACTCACCTTGGTCAGTCTGCTCGGTGCCGAAGAGCGCGGCGCAGGCGGCGTCCAGCGGCGCGCACCACTGTATCGCGTTCAGCAGGAACAGCTCCGAACTCACCTTGGTCAGTCTGCTCGGTGCCGAAGAGCGCGGCGCAGGCGGCGTCCAGCGGCGCGCACCACTGTATCGCGTTCAGCAGGAACAGCTCCGAACTCACCTTGGTCAGTCTGCTCGGTGCCGAAGAGCGCGGCGCAGGCGGCGTCCAGCGGCGCGCACCACTGTATCGCGTTCAGCAGGAACAGCTCCGAACTCACCTTGGTCAGTCTGCTCGGTGCCGAAGAGCGCGGCGCAGGCGGCGTCCAGCGGCGCGCACCACTGTATCGCGTTCAGCAGGAACAGCTCCGAACTCACCTTGGTCAGTCTGCTCGGTGCCGAAGAGCGCGGCGCAGGCGGCGTCCGGCGGCGCGCACCACTGTATCGCGTTCAGCAGGAACAGCTCCGAACTCACCTTGGTCAGTCTGCTCGGTGCCGAAGAGCGCGGCGCAGGCGGCGTCCAGCGGCGCGCACCACTGTATCGCGTTCAGCAGGAACAGCTCCGAACTCACCTTGGTCAGTCTGCTCGGTGCCGAAGAGCGCGGCGCAGGCGGCGTCCAGCGGCGCGCACCACTGTATCGCGTTCAGCAGGAACAGCTCCGAACTCACCTTGGTCAGTCTGCTCGGTGCCGAAGAGCGCGGCACAGGCGGCGTCCAGCGGCGCGCACCACTGTATCGCGTTCAGCAGGAACAGCTCCGAACTCACCTTGGTCAGTCTGCTCGGTGCCGAAGAGCGCGGCGCAGGCGGCGTCCAGCGGCGCGCACCACTGTATCGCGTTCAGCAGGAACAGCTCCGAACTCACCTTGGTCAGTCTGCTCGGTGCCGAAGAGCGCGGCGCAGGCGGCGTCCAGCGGCGCGCACCACTGTATCGCGTTCAGCAGGAACAGCTCCGAACTCACCTTGGTCAGTCTGCTCGGTGCCGAAGAGCGCGGCGCAGGCGGCGTCCAGCGGCGCGCACCACTGTATCGCGTTCAGCAGGAACAGCTCCGAACTCACCTTGGTCAGTCTGCTCGGTGCCGAAGAGCGCGGCGCAGGCGGCGTCCAGCGGCGCGCACCACTGTATCGCGTTCAGCAGGAACAGCTCCGAACTCACCTTGGTCAGTCTGCTCGGTGCCGAAGAGCGCGGCGCAGGCGGCGTCCGGCGGCGCGCACCACTGTATCGCGTTCAGCAGGAACAGCTCCGAACTCACCTTGGTCAGTCTGCTCGGTGCCGAAGAGCGCGGCGCAGGCGGCGTCCAGCGGCGCGCACCACTGTATCGCGTTCAGCAGGAACAGCTCCGAACTCACCTTGGTCAGTCTGCTCGGTGCCGAAGAGCGCGGCGCAGGCGGCGTCCAGCGGCGCGCACCACTGTATCGCGTTCAGCAGGAACAGCTCCGAACTCACCTTGGTCAGTCTGCTCGGTGCCGAAGAGCGCGGCGCAGGCGGCGTCCAGCGGCGCGCACCACTGTATCGCGTTCAGCAGGAACAGCTCCGAACTCACCTTGGTCAGTCTGCTCGGTGCCGAAGAGCGCGGCGCAGGCGGCGTCCAGCGGCGCGCACCACTGTATCGCGTTCAGCAGGAACAGCTCCGAACTCACCTTGGTCAGTCTGCTCGGTGCCGAAGAGCGCGGCGCAGGCGGCGTCCAGCGGCGCGCACCACTGTATCGCGTTCAGCAGGAACAGCTCCGAACTCACCTTGGTCAGTCTGCTCGGTGCCGAAGAGCGCGGCGCAGGCGGCGTCCAGCGGCGCGCACCACTGTATCGCGTTCAGCAGGAACAGCTCCGAACTCACCTTGGTCAGTCTGCTCGGTGCCGAAGAGCGCGGCGCAGGCGGCGTCCAGCGGCGCGCACCACTGTATCGCGTTCAGCAGGAACAGCTCCGAACTCACCTTGGTCAGTCTGCTCGGTGCCGAAGAGCGCGGCGCAGGCGGCGTCCAGCGGCGCGCACCACTGTATCGCGTTCAGCAGGAACAGCTCCGAACTCACCTTGGTCAGTCTGCTCGGTGCCGAAGAGCGCGGCGCAGGCGGCGTCCAGCGGCGCGCACCACTGTATCGCGTTCAGCAGGAACAGCTCCGAACTCACCTTGGTCAGTCTGCTCGGTGCCGAAGAGCGCGGCGCAGGCGGCGTCCAGCGGCGCGCACCACTGTATCGCGTTCAGCAGGAACAGCTCCGAACTCACCTTGGTCAGTCTGCTCGGTGCCGAAGAGCGCGGCGCAGGCGGCGTCCAGCGGCGCGCACCACTGTATCGCGTTCAGCAGGAACAGCTCCGAACTCACCTTGGTCAGTCTGCTCGGTGCCGAAGAGCGCGGCGCAGGCGGCGTCCAGCGGCGCGCACCACTGTATCGCGTTCAGCAGGAACAGCTCCGAACTCACCTTGGTCAGTCTGCTCGGTGCCGAAGAGCGCGGCGCAGGCGGCGTCCAGCGGCGCGCACCACTGTATCGCGTTCAGCAGGAACAGCTCCGAACTCACCTTGGTCAGTCTGCTCGGTGCCGAAGAGCGCGGCGCAGGCGGCGTCCAGCGGCGCGCACCACTGTATCGCGTTCAGCAGGAACAGCTCCGAACTCACCTTGGTCAGTCTGCTCGGTGCCGAAGAGCGCGGCGCAGGCGGCGTCCAGCGGCGCGCACCACTGTATCGCGTTCAGCAGGAACAGCTCCGAACTCACCTTGGTCAGTCTGCTCGGTGCCGAAGAGCGCGGCGCAGGCGGCGTCCAGCGGCGCGCACCACTGTATCGCGTTCAGCAGGAACAGCTCCGAACTCACCTTGGTCAGTCTGCTCGGTGCCGAAGAGCGCGGCGCAGGCGGCGTCCAGCGGCGCGCACCACTGTATCGCGTTCAGCAGGAACAGCTCCGAACTCACCTTGGTCAGTCTGCTCGGTGCCGAAGAGCGCGGCGCAGGCGGCGTCCAGCGGCGCGCACCACTGTATCGCGTTCAGCAGGAACAGCTCCGAACTCACCTTGGTCAGTCTGCTCGGTGCCGAAGAGCGCGGCGCAGGCGGCGTCCAGCGGCGCGCACCACTGTATCGCGTTCAGCAGGAACAGCTCCGAACTCACCTTGGTCAGTCTGCTCGGTGCCGAAGAGCGCGGCGCAGGCGGCGTCCAGCGGCGCGCACCACTGTATCGCGTTCAGCAGGAACAGCTCCGAACTCACCTTGGTCAGTCTGCTCGGTGCCGAAGAGCGCGGCGCAGGCGGCGTCCAGCGGCGCGCACCACTGTATCGCGTTCAGCAGGAACAGCTCCGAACTCACCTTGGTCAGTCTGCTCGGTGCCGAAGAGCGCGGCGCAGGCGGCGTCCAGCGGCGCGCACCACTGTATCGCGTTCAGCAGGAACAGCTCCGAACTCACCTTGGTCAGTCTGCTCGGTGCCGAAGAGCGCGGCGCAGGCGGCGTCCAGCGGCGCGCACCACTGTATCGCGTTCAGCAGGAACAGCTCCGAACTCACCTTGGTCAGTCTGCTCGGTGCCGAAGAGCGCGGCGCAGGCGGCGTCCAGCGGCGCGCACCACTGTATCGCGTTCAGCAGGAACAGCTCCGAACTCACCTTGGTCAGTCTGCTCGGTGCCGAAGAGCGCGGCGCAGGCGGCGTCCAGCGGCGCGCACCACTGTATCGCGTTCAGCAGGAACAGCTCCGAACTCACCTTGGTCAGTCTGCTCGGTGCCGAAGAGCGCGGCGCAGGCGGCGTCCAGCGGCGCGCACCACTGTATCGCGTTCAGCAGGAACAGCTCCGAACTCACCTTGGTCAGTCTGCTCGGTGCCGAAGAGCGCGGCGCAGGCGGCGTCCAGCGGCGCGCACCTCTGTATCGCGTTCAGCAGGAACAGCTCCGAACTCACCTTGGTCAGTCTGCTCGGTGCCGAAGAGCGCGGCGCAGGCGGCGTCCAGCGGCGCGCACCACTGTATCGCGTTCAGCAGGAACAGCTCCGAACTCACCTTGGTCAGTCTGCTCGGTGCCGAAGAGCGCGGCGCAGGCGGCGTCCAGCGGCGCGCACCACTGTATCGCGTTCAGCAGGAACAGCTCCGAACTCACCTTGGTCAGTCTGCTCGGTGCCGAAGAGCGCGGCGCAGGCGGCGTCCAGCGGCGCGCACCACTGTATCGCGTTCAGCAGGAACAGCTCCGAACTCACCTTGGTCAGTCTGCTCGGTGCCGAAGAGCGCGGCGCAGGCGGCGTCCAGCGGCGCGCACCACTGTATCGCGTTCAGCAGGAACAGCTCCGAACTCACCTTGGTCAGTCTGCTCGGTGCCGAAGAGCGCGGCGCAGGCGGCGTCCAGCGGCACGCACCACTGTATCGCGTTCAGCAGGAACAGCTCCGAACTCACCTTGGTCAGTCTGCTCGGTGCCGAAGAGCGCGGCGCAGGCGGCGTCCAGCGGCGCGCACCACTGTATCGCGTTCAGCAGGAACAGCTCCGAACTCACCTTGGTCAGTCTGCTCGGTGCCGAAGAGCGCGGCGCAGGCGGCGTCCAGCGGCGCGCACCACTGTATCGCGTTCAGCAGGAACAGCTCCGAACTCACCTTGGTCAGTCTGCTCGGTGCCGAAGAGCGCGGCGCAGGCGGCGTCCAGCGGCGCGCACCACTGTATCGCGTTCAGCAGGAACAGCTCCGAACTCACCTTGGTCAGTCTGCTCGGTGCCGAAGAGCGCGGCGCAGGCGGCGTCCAGCGGCGCGCACCACTGTATCGCGTTCAGCAGGAACAGCTCCGACCACGCCTCTTCCAGGAGAATTACCTGAAATACGCGATAGATGTTTACAGCCCCCGCACACTGGGCCACTAGTGGCGACGACTAGTGGCCTCCACAAGCCGTGAAAGAGATTTTTCATACATTTTATATGGTATAATATTTTTTATTTTTTTAACCCCCGACGCAAAAACGACGGGGTGTTATAAGTTTGACGTGTCTGTGTGTGTGTGTGTGTGTGTGTGTGTGTCTGTCTGTCTGTTCCCCTGTGGCGCTCAAACGCGTGGACCGATTTGAATGCGGTTTTTTTTGTTTGAAAGGTGAATTAGTCGAGAGTGTTGTTAGCTATGTTTGATGAAAATCGATCCAAGATGGCCGCCGCTACAAAATGGCGGATTACAAATTTTTTCACAACTCCCTTAATATGGGTATCAAATGAAAGGGCTTGACTAGTAGAATAGCACTATACAAATCCAAGATGGCCGCCGCCACAAAATGGCGAATGTCGGGGTTTTTAAATTTTTAATTTATACTTGTAATATTATTATTTAATATATATTTTTTTATTTTTTTTTTATATATTTTTTAATTTTTTAATATTTTATACTTAAACTAGCGGATCCGGCAGACGTCGTCCTGCCCGCTATTAGCGCCACCTACCGGGTCCAATTTTTCTACTTATAAACCTACCTCTTGAATCACTCTATCTATTAAAAAAAACCACATCAAAATCCGTTGCGTAGTTTTAAAGATTTAAGCATACATAGGGACATAGGGATATAGGGACAGAAAAAGCGACTTTGTTTTATACTATGTAGTGATAAACACGTTTTTAAAAATTTTACGCGTCTGTCTGACAGTCCTCTCGTACCTATATCTGTTTGTCTGGGCTTCTCTTCGAACCTGATGGATTGATTATAAGCCTTACCTTACCTTACCTAACGGGATTTTCACAGTCACAGGTTAAGAAGGCAAGGAATTATCTAGGCTTATTTACTTTTTACCCTGAAAACCAAACTATAGTTGGTCTGGTTTAAGATTGCATCAGAAGAGTAGCAGGAAAACACTGGATACATGCGTCGCAAGACTCCGCCACGTGGAAACCTATTCCCAATAGTGAACGTTGATTAGCGACACGCATGTCGCAGTTGAAAAGTTAGAAGTAGAAGATAATTGGATAAAAGAAGTAGGTAAGTACCTGATCACGAAAGGCGAGGCTGGCGAAAGAAGGTAAGTTTTTGGCCCATTTCACCGCCATGAAGAGCAGGCGAGCTGCAGTTTCCGCTGCACTTTCTATACCGAGTGGGCTGAAAAATGAAAACAAAAAAGTTCTTATTTGCTTACCTCTACTTATCTACCTACCTAGTTGGATTTATTTCATCTATAGCATCGGAGAGATAAAAGTTACAAAACAAGTTTTGAAGTAAAACTTGTTTATCGGGTTTGAATTGTCTCAAAATAAACACATAAGTATAATAGGTACATACATACGTCTATTAATACAAGGACGCTGGACGGGCTATAGATTTATCATTTTAGTATCCCCATTTTGGTGCTGATTGCTAAGAATCACAAAACTTTGCAGGAAGTAGGGTAGGAACACCGGTTTCCGGACACGCACCTGTTATCGTCCACCGAGCGGATCACTCTTAAGAAACGCTTAAAAATAGAAACATTATAAGACTTACATAAAAATAATGCATCTCTATGCCAACTTGAATGTCTTATCAAGACACAGAGAAAGAAAAAAGTCTATTTCACTTAAGTTTCTTTGAAAACAAAGCGATCGAATTTTGAGTATGCAATTAAGGAATGAAAATGAGCCGTGTGGAGCAAAAAAATTAGTGGCATGCTTCAACTATCACGGGAAGTTATTAATCATTTTACTATAAGATTTAGTTTGATTCTTCTTTGTAGCACTTACTTATGTTTCATAAAATACTGTGAACGTGTTTTTTTACTTTTGATTACATTAGAATACAAATAAAAGGGGTGGACGACAACTAGTTCACTATTTTCTTAAGAAAACCTGTTATCGTCCGGGCGGTCAAACACAGGTTTAGCGTCTTAATTTTAGGTAGTCTTGCTATCAATCGAGGTGTGCACAAAATTGGAATTAAGTTTATTAATTCGAATCCTATACACATACACTAGTTAGTGACTAGTCTTCGTCCACTTTTTTCTCATTATATATAAAACTATGGGTCTTCAAAATCACGCGTGGACGATATCTAAATTTGCACTGAATAAATATTCTAAGTTTCGGCCACCAAGCTATTATTTGAAAATAAATAGATTTAGTAAAAATATAAATAATTAAACTTGTTTGACAAAAAAATTATCTTATATTTTATGTGTTTCTCCTTGGAACTTTGATATATTTATAAGTTAAGATAGTATTGTCGATCATTATAATTTGTGGACGAAATTTAAAATAGAGAATCTGAAGTGCACCGGTTATCCGTCCACCTATATTTTAAACTGTATGAATAACACATATTTTTAATATTATGTTATTAATTAGGCGAATTTTGATTATTACTCATATCTATAATTTATTTTTTATTCATCTACAAGTTAGTCCTTGACTGCGATCTCATCTGATGTTAAGTGACGATGCAGTCTAAAATGGATGCGGGATAACCTGAAAGAGGTACAGCAAAATCCGTACCCTTAAACGCTAAATGATTTGGAAGTAAGGCATACTAGACTAGAGACAATTTTGAAATTATTAAATTGAATTTACCAAATTGGTCTGCCAAGAATCAAGTAGAGGACCTTCCACTAATAAGACTTACCCCTGCGCCATGCCAGGGAGGCTGCCAAATTATATGTACCTACTTTTATATAATGTAAGTGCGATGTGGTAAAAGACGATGCAAGATAGATAGGCGCAAAGTTGGTAAAGATATTATGTCATATTGTAGACTCTATAAACCGCGTTAACAAGGCAATAGTTTTTTATCTGTTTTATTTTAAAACAAGCAGTTGACCGCTATTGCGTATGCGTAGAAAGACCACATCACTTTGTATAAAGTTCTTTATCACCCTGTGAAAGTTCTGTCAAAATAGGTTCAGCCGTTTTGAAAAGTAAGTACATATTACGAATAGACGAAAAACAGAAAACAAATTTTTTATAAACGGTTATGTGGCTTTTTAATAATGTATAAGTAAACATAAGTTCACTAATAAAAACCCATATATTTCGTAAAGACGGACAGGAAGTTAATTTTAATTGGTATAGATATTAAATACATATTAAAGTGGTGTTAATATTACATATTCAATTACTTACTCATTGCATGCATACATTTTCATAGTAAATTTCTCATAGAAATCAGTGGACGGATAACAGGTACAAGGGTGGACGATAACTAGATTTAGTGGACGATAACCGGTGAAATCGGCATTTTGAGCTTTTTATTAGGATTAAAAAAAAACTAGTTATCTGACTAAAAAAATACTAACATGCAATGAAAATAGACTATACTAGAAGTATATTTTAACAAGTTTTTGCTTAATTTTTTTTATAGAACATATATTTTCACCCTCTCAAACTCAGTAACTCCACTAAATGGACGATAACCGGTAAGAAAACCCTATTTCTGGCGCATAACTTGGCGGGCATAAAAAGAAACGACAAAATCGACGCGCGGCGATAGCCCAATATCAACATACCTACGTGTACAATTAAAAATTATTTTTATACTCTATATACTGGCGGTCAGAGATTTTTGAAACGATTTTTTATTTTAAACCAGTTTTTAACCCCCGACGCAAAAACGACGGGGTGTTATAAGTTTGACGTGTCTGTGTGTGTGTGTGTGTGTGTGTGTGTGTGTGTGTGTGTGTGTGTGTGTGTGTGTGTGTGTGTGTGTGTCTGTCTGTTCCCCTGTGGCGCTCAAACGGGTGGACCGATTTGAATGCGGTTTTTTTTGTTTGGAAGGTGATTTAGTCGAGAGTGTTGTTAGCTATGTTTGATGAAAATCGGTCCAATATGGCCGCCGCTACAAAATGGCGGATTACATATTTTTTCACAACTCCCTTAATATGGGTATCAAATGAAAGGGCTTGACTAGTAGAACAGCACTATTGCAAATTCAAGATGGCCGCCGCCACAAAATGGCCAATGTCGGGGGTTTTTTAAATTTTCAATTTACACTTGTTTATTATGTTCTTGGCCATATTCCACCGATATGGCCGAAATCAACCTCACCTACGCGTGGTGCACCCTGCCAATGCAAACGAGGCCCTGACGCTCTCAGTCCCCTCATGGGTCATTGTGCCTGATACCACACAACTTAATCTGGTATCACCGCTTTGTGGTAGGATTCTACCCCGAATCCACCTGGCTAGCGACCACATTTCAGCCGTAATCTGCCGCAAAGCATCCGATGCGTTCCAGCAGCGAGCTGAATAGCCAGTCCCCTTCCTCAAAAGCCGGCAACACATTAGTGGTTCCTCAGGTGCTGCTAATGTTCATGGGCGGCGGTAATCATTTAACGTTGACCCGCTTGCTCGTTTGCCCGCTATTATATTATTAAAAAAATGTTCATCTTAAGTACATACCCATATGGTATACAACTTTGAGAATAGCTGGAGACGGCTGGAGGGGAATATGACGTTGAGTCCTCTTCGTTTGTGACGTCAATGCTATCGTCTGGAACAGGTATTAGAAAAAGTGGTAAGTATTAAAACAGCCAGTTTTGTAAAGCTACGAACGATCATGAATAATGGTTAAACATAACTTTTTAAGTAACATAACTTGGGCTTGTCTACGATCAAAATATTGTCCTGGAAAAAGTACTTAATGATGATTGAGATGAGAGTAAACTGCTCTGTAGTAAACTGCTAAATAGCTCTACTTGTCGTTTATATTATACTTAAGTATATTAATGTTAGAGATTCACCTTTTTCTCAATATCTGCACATCAAGTTCTGCACTTGACTGCAATTATATCGCACTGCGTTGCATTGTTGAGCGGTCCTATATATTCCTGTACTTTTATGAAATAAAAATTATAAATCACAAAAGCACCACCGTTCACACAGTAGTCAGTATACACCGAGGATTAACCAATAGGTAGTCTCTGCCAGTATATTATATTCATTATTCTTTGCCAAAGCATGGCACGCGCGGCAAATGCATCATGGTCCGTGATGTGCCCTGGCCTTAACGTGGAGATAGAATCATTTCAACTCGCAATTTATGTTGAGAACTTCGAATTTTCGAACATTGAATTCGAATATTATGGGGTGTAAGTGGCCCAAATTCCACCTATGTGGCCAAAGTCAACCTCACCTGCGCGCGGTGCACCCTGCCAATTTGCTAACGAGGCTTAGACGCTCTCAGTCCCTTTTACGGGTCGTTGTGCCTGATACCACACAACGTAATCTGGATGGTATTACCGCTTTGTGGTAGGATCCTACCCCGAATCCGCCTGGCTAGCGACCACACTTCAGCCGTAATCTGCCGCAAAGCATCCGTGTGTTCCGGCAGCGAGCTGAAGAACCAGTCCCTTCCTCAAAAGCCGGCAACGCATTAGTGGTTCCTCAGGTGCTGCTAATGTTCATGGGCGGCGGGAATCACTTAACATCAGGTGACCCGCTTGCTCAGTTGCACGCTATTCCTATAAAAAAAAAAAATTCGAACTTCAATGTTTCACATAGAAGTTCGAATATGGGTTCGAAATTCGAATACACTGTTCGAATATATGAGATCGTCAAAAAGTAAGATAATAATAACTTACCGTCGCTATCAGAATGCGCGTGGCTCCCGTCGCGGTGGTCGTGAGAGGAATCCGGCTGCGGCGGCTGCGCCGGCGGCGGCGGCAGCGGCGCGTAGTGCGGCGACAGCAGCGGGTACCGCGCCGGCGACAGCGCCATTGCCAGCGACACCGGGGGACTGGGAACAATCAATACTTGATTGCTATACAAGCTAAACCTGGGGGGCTATTCTCTAACTTAGATAACAACAGTAAATGATAGCCACCGAATAAGTTCGATATACATTGCTGCTTTACTGTATGAAAATTTAAACAGTGATTTCATTTCACACATTAAAACAGTAATGTATATCGAACTGTGGCTTTCCTTTACTGTTGGTAACTAAGAGATAGAGCCCAACAGTTGACACCCATGATTGGTTGCTATCGCCCGATCAATCGCATTTTGTTACTAGCTGAGCGGTGGCTGAGCGTCTGAATTTTAGCACCTAGGCTTCCCATCCAGATTCCAGACGCGGTGTTTAAACGGAAGCATTTTGAGCTTACGTAAGGAATCGAATTTTGCTCAAATTTGAATCCTGTGATCAAATAAGAGCAGATAAGTAGTTCTTATACGAAGAATTAGCAATTTATTTATTTACTTTATGAGAAACTAGGCCTTAGTGCTTAGGTAAATCCCAACGACCACTGTGGTCGTTGGTAAATCCTAATCCTCGTGAGAATAGTTAAAGGTTAAAGGTACAATATTGATCGTATTTTATCAAAACTTAATATAAAAAATAAGATAAAAGGAACCTACGTCAAAAGGAATCCCCTGATAAGTAGTACTTAGTAGTACCTATTGCACTTTAATGACTGTTTTCCCCACATGTTCATGATTCGTTTTCCTCAACGTTTCATAAGAAACCGAAGCATACAAGTATGCATTTTATGAAAAGAAGATACCGTGTACTTAGTAAGTAGGTACGTAGAGACAAAAGTACCAATTTTTTTTTTTCAAGTATGTATTAGAGAGCAACAGACTCGTATTTCAAGCAAATAAAAAGTATTTTTACATCAAATCACAATCCATAAAAGGTTTTTGTTGTTTACTTAACCGCACCTTCAGCTTCCCATCCCGGACCCCATAAAAGTCCCGTAGCCGGCAAAGCTCTACAAATATTACATTAGCATAACGAATTCTCATACAAATGATTTAGTACTATGGTGTGCACTCCCCTCAATTGGCAAGATTTGACTGCCAAATGCTTATGATAGCCTAGTACATTATCTTAAATTGAATATAAAAAAGGCACGCACTTTTTTTTATTATAGAAATATTTTTTTACGACTTTTTTGTCTTGGTTTTTTATTGTCCGCAATTTTTACTAGGATTTTTTTTTGTAACGCAGGACAATACGAAAATTGTAAGTAAATTTAATATGTAACGATAGGACGAGATAGGATACCCGATGCACATTAAATATCTATTCGAAAAAAATCATATTCTTAGACGATGATACAAAGACTTAATCTATATCTATACAAATACATCTATCTATCTATCTATCTATCTATAATAATATAAAGTAGCTTGTCCTGACTGACAATCAACGCACAGCCAAAACCACTGAAGCTAGAAACTTGAAATTTTCACAGTAGCTTCCTTTTGTGACGTAGGCGCACACTAAGAAAGGATTATTGGAAATTCCACCGTTAAGGGGGTTAAATAGGGGATTTAAGTTTGTATGAAAGTCTGTCATTTTTCAAATTATATCCAAGAAAATTGGTATTTAGGTTTTCGGTTAAAAATAAAGAGTTACGCGTTTAAGAAATTTTGGAAAAAATACCCCCAAGTAGCTTAAATGGGGGATGAAAGTGTTGTATTGTCCGTCATTTTTAAAGTTATATCAATGAAAATCGGTATTTGTATTGTCAGTTAAAAATAAAGAATTACGTGTTTCAGGAATTTTAGAAATTCCACCCCCAAGTGGGTAAAATAGGGGATGAGGTTTGTATGAATCCACGCGGGTGAAGCCGCGAGCATCAGCTAGTAATATAATAAAATCGTAGACTTGCCGTATCTGTACATTGAAGATTTTTGCAAAATAATAACTGGGGGATGTTAGGGATAAGTAATAGAACGTAAAAAAGCTATTTTTGAAATTTTTGTCTGTTTGTCTGTCTGTTTATCTGTTTGTCTGTATGTTTGCGCGCGCATCACGCAAAAACTACTCAATGGATTGAAACAAAACTTGGTACGATTTAAGTTCATACTACGGAGTAACATAATATACTTAGGATACTTTTTATCCTGAAATTCAGCACGGTTCCCTAGGGAGAGGGGATGAAAGTCAAAACGTGTATTTAGCTGTAATTCAATAACGCGTTGTTCGATTTCATTCATTCTTTTTTTGTTAGAAAGTAGATACTTTAAAGATTACCTACTAATCTCTAAAAGGCTGGATCGATTTTGATGGGACTTTCACAGGCGGATGTTTACATTTTGATCTACCTAAACATCCGCCAGTAAACTTTTAACAGTTTTTAGCATGATATGAGCTCAAAGGAGCTTAGGAAAAACAAAATGATTCACACACACAATATCATAATATTACCAGGTAGGTACATATATGTGGCCAGAGCAGATCAATCTCGTCAGTTGAGCATTCAGTCACCCGTTAAACCAACCTTTGATCACCTCTCTTGAGGCTTGATCCACGTCGGCTGACGTCAGGCCCTCCCCCCCTATATTCTATTATTACACTACTGTTTTCCGAGGCTTCGTCATAAGGAAAAAGAGTGGGTCTTTGGACTGGATGGTTAAGCATCGATGAACCGTAGAAATCATTGACCTGTGTTTAGCTATATTTTTTTTGTTATACCTATAGACTAGTGCTTGACTGCGATGGTAAGTGAAGATACAGCCTAAGGCGGAGCGCGCTTGCTTAGAAAATGCCTATAGAAAAGTTTATAGTTGACCGGAAAAATGGAAGCTTGAAAAATTCCAAAGGAGATCATTCAGGCTCCATACATTTTTGGGCCTTTTCTGAAAGTGCCGGCCAACGAAAAAAAATGGTATCAATCGTTAGAACGAATTTTTTGGAGCAATAGTTAATATGGCACAAAAGTTGTAGGATTGCTCTGAGCCGAGTTATACAGGTTCGATGATTTGTCATTTCCATACATTTATTGATTTGTGAAAGTGCTGGAAAACCTCAAATAATTATAGATATTGCTAGAACTAATGATCTCAAGCAATTGTCATTATGGCGCGAAAGCTGTGGGGTCATAATCTGTCCTGTTATACAAGTTAGAAAATACTTAAACAAAATATCGTCATTTTCATACTCATACAAACAATGAATATACTCTGTAATATTGATAGATATTGCTAGAACTAGTGATCTGAAGCAATTTTCATTATGGCGCGAAAGCTGTGGGGTAATTGTCCTGTTATACAAGAAATAACTTCTACAAAATACCGTCATTTTTTCCGTAATCTTTTGGAGCAATACTCCAAAAGATTAGTTCTAACGATTGATATCATTTTTTTTCGTTGGCCGGTACTTTCAAAAAAGGCCCAAAATGAATGATCTCCTTTGAGCATTTCATATTTCAATGAAAGTTTTGTATTTAAATACGCGTTTAACAGCTTTTAACAGGATTCAGTAAGTAGGTACGTACATATATTTATACTTTATGCACGAGAAAAATATATTTCTATTCGCACTAACGTGGAAAAATGCAAGTGCTTTAATAAATATATACATACACACATTTTCCTGAAAACACAAAGAAGCAAGCATTTCCAAAACAGTGGACATAACGTGCGATATTCAGAGTGTTTCCGAGAGAAGAGTCAAAGACTGGGCATCCTTTGTATAAGGTTGCGCGTTTAAATGGTTAAATGGAACACTTCAACACCCAAACCTTTCAACTTAATAAAAAATGCAAAGGATTGTATCTTTGTATCGATTGTTGTAGTAGAGATTGTAAATTAATAACTTACTAGAAGAAAACCCGGCTTCGCTCGGGGGACTCATAATACACATCTAGGTAAAAAATGTAGGTAGATATTTCTGTAGTCATCGGTTCTCAAGGAATATTAAAGGAAAGCAAGGCATAGACTCGTATAGCTTGTGTTGTTGTGTTGTTGTTCATTGTGTTTAATAAATATAGTAGGTAAATAAAAACTGCAAATCTGGTAATATGTATTATTTTTCATTTTACTGTACTTGGTGACCTGCTCCATTAACTTACCCGAAAGTCATCAAATAAATGTTGTGATTTGTCAGGTTGTATTGTAGAGGCAGCTAGTGATTTAACAGATGCAACAGAAGCAGTTTAATTTTTTGGAAAAATGTTTGACAGTGCCCGAGCCTTGGTTATTCATAACTCGCAATAATTGAGATTATCTGCAAAAATATAATATTATACAATTAATAATGTCTAATTGTATAGTAAGAACCAGCCAAGTTCAAGTTGAACTTGCGCATGAAGGGTCCATTCCATTATCAAGAAATAGTGTATGTTTCTGTATGTGTTCATGACACCTCAACACAGGCTATGCATGTCGTCGTCGTCTCAACCAATAGACGTCCACTGCTGGACATAGGTCTCTTGCAAGGATCGCCACAGATCACGATCTTGTGCCGCCTGATTCCAGTGGCTACCAGCGACTCGCTTGAGATCGTCTATCCATCGGGTCGGGGGTCTACCAACGCTTCGTTTACTGGTGCGAGGTCGCCATTCAAACACCTTGGGACCCCAACGTCCATCGGTTCTTCTAGCAATGTGCTCCGCCCATTGCCACTTCAGTTTCGCGACTCGATGACCTATGTCGGTAACTCTAGTTCTCCTGCGGATCTCCTCATTTGTGATTTGATCCCGCAGGTATACTCCGAGCATAGCTCTCTCCATCGCCCGCTGAGTGACCCTGAGCCTTCTTATGAGACCCATTGTTAGCGACCATGTCTCAGATCCGTAAGTCATCACTGGCAACACGCACTGTTCGCAGACTTTCGTCTTCAGACACTGAGGGATGCATGTGGCCATTTATTATTATTTGTTGGGTTATAGAGAAAAAATATTGAGCCGCTTACCGAGTATAATGTTGTCGCATTCCACACATCGACTGCACATTTTAATTTCAGCGTAAATATATAATCCATGTGCTCTTGAATGGATACATAAATTAGTATGGAAGACGTAGCGCCTTAAAATTGTAAAATTACAATTTACATACTTCCTAATATTATTTTCTAAGATTATTTTTGATTTAGCCGATTTGATTAAAGAACAACAATTTCATTTTTTATATTTAAAATTAGTAAGTACCTACTTATCTACCTGCCAAAGTAGAGAAAAAGGCTGAGTGCTTTAAAACAAAGAGGTTTACACAGAATAAACGTTAAAACTTGTATTTTGTTAATTTTAATTTGATTTGTTTTGACAATGAACGAAGCTATATGAATCTATGCCTTGTTTTCCTATATATTCCTTGAGAACCGATGACTACAGAAATATCTACCTACATTTTGTACCTAGATATGTATTATGAGTCATTGTCTCAAAAGGGCTAGAACTCAGAGCCGTAAAACCAGTTAAATCAAATAAAAATTAAAAAAAGATGTGTCAAATTGGCGAGTCGTATCCATGGCGACTGCGGTTTGTTTGGATGACAAACGTGATTTGTTGTTTGTCAGTGCCGTTAGAATTTAATGAAATTCTCCATAATCCGAATTTTGCGGATATATGTTGTCGACTCGAAATCAATATTTTTTCATGCCCTGTTATTCTTATAAGGTTTCGATCGAGTCTACCGTACCCCTGCACGAAATTATTAATATAGATTGTTTCCATCGAACTATTACGCTTAGAATGGAAGTTTCTAACAAATTTCCGCTCGAAACGTAAGCTATAAACCAACCCATGTGTGCCCTGTAATTACATTTGCCGACACGCACACAAGCGCATGAGTACCTTGAGCACTGACGCGACGATAGCCTTTTAGGCTTGCTAAAAACGGCTTCGGGCTTATCGCCGCGTCGACGACTGCCTTTCTTTACCTATTTATTCTAAGATTGTTTCATTGTTTCCTTATGCTATTGTATTACGTTATATAATAGTAGATATGTACGTGCATACGTAAATATGACGGAAAATTAAATCCTCATCATCATCATCGTCATCATCATCATCATCATCGAGCTGCTAGGTGACGTTAGCATCAGTGCAAATCAGGATTTTTTGGACTTTATTTCACAAAGACAATGTTGAAAACAAGTATAAATTTAAAATTAAAAAAACACCCTACTTTCGCCATTTTGTGGCAGCGGCCATCTTGGATTTGCATAGTGATATTTCACTAATCAAGCCCTTTCATTTGATACCCATATTAATTAAGGGAGTTGTAATTGTATTGTGAAAAAATATGTAATCCACCATTTTGTAGCGGCGGCCATCTTAAATCGATTTTCATCAAACATAGCTAACAACACTCTCGACTAATTCACCTTTCACACAAAAAAAAAACCGCATTCAAATCGGTTCACTCGTTTGAGCGCTACAGTTTGAAAGTATGGGAAGCTCGAAATTATGGGAATTCATCCGGAACACGTTGTATAAAAGGTGACTGACTGACAGATCTATCAACCACTGGACGGATCGGGCTGAGGCATACAAATAATTATTATAATGCAGGCATCCGCTAAATCAGCTCGTATCATGTATAATACCAACTGCTTACCCAAAGACTCCGACAGCAACGGCAGCTTCTCGAAGAGCCCGCTCCTGGTCCATGTCCCGCAACGCTTCCGGCCTTATGGTCGCGGTGTTCCGCGGCTGACGCTCGTTCTGCACTGCTGTAGAACAAGTGGCCCCGATAAAGTATGCTCTGTTAAAAGTATGCTCATAAAAAAAGCTTATTATACAATTGAAGATTAAGATAAACGATAAAAAAGCATGGACTTAGCTCGTTCCAGCAATGCGTGAGACGGCATTTCAATCATGTACATAAATAATTGTTATATTGTTATTTTTAAAAAATAGCAACCGCCGAGTTTCTTACAGGTTCTTCTCGGCTGGAACTGCATTCCAAACCTGTGGTAGATTCAAATTGACGATTCAAAAGTACTTGTAAAAGTTTATTTGAATAAAAAACTTTTCTATTATATTCTATTCTAAAGAAACAAATACAGACCAATTAGTGTCTAGACTGCCTCTTTGGTCTAGTGGTTAGCATATTCGACTGCAGATCACGAGGTCCCGGGTTCGATTCCCGGGTCGGACAAAATTGTTAGGTATTGGGTTTTTCTGTTAAGAAATTCTCAGTGCCCGCCCGGAGTTGGTAGTTGGCAGTGTTACACCCCCGTGCCTCAGAGAGCACGTTAAGCAGTCGGTCCCGGTTGTTATCTTACTATCATGTGAGAATGGTCATTAAAGCCCGCCAACCCGCATTGGAGCAGCGTGGTGGGTCTAAGATCTTAATTCCACTCTCCTATGAGAAAGGAGGCCTGTGTCCAGTAGTGGGCCGTTAAAGGCAGTAGTGGTGTCTAGACTCTAGACAGACGAACTGCACTTAAACTGCACGCTCGTGTAAAACGGCAGTTTGGACTGCACACTTGGTTTTATAGTCTCTGTTTGCCAACTGTACAATTCCTAGACAGACGGACTGCAAGACTTTTCACAAGTTTACTCTGGGATTGAGAAAAAAGACAGTTTTATAGATTTAACATAAACATTATTAATTACTAGCGGTCCAGCCCGGCTTCGTCCGTGGTACATAATATATAGCCTATAGCACTCAGGGATCACGTACATATCCAACGGTGAAAGAATTTTTGAAATCGGTCCAGTAGTTCCTGAGATTAGCGCGTTCAAACAAACAAACTCTTCAGCTTTTTACCCGACTGGTTACCCGACTGGGTTATGTGTTTCACCTGTGTGTATGTATGTCCATTCCTATGTCCACGTATAACTACTCAACGGCTCAACGGATTTTGATAAACGATACGTCATTATAATTTGTCTTAACAGCGCAAATGTTACTAGGTACATAAAATTTATAAAAATTCAAAATGGCGAATTTTATGCACTTTAATGTGCGAGCTGAAAAAAATTTTTTTCTTCAAGACCCTCGAGTGGGGTATCAAAATAAAGGGCCTTAAAAGGCAAGTACGGAAATATATACAATCTATATGTTTTAAATCAGTTTTGAATGACAAAACATAGAAAACAAAATAAATAAGTAATAACTACACTTTGAGTAAACGGTGGTAGTTCATTTATTTTTTAGTTCCTTTTTCAGCATGGCAGTCGGGTTTTTTGAATTTTTTAATTATAGCTTGTTAATATTAGTATAGATTAGTCGGATTAGTAGGATAGATATATATTTTTTCTAAAGGTAAATCATAATCCAATCCCTACTTGCGTTCTTAATAAAATCACCCAATGTCTGAAAAAATACCTAAGTAGATACTCGTATGTAAGTATTATATGACATGACGTAGTGTATTAGATAGATAGATATGTGATTTTATCAATCGAAGTTCAGTGGGGGCACGCTGAACGTCGGGCGAGGCAATAAAATCAAATGGAAGCCTTTTGCGCCGTGGCCCGTGGGGTGGAGGGGTAGGGGTGGGAGGGAACACCGCTCCAGCGAATAACTGCGTATATGGCATTTAGATTGCAATCGTATTTGTACCTACTGAAAATTTTTAACCCCGACGCAAAAACAACGGGGTGTTATAAGTTTGAAGTGTCTGTGTGTGTGTGTGTGTGTGTGTGTGTGTGTGTGTGTGTGTGTGTGTGTGTGTGTATGTGTCTGTCTGTTCCCCTGTAGCGCTCAAACGGGTGAACCGATTTGAATGCGGTTTTTTTTGTTTGAAAGGGGAATTAGTCGAGAGTGTTGTTAGCTATGTTTGATGAAAATCGATTCAAGATGGCCGCCGCTACAAAATGGCGGATTACATATTTTTTCACAACTCCCTTAATATGGGTATCAAATGAAAGGGCTTGACTAGTAGAATAGCATTATGCAAATCCAAGATGGCCGCCGTCACAAAATGGCGAATGTCGGGGGTTTTTAGGGTTCCGTACCCGAAGGGTAAAAAACGGAGCCCTATTAATGTCACTCGGCTGTCTGTCTGTCCGTCTGTCCGCCGGTCACAGGTCTCTAGCTCGCAGACGAAATGAGTTACAAACCTGAAATTTTGGTATTTAGTGTAAAACGTTAACTCAAAATCAAATATTGAATTAGAAATTGAATTAAATTATTTTTCAGGGGGGCTCCCATACATGAAAAAGGAGCCGGAAAAAAAAATTTTTTCTTTACCCTAGCTTGTGGGGTATCATTGTTTAGAGCTCATTAAGTAGAGTACAAATATATATTTTTTTAATTTTTATCTCAAAAAATAAGGGAATGGGAGGCCATCAAAGTTGTCAGTTTTAGACCATTTTTGTGACGGGGGCTATCTCAAAAACTAAACTAGTTGGGAATATGATATTTCAGTATATTATGTACTATATGCTCTATTTAAAGAACAAATACTGAAAACAACGATTTATTAAATAGTTTATAAGCTGTGACCAAAATAAACGAACATTTTTTTGGGTTTTTCTTTCACGGTTTGTTGCGATGTCTAGCTCGGAAATTAAATATTTCTTAGACCCAAAATATTATATTGTTCATAATTATGTACGGAACCCTGAAAGAGCGAGGCCCGACTCGCACTTGGCTGATTTTTTAAATTTTCAATTTATACTTGTTGTAAAATAAGTATTTGGCAATATACCTACTTACAATATTATAGTTATTTATGCAACTGTTGTGTAATAAGAGGTATTAAAACACGAATGGGGGTTTATCACATTCTAACTATGTGGCCACATCAATACCTATACAAATATTCACTAAGCTGCATACAAAACATCAGCTGGTTATTAATCACCTCAGAGAAGGTTCTTAGATATTATTTTAAGACGCCAGGGGATGCTGTGGATCGTCGTGGGTTTTAAAATTATTAATTGTTTCAAAATCTTAAACCAATTTGCGGAGACAACTACCGATGACCTAACTAAATCTAGATAGTAACTAGTAGGTAAATAGATGCAATCTGATCCCAGTCCAGTTTAATCAATCCCAGCAGTACCGCAGATGAAGCAGTAGTTAACTCACACTCGCACTATACCCCCCCCCCCACTATAAATCAAACGCCCCACCCACATCCGGCCGCAGCCATGTTTGAGGTCACACTTCCGCGTGGAAGCGAGAGGGGGACACTTTTTCCATAATTTGTGTCCAAAGGATCTTTAGTGTGAATGAATAAAATTATAATTTAACAGTTTGGTCAACTAAACTATACCTACTAGTTGATCGAACTTCATAAATTATAATGTTTTATTTATAAATTAACTTAAAACCTACATGGGTACTACCCGCTACTTCGGCAGACTGTATTTAGGTCTTTATAAATCCCGTGGGAACACTTTAATTACTTACTTTATAATAAAGAAGGAATATTAACTAACCTTATACCTATTTGTCTCCCAGATGCAAACTATCACTTAGGTCTTGTAAATCTATTAATCTTGTAGTCAACGTTAATCATCAACGGTTTTTGATTTTTACTTAAGTAGAATCCTAATCCTTAAGTAATAGAATCCTAAGTATTTTCGGGATAAAAATGTAACCAAGTTACTTCTCGTATAATCCTCTTCTTGCTTGTGAAACCCCCGTCAATATCGGTTCAGCCGTTACGAACATTAGCGCATAAAACCGGCAGATAGACACTTAGTTAATATAATAAACTAGCTGACCCCCGCGACTTCGTTCGCGTGTTTTTCTTTGCTAGAAACCTCACGGAGCCCGAGACCTTTCCAACGAATGCAAAACCGTGGAAATCGGTTCGTGCGTTCTGGAGTTATAGCGTCAGGAAGGAAAACCCGACTTATTTTTATATATTAGATAGATAAAACGTAGCCTATGTGTTAAATCCAAGGTATAATCTATCTTCATTCCAAATTTCAGCCAAATCCATCCAGTAGTTTTTGCGTGATTGAGTAACAAACATCCAAATATCCACACTTTCACATTTATAATAGTACGGCAGCCCTGGAACAAATTTTTTAGTGATTAAATAACAAGCTGAATTTTCGTGAGTAGGTTCGTTTCGACGAGATGAACCATTTTTTTATCTATAAAAATTCTCGATGGATTTTATCATAAAATTAACTGAGACAAAATTGTAGATCAGATCTATAAAAAATGTCTGAATACTTTTTTCTTAAGAGCCACCGTTTTTGAGATATAACGATTCAAAAAGATTCAAAAAGACGATACTGATGAAAAATATAAAAAGATTCAAAAAGACGATTCTGATGAAAAATAAAGAAAGATTCAAAAAGACGATACTGATGAAAAATAAAACAACCCTTTGAAAGGGAAATTGTCATAATTGAAAAATAAAATCAAGTAGATCAGGTGCATGCCTCATCTGTTTCCCATCCCTAAATCCATTTCAAACGACGCCAACTTAAACACAGCCATCCTTTTTACTCATTCACAAAAACTAACCATTTCATCTCCCTCAGCCACTGCTTCTGATCCTCCGTTAGTGGTTATTGATTCCAGAATATGATTTCAGTCTATTATATACTCTCTAACAAAGACCTAAGGTTGATTTTCCTTTGGATTCGTTCAAGGATTTATAATTTTGACAATTGAAAAGGCGACCCTAAGCCTTTTGAGTTTGAACTCATACTTGTTCAGCTTAAAAGTTAGAAATCCGTCGCATTATTTGATTGCCACCAGTCTATGGTTAATTGAATTTGGTATTCAATTTATAATGTTTTAGGGTCCATATTTGTGTAATGTACCGTTTCGGGAGGAAGGCGATTAATACGAGAAGGATTTTGGAGGTTTACGTTGGGATTAAAATCGCATTAATCAGTGTCTATAGCTTTAACTCGGGTATAAACAGTTAAGTGTTAGGGTACGCGACGTTGGATTTCGGGTACACTCATGATCTACCTATCTATCATTTTCCTTATGTTCTTGATAAATTGCCGTTTTTGTATTACTTACTGGGTTTAATTCGAGTATTTCAGGCCACTAGTTTTAAAAGACTTAGAAATCATGAAGACTATAAAAGTGCGGAAGCTAGAGTACTTTAGCCATATTATGAGAAACACCAAATGTGACCTCCTGCAGCTCATAATTCAGGGCAAAATAGCCGGAAGAAGACCACCTGGCCGTAGAAGAACGTCCTGGCTAAAGAATTTACGCCAATGGTACGGGAAAAGTACCCGATCTCTGTTCCGTGCAGCAGCATCCAAAGTACAGATAGCTCTAATGGTTGCCAACCTCCGATAGGAGACGGCACTACAAGAAGAAGAAGTTTTAAAAACAGCTATTGGCATTAAATAGCTCCAAAACTACAGTTTAAATCTAATATTTATTAGTTGATTAGTAGTTAATAGGTTTTGTACTTTTAGTAAGTTTTTTAATAATGAAATCTCTGTGGTTTCCGAAAATAATACCATAATTATTTTCTTCTTCATGGAAATAACAACATATTCTAATTATTAGGTACATAATATAATATCACTATTAACATCTAAAAGCATCCCTATTTAGATACACCGTATTTTTTATTTAAGTACGTTTTAAATTTCCTTTAAAACTTGTGTTCACGACGATACAATTTTAAACTTACCTTACCTACAGATATATACAGAACATCGCAGGATTAAATCTAAAGTCACCCGATTAGCATTTCATTTTATAAATGAATCTTCAACTTCTCTTACCTATCTAGCTATAAATTAGTCAATACCAAAATCAGAACGTAATCTATGCTTTTTAGAAAAGGAATATTTATGAAGTGAAAGTTTAATTTATTAGGTGCCTTCCATTAATTAATTAACCTTTAATAAAATAAATCCTGAGCACAGTCAGAATAGATTGCTAAATGAGTAACATAAGAAGGACATCCTCTTTTCTAAATAATATTATCATGAAAAATTTTAATTTAAGTAAATAAATAAATTACTGATCGACATTCACAAACGATTTAAATATAAATATTTTCAATTAAGGGTTCAGCATAAAACGACTTATTTCGAAATGCAGGGACTATAAAGAAAAGAGATTTATCCCTAAAATTACGCTCATTATAATATATGAGAACCTTGAAACAAAACGTGCAAAATTAAAATAGACGTTAATGAACTCCACGCAGGCGTTTGATAAAGCAGAGCATCAGAACCCCTAGGATAACGAGATTGTCGTGTCGACATCTCAAAGTGTAACCGAATTAAGCTTTCCTTTTCACGCGAGAGAGCCGAGAGCAAAATAATGCAAAGCTTAAAGCAATAAAGGAACAACTAAAAGAGCCTCCCGTTGGGGGGGACGCCGCAGGGTGGTATGCTCGGTCCACGTCTCTTCAACAAGTACGAAATCTTTTTGTCAGTTTCTTTTTGTGTTAAATTGGATCAATGCTTCATTGTTCAATACGTTATGGTAATCGGACGGAGTTTGATTGTTGGATTTGATTACTGTTCTTTAAATGTTGTTTTGAATTGCCGTGTCTTGATGGTATTTATTTAAGGTGTTTTGTCTTATTTTATATCTTTTTATCTTATCTTATCTATTATAACTTTTTGCAATTATTCTATTAATCATAATAAGCTTATAAGATTGGTAGATAAAAGCTCAAATCACGAAAATGAGGCAGCAGATAAAAGTTTGCGCATAATGAGTGGCTATATATTTCGTTTAAATACTTACACATCGTAGATATAATTAACAAACTAGGTAAACAGTGGTTAGTAACAAACTCATTTGCTTTAACTATTGGCAAATAATGATCATTACAAACTTTCTAATATTGTAAGCCACAATTTGCAAATAGGTATCTAAATTAATGATGTGGTCAAACGCCCCTCCAGCGGGGGTGCTCATTTGAATGTAAAGCGTGAACCGCCCGAAGCTGTGCTTTGTAGTTTTTGCTTAATTATCTGTATTTGCGAGAATGTGGTATTCGTTATGACGGAGGCGTGGATAGACTTATTAAATTGAGCTTAAGGGTATTATGAGGTCGACATTGTTAGCAGAAATTTGTTTTCGGGTTTTTGAACGATTATATTTCGTTTTACTTTCGCTACCTATATTTGTTTCAATTCTTGCGACGAATTTTTCATAATGTGAATTCCATGTCCCAACTCCTCAATCCTGATGCTGCAGGGTACTGCGCTCCTAAACCGTGGGTATATATAGGAACTGTCGATTGTTAATAGATATTGTTCCTACTCGTAGGTACCGCTTGAATTATTATCTGCAAGGAAAAAAGTTTTTTTTCGACCTACGGGCTAATACATACCTATAGGTAATTCTACCTAGTCCATTCGGTAACAGTGTCGGTAGATACAGGTGCAGGTGCTCTTAGTATTCTGCTTTTATTTATTTTTTCTGTTTGTAATTTTTTTTCTATTCTAACAGAATCTCCGAATAGTCTACCAATCCGCACTTGGCCAGCGTGGTAGACTATGGTTAAAATCCTTCTCATTTTGAGAGAAGACCAGTGTTCATGATAATATAATATTTTATGTTTATGGTTATATTGTAATAAAATACAAATATAAAAAAATATAAAAAAGAAAGAGAATTTTAACAAAAAAATATGAGTAGGTATAAAACGCCAAACCCCTTGTGCCTGTACACCCGCGCGGCATCTTTTCAAGTCACCGGCGGTGTCTTTGGCAAAACGCCGCGCAGCGGTGGCGGCTACACACAAAGGTGACCGTAAGAAAACGAACAGACTTTACTTACATACTTTGCTTTATTAAGGCTGTTTTTTATAAACTCTCAAACTATGCTAAGCGTTCCAATTTTCAGTCGACCCTTTGAGGTATAATCATGATTCTATTGCATTTATAAAATTAATACCTACCTAAGGTAGTACTAATGAATGGACTAGAATATTGCGCAACAAAAAATTTCGAAATAATATGACAACATCATATACAACTAGGTACTACTAAAAACTACTACTTTAGTACCTACAAAAAAAAGTGCCTATCTATTTCGTCCTACTTAAATATTGGGAATATTAATATCAGAGGGAAGAATAAACTTCATAAAGAAGGTAGGTATCTAAAGACTTTATTGTGATTGAATTGTAGTCCTTATGAAAAATGGATTTTCTTTAACTAAACTTTATATAAATCTCTAAAAACCTTTTAAATAAAGGCAAGGGTTAAAAAATATTTGGCCACGCGTCGGCACGTGCCCGAAGCCGCCCGTATACAAATTAGGGCTTATGGACCCAAAAAGTTTGTCCGCATTTAAATTTTCAAGCTAAGTCGCGCATACGATTGTTAGTTTAGTTTACATGAACGGTTTTAGTGTAATAATTTAAACGGGCATTGCAGTGTATGAAGTTTTCGTTGGGTTTCGAAAGATGAAAAGGGTCGATTTATTTGATCTTAATTTCTAATTTTTCATTTTGCCAATTAATTTTAAAAAGATTAATGACAATTTAATAGATACCTAATCAAATTACTTTCTATTTTCCAATAATTAGATTCGAATTCACTGTTTGCTCTTTTTTATCTACCTACAGTAGGTACCTACCAACAGCTGATGATCGTATATTATGTCATACAAAATAAAAAATATGTAGGTAGCTCTGGGTCTGGACACCATTAATTTTGATTTTATATTTTGCCTAGGTATATCTACCCAAGGTTGCCTATTTTTAACCGACTTCCAAAAAGGAGGAGGTTCCCAATTCGGCGTGTATTTTTTATTTATTTTGATCATTATTTTTTAACTGAAAAAGTAATGAATATGGTAAGTAGGGACAAAGTACAGTGAAGAACGTTCCTCAAACGATAACTTTTTAAAGTTCTTATACTTAATTAGATAAATATGTTATTCTTACTACTAGAATTTTAATTTGTTTGTATTTGTTTTGTAGATTCTACCTGTCTTAGAACTATTTCTTTGAGGACGCGACGTAATTAAACAAGTCCTGCACTTTGTTAACAATCGAATTAATACATTGACTCGGTTCATACGTTCACTCAATTACTGTTCCCGGCTACAACAAAGCGCGGAGGAGAGGGTCGTGCGCTTGTCTGTACCAATATCTCCTCGCCTAATTGAGTCTGCGTGTGACGGGAGTCGTTTCGCAGATTTGTCGGTTTATGGCTCTGTATACCGTGTTTTGATAGGTTATGACGTGCGGCTCCGTGGGAATGATGACTTGTTTGCTTGTTTGTTGCTGTGAATGTTTTTTTTATCCATACAAATATTATAAATGATATTACCTCTGTCAGAACTCAGACTGTCTATAGGTAGCTTTTCACGGCTAAAACGACCTGGAGCATTATCAATAGCTATGGATACATGACTGCGGGATTTCTGTCTTGCGCCATTTTGATACCTCATACAATGTTCAGTAACGAAGAGATTTCTCTTTTTCATGTTGTAGGTACTAATAAAATCCACATTATCATGCGATATTGCACCGTCTATTCCGATCATTGTTTATTATGTTAACTCCTAGTAAAAACAAATAGCTAACTCGGTGACTGGTGTCATGTGATGATAAATCCAGAAAATTATGGCTGCCGGCAGCAATCGAAAACTTAGGTGATAATATTTATGTAGTGAATCAAATAAATTAAACCATAATAATTGCTTAAAACGCACATACCTCCGAAAAGTTGAGGTGCGTGCCGGAGATCGAACTCCACCTCCCCGAAAGAGGCTGACGCTTCAACCACTAGGCTATCACTGCTCGAGGTAGGACTGATTAGGTACAAACAATTAATTTGTCAAAGATAAACTTACCATCTTTATTCATGCCCATGGCCAGACACTTCTTGAGGCGACACGCTTGGCACTGGTTCCTGTGTGCTTTGTCCACCACGCATCTTCCTGTACCGGCCTGACATCTAAACAACAAACGATGTATTTGCTTAAAACATGTGATTTATATTATACTAATAAATAAAATTGAAGTGTCTGTCTGTAATTTCGAAATAACTACCTCATACTAAGCTCATATGGTTATTTGAACGGTACCATAACCGAATCACACGGTTTGAACGGGCTAATCTTCGGAACGGCTGAACCGATTTTGACGGGACTTTCACATGCAAGTAGAGAATTAACCAGGGCGTAACATAGGCTACTTTTTTAACCGACTTTCAAAAAAGGAGGAGTTGTGTTTTTCTACCTATGTACACCGATATCTCCGAGATTTCTGAACCGATTTGCGTAATTTTTTTTTAATCGATAGGGAAACATTGCGACACTGTCCTACAAACAGTTTGGATTCCAACTCCTCAATCCTGATGCTGTAGGGGACCTGGGGGGTTATTCTGTAACTTAGTTAGCAATAACTGAAAATAGTTGCCAACGAATTAGTTCGATATACATTGCTGCTTTAACTGTGTAAAATTATGAAAACACTTTATATTTCCCACAGTAAAGCAGCAATGTATATCAAATTAATTCGTTGGCAACTATTTTCAGTTGCTAACTAAGTTACAGAATAACCCAGCTGATCCCCAAAATCAATGGTATTTTGGAACTGTCGGTTATTTAAATTGATATTGGGGGTACCAATTAAAGACTTTATCGTTGAATGAACTCGAGTAGGTATATATCCAACTCCTGAACCCTGATGCTCTAAGGAATTGCATTCCGAAATCGTAGGGATCCCATGGAATTTTTCCGTTTTGGGGACGGGTTACTACAGATAGACTACTTTTTGTTTTGGAAAATCAAAAGTTCCCACGGGATTTTTACAAATCTAAATCCACACGGGCGAAGCCGTGGGCATCATCTAGTATTATATAAACATGCGAGAAAAATCCCGCAGGAACCCTTAGTAGTTTTCTCGCTTTAATAGTCGCCTGTGTCACCCTCCAGGTCCTCAACTATGAAAAAAAATCACTTCGATCCGTAGTCCTATAAGTAAGTAGTATAAGTAATTGAAGAACAAACCAACAAACAGACATACCTACTTTCGCATTAATTTTCCATACCAATGGTTTATTTTACTATTATTTTTAACCCCCCATGCAAAAAGAAAGGTGTTATAAGTTTGACCGCCATACGTGTGTCAGCTTGTGGCACCCACCGCAGCTCTTAAACGGGTGAACAGATTTGAATGTGGATTTTTTATAGTTAGATTTGTCTCGACGAGTATAGGTACTTGGTAGATACGTCATAGAGATCAAGGTGCTGACGTTTGGAGCAGGAAGATGGTGGGACGTCAGGTTATCCCACAGGTCGGGGGTTATTAAAATTTAGAATTTACAGTTATTATGTAACTAGTGGACCTGGCGACTGCCTTTTTTTTTTTAGGTTTGTTAAGTTAGCCAAGCAGCGGGAAGCGGGGGTCGGAGGGCAGGTGAGTGGGCAGAACCGGCGAATAACCAACTGGGGTGCTAGCCAGGTAACCTCCAAGTGTGCCTGGGTGCTGCTGGTCCTCTTGGATACGTCCGAGTGGAAGAGCAGTATTCGGGCCGGTGCACCCCGGTAACATGGTTAATAATTTCGGGGATATTGTTAGCCATGACCAATGACCTGGCGGAGGGAGGTTTCTCCGCGTGTCCCTCTGATTAGCAGAGGGCACTGCGGATGAAACTGGGGGTGAGACACCCCGGGGCGGGGGGCAGCGATGCCCATCGCGGGAGGAAGAAAACCTCGTTAAAAAATTACGGGAGGGCGCGAGCCTCTGGAGGGACAGCCCAGAGGCGAGCGGGAGCCCCAGCTGGGGCGGCTGCCGGACACCTGGGATGCATACTTTGGGTTCCCCAGGCATCCAGCACACAGCATGAGGGTCATGCCGTGGTGGTTTTAGTGGGCGAATAACCAACTACTTACAGAAGATATATAGGTATATAGTTATTACGTACTGTATGAGAGGTACCCTACGCGTACGGGTGAGAGTTTACCGTATCGACGGGATGACAATTAAATGTTTCACAGTTACGAAACCCGTGAACATTTTGTATCTGTGGGAAAATGTCTTTTCTTTTATTTTATTTTTTCGACAATTTTCCAATGTTTTTAACAGTTATTCTGCTATTCGGGACGGAGACAAATACAACAATTCAATAACCATGAAAATCGCTCCAGCCGTTCTCGAGTTATAAGTGTTCGAACTAACACGACTTTGTTTTATATAATTATACTAGTATGGCGCGTGGGTGCGCGGCCCGCTAAAGCGGACCGCGAGGTTTTGTTTTCGGATATTTGGGTTTGTACTGTAGTATAACTTGCATAGTTCTCAACTGTATTATCTTCAATATTGGCCATATATTTTGCATGGAAAATAAATTCCGCCATCTTGTTTTTTTCTGTTCATCAAGTAAGCACGTCTTGACCATCTTTTGCCAAATAACCACTCTTCCATCTTTTATACTCAGTGAGATAGACACCGACGAAATTTGTATGGCCACCATCTTTAATCCGCCTTTTTTTCAGCTCACTGACAATTAGATGAGGTTTCAAGTAATTTTTTCAAATAATTTTGAGCACCTCCCACCTATCTTTAATACTCTGACTGTATCCCTCATCCGTCTCCAAAATCTTCAATCATCAGCTCTTTCCATATTTTTCCTTCGCATGAAATTTTGTCTTCTATACGAAACCATCAGTGAAAAAGATTTTTTGTGTGAAGAAAATAAATTCCGCCATTTTGATTTTTTTTCTGTTCATAAAACTGTAGATCTTTAGGTTTTGATAATCTTTTGCCAGAAAACCACTCTTCCATCTTTTATACTTGGTGAGATAGACACCGACGAAATTTGTATATCCACCATCTTGAAACCGCCATTTTGGGTTCTTTTTTCAGCTGAGTGCCAATTGGATGAGATTCTGAGTAATTTTTGTTTGAGCACCTCCCATCTATCTACAATACCCTGCCCGGGCTCCTCATCCATCTTCCAAACCCTCAATCATCATGTCTTCCCATATTTTTCTTTGAGAGTTCTCCAAAGAACCGCATCAAAGCCTTGCATAATTTACAACTTATAGTCTCTTCAATATTCGCCATACATTTTCTATGGAAAAATAAATTCCGCCATTTTGAATTTTTTTTCTATTCATCGAGTAGACCTTTCGATCCTGATCATCTTTTGTGAAAAAACCACTCTTCCATCTTTTATACCCTCCGAGATGGATACACTTGAAATTTGTATGGCGGCCATCTTTTTTTCGCCATTTTGAATTTTTTTTCAGCTCTCTGCCAATTGGATGACGTTTCGAGTGACATTTGCTCGAGCACCCCCCACTTATCTTCAATAACTTAAGCGTGCTCTTCACTCGTCTCTGAAATCCTCAATCATCAGCTCTCTCCATATTTTTCCTCTTAATGAATTTTTGTCCTCTATACGACACCATTATTGAAAAAAAAAATTTTTCATACTAAATTGTTCAGGAGAGGTGATCAATCAGTGAGTGAGTGGTGAATCAGCACGAGCAGCTATATATATATTAACTAGTATGGCGCGTGGGTGCGCGGCCCGCTAAAGCGGACCGCGAGGTTTCGCTTTCGGGTATTTTGGTGAGAGCAGCCTCCACCTATCTCTCCCATATTCCTAACCCTCGATCATTATCACTCTCCATATTTTTCTCCGAATCATTTGTCAGAATGAGAGTTTTTTCCATAAAAACAAATTTTGAAAAGGAACTGGAGACACCGACGAAATTTGTATGGCCCCCGTCTTTAATCCGCCATTTTGGCCTTTTTTTCAACTGACTCTCTCACTCACTGACAATTAGATGAGGTTTCAAGTAATTTTTGTTTGAGCACCTCCCACCTATCTTCAATACCTTAAGCGTGCCATTCGCTCGTCTCTGAAATCCTCAATCATCAGCTCTCTCCATATTTTTGTTCCGAATGAATTTTTGTCCTCTATACGAAACCATGCGTGAAAAAAAAATTTTTCATACAAAGTTTTACAGGAGGGGTGATCAATCAGTGAGTCAGTCAATGAATCAGCACGAGCAGCTATATATATATTAACGTAGCGTATACCTAGACGTGGGCGGATTCGCATCAGTGAGGCCCTTTTTAACCCCCGACGCAAAAACGACGGGGTGTTATAAGTTTGACGTCTGTGTGTGTGTGACCGTCTAATACTCTGACCGTGCTCCTCATACGTCTCCAAAATCTTCAATCATCAGCTTTTTCCATATTTTTCCTCCGCATGGAATTTTGTCTTCTATACGAAACCATCAGTGGAAAAGATTTTGTGTGAAAAAAATAAATTCCGCCTTCTTGATTTTTTCTGTTCATCAAGTAGATTTTTAGTTCTTGATCATCTTTTTCCAAGAAACGACTCTTCCATCTTTTATACTTGGTGCGATAGACACCGACGAAATTTGTATAGCCGCCATCTTGAATCCGACAATTTGGGTTTTTTTCGCTCATTGCCAATTGGATGAGGTTCTGAGTATGTTTTGTTTGAGCAGTCCCCATCTATCTACAATACCCAGCCCAGGCTCATCGACCATCTTCCAAACCCTCAATCATCATGTCTTCCCATATTTTTCTTTGAGAGTTCTCCAAAGAACCGCATCAAAGCCTTGCATAGTTTACAACTTGTAGTCTCTTCAATATTCGCCATACATTTCCTATGGAAAAATAAATTCCGCCATTTTGATTTTTTTTTCTATTCACCAGGTAGACCTTCTGATCTTGATCATCTTTTACGAAGAAACCACTCTTCCATCTTTTATACCCTCCGAGATGGACACCGATGAAATTTGTATGGCGGCCATCTTTTTTTCGCCATTTTGAATTTTTTTTCAGCTCACTGCCAATTGGATGACGTTTCGAGTGACATTTGCTTGAGCACCCCCCACCTATCTTCAATACCTTAAGCGTGCCATTCGCTCGTCTCTGAAATCCTCAATCATCAGCTCTCTCCATATTTTTGTTCCGAATGAATTTTTGTCCTCTATACGAAACCATTAGTGAAAAAAAAAATTTTCATACAAAATTTTACAGGAGGGGTGATCAATCAGTGAGTCAGTCAATGAATCAGCACGAGCAGCTATATATATATTAACTAGTATGGCGCGTGGGTGCGCGGCCCGCAAGCGGACCGCGAGGATTCGAGTAGTTTTTAGCGGTTTTTGAGCACGTCCCACCTATCTTCAATACACTCGCCGTGCTCTTCATCCGTCTCCAAAATCTTCGATCATCAGCTCTTTCCGTATTTTTCCTCCGCATGAATTTTTGTTTCCTACACGAAACCATCAATAAAAAATTTTTTTTGTGTACTTAGAAAAATAAATTCCGCCATCTTGTTTTTTTCTGTTCATCAAGTAGACTTTTAGGTATTGATCATATTTTGGTAAAAAACCACTCTTCCATCTTTTATACTTGGTGAGAAAGACACCGATGTACAAACATCGGTGTCTTTCTCACCTCTCAATTTCTCTTTAGCCGCCATCTTGGATCCGCGATTTGGCCTTTTTTTCAGCTCACTGCCAATTGGATGATGTTTCGAGTAATTTTTGTTTGAGCACCTCCCATATATCTACAATACCCTGCCCGGGCTCCTCATCCAACTTCCAAACCCTCAATCATCATGTCTTCCCATATTTTTCTTTGAGAGTTCTCCAAAGAACCGCATCAAAGCCTTGCATAGTTTACAACTTGCAGTCTCTTCAATATTCGCCATACATTTTCTATGGAAAAGTAAATTCCGCCATTTTGATTTTTTTTTCTATTCATCGAGTAGACCTTCCGATCCTGATCATCTTTTGCGAAGAAACCACTCTTCCATCTTTTATACCCTCCGAGATGGACACCGACGAAATTTGTATGGCGGCCATCTTTTTTTCGCCATTTTGAATTTTTTTTCAGCTCACTGCCAATTGGATGATGTTTCGAGTGACATTTGCTCGAGCACCCCCCACCTATCTTCAATACCTTAAGCATGCCATTCGCTCGTCTCTGAAATCCTCAATCATCAGCTCTCTCCATATTTTTGTTCCGAATGAATTTTTGTCCTCTATACGAAACCATTAGTGAAAAAAAATTTTTTCATACAAAATTTTACAGGAGGGGTGATCAATCAGTGAGTCAGTCAATGAATCAGCACGAGCAGCTATATATATATTAACTAGTAGGGCGCGTGGGTGCGCGGCCCGCAAGCGGACCGCGAGGTTTCGCTTTCGGGTATTTTGGTTTGAGCAGCCTCCACCTATCTCTCCCATATTCCTAATCCTCGATCATTATCACGCTCCATATTTTTTCTTCGAATCATTCTGCTCATCAAGTAGATCTTTAGGTATTGATCATCTTTTTCCAAGAAACCACTCTTACATCTTGTATACTTGGTAAGATAGACACCAACGAAATTTGTATAGCCGCCATCTTGAATCCGCCATTTTGGGGTTTTTTTTCAGCTCAGTGCCAATTGGATGAGGTTTCAAGTAATTTTTGTTTGAGCACCTCGCACCTATCTACAATACCCTGCCCGGGCTGCTCAACCGTCTTCCAAACCCTCAATCATCATGTTTTCCCATATTTTTCTTTGAGAGTTCTCCAAAAAACCGGATCACAGCCTTGCATAGTTCACAACTTGTAGTCTTTTCAATATTCGCCATACATTTTCTATGGAAAAATAAATTCCGCCATTTTGAATTTTTTTTTAATTCATCAAGTAGAACTTTGGATCCTCATCATCTTTTGCGAAGAAACCACTTTTCCATCTTTTATACCCTCTGAGTTAGCCGAAGCCGAAATTTGTATGGCGGCCATCTTTTTTTCGCCATTTTGAATTTTTTTTCAGCTAACTGTCAATTGGATGACGTTTCAAATGACATTTGCTCGAGCACCCCCCACCTATCTTTAATACCTTAAGCGTGCCATTCGCTCGTCTCTGAAATCCTCAATCATCAGCTCTCTCCATATTTTTCCTCTTCATGAATTTTTGTCCTCTATACGACACTATCATTGAAAAAAAAAATTTTCATACAAAATTGTTCAGGAGAGGTGATCAATGAGTGAGTCACCCAATCAGCACGAGCAGCTATATATATATTAATAAGGTAAGTATATAGATTATATTATAAACAATTACTTTCCCAATCCAATTTGCGATAAACATAAGTAAGTAAGTATAAGATTCCACTCAAAGTATCTATTAAAGAAAAAGCAATCAAACCAGACAAATCTCTGTAAGAGGAAAACTACTGGAATTGAATAGCAACAATCTGCGGACGCGGACTAATAAAGATTAAAGATATTTCATTACTCGTAATCCTTCATATAATAGGCTTACGTCGGTTGACATTTGTTGCAATCGGCCTTTGAAAGGGAAGCATGGTCGATGTATACGAGAAGAGTATTGGACTCAGCGATGGGCCCTGTGCTACACCAACTTCAGAAATGCAGTCGTTATCGTATGTGTTACGATTTTTATATTTATGGTCCGAGAACTAATTATGTATTAGATTTGAATACACTGCAATAAGACCTATAACCATGCTGATAGGTTACGCAGAAGAACATCTAACAAATTTTTAGCTTTACAAGCAGCGCCTACTGAGAAAACTTCGGGATCTCTTATTTTTGTTTTGTAATTAATGCTCATAGCTCTTCCCTGTTCTTCTTCACGTTCCTGTTATAAAAAAGTTTCACTAATTTTCACGTCTTTAACGATGGATTTTCTAAAAAAATCCTCATTAGGTAATATGATAATAAGTAAACAACGCGCATTCTATTCGATTGACTGTACGTTATGTGACTGTGATTAGAATCACAATAATGATCATTGATCACCATCATCGATCATCAATTTTTTATATTTTTTACCCGACTGCGGCGAGGCTCAAAGGAGGGTTATGTGTTTCCGTTCCTGTTCCTGTGTTATGTATGTCCGTTCTTATGTCTCCTTGTAACTACTCAACGGCTCAACGGATTTTTATAAATGATAAGTCATTAGATTCGTCTTGATAGCGCGAGTGTCACTGGGTACTTAAATTTCTTAAAAAATCAAAATGGCGGACTTTAAGCGCTTTAATGTGCGGGCTGAAAAAATATTTTCTTCAAGACCCTCGAGTGGGGTATCAAGATAAAGGGCTTTAAAGCTTGTTTTATTGTAATTATTTTGCCGTACCTACCTAAACATATTATTATGGCAATAGTTGCTCCGAGGAGCTTTTTATTGAACGCAAAAAATTACATCTTTAACCTATAAAAGACCTCCGTGAAATCAATTTGCTCACCATAAAGAACCACATGTCACACTTGACTATAAGGGTGCGTACACAATACATTAATAACATTACGACGGGTTCTTAATAATTGGAAGGGGCCGAAGAGGGCCAAATGTTAAACTGTTTTTAATATTATCTGTACATCTACCCTTATGGTAATGGTTGTTTAAGATATGTGATTTGTTATTTATATATTATAGTTATAATTATATTTAATATCAAAATTTTAAGTGTTTTGGAACACTAGCAAATGTCTCCCTGAGAGCAAGCGAGCGCGCGTCATACTAACGTAAGTAGTTTTCTAAATGAATAGGTACTAATCAATTCTTATTTGAATACTAATCAATCGAAATCATTTAAATTTCTTTAAACGCTTTAGAAACTAACTATGTACTTAGGTTTGTCAGATTTCCTCAAAAATGTAAATGAGCTCAAAGATTTATATGTGTAAATCTTGCCTGTGTAACTTTGAAATTACCTACATTATATTTTTACGGATATCTGCCAAACGACACAGCTTCTAGTCCATTTTTCACTTAATAAAGATATCATCATCATCATGATCAACCCATTACCGGCTCACTACAGAGCACGGGTCTCCTCTCAGAGTGAGAAGGGTTTTGGCCATAGTCTACCACGCTGGCCAAGCGGATTGGCAGACTTCACACACCTTTGAGAACGTTATGGAGAACTCTCAGGCATGCACGTTTCCTCACGATGTTTTCCTTCACCGTTAAAGCAAGTGATATTTAAATACTTAAAACGCACATAACTCCGAAAAGTTAGAGGTGCGTGCCCGGGATCGAACCCACGACCTCCGATTAGAAGTCGGTCGTCCTAACCACTAGGCTATCACAGCTAATAAAGATATAACTAACTTAAATATCCTATAGTTAAAATAATCCATACTTAATATAAACATTGACAAATTAATATCCAGCCACTATATTTTTCGGTTATTTGAACTATGAAACGCGAAACAAATACTTACAAAAAATAAATAACAGTCAACTGTCCAAATATTGTAGAATCTGTGTTAAAAAAAAGCATTGCACTCACAATTTGTTTAAAAATTAAATTCACATTTCAAAACACTGTGCAAATGATACGGTGCGTTCATTACGTACGAGAAAGCGATTAGCGATTATTGCAAAATTTTTTTGATAAAAACTTTTTTAATTTGATAATTAATTATTAGCGTTATTTTAGTATTATGAATGTTAAACCTAAAATTATGAATAATCAAATTATGAAGACAGGTTTATTAAAAACTAGAGGATGCCCGCTACGTCTTCCGCGAGAATTTAGGTTTCAAAAAATCCCATGGGACCTCTTTGATTTCCGGGATAAAAAGTTGCCTATGTCCGTCCGCGGGATGTAAGCTAGCTCTGTACCTTTCATCAAAATCGATTAAACTGTTGGGCAGTGAAAACCTAGCAGACAGACAGACACTTTCGCATTAATAATATTACTTAGTATGGATTTTTAGATTTTTAAATACCTCTTCATCCCTTGGTCTAAGACCAATTACCTACTTATCTATATCTAATATTATTGTACCAAACCTTTGACATGTACGTACGTAAATTAAAATAAATCTCTTAGTATAAGTAGGTATGTTGAATTTCTTGTAAAAAAATGCTACTACTCCATAAACGAGTAAGTACTTTGATGATAAACTTTAAAAACTGTAAAAACCTCTCCACTGTTTACCCATATCTTACTAAGATTATAAATGTGAAAGTGTGGATGTTTGGATGTTTGGATGTTTAGATGTTTGTATGTTTGGATGTTTGTTACTCAATCACGCCGCAACTACTGAACCGATTTGGCTTAAATTTTGAATGGACATAGAATATGCCCTGACTTAAAACATAGGCTACTTTTTATCCTGAAAAAATGTACAGTTCCCACGGGATTTTAAAATAATTATGAACAATATTATAATATTTTGGGTCTAAGAAATATTTAAATTCCGAGTTAGACATCGCAAGAAACCGTGAAAGAAAAACGCAAAATAGGTTCGTTTGTTTTGGTCACAGCTTATAAACTATTTTATGAATCGTTGTTTTCAGTATTTGTTGTACAAATAGAGCATATAGTACATAATATACCGAAATATCATATTCCTAACTAGTTTAGTTTTTTAGATAGCCCCCGTCACAAAAATGGTCTAAAATTGACAATTTTGATGACCCCCCATTTGCTTACTTTTTAAGCAAAAAATTAAAAAAATATATATTCGTACTCTACTCAATGAGCTCTAAACAATGATACCCCACAAGCTAGGGTAAGAAAAAAAAAATTTTTTTCCGGCTCCTTTCTCATGTATGGGAGCCCCCCTGAAAAATAATTAAATTCAATATTTGATTTTGGGTCAACGTTTTACACCAAATACCAAAATTTCAGGTTTGTAACTCATTTCGTCTGCGAGCTAGAGACCTGTGACCGGCGGACAGACGGACAGACAGACAGACAGACAGACAGCCGAGTGACATTAATAGGGCTCCGTTTTTACCCTTTGGGTACGGAACCCTAAAAAACCAAAATCTATAGCTATAGCTACAGCTATAGGTAGATTACTATAGCGAACATCCTTGATAGTAGGTATAAAGGTTGGAAAAGGGAGCGGGAACGGGAACCGGAAATCCGCGATTCCTTCGGGATTTGTTTAAAACCGAAATTCACGCCGGCGGAGCCGCCAGCATCCCCTAGTTCGCAATAAAGAAATTTGTATTTGTATTTGTATTTGTAAAAAATTAAACATCTAAAACACTGTTCGTGTATGTATACCCGTGGCACAAGAAACCCCAGATGCAGGCAGAATTAGAAATATGCACAGAGGATTAAGTGGATTCGGTCCACATTGAAGAGCATCACCCCTGTTGTCGTTTTGGCGGAGTCTCTTACAGATGTGACTCCTATACATATTTTTGGTGGCAGGTTTTTGATGGGGATTAAGGGATTTCGCTTGATATCTAGCGCTCTTGATTGTAAATTAATTTTTAGGGTGAGTTTGTTTTGATGTTTGTTTATGAAAACAATTACTTGAAATCGTGTATCTTTTGTATTGCGTGATCTAGAGAAGAACTGTTATTGAATGAAAAGTGAACTTTTCATTTCATTTTCATTGAAATTTCAAGAACAAGACAATTTCAAGAACATTTTCATTGAAATTTCTAGAATTGATAAGTAGGTATATTTTTTCAATTTTTTCAAAATAAATCCAAAAGTTATTCATTATGATGTAGTCTCATAGGATTATCTACGACTTTTTATCAATAACTAGTATAAGTACTTACTTAAAAAGAAAAACACATTTTCATGAAGTTTGAAAAAACTTACGTCACGTTGGAATCATATTGTGGATTTTTAATATAAATGGACATCGAGATGGTGCAATTAATTTTCGCGGAACGATAAGTAAGTAAATAAAGCTATAATTTTTTTTAACGTAGAGCATAATATGATACATCAAATTACACGAAAAGCCAATCCTACGTATATGTGTTGCTTAGCAACAAATAAGATTAGGCAAAGATCTACCTTCGACCTCAGCAAATCCCTATTTCGTGCCTCGTTGGACCGCATTGTTAGGCCACACAAGTGTCCGCACGCGCGGTATTATCAGTGAGGCACAGGATGTCTGGTCGGGGCAATGTACACCCTAAAATATAATGCTTTTTGACTGAACATTTGCTCACAAGGCACCAACCAACAAAAAAACAAAACAAACTTTTACATCCATACTAATATTAGAAATGAGAAAGAGTGTCCGTCTGTAGATATGTCGGCTAGCTTTTTACGGCTAAATAGTTTAACCGATTTGGATGAGATTTGGTACAGCTTTTATCCCGGGGACGGACATAGGCTACTTTCTATCACGGAAAAGCAAAGCGTTCCCGTGGGATTTAAAAAAACCTAAATCCACGTGGACGAAATCGCGGGCATCATGTAGTGTATAAATTGAGGGTTTGACCCGAATTCGACGCGCGTGAGGCCAGTGAAAAAAGCTAGAGTTCACAAAGAGTGAAGAGTTTACAAGTATAAATTAGAAATTTAAAAAACCCCCGACATTCGCCATTTTGTGGCAGCGGCCATCTTGGATTTGCAATAGTGCTATTCTACTAGTCAAGCCCTTTCATTTGATACCCATATTAAGGGAGTTGTGAAAAAATATGTAATCCGCCATTTTGTAGCGGCGGCCATCTTGGACCGATTTTCATCAAACATAGCTAACAACACTCTCGACTAATTCACCTTTCAAACAAAAAAAAAAAAACCGCATTCAAATCGGTCCACCTGTATGAGCGCCACAGGGGAACAGACACACCACCTGGGATGCATACTTTGGGTTCCCCAGGCGTCCAGCACAGACAGCATGAGGGTCATGCCGTGGTGGTTTTAGTGGGTATACCGTTGAAGTCCCACATAACCTTCGTTCTGCCGCATTCGGCCGCAGAACGGGGGTACCTATAAAAGGTTTCCACCACGTCAAAAAAAAAAAAAAGGGGGAACAGACACACACACACACACACACACACACACATACACACACAGACACGTCAAACTTATAACACCCCGTCGTTTTTGCGTCGGGGGTTAAAAAGTGCCAAATCAGAGAAAGTCAAATGTCCTAATGAGGTCACAGATATATGACACAGTTCGCGGTCTATGACCGGACATACGGATGCACACTGCACAGCACCTGTGCTAACAACCAAAAGGTAAAGTTTGCCGAAATGTGTAACACCATTGTTCAAATTGGGCCACTGAATCATTTTTGTCTTTCGTGTTTGAGATCTGTGTCATGTTGTTGCTCAATTTTTCTTTGAATTATCGAGTAGATACTGTGACTGTACGTGTACATATTTGATTTTCAGTTAAGTAAGAATTCATATTGTTATTTCGATTACTGACAAGATACCACAAAAAACGCGAAAAAAATAAAAAAATATATATTAGACATAGACTTTGCAATCGTACGTTGTGAAGTCAACATCTCCTGAAGATGCTCCGGTGTCGGAGCGAAACGATCGTCGAGTTCATTTTGTGGTGAATTTGTGCGGTGTTGTGCCTACGTCACTGTTAGCGGATTATAGCAAAGTAATTTTATATTCATTGTAGGTATATCATGGAATTCCGCAAAGTAACGCCTGCTTCTATTCAAAATATATTTCCTGTATTTTTTTAAAGTATGTAAAGCGATCAGCTAACGCTAGAGTTCAACCAATGTTGTATAAATACCTAATGTTGCTGCCGAGGTTTGTACACTGTAAATTGACGGTTTGAAAAACACTAATAGGCACTATGACCACTAACACTATACAAGTATAAGACAAATGGTTATTGGTATTGGTTTGAGTTTAGGTAATAATATTTAAGTTTTCGATAGCGGTCCCCTTATACCCTGTCTGTATGTATAGTGGTAAACTGTTATCAACTAACCTGTATATAAGCTTTCTTCGCACAGACCTCTTGAAGAAACCGCTACAGCCGTTGCAAGCCAGGATGCCGTAGTGTTTGCCCGAACTCGTGTCTCCGCATACCACGCACACGAGTCCTGTACAAGAAATAATACTATGAGAAACCTCTGCATTACATTACATTTTTACATTCATTCATTCAATTAGAGGCTAGTAAATCTTCGATTTGAGAACCTTTGAATGGACCTAACAACCTGAGGGATATTCCAACATACTCGCATTGAAATAGAATAGAATAGAAAAGATTTTCTTCAAATAATCTTTTACAAGTACTTTTGAATCGTCAATTGAATCTATCACTGGTTTGGAATGCCATTCCATTGCATCACGTTTTTAATCCAAATAATTGTTGGTAGTTTGGAAACATCGGATTCAAAGGTTACTAGTCCCAAGTGAGGTACAATTTTTTTTGACAATGAGGTACAATCTGTCACGTACTCACGTACCGTGCGCGTAGCGCGTTCCGCGCTCTCTCTTACTCGCGAATGACGTTATCACGTAAAATTATCTGTTACTTTATACTTAGACAACCAATTTTTTTAATATTAGAGATTATCTTGATCCTAACGCCAAGATTTTCTAAAAAAACTAAGATGTAAGATATTCCGATTTCAATGCCTCATCAAAAGCGATCACCATTTTCATCTCATTTAGAGGTTTGATTGAGCAGTCAGAACATGAGTGTGGGTATGCACTGATGGAAAAAAGACAATCGGTTCTGCCAACCTGTCTTACCCAAGTGGTTGGTCTTCTTGGTGGGCGGGTCCGGCAGCCAGGGTCGCAGTGCAGGCGGTGCTAGAGCAGCTGCTACCAGCGCGGCTGATGTTGGCGGCGACCAGCGGAGCGGGGACGTGTTGTCTTCCCCTGTTAACAAATGTGGGTACTTTAATGAATCTTTACTTTACTTTTATCTTGACTTTACTATAACTTTTAGTGCTCCGTACTTCACAATGGAAAAACCTTTTATACCTCCTATATAGGATCACTTGGTTATCCATCTATCGGTGTTACCCTTTTTTATTACGGGTTTTTAAGAGATTTATCAAGTTGATATGATGTTGTATATTAGTAGGTCCATATACTATAAATATCAAGTTCCTTGTTTAACGCATATAAACTCTCGTACGAACTTTGAAAGCGCATTTTGAGATTAATGGCCAGTTATCATTAAAATTAAGTTAGTCCACCGAAACACAAGTAATGTGGGTTGTACAGGTGGTAAAAAGTTAAAAAACCCTAACTACTGTAACCCAGTCTGTAATTCGCCTTGAAAGCCACACTCATCATAATACGTATTATCATAATATACATACATATACAGTAGTTCCCGGTACTACACAAAAGGCATCATGGAATGTCTCCGAAAATCATTATTTTCAAATCCCCTGTTCATATCCCGAGTAGGAATCATTATTAGGTATATGTTTTACCAATTGCAAAACATGTGATGTGTCCTACTCACACTTGACCGTCTTGTTATTATTTCAACACTGCTACGACCGTAGAGGTGCTACGAGTCGGCGCGCGCGGCGGACAGGAGCGGATGCTGAAACTGTTAGGTATCCCAGCCATACATTTACCTTACATTAAAATGTTAGGTAAATGTATCATAACCATATCAAATCCATCTGGAGGAATTTTTCAGTACTTCTATTAAATACAATAAACATTTTACATACCTACCCACTTACTATCAATAACGCTAATAGAATAACTATCGCAAATCACACCCCTTTCACTTTAATAGCATTTTCACTTGCTATCAAATAAAGTACCCCTCTCCTTTAATACGACCAACAATTTGGAGCGTCATAACAATCAATTTTAAGCCCTATTTTCGGTGCAGTAAGGCTCAATGTATGCGTAAAGTGATATTGGTGCGAACGTGATGAATCAATTAAGTGATTGGTGAATGCTACACCATGGGTTTCATGGATTAAGCGATTTGTAACGATTTTAAAATTATTACGTGAGATATACCTCAATATTTGGGTACAGGAGATATTATAGGGTTTCTTTGTAATCACCGGATTAATTATCCTGCACGGGAATTGAAAAGTGTTCGTTTTTGCTTCGCCAACCTCATTTTCGTTTGGATATAATATAAGGTACCTACATAAATTTAGTCTTAACTTATTTAAAGCTGCCGTTAAACCTTCTAGATTTCGTGATAAGTATTTTCAAAGTGGAAAATAACAGCCAGCCAGTGACAGCCAGTTTTCAAGTTGAGATTTTAAACCACAATTATTAATGTCCAAGAGCTAAGAGTTCGAAATAAGAGCTCCGTCACAATGGTGATAATACTTATATAGTTACGGGCTATGGCAGATGGGAACTGCCAGTGACATTGCCTTCAATGGAATTACGTCATTGAATTATCTTGTCTTAACCCCACAGTTCTCTACAAATCTAGAGGCGCCATATAAGCTCTTTTTTCTACTAAAAGTCCTCTATTTACCTAAGTATACATATTTCAAGATGGCGGGAAACGGATTTTGACAAAACTAGATTTTGTTTTTGAACATTAATTAAATATTTATTATTTGTAGCACTTACCTATAGTAGACCTCAGGGTTCAGTATGAGCGTATACTTAATGATAAAGTACGCTGTACGTACATATTACTACCCTCTGCAACTTATAAGTATATAGATTGCAATTTGCATATGAGATGAAAATGTTCAAAACCAAGTAAGAGGAGTAAAAAAGCGGGGACTTATCTACGCATAAATTGAGGGACCATTATGATCACAAACACTATTATCCATTTATTTATATCATCAATGTTAAATAAGTAGGTACATCAAAACATCTTTTTTTTCAGTCCATGTTTGACTTTCAATAGTATAAAGGCAGCTCTATCAAGTTATCAACTCTACATCTACCGCCGCGGGTGGAAGGTAAATAAACAAACACAATAAAGTCAGCCTGATTGCCGAATGGCAATTATGTCTAACTACCCCCAGATAACTCGATTTCGAACCAAAGGGCTACTAGACATTTGTGAATTATTTCTAGTACTGTCGTGGTATTTATTTATTATCTGTGGTTTGTTAAGGCTTGTTCACAAAATGTTATTTATTAAACAATAACCAGTCAGATGCGTGGCAGAACACGCGTAAGGTAGTGTTCCATAGACATCCGACATTGGTCGACACTTAGTGAATTATTTATCTCAATGTAGGGGTGATATTTTTATTATAATTTCATACTATTTGTTAGCATCATAGAATTTTGCATAATATATTAGTTTAGGAGGACATACAACTCTGGGGATGGTAATTAAACTTGGTACCTTAGATTAAAGAAAACGTATGCACTACTTATAATATACGAGTAGATACGATACGATATACGATAGAGAACATTATGGTTGAAAGAACAGCATGTTGTCCGTCACCGTAGGCTCGCCCCGCAGACGTGCGGTCAATATTGATTTTGTCACAAGTTGATTAAGCAATAATCACCCCTTTTGACCCCCGAGCCGTGAGGAGAGCTCGTGTGCTTTAGGTGACTATTTGTCTGTCTTGGAACTTAAATTTAATTGATACTTTGCACTTGACTGAATCACATTTTCAAATCCTTTGCGTCGGGAGATATTTTAGAGGCTTTTATAAACACATCAAAAATTACGTGAATGTTGGTGAGATTTGGACCAACGATACTGAAGATATGTATGTACCACTCAACCAAGCGAACTTGGCACCTGATTAGTATGCGGCCCCCTATACTCTAGGTGCTTAGTTGGCTCAGCTTTTCTACCACGTCAAAAAAAAAAAGTGCCTAGTTGGCTTGGTCGAATAGTACCTACGTTATCGGTTAAAATCAAGCACGGTTGGTCTGGTACTCTTCTAGCTAGGTATTATACGTACACGACATACGTAACGTATGTCACCTTATGCCACTTTGAAGATCCTGATGGTTTCTATAACGAATCACGCCTACCTTAACAATAAGAGCGTCGTACAACTGTGTACTGGTAAAGTGGTAGCTAACCTAAGTATCGCAGTAAGATAGTAGCATATATTCGCCTAACTGGAAAATATAGTTTGAAATAGAAAATGCGACATGGTGAAAAATATGAAATATGAAAAATATGCCTAATTTAGTGGAAATGTAATAAAGCTATCTGCTATATACACGTAGAGATATAACATATAACAATGTATAAAATGAAATCGCGCCCGAATAACAGAAAGAAGGCTATATAAAACTCGGAGGGACATAAAAGAAAATTGTATGAGACACATAAAAAGAACAGTTTGGAAAATTGGAAGTCGACGAGCGGAGAGCGAAGTAAATCCCGGTATCAAGATAAATCAATGTTTGTTCCGAGTATGGCACTTACGCCCCGGATAAAGAATGGCGTGGAGCCGTCTGGAAATTGTACAATTTTATTCTTTGCAATTTTCTTACTCACATCTACGTGAAATAACTTCAGTTAGGTTGCTACCTTTTATGAGAATATTAAAAAACCGATAAGTAGTTGTCAAGCTAATAAATTTTCATAATTATTACGTTCATCCCCTTTTGGAACTTATGAACACAATGTTGTGGGGGTATTAATGAGGAAAGATTAAATAACTACGAGTACTTTTATTTTATCTATTTATTGAGTAGATTTATATGAATATGTCATTAATAGCAAACTTTTATACTTTTATTCATCACAAACGTTTTCATTTTATAGGTCAATAATAAAAAAAATGCATAATTATAAATACAGATTGATTAATAGAGTGGAAAATATTTCATAACGAAATTTGTAGGTAACATTCATAATATTATTAATTTTAAACATCAAATAAAATTCCTACTGAAACAGTAAAATTTGTACTTTTGAATACTGCTTTGAAATTTTATATTATTTTTACTGACTTTGTCATCAACATTATTAACTCTACCAGCCCACTTCAAGGCACGCGTCTCCTCACAAAATGAGAAGTGCAGATTGGTAGACTGCACATACCTTTGAGAACTTTGAGGAGTGCGGATTGTTATCCTTCACCGTTAAAACAAGTGATATTAAATTGCTAAAAACGCATAATATAATACTTTTACGTTTTTATTTTATTATATTTATAATATAGTCTATCTTCTGTACATATTATAATAAAATCGTAGACTTGCCATATCTGTACATTTATTTAAGTAGATAATAGAACGTAAAAAAGATATTTTTGAAATTTTTGTCTGTTTGTCTGTTTATCTGTTTGTCTGTATGTTTGTGCGCGCATCACGCAAAAACTACTGAATAGATTGAAATGAAACTTAGCATGATTTAAGTTCATACTAAGGAGTAACATATAGGATACTTTTTATCCCGAAATTCAGCACGGTTCCCTTGGGAGAGGGGATAAAAGTTAAAATATGTACTTAGCTGTAATTCATTAACGCGTGGTCCTATTTCATTAATTCTTTTTTTGTTAGAAAGGAGATACTTTAAAAATTACCGGCTAATCACAGAAAGGCTGGATCCATTTTGATGGGACTTTTACTGGCGGATGTTCACATTTTGATCTACCTAAACATCCGCCAGTGAACTTTTAACAGTTTTAAGCAAGGTATGAGCTCAAAGGAGCTTAGGGAAACAAAATCATTCCCACGGGATTTTTAAAAACCAATATCCACGCGAATGAAGTCGCGGGTTTCAGCTTGTAATAAGTATAATAAAATAAAAACTTCTACTCCATTCTTCCCTAAGTCGGTACTCGGGAACGGAAACTTTGTCGCTTGCCGTTTTATTTGGTTTTCTTTTGACGCGAGCTCTTGAGCCGTCCTGATTAATTCTCCCTCCCCCTTTCAAAGAAACGATCTGAGGAATCTTTTAGAACGCCCCCCACTTACCGTCATCCCGTTTTATGTTTTGCAGCTACGAGAAAGGAAGAACGAAAGTGTTAAAGAATTCGAATGAAATTGCAAAAAATTTTATAAAATACAGATTAATGTTCGTTTTCGCTATTATTATCAGACATACTTTTTTAGTTCTAGATCATATTCAGTACAAGTTGTTACGTAACCAGACTAGCTGCTGCCTGTGACTTTGTTCGCGTGAATTTAGGTTTAAAATATGTTTCGCCATACAAACTTTACCATTCCTTTCACCACTATTCCTATTTAATCTCCTTAGGGGTTGAAATTTCGAATATTCTAGAACAAATAGATATATAATTTCTTAATTTACTTATAACCGAAAGGCCAAATACAAATTTTCATTTCAGTATGAATGAATCCCTAAGTAAAACAGACTCAATAAGTAAGTATTCATTCAATATCACAAAGTAATAAACTCGTATTGACAGCTGAAAACGCATCCCAAAGTTATTCAGCTCGCGAACCCATTATTCGAGTACGAAAATGAAATTTGAATCCCCATCTCTACTATTGGCTGTTTTGTATTCAAAACGCGCTCTGACCGGGTAAAGTGGCAAATCATGGAGCGGCTGAAAATCAGTCAAATAGACCCCGAGCTACGGCGCACGCCACCCGAATAATAATGCGCCTTTACCTTTAGAGATAGAACAATTTGATAGTGTGCGAACAGCCTAATTTGAATTTTAAACAAATGAAGCTGGTGATGTTAGAATTTAAAATATCGTGAGTACGCATAGTGAGACACATAGCGCGAAGATCAACAGAGGTTGGGAATTGTGTTCCCAAGTTGCTCGAGTGGCGACCTTGCACCGGGAAACGCAGAAGACTCCCCAATAGGTAGACGGACGTTGCCAGTCTCAAGCCAGTCGTTGGCAGCCGGCGGCACAAGATCGCGTTCTGTGGTACTCCTTGCATGAAACCTATGTCCAGCAGTGGACGTCTATCGATTGAGACGACGCGGAGTACTCATAATTGCAAACACAACACGGCTACACTCACGTTAAGCTTTGTTGGTGTATGCCCGACGAGTTCCGAACCACTTAGCAAATGCGGTCTGCTTCGGGACCTATTTGGTTGATATTCATGACCCGGACGGGTTTCAATCTAGTCGGGCACACACCAACAAAACCTAGTTGCAGTTACGTAAACAACCCCTGCACACTGGGTCACTAGTGGCGGCGATTAGTGGCCGCCACTAGTCGCCGAAGAGATTTTTCATACATTTTCTTTTGTAGCCCGAACGCGGCCACTCGAGCGCTGAGTGCGGTGGTCCCATATAAAATGTATGAAAAATCTCTCCCGCGACTAGTGGCTCAGTGTGCGGGGGCTGTAACTATTGCAATAATGTAAGCAAATAGAGATTTTTAGAAAAAAAATATATCAATTGAATAGGATATTTAGCTTCATGCACTACGCATGTTTACGTACTTAAAATAAAATAATAGTTATTATTGAATGCAATAAACAAGTTGATATAGAAATTTAAATTAAATAATTGCGATCTACTTCCCCCCTCGCCTTTCTACCCACGGTTCCGCAAGATGGGTGGGTTTTCATTTCACCATCTTTTATGATTAAAGATCAAAATAGGTAGTGCAATTTGGGGTTAACGACCTGAAACATTATCAATAGTATGGATATGACTACGGGATTACTGTCTTGCGCGATTTTGATACCTCATATAATGTTCAGTATCAAAGAGATTTCTCTTTTTCATGTTGTATTAATAAAAACTGAGTAAGGAAACCAGGGATAATATTAAAAAAAATATGAATTGGCATGTCCACATTATGATATCATTGTTTATGATACATACGGGCACGAAGCGATTTAAATCTTCTTTTGTTACACGCATGGGTTTGTAATATACACTTCTGAGATCCATGTTCCCTGATACTTACAGATCTTTACAAGTATAAATTAAAAATTTAAAAAACCCCCGACATTCGCCATTTTATGGCGGCAGCCATCTTGGATTTGCAATAGTGATATTCTACTAGTCATTTCATTATCATATCATAGCCCTTTCATTTGATACCCATATTAAGGGAGTTGTGAAAAAATATGTAATCCGCCATTTTGTAGCGGCGGCCATCTTGGATCGATTTTCATCAAACATAGCTAACAACACTCTCGACTAATTCACCTTTCAAACAAAAAAAACCGCATTCAAATCGGTCCACCCGTTTGAGCGCCACAGGGGAACAGACAGACACACACACAGACACGTCAAACTTATAACACCCCGTCGTTTTTGCGTCGGGGGTTAAAAATAAAAGTGAATTGGCATCTTCTATGCTAACCATGCGTACCATCTTAGGCCACATCATTACTTTCCATCAGGTGTGATTGTAGTCAAGCATGCTACACTTATATTTTTAACCCCCGACGCAAAAACGACGGGGTGTTATAAGTTTGACGTGTCTGTGTGTGTGTGTGTGTGTGTGTTTGTGTCTGTCTATCTGTTCCCCTGTAGCGCTCAAACGGGTGGATCAATTCAATATGGCCGCCGCCACAAAATAGTTCATATTACTCGGACGATCTTTCATCCTCATGAATATGTGGATAGTTGAGAAAAATGTGAGATAATTGAGGAGTTCAATATAAATTCAAAATAATCAAATCCGTCTTCGCGGTTTATAGACATAGACGTAGACATATAGGCAGTAGGTATCCTTGCAAGAAGAGTTAGAGTCTTCTTCTTTCTTCATGAAATGAAAACTGTTTAAATATACAATTTTCAGTAGGTAGTATAGGGGCATGCAACATTTTTGGGATCTTATTTTTACTTGTCGAAAATAGAAGTTGAAGCACTAATATTTTCAGACCTTACATATATTTTTTACTTACTAACACAGCCTGTAAATATCAGCATAAACGACAACTTTTATTTTATCATTGAACATAATTTGAATTAAAACTGAATATTCTGTATTTTATTACGCTTACTTCTGTAAACTGCCGTAGTCCGCCGTAGCCGTAGCAGGTTCTACGACTCGTAGACTTTTCTACATGACGCGGACGTAGCGAAATTAAAAAATATTGTAGTTAAATCTAAATCCAAAACTAAAAAAAAATAATATCTAGACGAAGGAATCATTACAATTTTGCCAAAATTAAAAATAATCACCTGCTAATCTTCTTTCTTGATGATCTTGGGTTAACTGAAGAGGGGTCTGAGCCACTTCCATTTTTTAAATACAGTTTTTTCAGGAAATCTGCACTGTCACTTACTTTTTTGAAATTAGCAAGTGTCTAGCGTCATTTTTTCTTACTCTGTTTTTTTAATTTAATTTTTTCAAGTACCTTATACTTACTATTATAGAATACAATGAATTACTAATTTGAATATCTTAAAAAAATCGTAGTTTTTTCGGCATAATAAAGCATACAATATGCATATAATGCAATGAGAGGTTTATATTCGGTGGTAATTCAAAAATCGAATATATTATGATTACTTAATAATAGTTTTTTTTTTAATATTAAGGAAGTGTACTTTGTGCGGAAATATTTTGGATGAGAAATCGACGCGATTAAACACCCGAATCGTTTCAAGACTCGAACGCGGGATCGGCGAGCTGTCACTTTTGACGTAAGTAGAATTTTTTCGGCACGTTGGCAGCGAGCTACGGCCGGAGTACTTTTGACTCGATCTCTCCTCGTGGCGCCGTTGGGGGGCGGGGCGAGTCTCCGCCCCGTTGCTTTTCGCGTCTGACTGCGGCCCCCAGACGGGGGGAGAGTTCGATTTTGGGTCAGCTGTTAAGCGTCCGTTTTAAGCTTTAATTTGTGGCATTACGGCGCTGCGTCAGCCAGCCATTTAGAATAATGACGCCCGTTTCGCGCGGCGAAATTAAATGGTTATTTCGTTTTACCATTTACACGGGCTGTAAGCTATAAAAAAAGAGCGAAAGGAGCATTATGAAATACGAATTTTAAAATTAAAAAATACAGTAAAATTAAAGTGAAGTGTTGCCAATATAAAAACGCTTTTTATTTGAACGTCTGATAACTAGAACCTACAGCCCTACTGTTGAAAGACAGTATTTCCACCTACTTACCTATACCTAGGTACATTACGTATTTAATGCAGGTAGCTACGGGGTTAAGATAAGTATAAATTAACTAAATAGTCCTATTTAATCTTATTAAACCCAATTGTCTAATTATTTTTCTAGTTCAAATATTCTTCAGTGAAACAAAAAAAAACACATTTACCTTTTGATCTAAATACCTAACTAAACCTGGCATTTGGTGTACCTAACGACATCTGATTCTGGTGAACATAGCTTTAAGCATATCCAATAATAAAAGGGAACATTCGTGAAGGCGTGGCGTCGGGACGTCAGAGAGGAAAAGTCAACAATTTTCCCGCGTCCCATGCGCCAATCAGAGCTTTTGGCACGGTGACATTTGAATTCGGGATTGTAAATGCCTACTATAAAATACCTACTCGTTAGTTACATAGATACTTAATACTTTAAATATTTTTTTTTAAATTTATTTTCAGTCATGGACACGCGCCCTTTAGGTATGCCGTATGAAGATTGGCATGTAAAGAAAAAAAAGATAACAGACAATTGAATAAAAACACCTGAAAAACACTTATCTAGTTTTATTACTTACTTATCAAGTCTAAATGAAGAACGTTCCAAAAGCAAGTAAGTATATTTACCTACAAATTCAATAATTAGATAGGTATACCATCCTACCTTTTTAGAAAAGTCTTATGAAATAAGACACAATTGTTCATTTGACAATAAATACATATTGGATTCAATAATATAGGTACCTACCCAATTCACCGGCGCTTTCTGTTAACTATGAGACTAGAACGTAGGTAACTTTAAATTTTTAAGGTTTCCTACTACTTATATAATTTTAAGTTAACTCAATTTTGCAATCGAGATAAAAAATTTAGTTTAAAAATAAAGTAAAAACATAGGTATCTAAAACTATGAAATACTTAATATTGTTAAAAAGTATTACCTGAAAGTTACATTTTGTGTGTGACCCTAAATAGACAAACCGTTTCTCGGATCCAATACTCAAAAATCCCTTTAAATCCTCAAAGGAACCCCAAAAACTACCCACAAGTCAATCGCCAAACTCCGTTCTGTGAAACACCCGACCCCCCATCTCCCTACTCCCTTTTCCGACCTTTTTCTCCCCCTTTTGCCCCCGAATTACCGCTCACCCCTAAACCGCGGTCTTCAGTGACAGTTCAATAAAGCACGGCGACCAATCGTGGCAAACGTCGCCCGGTATAAGCCAATAGGATTAACGCTATTCTCGTCTCTTTCTTTTGGCAGTGAATTTGTATTTATGCATCCCACTCTCACTTACTGTCTGCGAATTCTTGATTCGATTGCGATTGATTTCTTTATTCCAATTTTCTTTTGTTTTGCATTCCGTTAAACGAGTTTCGGTTATTGTCTATGGAATTAGGTTCAATGATTACTGGTAAGTACGTACCGTGTTCGTTAAGCCGTCTGAAGTTTTTAAGATATTTCTTTTTTTAGAAGGAAATTTTGGCTGGGAAGTTATTAAGTTATAAGAATTACGAGAGACCGGGTACAAAGTAAGGGCGCTAGTCGCTATCTATTATGATTGTTAAAAAAAATTAAATGATTATGTTTTGAACTAAGTACCAAAGTGTTTTTACTTTTTAAGAACTCAGTTAAATAAATTAATAGATATACTTATCTATTAATTTATTCTAGTAAGTAGCTACTGCCCGCGGCTGGGCCCGAATGAATTTTGGTATTTCACAAATCTCGAGGGAATCGTCGATATCCGGTTCCCGTTCCCGCTTCCTTTTCCAATCTTTATACCTACTTTTAAAGAAGTTTGCTATAGTAGGTACCTAATTTACTTATAGCTGTAGCTATAGATTTCGGTTTTTCAAAATCCCGTGGGAACTGTAGATTTTTCAAGGATAAAATGTGTAAAAAGATATTATGTGTTAAGTCAGGGCATAATATATCTCGTAGGTTATTGCGACGTTAAAGACTAACACACACACACACTCACACAGACACATACACACACACACAGATACACAGACACACACAGAGACACACACACAAACACAGACACACACGCACGCACGCACGCACACACATACACACACGCACACACACACACACACATACAAACATACAAATACAAATTTTAATGCACGCCAGCTTAAGATGATAAATCCGGACGTTCAAAGATCCCTGTACAATCTGGATTCCAAGCTATTTGGAATAGGGTAAAAGCCGGATACTAGACCCAGTGGGATAGATTCCCCAGTTCTGAATACGCTATGTTAGAGACGTCCCTGGCGCTAGCTCTCTTCTAGAGTTAGAAGCGCTACACATGCAGACTTTAATGCTTAGAATAAATAGGTAAAGAAAGGCAGTCGTCGACGCGGCGATAAGCCGTTTTTAACGGGCCTTAAAAGGCTCGATACGTCTATCGTAGCGTCAGTGCTCAAGGTACTCATGCGCTTGTGTGCGTGTCGGCAAATGTACGTGTCGGCAAATGTAATTACAGGGCACACATGGGTTGGTTTATAGCTTACGTTTCGAGCGGAAATTTGTTAGAAACTTCCATTCTAAGCGTAATAGTTCGATGCTTTAATGTCACAAAAACTGTACACTAGAGTGCACGCATTTCGTCCATGAGAACGAAAATCTTCCGCGGCAAGACCTCCACGAGCATTGAAATTATATTTGTGAGTATTTAAGTACTGCACGAAGTACCGATGGACGTTGGGGTCCCAAGGTGCTTGAATGGCGACCTCGCACCAGTAACGAAACGTAGGTAGACCCCCCACTCGATGGACAGACGATCTCAAGCGAGTCGCTGGTAGCCGCTAGAATCAGGCGGCACAAGATCGTGTGCTGTGGTGATCCTTGCAAGAGACCTATGTCCAGCAGTGGACGTTCGTTGGTTGAAACGAACGAACGAACGAACGAAGTACTTACTTACTATTGAATTTTTTTTATGGTTTTCGATTCAGTTAACTTTTTGTTTCTTTAAATTACGTTGATATTAGATACATTTAATTGTTAAATTTCTTTTATTTATTTAAAAAAAGGACAAATAGGATAGTCTGCCCCATATACTTACCTACTTTTGCGGATAGGGCACCTATCCGCAACTATTTTTTCAACAGTTTCATGTTGCAGGTGGGTAAACTGAGTGCGACCAATTGCTTCTTGGCTCATCACTACCAAATACCAGGCGTTGCTGAAGAGCCTGCATTAGGTATGCGCGCACAAGAATGCGAGTCTGAGCAATGTTTTGCACCCAATGAGTGGGACCTAAATAGGACTAGAATGGTCATATAATGTTAATTCAAAAAGACAAAATGCAAAAGAAAACGTTTCAGTTACTATAACGTTACAGGTTTGTTTAGTTACATGTTAGATATATAGATGCATGTTGATTATTTAGTATTTCCATTAAAATTTAATAAAATGATCTAAATAAAATATAATAAAGACTTATTAGTCGCTAGTCGTAATAAAATAAATAGAAAACAATGTTCCCGCCAAATTATTCACGTCGCCGCCATGACAGTCCAAACGTCACCTGTTCGTGACGTCACAGCGGGACGCGCTACCTGCAGCGTCCATTATCCAATTTGTATCCACCCGAATGCGCAGATTAAAATTATTGCCGCTGACGTCTGCATTTGAATAGACCGTTGCGTCGTAAACACTTAGGTAACTAATATTTATAGATAAGTACATATACTTACCTAATTACCTAAATAGTAAAGAAAAACAGCTGTTTTAATCGACTTCCAAAATGGAGGAGGTTCTTGATTCAGCGCCTAGGTATTTTTTTAATAAAAAAATTGGTTACTTATCTGTTAAATCGATTTACGGACGATAATTTTACGTGATAAACTGATAACGTCATAAGAAAACAAAGATAGATGCGTCACAAGCCGAACGCTTACGCCGATCGTGCCTTCTCTATCGCTTTTTCCGCGTTCAAAAAAATTTAAAACAAAATCGGTTCATCCGTTTGGGAACAGACAGACACACGTTAAACTTATTGCCCTCTCTGTTGCGTCGGGGGTTAAAAACAAATAGGTTTTAGGTGATAACAATATCAATATCTACAATAGAAAAACTGTATCAAAATTGGCTCGGTATGTCTGATAGAAAATTGGTAAAAGGCATACAAACTACCATAACCATAATTGGTCTACCTTTGTCTAAGTAGGTACGGTTGTAGGTCATATAAATATTATGTAGAAATCTTAATATACTTACCTACTTTTATCCTTTGTCAAAATTACTTCCATGTGTAGGTAGATACTAGATATCTCTTTCATATAACATTTGGTAACTGCAAACCTTCTATTTGAATAGCACACTTACATAGGTATTGGGCAAAGCGCACGGGGGTATGCAATATGCATGCACTGATACAATTTCCCCCAAACCAAATCGCTACAAAGGGATTGTGCACTCCAGTGCCGACGCGATGTAATCATACAGACGGACAATCGAGATTCGATTAATATTGCCCACTCGACGTGCTATCGAATTAATTACTGAGCACAATCGAACGGTTCGAATGAAGATCTCATGATTTGGATAGTGTGGCAGTAGTTTAGAGGATTTTGACGTGATAACGTCTTATAAATCGATGAACGCCGGCTGCACGCACGAAAAAGCATGACTCATTGTCACGTACCGCGTGCAAGCGAGAGCGCGGAACAAGCGATAGAGATGCACGATCGACCTATATTTATATATGTGTTCTACATAATATAATGTTTTCCTATGACGTTATCACTTATAAACCAACTTTGACAACAATTTTTTTTATTCATCTACAATTACCTAAGCTTTTGACTGCGATCTCACCTGATGGTCAATTGGTCAGTGACGATGCAGTCTAAGGTGAAAGCGCTGAATAACTTGGAAGAGGTATGAAAGTTTTCATTAGGTAAACCTGACCGGACCCCTGATCGGTTTCTACGTGACATCGTCGTACCGGCACGCTAAATCGCTTGGCGGCACGGCTTTGTCGGTAGGGTGGTTGAAGCACATGAGTAGGTATCCCTACAGAGAGGAAGCTTCATACAAGCGGCCCGCTGTATGTCAAAATTGTCAAACTCAGCCGGTGCACGTTGGTGAGAGCTCATGTGTGAGTGTATCTACAGCGGGCCGCTTATATGATGATTCCTCTCTATAAGGATATCTACTCATGCGGCTGAAGTCTCCCACCAGCAGTGTGACCACATTTAAATTGGTCAATCTACTTCTGTAGCTTAAAAAAACTACCGAAATATACCACAGTCTTGGTAAAAACTACCACAAATCTACCTCACTAATATGATAAAATAGAGATGAAATAAAACTATATTTCATTACAGTCTGGCCAACGAAAGTAGAAAATCATTAAATGCCGATAATTTTTAATGGCAGCACCAATTTTATGTCAAACTTCTGATAACTGTCACTCATTACTGTCAGATGTGTGACTGTCAATTGTTATTATTATTTTACGTAGGCAAGTACCTACATACCTTAGGATGTTAGGTGTTCCAGAAATTACTTTGAAGTTTTTTTGGTGTTAAGCTGAATTTTCATGTTCCTTAAGAGACGCTATCCGTGGAAGAATATTGCAATTGCAGGCTTTACAAAAAGCGTTGTCTCCTTCCGATGATTTAGTCAACCACTTTGAAAATAAAGGGTTTTGCTCCCACTCCGTACGATATTGCCTTCTGCAGGGGCGTAGCTACCACCGTATCTGCCGTATCAATTACACGGGGCCCCCAAGCCACGGGGGCCCCCGATGTGCGTCATTATTGTCCATAGAGGCAGAATCTTTAGAAAAACTAAAGTCATCATCAGCTATTTACCAAACCCCCCAAACAAATTTTTATACGTGGCCCCCGTCAAGGTACGCTAGGCCACTGGCCTTCTGTATTTTCTTTTCATGGTGATAAATTAAATTACAAAACAAAGAAATCGCTCTCGATATGTGCTCTTCAGCTCATAATATTCGTAATCTCGTGTTAAGTCGTATATATAGGTACATCAAGTTAAAAGTTTACGTAGACGTGCCTACTTGCAAACGGGCAAAGAAGATAAACAAAACAAGACTAGTTATGGCCTGATATGGATGGGGAAACCCCGCCCCGAAAATCTTACTAAACAGAAGGTTTCCATATACTTGATCCAAAATCTACCAAATCTACCAGGAAAAAAATCAAAAATGTGTAATTATACCATAATCTACCCAACAATTTTTAACTACCACAACAAGCCTTAAATCTACCAAAAAAGTAGAAATCTACCACATGTGGTCACACTGCCCACCAGAGACTAGAGATAAATAATTTACAAATTATAAAATCCCAAATTGCCTTTGGGAATTAAACCCGGGACCTCCCACTTATAGAACTATAAGAACACAGTCACCACTGCGCCAGAGAGGCCGACAAAAGTCCGTTGTAGTAGAAGTTAAAATAACCGTTGCGGATTGCGAAGCTGAAGGGGGGGTCACAATATAGCTCGAAGAATTGATAGATGCTGGGGTACGAGGTTGCTGGAATGGCGACCTCGCACCGGAAAGCGCAGTGTTCAAGCGGCACAAGTCCGGGACGTGTGAAAGTCCCAGACGTAAGTAGATATGTCCAGCAGTGGATGTCCATTGGTTGATAATATCCACGTCGACGACCTCGGTCAACATTTGTTCCGTGTAAATAGGCAATTACTTATTATTACCTATATTATGTTAATTCCAGTCCATAGCTTTTTATTTTGTAACACCATCTTGTGAGAACTTGGAGTTTTATAGTTTCACATCGCTTTTATAGAGGGCGCTTGAAGATATTTTAATAACTAGTCTTAGAACTCAGCAAAAGATGGCAATAGCATCGTATTTGGGACCCAAAACTTAAAAAACTAGAACTTTAGAGCCGTGAAACAGCAAAATTATTTACATTATAAAATTATAACAAGACGCCCTGTTACTAAATATTTTGTTACATATATTTTGTTATATCATCCAACTTCCAAGTTTCATCACGTCTACTCTATGGCCATGGTTCCCAACTTTTCCCCCAAAACGGGGTAAACAAATGCAATGGGATTTTTTAGGGCCGCGGTGTTATATTTTTAGGGATTTTTGACTTCTTATATTTTTAGTATTACGGTAAAAATACTTATTAGTCGTTTAAAAAAAATCATGAGACATTTTTTAAAGAAAAAACATTTAAGAGAAAAAACATTTACCTAAAGAGAAAAAACATTTAAAGAAAAAACATTTTTTTAAAAACTTTTTTTTAAAAGCATTATCAAACATTTAAACCATTAATTTTGAAATCAAGGCAAAAAATCTTGGTAATATTCACTTAATTATTTATTATTTTATTAGGGGGATTTTAGGAGTTTTTTACTTAAGTTTAAGGACAAATATCTTCCAGGGTTGGTATAGATCGAACAGAATCTCATGAAAAATAGGGAAATTAAATTTTGTAGTAAGCAACACTAGGTTAACTCGGCTGCTCTAGTGATAAACAAAGTAATCACATTCAGAACACCTTACCTGGGATCGTTTCACGAAACGAAAAATCAAGCAACTGCATTTTAAATACAAAAACAAAGTAATCAACATCCAATTACTTTGTTTTTGTGTTGTGCTTGTTGCTTACTTGGTTTTTGCATTTATATTCTGGGTTAGTGAGTGCAGTTACTTTGTTTGGGCAATTTAAATTTCAGTAAACGGTTCAAGTTATTTGAAATATTAAACTGTGGTAAAAAACTACTCGACATAAAACTTTTGTTAGTGCAAAAAGTCAATTTCACAAAAAAATGTCAGTTACTTTGTTTATCGCTAGGGCAGCCGTAGTATTGCTAACCTTGGAATTTCATTTCCCTATTTTTCATGAGATTCTGGTCGATCGTTACTTTGTTTATCGCTAGGGCAGCCGTAGTGTTGCTAACCTTGGAATTTCATTTCCCTATTTTTCATGAGATTCTGGTCGATCTATACTTTGTTTATCGCTAGGGCATCCGTAGTGTTGCTTACTACAAAATTTAATTTTCCTATTTTTCATGAGATTCTGGTCGATCTACACTGTCTATGGCAACCTCTAGTGAGATGAGCTTGCTACATTCGTGTCAGTGTGACCACATGTGGTAGATTTCTACTTTTTTGGTAGATTTAAGGCTTGTTGTGGTAGTTAAAAATTGTTGGGTAGATTATGGTATAATTACACATTTTTGATTTTTTTCCTGGTAGATTTGGTAGATTTTGGATCAAGTATATGGAAACCTTCTGTTTAGTAAGATTTTCGGGGCGGGGTTTCCCCATCCATATCAGGCCATAACTAGTCTTGTTTTGTTTATCTTCTTTGCCCGTTTGCAAGTAGGCACGTCTACGTAAACTTTTAACTTGATGTACCTATATATACGACTTAACACGAGATTACGAATATTATGAGCTGAAGAGCACATATCGAGAGCGATTTCTTTGTTTTGTAATTTAATTTATCACCATGAAAAGAAAATACAGAAGGCCAGTGGCCTAGCGTACCTTGACGGGGGCCACGTATAAAAATTTGTTTGGGGGGTTTGGTAAATAGCTGATGATGACTTTAGTTTTTCTAAAGATTCTGCCTCTATGGACAATAATGACGCACATCGGGGGCCCCCGTGGCTTGGGGGCCCCGTGTAATTGATACGGCAGATACGGTGGTAGCTACGCCCCTGCAGAAGGCAATATCGTACGGAGTGGGAGCAAAACCCTTTATTTTCAAAGTGGTTGACTAAATCATCGGAAGGAGACAACGCTTTTTGTAAAGCCTGCAATTGCAATATTCTTCCACGGATAGCGTCTCTTAAGGAACATGAAAATTCAGCTTAACACCAAAAAAACTTCAAAGTAATTTCTGGAACACCTAACATCCTAAGGTATGTAGGTACTTGCCTACGTAAAATAATAATAACAATTGACAGTCACACATCTGACAGTAATGAGTGACAGTTATCAGAAGTTTGACATAAAATTGGTGCTGCCATTAAAAATTATCGGCATTTAATGATTTTCTACTTTCGTTGGCCAGACTGTAATGAAATATAGTTTTATTTCATCTCTATTTTATCATATTAGTGAGGTAGATTTGTGGTAGTTTTTACCAAGACTGTGGTATATTTCGGTAGTTTTTTTAAGCTACAGAAGTAGATTGACCAATTTAAATGTGGTCACACTGATTCGTGTTGCATTCGTGATTTGTTGTGAAAAAAGCAAGTGGACTCACAAGTGGACTGTAGAAGCGAGACACGAGCGCGAATGTAGAGATTTTCTAGGAAAAAATGTATAATTTACATTTTGCCAATTAATAAAGTAATAAATATACGGCTAATTTTAAACGCATAATTTTACGGCTTTTTTCACTTTTAATTAACTACCTACAATAAAAATTGTACTTTTATTTTCAACAATACATAAACACACTCTTTTCTGTATAAAATTAAATATAGATTATTATTTTGCTCTAGATTTGTATAAAACTACATGTAAAATACCTTTAAAATTAAAAAAGTAACTAAATGCGCGGGAATTTGTAAAATATTTTTGGGAAACATTAATTGTAAAGATTTTCCGCAATATCCATAAAATATGTATCAAGTAAGTTTTAACTTCTAGAACCAATTATTTTGAATCCAAAACTGTAATTTTACTTTTAAAAGGCAGCAACACTGCTGCAAGATAAATAGCCACACAATTTTATTTTATACACATACACATGTAGGTCATAGAAAAATGGCTAAGAGTTAGGAGTTTGTACGTTCCTGTGGTTAAAAAATATAATTTTTAAGTTTAAATGGCCTTCAGTGATTTGTGTCACAATAGTAACGCGTTTAAATCCATCGAAAATGAAGCTGATCAAGTAAGTACATCAAGTGTTTGTGAAAAGTGCCTTTTCCCATGGGGTGTTGTAAATGTCCAACTGGAACTGTCAATTTGACCCGTATTCCGTGAAAACCTCCTAAATATTCGCTACAAACGTGTGTGGTGATTGAAAAGACGATATAACCATGACAATTACTTGCCACGGCATTGTCGATAGCCGTGCGCTACCACAAAAACATCTATTTATTTTTTCGAGGTGAACGATGACATACTAACACAGCACACAATATTTTTAGAATTATGTAGTTTGTATGTTAGAGGACGTATTAAAAAGGTTGCAGACAACCGTGGGCGCTACGATTGTGATCAAGAATTCGTCAATAACATGCCCGTAAGAATCGCTTCTAGTGTTACATATTATAAAGCTAAGCGTCCACTACGCGTTAGATTGTACTTTCTCTAGCAATTTTGGTACATTGCGACGTCCTTCAGTGCAAAGTCAATAACAATAACAGTTATAAATTAAACATACATTGCATCATTTAGAGTAATAACAACAACACATAAGTTATACTATGTACTCCTTGTTTACTGTAAGGTTTTGTTGGTACAGGGATAGGCCATAAAACTCATAATATTGTGAAATAATTGAGATCTGGCACTGTACATAAAGTTACTGTGTGTCAAACAGTTTTTGTTAATGTTCTGTTTCTTCTGTTTTTCAATGTACATATAATATATTCGTTATTATCTATGTACTATATTATCTGTTATTAATTTGGATGAAATGAAAGAACTAATATCTCATAAAGGACAAGATTCTAGTGCTATATGCTCTCTAACAATGTGAAAATTATATTAATTAACATTCATACAAAATACTTGTATAGTATATGAGATATTGCCCGCGACTTCATCTGCGTGGATTCATATATATATCTCATACAAATTTTCAACCCCTATTTAACCCATTTGTGGGTTGAATTTTCAAAAATCCTTTCTTAGTGGATGTCTATATCATAATAGCTATCTGCTTGCAAAATTTCAGCCTAATCCGTCCAGTGATTTGAGCTGTGCTAGATATATATAGATATAGATCAGTTAGTCACCTTTTCCTTTTATGAAATGCTGGATTAGCCAGAAAAGACTAGTGGTGCTGGTCTTATTCACTATAGCTTTGTTCCATCTGATGCCATAGTAACTTTTAACTGTTGCCACAGAATACTTCTGGCATTCCGGGTGTCTATATTCCGGATAGCCTAATGTCAGATTATTGTTGAAAATTAATTAGAATTTTTAGAAATGGTTTACAGATTATTAATTTCATAATTGAAATAGATTAGAATGAACTGACATTTGATTCATACAGTGGTGCCGAACCGCCATCTTGAGTTATTGGTATAAATACGGGCACTTCGAAGCCATGAATTGAGTCTCATACATGTGCTCCTATAGAGACTCAACCGACTAGTATATGCTTCAGCGTCTAGATCGTGATATTTGATTGAGGGTTGCGATTGCAATCACACCCTAATCGAATAATTGCTGCCATTTTGGAATTCACTGAGTGTAACTAATTAATTAGTATAAAATAGATTTGAAAAGAGATTTTAGTTAAACTAATCTGTGATTCTATATTAATTGAGTTTGTGCGGGTGATAAACGCAGATATTTTAAATTATAGTTTGATTTAGTTAAAATATTAAAATGATATCCTGCGTCTGGAATGATGTGTTTACACTAAACATAAGTTTCGTCACTTTCTTACTTTATATCAAGTGACAAAGACAAAATATGTGAATAAGCTATCCAACACTTATCAGGTGGTGATACAGGCCCTTAATAGTACCTACTATTTGTACAGAAGGAAGATTCCACGTAAATCTATACTAATAAATAAAATTGAAGTGTCTGTCTGTAATATCGAAATAACTACCTCATATTAAGCTCATATGGTTATTTGAACGCTACCATAACCGAATCACACGTTTTTAAAATTTTTGTCTGTCTGTCTGTCTGTCTGTCTGTCTGTCTGTTTGAACGGGCTAATCTTCGGAACGGCTGAACCGATTTTGACGGGACCTTCACATACAAGTAGAGAATTAACCAGGGAGTAACATAGGCTACTTTTTTAACCGACTTTCAAAAAAGGAGGAGTTGTGTTTTTCTACCTATGTACACCGATATCTCCGAGATTTCTGAACCGATTTGCGTAATTTTTTTTTTAATCGATAGAGAAACATTGCGACCCTGTTCTATAAAAAATTTGGATTCCAACTCCTCAATCCTGATGCTGTAGGGGACCTAATCCCCAAAACTAATGGGTTTTAGAAACTTTCGGTTATTTAAATTGATATTGGGGGTACCAATTAAAGACTTTATCGTTGAATGAACTCGAGTAGGTACATATCCAACTCCTCAACCCTGATGCTGTAAGGAATTGTATTCCGAAATCCTGGGGATCCCACGGGATTTTTCCGTTTTGGGGACGGGTTTTTACAGATAAGCTATTTTTTGTTCTGGAAAATCAAAAGTTCTCACGGGATTTTTAAAAACTTAAATCCACACGGGCGAAGCCGTGGGTATCATCTAGTATTTAAATAAAAATAAATAAAAAGTTTTTCTTGCTGTGATACAATAGTGTTTAGCTTGCACAACAATGAGTGCCTTAAACTTTATAATGAAATGAAATGAAATGAAATTTATTTATTTGCTGAACATGAGTAGGTATTATATAATAGTCTAGTAGGTAGTATATTCACCTACAAAGTCCTCTCTTTCTATCATGTAATCTATTATATCATCGGATGCAGTAGAATAACAGAATTTGCAATGACGACTGATGTGATTAAACATCGAAGCGAAACAGGCCTACTGTTAATGTCAAGAATTACAAATAATGATGGAAAAACTTGCAGTCAAAAAACAGAGACTAGTGACAGTTATTTGACAGTGAGCTTCTCCATCATTATTTGTAACTAGCTTTTGCCCGCGGCTTCGCCCGCGTGAATTTCGGTTTTTCAGAAATCCTGAGGGATAAGTAGATTTCTGGTTCCCGTTCCCGCTCCCTTTTCCAACCTTTATACTTACTTAGGGAATTTTTTATCTCCATTCAAAATTGCAGCCAAATCTGTTCAGTAGTTTTGACTGGCCCGTTGGCGCGGTTGGCAGTGACCCTGCCTTCGACATACATACGACTAAAACAAACTAAAGAAATAAAAAACATCATAACCCCTAATAAAAACAAAATCTCCGATTCAAAATAAAAATTACGAAAACGCACGCAACAAACGCAGTACACATCCGCACGCATTAGCTCCCTCGTCCGAAATGGAGATTGGAATTGGATTGGAGCATGCACCCTCTTCACCGCACCCGCCCGCCGCGCGGCGGCGTACCGCCGCATCGCGTACGCGGCCGTCGCGCGCAGCGAAAATACCTATCAGGGCGTTTTTTAACATAGGTACTTACAGATTTCAACACAACTCCTTTTTTGAAAGTCGGTTAAAAAAGTAGCCTATGTTACTCCTTGGTTAATCCTCTACTTGTCTGTGAAAGTCCCGTCAAAATCGGTTCAGCCGTTCCGAAGATTAGCCCGTTCAAACAGACAGACAGACAGACAAAAATTTTAAAAACGGTTATGGTATCGTTCAAATAACCATATGAGCTTAATATGTGGTAGTTATTTCGAAATTACAGACAGACACTTCAATTTTATTTATTAGTATAGATTCTTGACAGTATCAATCCCTTTGCCATTACTTCTGTGTATTCTTTTTTATGGTTCCATACCCAAACGGTAAAACGGGAACCTATTAATAAGATTCCACTGTCCGTCTGGACAATGGAAATTAAATTATTTAATAGAAATTAAAATAAAACAAATATTTAAGGGGGGCTCCCATGCAACAAACATGTTTTTTTTTGCCATTTTTATAGATAATGGTACGGAACACTTTGTCTGCGAGTCTGACTCACACTTGGCGAGTTTTTAATCAGTATTTTAATCTTGCTGTTTCTTTGTTACAGTCAGAGGAGAACTCGATGGTCCGGGACATCATCACAAAAATTCTCGATGACCCTGGACCCGCAGAAATTAACATGTATGTAGGACTTTTCTGAATAATTAAAAATAATGCTTCTGTATGTCTTTAGACTTCAAGATTTGTTTTTCAAATTATATCAAAGAAAGTTAAAAAGTGATTTTGAGGCCTAAATTGAATAAATTTTGAGTTGAGCGGGCAGTATGTATCACTAAAGTTTTTTTTTATTCATCTACAAGTGAGCCCTTGACTGCGATCTTACCTGATGGTAAGTGACGATGCAGTCTAAGGTGGAAGCGGGCTAACTTGGAAGAGGTATGGCCGTTTTTAACCGACTTCAAAAAAAGGAGGTTCTGTATTCGACCCGTATGTATGTATGTAAGTATGTATGTAAGTATGTATGTATGTATGTAAGTATGTTCGCGATTATCTCCGCAACTAATGAACCGATTTTGATGATTGTTTCACTATCGTTATCTACATACTTTCAAGAAGGTTTTAGTATATAACATATCGAGTTAACATTCTTACGTACGAAGTTATAAGCATAAATGTACACATATGTCACTAATATGTTCTCTGAGATTGCCAGACCTATTGCTGAAGTCTGATATAGCTATTCTGTCCAAAGACTTCACTCTGCTACGCCTACGTAACATTGACCTTTTGCAAAAAGTTTTGGGCCGAAGTCAGTACAGTTGCATATAGAGTGATTCCTTGGAGTTTGTGCATGGTTACGTGTATTTCCATTCTATACAAAGCCAAACCGCAAGGGTGTGAAACTAGTCACGTATAGATTGTAAATTACGGTCTATCCAAATTATACAAGAGTTTTACGCATACAAACTAATCTTGTATAGATCAGAAGTTAGGTTAGGTTGGGTTAGAACATAATAAAGCCACTCACCTATAGTATGACACATAAAATGTATATGTCACAGGATATTTAATAATAATTAATAATATATAGGTCATAATCTATTTTACATAGTTCTCATTTATATTATTATTATTATTATTACCTAATATAAAGAAAACAAATCACTAAAAAGCATAAAATAATTTTTTTCAAAGAAAAATGAACCGACTTCAAACGAATCGAACTAAAAAGTTTAAAATAATTTTTTATTCATTTAGATTGATGATTAAACTACCTAACTCAAATGATATATAATTTTTTGAAGTCGGCGCCAAACCACATTCAATTCGTGTAAGTAAAATCAGAATATCCACTTTTGAATGCGAGCGCGGTGAACCTAGTCGCGGAGGGTGAGTCTGGGACCCGGGGGGCACATTTTCATTTTTGGCGCCGACTTCAAAAAATTATAATATCATTTGAGTTAGGTAGTTTAATCGTCAATCTAAATGAATAAAAAATTATTTTAAACTTTTTAGTTCGATTCGTTTGAAGTCGGTTCATTTTTCTTTGAAAAAAATTATTATTAAATCTATTCTCTGACCGGTTTCTACGCGACATCGCTTGGCAGCACGGTTATGTAGACATTGGTACAAGTCACGGCAAATAAGTCGACCTTCAAGTGCGCGCAACGTCGTACGAGTGAGCGGGACACAATACGATTGGAGAGCCAATCAGCGCTTACGAGGGATGAGCGAGAGCTAATCAGTGCTTACGAACGATCGCCACGCCCTCCTCGCGACCCCCTCACCACCCCGAGATACCTCAGTTTCGACTTCTGCGCATTGAAGGTCAGCGCTAGACTTTCGTGCCGCTACTTATACAGGCGTATAATTTTATCGGCAAGAATCTAAAGGCATGCGCTATAGTATTGGGACGTTGCACAAGTGTGGTTGACGTACAGTCTACTCGCACGTAACGCTTTCAGTCAACGTTTCTGATACGAACCGCTTGGGTATGGAATGCCCTTCCGGCGTCCGTGTTTCCCGCCTCGTACGACTTGTATACCTTCAAGGCAAGAGTGAATAGGCATTTGCTAGGCAAGCGCGTTCCAACTTAGACCTCATCATTGCTCTCTATCAGGCGTGATTTCGTCAAGCCTATCACACGATTACATAAAAAAAAACACTTGTGGTTTGTGAACTCGGCCTATAGAGGAATGTTGTGTGTGCGAAAGACGAAGACGGCGGTAACCAATGCGGGAGGTAGATTATGACGTGATGTGACAGTGAACCGACCAATAAATGACTTCTGCGCATGTAGAAATAGATCTGCACCTATAACTCACGCACATTGTCAATGTTTTCATACAGTTCTTTCTGTTACAAGTTACAAATTCTCAAAAGCTGCGCGTATGTGGCATTATTAACCGACTGCAAAAAAGGAGGTTCTGTATTCGACGGTTCGACCCGTGCCTATGTATGTATGTGTGTGTGTATGTTCGCGATTATCCTACACGCTGTCGTTGCGCGTTGTGTCTGTCCAAGCCTTTAGTAGGTTCACTACGAGTATGCACAGCTCAACGTATAAATGTCAAAGTAAAATACCCATTTCCAGTATGACTAGGCTAGGATTAATATGTACCAAGATACCTAAATAACGCAGGAGTGGCAAGCGTCAAATATTTTATTTTTAACCCCCGACGCAAAAACGACGGGGTGTTATAAGTTTGACTTGTCTGTGTGTGTGTGTGTGTATGAGTGATTGAGTGTGTATGTGTGTGTGTGTGCGTGTGCGTGTTCGTGTCTGTCTGGCTATTTTTAATGAAAATTGATCCAAGATGGCCGCCGCTACAAAATGGTGGATTACATATTAGTTCACAATTGCCTTAATATAGGTATCAAATGAAAGGTCTTGACTAGTAGAATGGCACTATGTAAATCCAAGATGGCCGCCGCCACAAAATGGCGAATGTCGGGGGTTTTTTAAATTTTTAATTTACACTTGTGTTGCTTACTAACGCAATTTAAAAGAAAATCGTCGTTGTTATAACGAAAGAAATGTTTGCGCAAAAAAATGTTTTCCAGAGTCTTTTCTTCTCGACGATTTCCACATCGGGATTGTGACATTGTTTAGAGTTGTAGGTGGTCCTGACGCGAACAGGGCGGTTTCAAAATGAAACACGCGGCATATTTTGTCGCCTTGAACTTTGCTAAAAATAACCCATTTCCGACAATAACATAAATCAATAACTGCAGAATCAAGTTGTTAGTATTGTACAGGCGTGACTGATATAAGAAAAATATGACTAACTGATGTCCGCAAATAAGTCTCATAAGTATTTTTTAAAAATAAAAAAATTTGTCAAAAAAATAAAAAATAATATTTTGGGGTGCACCACACTTATCACATAGGGATATGAAAAATAGTTTACGTCCTATTCTCAGACCTACCGAATAAGAATATACACAAAAAATCGGAGTTTTTTTACAGACACTGTGACACGAGAATTTTATATAGGTGTTAGATAAAAAATAAATAGAAGAGTAGCTAGTTGAAAAAAAATATATCGGAAGGAATTTTAAAGATGCTAGAATAATAATGCGTTTTTGCTCCCGACATGGCCTTAAGGTGTTACGTTTTCCATACTAACTTCATGTTACCATTCAAGAGCGAATGGATTATATATTTACACTGAAATTACATCGCATAGCCTTAATATAATTTTTAATTTGCGCGAAATTATATTTACATAAAGAAAACATTACATAGACAGCTTAATTATTATAATAGCCATCTATTAAACGCTGTTTTGCCTAGCTGACCGAGATGGCTTTACTTCACCTTTAGCTGTTTATGTAATGTTTTCTTTATGTAAATAAAATTTTCCGCAAATTAAACATTAAATTAAGGCTGTGCGATGTAATTTCAGTGTAAATATATAATCCATTCGTTCTTAAATGGTAATAATAAATTAGTATGGAAAACGTACCACCTTAATTATATTTAAACCCTTGATGTTACGTAACGCTATTCACGAAACGGAAGCTTTCCCGACTTTTCGCAATACTCAAGGCCTTAAAGGATTTCTCAACCATAATTTACCTACTGTGAAATAAAAAATACCCACTGGGAATGTTACGTGAACGGAGGATATTTTGTTATTCCTTCTACAATAAATATAAGCGCGAAATGATTTAAGGCGTATTTCGTGGTTTGATGACATAATATTATAATGTTAAAACGGGTACATAACACGATAACAACGATTGTTTGTTTGTCGATATTTCAATCTAGTCACGTGGATCGTGGTCACGGTGGGACTGACACAGATGTGGATGACTGGGATGAATTGACTGACTGAATTGACTTGACTGACTGACTGAATTGATTGAATTGACCGACTGGGATGAACTCTTGTTTTACAACTTCTTCTTAATATATAAAACAAAGTCGGGTTTGTTCGAACATTTATATAACTCAAGAACAGCTAGATCGATTTTCATGGTTTTTGATTTGTTGTATTTGTCTTCATCGCGAATAGCAGAATAACTATTAAAACATTGGAAAATTGACGAAAAAATACAATGCAAGAAAAAGAAAAATCCACACAAAATGTTCATGGGTTTCGTAACTGTCAACCATTTAATGTTCATCTCATCGATACGGTACACTCTCTCACCCGTACCTATATAATTTTTCTGTACGTGTGTTTGTCACCTAACTCCTCCTAAATGGTTGGACCGATTTGGATGAAATTTTGTGTGTATATTTTAATGGGTCGTGGATGGTTTGAAAACACAATTACCGGGTATGTACAGGTAACCTACCGGGTCTCGGTAGGCCGCGCTGATGTCGCTACTCGTATGTCACCGGGCAGGACGACGTCTACCGGGTCCGCTAGTTATAATATAAGCGCGAAACTTGTGATAATTGCAATTATTCTATTTCAGCACTATACCGCCACCGGAAAAAAGTATAAACAGCATACCGCCAAGCTTGAACCAGTACAACAATGACTCGGGAAACTCATTCATGTCGTCCCTATCTCCGTACAACTACAACCAAAATCTCAGCCACACATACAACTTCAATGACCAACTGGGCGGTTACAATTTCAACTCCCAACCCCAACACGGTTTCAATGCCAACGGTTATGTCAATTATCCGGAGAACGATGTCAACTCGCTCCTCATGGATCCAATCACTGAGACTGAAACGGTCACACCCGAGCAGTTAAACTTGCTCCGACTCGCCGCTCAAGAGATCGGGGGCGCCCAGTTCACTAGTCCGAATAAATACGACGAGAAATTCTACAATTTTTTCGAGCCCAACCAAAGAAACTCTTTGCCCGAGTCGAACATGTTCACCAACAATTTCAACCGACCGAACAGTCTCAATTTAGACATGAATTTCAATTCGAACTACGATTCAACCCCATACAACACGCAAAGATTCCCCAACAGATTCGAGAACGGCTATTTAAAAGACCAGAGATCTGATCAAGATTCGACGGATCTACTCGCTTACTTGAACCAATTGAATTTGAGCGATCGAGGGCGGGACGAGATGCTTCAGAGTGAGTTTAAAATGCCGGAAGTGAACGGGTATCAGAACGAGGAGTTCAACAAGATGCAGGAGGAGAGAAACAAACTGTTGTTCAACAACAGGACTTTCCAACAGCCTCCAATGAAGAGTTTCAACGGGGAAAATGGCTTTTACCTGAACGACATCATGACACCGATGACCGATCGGAACATGAACCAGAACTACGAGTTCTCGAATCAAGCGAGCTCGAACTCGATGAACTTCAGGCCGAACGGCTTTCACCCACCGAACGAATTCGTCCAGAGGCGCGACCTGAATCAAATGTTGCCGCGGGAGGGTTTTCAGGGTAACGGTAACGGGGAACGAACGAATTTCGATAGTATAGGGAGGGATAACGCTGCGGCAAATTTACTGAGGCAGCAGGAGTTGGCCCGGCAGATGAGCGTGTTGATGAGGAACCGACCGCCGCCGAATCCGTTGAATGTGGATGTGTCTTTTTTGCATGAAAACACTCCATTCAATCTTGGTAAGAAATAAAATTGCTCTGTTCAACAAACTCTTGCTGTTGTGATGGAGATTTTATAAGGCTTGTGATTAATTGTAGGCTTAGGCGCATTACTGGGTCCTAGTCCGCCCGTCCCGCCGACCGTGCTGCCGTCGCCAATGATGGATTTACCCATATTAGCTCCCTTCTATGCTATGAGAAATATAAGGTAAGTATATATAAACAATTATGTTTGTCCCATTTATCACACGGGGGTGTTACACCTCCAACCTCCCCAACTCCGGGTTGCTACTGAGTATTTCTCGATAGAAATACCCAATAACTTTTTTGGCTCAAACTGAGACTCAATCCAGGGCTTAAAATTAGTAGTCTAGCCATTAGAACAAAGAGGCAGTCAATGCTATATTTGGCTTATGAAGGAGACCTATGACATCACAGTTCTTCCTTTCTGAACTTGTTACCAGGTGTAACCTAAATTTTACAACCAACGATTACTTACCATGTTTATTACTGTAACTATTGTCATTACAAGTGTTGTGTGACAATGACTGTGCTGGTTTTGATAGAATTCAATTGTCCAGGGGTGCAGCAACATCGTCCAGCATCCTCCACGCCCGTCTGGACGCGTGCTACGAACAGTGGAAACAGTTGGAGCGGGAGAGGAAGCGCACCGAGGCGCGACTCGCGTTAGCCTACCCCGGCAAGGCGGTCTCGTCGTCAAACTCCATCCCCGTGCCCAGGCTACCCCCCTGTCCGACCAGGGTGGACCGGCTCACTGTGGACATGCTCCGAGAGCATACTAAAGTAAGCTGACACACTCACGTCATACATCAAGCGTACCTCGCCCTCGCCTACCCCGGCAAGGCGGTCTCGTCGTCAAACTCCATCCCCGTGCCCAGGCTACCCCCTGTCCGACTAGGGTGCATCGGCTCACTGTGGACATGCTCCGAGAGCATACTAAAGTAAGCTGACACACTCACGTCATACATCAAGCGTACCTCGCCCTCGCCTACCCCGGCAAGGCGGTCTCGTCGTCAAACTCCATCCCCGTGCCCAGGCTACCCCCCTGTCCGACCAGGGTGGACCGGCTCACTGTGGACATGCTCCGAGAGCATACTAAAGTAAGCTGACACACTCACGTCATACATCAAGCGTACCTCGCCCTCGCCTACCCCGGCAAGGCGGTCTCGTCGTCAAACTCCATCCCCGTGCCCAGGCTACCCCCTGTCCGACTAGGGTGGATCGGCTCACTGTGGACATGCTCCGAGAGCATACTAAAGTAAGCTGACACACTCACGTCATACATCAAGCGTACCTCGCCCTCGCCTACCCCGGCAAGGCGGTCTCGTCGTCCAACTCCATCCCCGTGCCCAGGCTACCCCCCTGTCCGACCAGGGTGGATCGGCTCACTGTGGACATGCTCCGAGAGCATACTAAAGTAAGCTGACACACTCACGTCATACATCAAGCGTACCTCGCCCTCGCCTACCCCGGCAAGGCGGTCTCGTCGTCAAACTCCATCCCCGTGCCCAGGCTACCCCCCTGTCCGACTAGGGTGGACCGGCTCACTGTGGACATGCTCCGAGAGCATACTAAAGTAAGCTGACACACTCACGTCATACATCAAGCGTACCTCGCCCTCGCCTACCCCGGCAAGGCGGTCTCGTCGTCAAACTCCATCCCCGTGCCCAGGCTACCCCCTGTCCGACTAGGGTGGATCGGCTCACTGTGGACATGCTCCGAGAGCATACTAAAGTAAGCTGACACACTCACGTCATACATCAAGCGTACCTCGCCCTCGCCTACCCCGGCAAGGCGGTCTCGTCGTCAAACTCCATCCCCGTGCCCAGGCTACCCCCTGTCCGACTAGGGTGGATCGGCTCACTGTGGACATGCTCCGAGAGCATACTAAAGTAAGCTGACACACTCACGTCATACATCAAGCGTACCTCGCCCTCGCCTACCCCGGCAAGGCGGTCTCGTCGTCCAACTCCATCCCCGTGCCCAGGCTGCCCCCCTGTCCGACCAGGGTGGACCGGCTCACTGTGGACATGCTCCGAGAACATACTAAAGTAAGCTTGTACTCTATCTCTCTCTCCAGTCGTTCATTCATTACTGAAGATCGCGGTCCTGGTGTATTTGTAGCCTCGTGCGGATTAATTGTTTCCACCGGCTTCTATCGGAGGCAATTGTGTAAAATTTGCATTTGGAATCCTTCATCTGATCTGCTCATCTGGTTGGCGAGCGGCCTCTAGATCTTTTCCCCTCGGAGCTTGTATACTCAGGCTGAGATCTATAGAGCATACTCTGACTCTACTCAAACTTGAGACCGAGTTGAAACGGTATGTGAATATGTCTGACTCGTTTTAACTCGGTCTCAAATTTGAGTACAATCAGAGCACGCTCTATAGATCTCAGCCTCACTCTATATCATATCTAGCGTATCTCATTGCGTGAATTATTCACATATTGAGAAATAAAATTATTAATGGCTGAAATTATTCCAGGTGTTAACATTAATGGGTAAAATGGAGACACTGAGAGCGAGCGTGAGCGTCGCTCAGAACAAGAAGCCAAATAGGCCGGAGGACGCCAAGATCACGGTACTGAAGCGCGGCCAGGACAACGTGCCCGCCGAGAGGGACTCGGGCGACCCCGCCACTTTCGACCCCGCCAGTTGGAGGGACGATGTCAAGAATTTAGCAGAGATGTGAGTATATTACACTGTCCGCGTGACACACTGACAACGTGCCCGCCGAGAGGGACGCGGGAGACCCCGCCACCTTCGACCCCGCCGCTTGGAGGGACGATGTCAAGAATTTAGCAGAGATGTGAGTATATTTCATTATCCGCGTGACACTGACAACGTGCCTGCCGAGAGGGACGCGGGCGACCCCGCCACCTTCGACCCCGCCACTTGGAGGGACGATGTCAAGAATTTAGCAGAGATGTGAGTATATTTCATTATCCGCGTGACACTGACAACGTGCCTGCCGAGAGGGACGCGGGCGACCCCGTCACCTTCGACCCCGCCACTTGGAGGGACGATGTCAAGAATTTAGCAGAGATGTGAGTATACTTCATTATCCGCGTGACACTGACAACGTGCCCGCCGAGAGGGACGCGGGCGACCCCGCCACCTACGACCCCGCCACTTGGAGGGACGATGTCAAGAATTTAGCAGAGATGTGAGTATATTTCATTATCCGCGTGACACTGACAACGTGCCTGCCGAGAGGGACGCGGGCGACCCCGTCACCTTCGACCCCGCCACTTGGAGGGACGATGTCAAGAATTTAGCAGAGATGTGAGTATACTTCATTATCCGCGTGACACTGACAACGTGCCCGCCGAGAGGGACGCGGGCGACCCCGCCACCTACGACCCCGCCACTTGGAGGGACGATGTCAAGAATTTAGCAGAGATGTGAGTATATTTCATTATCCGCGTGACACTGACAACGTGCCTGCCGAGAGGGACGCGGGCGACCCCGTCACCTTCGACCCCGCCACTTGGAGGGACGATGTCAAGAATTTAGCAGAGATGTGAGTATATTTCATTATCCGCGTGACACTGACAACGTGCCTGCCGAGAGGGACGCGGGCGACCCCGTCACCTTCGACCCCGCCACTTGGAGGGACGATGTCAAGAATTTAGCAGAGATGTGAGTATACTTCATTATCCGCGTGACACTGACAACGTGCCCGCCGAGAGGGACGCGGGCGACCCCGCCACCTACGACCCCGCCACTTGGAGGGACGATGTCAAGAATTTAGCAGAGATGTGAGTATACTTCATTATCCGCGTGACACTGACAACGTGCCCGCCGAGAGGGACGCGGGCGACCCCGCCACCTACGACCCCGCCACTTGGAGGGACGATGTGAAGAAGTTAGCGGAGACGTGAGTATATTATATCGTGCGTGGATCGAAACGGTTCAAACCACACCCGTTACACTATTGTCGTACCCGCTCTTCAAGCTTTCGCTTATTTAGAGGGGAAAGACGAATATAACTCATGTTCAACATGGCTAATATAAAATACTAGTGGATCCCGCAGACTTCGTCCTGCCCGGTGGTGACATACCGACATCAGCATCACCTACCGAGACCCGGTAGGTTACCTGTACCTACCCGGTAATTGTGTTTTCGAACCATTCAGGAACCCATTGAAATATACACACAAAATTTCATCCAAATTGATCCAGCCGTTTAGGAGGACTTAGGTGACAAACACACGTACAGAAGAATAATAATATATGTAGGTACGGGTAAAAGAGTTTACCGTATCCACGCGACGGGATTTTGACAGTTACGAAACCCGTGAACATTTTGTATGGGAAAATATTTTTTAAAAATCCCTTGGGAACTCTTTAATTTTCCGGGATAAAAAGTACCCTATGTCCTTTTCCAAGACCTTGTCTATCTCTACACCAAATTTCGTCCAAATCGGTAAAGCCGTTCTTGAGTTATAAATAGTGTAACTAACACAACTTTCTTTTATATATATAGATTGTGTAATAAAAGAAAAAAATTATTGAGTGTGTAATATGTCTGTAATTTCCACCAACGAGTTGTGGTCGTTGACCGCGCCATGTGGTTTGTTCCAGCGCGCCCCACAGCGAGGTGGAGAGCGCGATGCTGGCGTGGCGGAGCGCGGTGGGCGCGGTGCAGGCGGCGCGGCGGCGCGAGCTGGCGCCGCACGCAGCGCCCGCGCGCTACATGAGGACCGACCGTCAGTGCATTTTGGTTTTTAACCGACTTCAACAAAAATTGCTTGTCTGTAAAGTCTTTGTTTTTTAACCCCCGACGCAAAAACGACGGCGTGTTGTAAGTTTGACGTGTGTGTGTGTCTGTCTGTCTGTCTGTTCCCTCGTACCGCTCCAACGGGTGGACGTATTTGAATGCGGTTTTTTTGTTTGAAAGGTGAATTAGTCGAGAGTGTTGTTAGCTATGTTTGATGAAAATCGATCCAAGATGGCCGCCGCTACAAAATGGCTGATTACATATTTTTTCACAACTGCCTTAATATGGGTATCAAATGAAAGGGCTTCACTAGTAGAATAGCACTACGCGAATCCAAGATGGCCGCCGCCACAAAATGGCGATTGTCGGTGGTTATTTAAATTTTTAATTTAATAATTGTTCTTTGTTAAGACATCTTATTATACCCTTGTATTTTATATTACGCATGTGATGTCCACATCGAGAAGAGTGAAGACCATATTGTTTAACAAATATTATGTAAACTTAATCTATTATTATGTAATAATAGAATAAGTTTAAGTATCTCTAACAATGTGTCAGTTTTGTGGACTAATAATAATAAAAAAGCCGGTTTATGGACGATAATTTTACGTGATAACGTCATAAGAAAACGTAGCCTCTGTATCGCTTGTTCAGCGCTCTCGCTCGCGCGCGGCACGTGACGATGAGTCACGCTTCCTCGTGCGCGCAGTCGTCGTCCAATGTGTTTTGTTTGCACACAGCCATACTGCAGCTGGCGGACGCGGTGAAGCAGCTGTGCGCGTGCGCGCGCCGCGCGCGCTGCGCCATGTGGTGCGACCTCACGCTCACCGTCGCGCTCGCGCAGCACTCGCATGTGAGTACCTACACTCTATTTTTAACCCCCGACGCAAAAACGACGGGGTGTTATAAGTTTGACGTGTCTGTGTGTGTGTCTGTCTGTTCCCCTGTAGCGCTCAAACGGATGAACCAATTTGAATGCGGTTTTTTTTGTTTGAAAGGTGAATTAGTCGAGAGTGTTGTTAGCTATGTTTGATGAAAATCGATCCAAGATGGCCGCCGCAACAAAATGGCGGATTACAAATTTTTTCACAACTCCCTTAATATGGGTATCAAATGAAAAGGCTTGACTAGTAGAATACCACTATGCAAATCAAAGATGGCCGCCGCCACAAAATGGCGAATGTCGGGGGTTTTTTAAATTTTTAATTTATACTTGTTTTCCTTAGTTGTCTTAAATGGTAAACATTTCGCAAGTCTTCTCGGTATAATATAGTAGTTTATGAAACGGTTGCATAATAGAGGTTATTAAAACACGAATGTTAGTTTAAAAAACGAGCCGCAGGCGAGTTTTTTAATAGTATTACACGAGTGTTTTAATAACTAATTATGTAGAGTTTCATACACTACTTTATCTAAGCTCATCAATAGGTATCTTACGTATAAAAGAAAAGACTTAGAAATTAACAAAATTATTTATTATAATATGTATTCATGTTTTGGATATTGCAATTTATAAATGTACTCAATTCTTCAGGGGAGAACGTTTTTGCATTTTTTCCCTTAAAGCCCTGCGATTTTCTTTTTAAAACAGCAATCAGTCTTGTGTATTTAATAATATCGATTTGGTTGTAGATACTCAATATACTTTTGAGCATTGAGTATTTAGCCCATAAGGACAAAGACTTAAATTTATTTGATAATTCTTGGAAATATGCTAGCATTACATTTTCTGAAAATGAAGTGGTTTTTTTCAAAATTTTCCAACTCATAAAATCTTGGTAACATTTATCGTAAATTTTCTTTGATTTTGCTGGCAAAAGATTATTTGTCATTCCCGATGCTATTTCCAGAATGTCTGGTGGAGTTAAATTCTCTTCAGTATCACTGCTAGACATTTTTCCGCGCAACAAAAATCACTTGCAAAATTTTGAGTTACAAAAACTCAATAGTAAATAAATAATAAATTAAAAATTTAAATAATAGGCGCCAAAATTCAATTGTCAATTTCGAATATGCGGTGCGTGCAGTGCGTCTATGGTCAATTATGGTAGCACTACACTCTGTCCTCTGGCCGCATCTTGCTACCGCCACACTTTCGCAGTAGTAGTAATAGGGTAACTTTGATAGCGGGATAATCATTGTAAGTAACAAAATTAAACTAACTAACTATTGTAAACTAACTATTGTACCTATTTCTTTTAAAATGTTTCTTTTGTTTAATTTATGTTTTTTTGGTGTACAATAAAGTATTAAATAATAATAATAATAATAAACACCCGGCATGGCTCAAAAATACCAGAACCCAGTGCCTGTACTATAATGTAGAAAAAATTATTTTTTAACATTGTTTTGCAATAATTTCCTAACAAAGTAGTGTTATAATGAACTTTTTTAATTTTTTTTTTAAATATTATAGATGTATGTGAATAAAGTAGTCCAATATATGACACATTTTGATTTCATATTCGGAATTTTATGATATGAGAGTAGATAAAATATATAATACGACTATAAGTAATGGTTATCGGTATTGGACGGTGTTTAAGTAGTGTAATAATAGCGCTAAGTTTTCGATAGCGGTCCCCTTGCATCCTATCCTATACCTATACCTACGGTATAACGAAATACTGAACATCTAAGTAAAATGGGCCTTAACTGCATTGTTTCAAAGTCCCGAGTTAATCCATACATTTACAGCCACTATTGCGACATTTAAATTGTGATATACAAGTCACGGCAAATAAGTCTAGCGTTGACCTTCAATGCGCAGCAGTCGAAAATGAGGTATCTCGGGTGGTGAGGGGGTCGCGGGGAGGGCGTGGGGATCGTTCGTAAGCACTGATTAGCTCTCGCGGATTCCTCGTAAGCGCTGATTGGCTCTCCAATCATATTGTGTCCCGCTCACTCGCACGATGCTGCGCGCACTAGAAGGTCACCGCTCGACTTACGTGCCGGGAGTTATACATATGTGTAAAATTGAGCAGGGCGAGAGTTCACCGCAGGCAAGCGCGCAGGCGAGCGCGCAGGCGTCACCGAAGACGCCGCAAGACAGCGCGCCTAGCACCTCCAAACCAAAGCCGCACGACCACAAGGAGGTATCTATAAATCAAAATAAACAATTTTTTTAGCTTAAATATAAAATCTATCTATATACAAATATAAAGAAGCTTGTCCTGACTGACTGATTGACTGACTGACTGACTGACTGACTGATTGATCATCAATGCACAGCCTAAACCACGGAAGCTAGAAACTTGAAATTTTCACAGTAGCTTCCTTTTATGACGTAAGCGCACACTTAGAAAGGATTATTGCGAATTCCACCCCTAAGAGGGTTAAATAGGGGATGAAAGTCCGTCATTTTTCAAGTTATATCTATGAAAATTGGTATTTAGGTTTTCGGTTAAAAATAAAGAATTACGTGTTTAAGGAATTTTGGAAAAACCGCCCCCAAGTGGGTTAAATGTGGGATGAAAGTTTATATGAAAGTCGTCATTTTTAAAGTTATATCAATGAAAATCAGTATTTGTATTGTCGGTTAAAAATAAAGAATTATGTGTTTCTGGAATTTTGGAAATTCTACCCCCAAGTGGGTTAAATAGGGGATAAGATTTATAAGAATCTAAGCGGACGAAGTTGCTGGCATCAGCTAGTTCTATATAAAAACATACTTTACTCAAAATTGGTATACTATACAATTTTTTTCTGTCAATTTTACAAGTATATAGCCCTTTGCCGGTAGATGGTAACGCAAGCAGCGGCCGAAACCTCCCGCCAGACCTCTCAGAATATAAACTCTCAAACTGCTCCTTCCGGGAATCGATCCCCGGACCTCCCACTTATAACACCCATAGCATTCACAACTGCGTCAGGGAGGTTGTCGAACCGATAGTGTGTCGGTTTTTAACCGACTTAAAAAAAAGGATGTTCTCAATTCGTCATAATCTTTTTATGTATGTTTCCCGATTACTCAAAGACGGCTGGAACGATTTGGAAAATTCTTTTGTTTGAAATTGGTACACTTCCCAGCAGGATTATTCTAGGTAACTTAGTTACCAACTGAAAATAGTTGCCAACGAATTAGTTTGATATACATTGCTGCTTTACTGTGGGAAATATAAAGTGTTTTCATAATTTCACACAGTAAAGCAGCAATGTATAAGCTGATGGTCGGATCCTGGCGAGATTCGAACTGTTCAAATTTTGTGGTATATTGAAGTCTGTTTAATTTTTCCTAAAATATAGTTATCAGTTTGTATCACATAATTTCTAATATTGAACCAGTAATTTTCGAGAATAACTCTTCCCGTCGTTCCGTAGTGGTGATTTGTCTATTTTTAACCCCAGACGCAAAAACGACGGGGTGTTATAAGTTTGACGTGTCTGTGTGTGTGTATGTGTGTGTGTCTGTCTGTCTGTTCCCCTGTGTCGCTCAAATGGGTGGACCGATTTGAATGCGGTTTTTTTGTTTCGAAGGTGAATTAGTCGACAGTGTTGTTAGCTATGTTTGATGAAAATCGATCTAAGATGGCCGCCGCTACAAAATGGCGGATTACATATTTTTTCACAACTCCCTTAATATGGGTATCAAATGAAAGGGCCTGACTAGTAGAATAGCACTATGTAAATCCAAGATGGCAGCCGCCACAAAATGGCGAATGTCGGGGTTTTTTTTTTTTTAATTTTTATTTATACTTGTTTCCCCAGGACAAACCATCCACCGACAACCAACCATCCAAAAGCGATACGAAACAGGAGAACGACCAAAAACAAACACACAAACAGCCAGAGAAGGAGAGGAACCAGCGCCGAACACAGAACTACAGGAAGGTGAACCAGCGGAACGACTTCTACCAGCGGAACCAGAGGTACGACAACCGGTTCGTTCACAACAGGCACCCGTACCACTACTTGGCCACCGGACCCATAAATTAGATGTATGAAATACATCTCTTTTTTTACCTCGAACATCTCAATTTTAGGTCCCTAATAATAAAGTAATCTCAAAATATACACAGATCAGCACTAGTGTGTAAATTTGTTTTATAACACGAATTTGAAGATTTTTTAGTAAATGCGGAATGTTAACGGATAAATAAGTCGAGCGGTGACCTTCAACGCGCAGAAGTTGAAAATGAGGTATCTCGGGGTGTGAGGGGGTTGCGGGGAGGGCGTGGGGATCGTTCGTAAGCACTGATTAGCTCTCGCGGATCCCTCGTAAGCGCCGATTGGCTCTCCAATCGTATTGTGTCCCGCTCACTCGTACGACGCTGCGCGCACTTGAAGGTCACTGCTCGACTTACGTGCCGGGGGTTATACAGTACACGACTTTCACGAAAATTACTATATATATTGACAAAATTACAATGCCTAAAGGTCCATTCAGACGGACCACACCACAGCGGAGAAAATGTTTGAAGATGCGTTGTCACAGCCACCGGTTACTGAAAATAGTGAATGATCGAACACTGGCGTGCGTGTGGCGCGATGTACTCGATTTTGACACGTTTGCAACTTGTGGCACGAGTAAAATGGAATAAAATTTTTGGTCAGCGATATTTTTGCTATGGCGTAATAAGTGTGTGGCACGTCTGAAAGGACCCCAAAACACACAGAAAATTACTTTTTATTACGGACCTAAATGCCCTGTACACATTTTAGAGCGAAAACTTGAATTCAAAAATAAAATTCACTTTCACAGATATAAGTGAAATTTTTTTTATTTAATTAATAAAATTATTAAAATAATTCACTTTTATAGATAATTTTTAATTCAGGTAATTTATGAAACCTACTATAACAAAAAAAATATTATATATTGGAAAGTGAATTTTATTTTTGATTTTACAACATTATAAATAAAGTTTGTCTTCGGTTGGTTAAGGTTTTCAGCAGATTATAAAATTAGATAGATATTCCGTATGTCTGTTGCAATTCCGTTGTGATAATAATTCGATTGTAAAGTTAAAGTGATAAAAAAGAAAAGTCTAAGAAAGAAAAGAACTATTCGGAATATCTAATTATTTATATAATAAAAATAATATAATATATAATTTAAAAGATTCGGATGATTGTGAAATGAATTAATAATGACTTAATAACTAGGATATAGCGAAATGTTTTAAGAAATGATACCGAATCTTTATATTTGTGGTCGTAATATAATTTTAAAAAAAATTATACACGTTAGCTATCTGTTGTTGTTATAAGCACTACAGGGATTTGTTTTATATATATACATTAAGGTTTTCACTCTAAAATGACCTTAAAATGAATTACAAAAAAGGTCGAAACTTGGCTGCATTTAAAACTAAAAAATCCAAGACTAATTCACTGTGATCTTGATAAATTTTTATTATATTTCATAATTATATTCACTGCTGAGCTACGTTCAAATGTTATAGTCTAGGAGCTAACACTTTTTTAAACGACTACAAAGTTTTATACGTTTTTCTACTCACTGCGTCCCCTTGACAATAGTCGTTAGATCAAATGCAGCCAATTTTCTCAAAAGAACAGGTTTTTTACGCGAATGTAGCATTTGTATCCCTCAGAAGCGAACACTTATCAAGATGGCTACGTACACTGTACAGCCTTTCTTTTACCGTTTAATATTTGAACGCGATACCAATATATTGACTTGATATTCTAGCTAATATTACAGCCTTTATTAAAAACACGCGAAACGAGTTTCTAAATTCCACTCCTAGTTTAATTATTCCAAAGTACTTCGCAATAGTCAGGTCTCACGGATTTATTTATTTCTATTTTCTTACGAATAACAATGAACTTTCATAACTTTAGGTTTTTTTTGATAATATTTTTAACTCGTAATTTTCGCGTTGCATAATATAAAAAGGCTTAAAAAGCGAATTCTAAATGGGGTCGTTGCAATCCTGTATAATTATTATCATATCAGCAGTTTTATATACAAAAAAAAAAAAAAGTATGAAGCACACTTTTTAAAATTAGCAAATTAACTGTGCATTTAAATACAAACTCGAATATTTATTCATAATTATAAAAAGTGTTTTTCGTATACACTTACAAGTATTGAGAGACCAGGATAATTAATATATTAAAGAAAAATTTATTGCGTTACTCTATTCGAAATAGAATGTGTGTAGATTAGTTCGTATGCGTATCTGATACCTTGCGTAATTTATTAATCGTGCTTGGCTGAGGTTTTATATTATAAATATATAAATGTGTTACGTCTTTACATGTCATAAGAAAATGGCTGGTTTGACTTTACTTGCCAAATTCGCTTGGTGTGAGCGAAAACTGTGAAACAGAGAGGGCCTGGGGCGACTTCGAGTGAAGCAAAAGTTTATTTGAAGTAAATCTATCATTTATTATGGACGGTCAAACGTCGCAATTTGGCATCGCCGTATCGCAGATTTACATACCTAAAGGTCAGTTGCACCATACGGTTACGGTATGTTACGGTAAGTTACGGTATGATTACCGTTTTTTGAACACTAAAAAAGGGTTTCGCTAACGCGGTACTAACATTAAATTTATTAAAGTTAATCATAGTATGGTAAAGAAAGATTACAGAGTAAAAAGTTGCCTAGGAGAGCCCATTTCGGTTTTTTTTTTGGTGATCAAAATTTAACGGTAACCGTCACGTGACTTTAACCACTTATGCTGCACTGACCCTTAATACGGATGGTCAACGTCGTAATTTGACGATCTCCGTACGGCTGATTTACGTAACTTAGACATAATTGTAAGTTACGTAAACCTGTCATTTTATATGAACGGCCAAACTTCGACATTTGACTACTCAGACTAGCGCGTATCTCCAGTTTCACGTTTGTCAATGTGAAAACTTATTGTCCAGTGACTAGACAGACGGACATACTATCTGGCTAGACTATATTTATAGAATTATATATATAACTGACAAATAGTAAATAATGAATTAATTGATTGACTGACATACGTTTTATAATTATCTAGAAAAGTGTTTTTACATATTTTTTTATTTAATTATAATCATTCCCCGAAGCACTTTGTGCTATGTAATATCTAGTCATTGCGTTTGGCGACCGAGCAGCTAGAAGTGACGATGAATTTAATTCGAATTAAATGTAGAGGTGCGAGTGAAGTGAATACGGAATATGTAATATGTATGTATATGCAAAAGTGAAATGATCGATCAATAAGTGTATAGATTCGATTTTCGTTCACACCAATTAAAAATACTTACCTTTATCTACTAAAAATGTGATGTTTCTTAATACTAGTTGACTCTATTTTATTATCAAAACTCGTGCAAATATATAAATGAAATGAAGTTATATAACAAGTAGTGTAAGTGTAGCACATATAAAGTGAAACGATTTCGATGAATTTGTGTAAGGTTTTTAGGATTAGAATTTGGGCGAATTGATTTACGGAATTGAACATTAATATTAGGAGGGTGGGTTTGTGTTTTTTAATAGTTTTTTCCGTTATTTCCTTCGTTTAGTTTTTATTTTTAAAATTTATTTTTTAATATATCTAACGGTTTACTCAATAAATTAAGCTTTACCATTAAACGAATTGATTGCCAGTTCCTCAAATAATAGATTAGTGTAAAATAAAGCTTAAAAATGGGTTATCGTCTTCAATATTGCAATACTTTTGATTTCTTCGAAAATTTTGCCGGATAAATTTAGTTTTCCTATTATACGGCATAAGCTTTAAAAGTGATTCTTGTCATATTCATTGTCCCATGTATGACCAATTAGTTTGAAAAGTATTTGCTCATACATTATGGTTTATTGGATGTTGAAAAATTTCTCATTTTTTGGTGATATTTTAAAATGACAATATATTTTTGTTAGGCTTTATTATTCACTTTGCTGAATAGTCGAATAGACGTGATGGGTTTTCTAAAATGTTTTGAAGTAAACTGAACTTTACTTCCACTACTCACAGTTCAGTTTACAACAATGTAAATTGTTACAATTTAACAACAATGCTACGTTGCGCATCGAATTTGCCGCGATGTGTCTTCAGCCTAAAAGTATTGGTATATAAAAGACGATAACTGTATTGTTAGATACCTATTCAAAACAATAACAATAGACAAAAATATATTTTTATGAATTGCATAAAAAAGACGCGTTAATTTTTAAAGCACAAAATTACTTTTACTGCGATCGTATAGGCAGTGCGTAAAACCAAAACAATCATAGTTTCTTCCATTTTTAGTTCGTACTAGGTTTTAAGTTTAAACGTGTTAAACGCTTCAGAACAAATATTAATTAATTACATTTATTTATATAGATTAAAAAGATTGCATATTTTGAGGGCATTGTAAATGTATCTTTACTTATGTTACGGGTAATATGTATACTTAGACATTCTATAGAACGGCTGATGAAAAATAAGTAATTAATGAATAAAAATTGTTATCTTTACATTTTATATGTACCTAGGCCGTATTTATAGAATGCCGTTTAATGTATATCAATTTTCCTGTAACATACACACATTTTGTACCGTTGAACTAGTATATTTTTACGTCACAAAGTTTTTTTTTTGTTAGCCTGTAATAATACGCAATCGATTTTAATCCGATTTACTAACGCATGCATTTTAAACATCGTCATAAAATCCGATATTGTACAAAATTACAAAATGAAGTTTGAAAAGTTGATTTTGTCGCCTTTAGTGAGACGTTAAGTTTTATTTAATCTGTCGATTTTTTTGTAATTTATTAATGTTTTCTTTATTAAGTTGTTCGACTTATAGATATTTAGAGGGGGGTTGGTAGGCAATTTTTGAGATGTTCGCCAAATAAGGGAACGGAGTGATATATTTATCTAAAAGCACGGTTTCCAGAACTGTGTCACGTAGTTAGTTCAATGAGACGTTCTTCACTAGTGATTAAATTCTGGTGCAGTTGTTCCCAAACTTTGTGGATTTTTAGGTACTTTGCTCCAACTGAAATTGCGCCACTTGTCGAATTCTAGCTGGTGCACCCCCGGAAAAAAATTAATTTGAGCTATAAGATTCGGGGAATAGAAGAATATTTTTTTATCACAGAAATATAAAAAAACACATATTTAAAGCTAATAAACGTAATTACAGAAAGTTTATTCACGTTTTAGTGTTGTGCCATTTACTAAATTTAATAAATAATTTAATTAAAAGTGTTACCACAATCACAGCACGACGTAAATCCATTCACGCGAAATTAAAAATTAAATTAAATTTTAACAAAAGAAAATCATAAAGCTGCACATATTATATTACTATGTTGTAGAAGGCGATTGAAGTAATACATTTTATATAAATGTTTGTATATAAATGTACACACTAGTCCATCGCTCGTTGATTCTCGAAACATAACACAGTAAATTCGCAATTTTGCATGGAGTCAGTGCCCACACTTTGGGAACCACTGGACTAGATGTTTCAGAGGCCTAATATAGGGCAATAGTCTAGGCGTTATTTCATCTGAATGTTAGTCGTGTAGTCCAGAAAATTTCAGTGTTGCGGGATAGTCCCGTTTTGATGTGATTTCATTGTTGTAGTATTAAGAACCTCGTTACCGATATACGAGCCCCTTTTTATCCCACTGATAGTACCAACCCCGTGAATAAAATCTCTTCCGTTTATCATATTATTATAAAATAAAATAAAACTATTTTAGTACAATGAATTCGCACATAGTAAGTTTTAGGAATAGTCAAATATTCGATTTATATGATCTTTTAAGGGATCCCTGCACTATGTCGATATTGTTCTACAGTATTATGATAGTCTTTGAGTTGTAGACAGAACAATGATGTTGTTTTAGCGACTTTGATCCAAGTCATGGTAACCTGTTTTGGTGGCTTGACTGTGGAGTACCAGGGATCCTGTTATATGCATAGCACAATAATTTAGTTTCTTAGCTAATTTTAGTAGATAGTTTAATTGTGTTCTTGTTTTTTTTTATCATTTCAAACGCCGGTAAAATTTGGAGTTTCACTTGATTGTTGCCATATTATAGAAACTATTTACCTCAAAGTCCTGTCTAACTCTTATCAGTTTTCTTGGTATGAAATGTAAGGGATATGTAAAAAAAAATTGTTATGAATTTAGCGAGAAAATTTAATAGGCATCGGTTATACTGTAAGCGATACGAGGCGATAATAAAAATTGCAGAGCAATACGTTTATTCGCTTAATATAAAAAAAAATAATTAATATCGTTGACAATATCTTAAGTTATGATCACAGAAAAATCTAAAGTTTAACTTTGAAAACTTTGATTTTTTATTATCCTAGTTTTATGACAGAAAAATCTCTAAATAAATGCTAAGCCTTGGGCTTGGTAATCTCAGAGCGGGGCCGCATTGCGAAATTTATTCGAATTCGCGCGGTTTATATTCCGCATTTTAATATATTTTTCTCGCGAATTTTAAATCGCATGTGCGTGCAGCTTCATACATTTCCATATGTCACAGAATTTTGCGAAAAAAAACGCGCAAATAAATTTCGCAACGCTGGCTAGACCTAAGGCCGGGCCCGCATTGCGAAATTTATTCGCGCGATTTTTTTTTTAATTTTTTAAAAAATATTAAAATACGAAAAATAAACCGCGCGAAAAATTTCGCAGGGCGGGCTAGGTCCTACGTTTGTGATCGCTTTGCAACCTCACTCGTTAATTTGTATCTCTTGTCACCGCATCGCTTACGACAATATAACCGTAGCTTTAGGTTGTTGATACTCTTTTTATTTATTTTTCATTTGACAGATGAATTTATTTACCTAATATTATTTTTGTAGATAATTGTTGACGAACCGTTGAGTTACGGTGGCTATGAAATGTTGCTGGCTTACTAGTAGGTAATAGCGAAGCCTTTATATCCTTTATAACGGTGTGTGGATATAATATGAAATTTTTGGAATGCAACTAGCTTCCTTTTAAAATGAATTTTGTTGGTTGGCGCGTCGCTTTTCATTTTCTATGCGTACGTATGAATAGTAGGAAGAAAATTGACGTGTGAAAAATCATGAAAAAATTGTGCAAATGAATAATTTTAAGTGTCACTGGGGAAACCTATTTTAAAAATGAGCATGATAAACTTAATAGGTATCTAATTAATATGTATTTCAACAAAAAGATAAAGGGGCTTTTTCATATTGACCGATTGACATTCACCCTAAAACTCTATTGCTCATTCATTTGCCAAAATGCTTAGTGAAATTCAGACACGGCATGTCTTGAATTATAAAAAAGTGTGATGATCATAAAATACTTTAAAAAATCACGGTTTTAGGGTATGATGGCTGTGAATTTGGGTTTAAACTGAACCGCTCCAACGTAAGACAGACAAAGACAAATAACTGACAACTACATATTATTACTACTATAATATACTTACATGTCTGTAACTTCGACTTATAATAATTAGATATATTTACGAATGTAAAATCGCGGGCATCCGCTTTAGCAACAAACAAAATATGACATATCTTTATTAAAAAATACTCCCTAAAATTGATCTAAATTTAGATAAAACTGCCATTATGTACATATTATAGTCAATCTTTAAGGAAAACTTAGGTAAACTAATAACAAAATATGTAGCAAAAGTTGTCAGTTCTTTGTTTTCTGTTCGAGCGGGTTATACTTAAACACGTCTTATATAAGGTTAGGGTGGAGACATACATAACACGGCGCTAAACGACCCATCAATTCTGAAGTCAAGGCCAGCTACACATTACAAACTTCCGACGCGACGTGGTATCGGTGTTTGCCAGATACACATTACAAACATCCGACGCGACGTGGTATCGGTGTTTGCCAGATACACATTACAAACATCCGAAGCGACGTATCGGTGTTTGCCAGATACACATTACAAACATCCGACGCGACGTGGTATCGGTGTTTGCCAGATACACATTACAAACATCCGAAGCGACGTGGTATCGGTGTTTGCCAGATACACATTACAAACATCCGACGCGACGTGGTATCGGTGTTTGCCAGATACACATTACAAACATCCGACGCGACGTGGTATCGGTGTTTGCCAGATACACATTACAAACATCCGACGCGACGTGGTATCGGTGTTTGCCAGATACACATTACAAACATCCGACGCGACGTGGTGTCGGTGTTTGCCAGATACACATTACAAACATCCGACGCGACGTGCAATCAGTGTTTGTCAGATACACATTACACACATCTACGCGACGTGGTATCGGTGTTTGCCAGATACACATTAGGTACAAACATCCTACGCGACGTGGTATTGGTGTTTGCCAGATACACATTACAAACATCCGACGCGACGTGGTATTGGTGTTTGCCAGATACACATTACTAACATCCGACGCGACGTGGTGTCGAATGTTTGTGCGTTCCTGATGGCGCGGCTTATTGTTATGTCTTTCTCCACGCTTATGCGACGCACCAATCGACCACTGCCTGTACTTTTGTTAGCTCAAACGTTCCTTCCGTCCATAATGCATAGACTAATATTTCGGTGCATTTCGTTCCAAAAACTTTTGGTTGGTGAAACAAAAACGTGAAAAGTTATATATTATATCGGTTGCGGCATAACTTTATTATAACGCTTTCGAAATTTTTTGAATCTTATACCAGGAATTGTATAAAAATATAATATTTATTAAGTATAAGTTTCTGTCTGTGTAAGGCTTAACTCCATGTGCTGATAGTCATATTATGATCAATAGCTGCCTAAAAAACTTAATATATGTCCACTACTTAGCTTAACGACCCACTGCTGGGCGTAGGACCTCCTCTCTTATAGGAGAGAGCTTAGAGCCGCCACGCTGCTCCAATGCCGGTTGGCGGGCTATAAATATCAAAATTATATATTTGAGCACAAAAAGATTTCAAGATCTTGGAATCGATAACAAGTTTTGAAATGCACGTGAATAAAGTGAAAAATAAACATATTTTTACCATGTAGGTACGTCTTACTTAATGTTTTCGAAATACATATTTGACTAACTGACTTTTCACATTTTTGTGTCACCATTATACTACAATTCAACCACGCTTCTTGCATTCATCTCTAAATTGAGATAGTCCTTTACACGTTAAGTTCTCTTAATAATATATTCGCTAAATGTATTTATATATAACATATGAATTTCTGAATTTCTATGTGACCAACGCTTACAGCATATCTTATAAGAATTGTGTGATATATTCCTAATTATAATGAATTTGTCCTTAGTCCATAATGCAGTATGAGAAATACTAAAACCAAAATCATTCAGTACTTAATACCAATAAAATGAACGCTTAAAATATAATAAGTGTTAAGTGATTATATTTCCTAATGTCAAAAGAGCGTCCTATAATAACGACTTATTTTTTATGCGCTGTCTATATTTTGTATTATCTGCAGGATGATGCCAAATGTTTGCAGATGTGAATTAGTCTAGAAATTTGGCCATTAATATAGTTTAAATTTATTTAGTCTAAACCATGAACTAAAACATGAGCTCCTTTATGATCGATAACGTAAAATAATTCTCTAAAAAATAATTTTGAGCTTCAAAAGTCAGTGTGGCTCATTCTGTTTTGTACAATCTCTAAACTAAAGCAAAATAACAGGCCTAAATGTATTGTTATCCCTTTCATATTAACCCTACGAAAAAGGATAGCACTTGAATTAGACCTCATCAATTTAGTTTAGAGATGTGTACCATATTAGCGACATTATCAATAAACGGCACCTGCCTCGGTACTCAAGCACATACCACATTAGGAGCGCAGCGAAACGAAAAGAGGTCAGTTCCGCTTCGCTCATGTCGCTAGACTGTGAGAGCTCGAAAGTTCGCATTACTGGCTTCGTTTAGCTCCGTATTCTGATTTTTAATTCGGTGGAATTCTGACAGTTGGTTATTTAAAAATAGAATGTGTTATTTGTATGAAAAACCGGGTTACCACCTGAAGTTCGCTTTTACCCCAAATTAAAGTACCTGAAGTGTATGTTAGGCATTTCTCATATCTACATGAGGCAATTGATTTTTACTTACATACTTAAGTTTGGAATTTATTATCTTTTTTGTTTATTTACTTAACCTGTTATCTCTGATAACATTAAGAAACGTCAGAATTACACGGAATTAAAAATCAGACTACAGTTCGCGGTGTGAACTGAAGTATGAAAAGACATGTCATGGCGGTAGACACATGAGCGAAGCGAAACGTAGGTACCTCGGTTCATTTTTCTCGCTCCCAATATGGCCTGCGCCTTGATGACTTGCTCCCAATATGACTTGCGTCTACAAAAGGAGTCAACTCTAGCTAAGCTTTGGACTATAACAGTTCCATATTGGGTGCCACTCGGTGTTCGGCGCTTTCATTGTTTGAGAATTATTTTACACTATCGATACTCAATATACGTACGATAAACAAATAACCTTAAAAATCTACATACATAATATAATAAACGCTAGATTTTCGTAGATAGTGAAATTGCTCGAGTTTGGGTAGCGAATATTTTGTATTGTTTTATCAGCTATTTTGTAAACTTAATATTTTATTGGAACTAGACACTAATAGCGTTCTTGCAAAGAACTATATAGGACCCAATTCTTGTGGTTGACAAATGCTAGTTAATGTGTTATATTAACTTATTGTAGTTATTTTGCTCCTAAAATCCTAAATGTACAAAGCACGTTTAACACTAGTTAAACACTAGTTTTTCGTTAGGGTTCGCTTATGAAGTACCTTTAGCAAGACTGGAATATTTCTGACATCTGCAGCTTCCGAAGAAGCTATTATATCTCGATGTTGATCGTTGAAAGTGGAGTTATCCAGTGAGTTTATTTTTAATATTATTAGGTGTTCCTTGCAATGACACAGTTCGCTTCGTATCGTCTCAAGACGTTTGAGAACTTATTTACGTGAATGTGGATCAATCTTAGAGCTTTATCGAATTTGATAATAATTTACGAGATGGATTAGATATTTATAGAAAAGAAAAAAATACATAATAATCGAACGAGAAAAAAAAAACGTAGCCGAAAAGTATTCTTAACACCTCACTGTTTAGATAGATATTCCTGCAAGGTCGTGTCTTTGTATCGTAGTCGGGTTTTTTATTCTATTTTAAACGATGCTAGTTGTGTACGAGACATAGTTAGGAGTGTTCGTCACCGGGCGAAGTTAGACGGTTTACGGCTCTAAAGCTTACAGTACGAATCTATAGTCACATGTTTTATAGCCGTGCATGGTTAGGGTTCTTGATATATTGTAACTTTTATATTGTATTGAATAGCATAATATTCGGTGTCCTTTCACGTTTGGGATATCGTGTGTCGGTTAGTTGTGTCGCCGTCGAGCGGCGTTTTGATGTCTTATGAACAATTATAGTATAGGATCCCGCCATACAACGACCTTCACCGAGATGCTTATTTGATGAAACGTATTTTATATTTAATTTAATATGTCAATAAATATATTGCATATGGGTTGCCTAACAAATTCCAGTCCAGGATATGATTAATTAATAATTGAAAAAAAAAAATTTTTTTTTCGATCGGTTTCATTATTAGACAAATCCATAATGAAATCATCTTTATTTTCATTTAATTTTAATTCCATAATCAGACCGGTGCAAAATGCTAGTATCGATTTACCTGTTTACATCTGGCTACCCGAGAGTTGTGACCGGAAAAGAATAAGCAACCTAACGTTTGCATATTCTATGGGCTTCATACTTTCGATTGGTATAGAATTTGTCTAATAATCAAAGCGGTGAAATGTTAAAAAAAAAAAAAATTTTTTTATTTATTAAGTAATCATATCCTGGACTGTTTGTTAGGCAACCCATATGCAATATATTTATCGACATGTTAAATTAAATATAAAATACGTTTCATCAAATAAACATCTCGGTGAAGGTCGTTGTATAGCGGGATCTTAGACCATTAGAGGCCCCCGTTCGGGCGCCGATACTTGCATCGTTTGCACAAATACTCTATTCTAATAATAAAGTTTTAATCACTGTTTTTTGATACTAAAGATCGTCGTCGTTAGAGCTGATGGTTCTATATAAGTTGCGAGTGTAGTGTTAGAGGCATGATTGTGGACAATAAAGGTACGCTACAGGCGTACGTATATGTGATAGGCGCACGCCTGCCACCACCATTTGTAATCTTACTGTATTTAGTTTGTTAAGTTTAACGCTTGTAAGGGTTTTGCCGTAACGATAGGGCGGATTTTCTATTGGATATTTAGCGGATTCGATATATTTTTCAGCGGTTGTAAACGACTAATATTTTTGCTACACGCCGTTTCGCGGTACGGTTCTGTCCAATTTTTATAGGAATGGCATCATGAATTTTCGACACGCGCGGACCAAGATACCGGATTTTTTCTGTAATCGAGTTCGATGGTAACAATGGTAATACAGGATTTATTTTGCCAGTTCCTCTTAAATGTAAGTGAGAATTTCTAAAATATTTTTATAGTTGTAAGCGTCGATTGAATTAAGTTTTTTTTTTACATTGTAGCTACTGCGTAAGTACGGTTAGGCGAGGATTGTCTCCTGTTACCGATCGCGGGGCGAAAGGAAAGTCATCTGATCGCGTGCGATTGTTCACAGGCGAGCAATTAAGGGCGCCTTTGAATTAGCCGCAAAGTGCCGCAAGGCCGCAGCCGCGCTGCTTTTATAAATAAAAAAGGCACGACTGCAGCGCTAAAGTTCATCGTCCTACTATACTTAGTTGGGACATTACAAACGTGCGAACCAAGTCATAAATCATTTTTATCGGACTTCTCGCTCGCATTTACTTACAGGCCTTGCGGTACTGGAACCTGATTGTGTGGTGTTGTGTGTAACAATAATAAAGGATTTGTCGACAGTCGAAAACAGGTTATAAAGAGCGAGGGAGAGCCCTCACAACACTGATTGTAATGCTTTATGACTCAGTTCGCACGTTTGTAATGTCCCAACTGTAGAGTCAGTGCGCACGTAATTTTTGTTCAATCTAGCGACAGCTGTTGCCTCTGCGCGGCACTTTGCCGCGAATTTGAACGTGCCCTAAATAATCGCTGTGGGTGCACATTTATTAAACTCATATGGCACAGGGGATTGTTATAATTTACCCGTTGGTTTTCTCTGTTGCTGAACTAACGATTAGCCAATATAATATTATATTATCGTTCTTTTGTGCATACGTATATCTAATAAGTTTTATTGTGGTGCTAACTACTTCCCGACACCATTAAATGTATTTGTATTTCTACGTTTAAGTTTAAGTGATTTACGCAAAGTTGGTATTCTGTTGTTACTATAATATTATGGGAAATGTATTGGGAAGGTGCAAGTTTTGCTTCTGTTTTTTGTGTGTGCAATCTCATCCAGTCCGCTATGTTCAGTGACGTTCCTCATTACGATAAAAGATATATTTTTATAACTTTTGGTACAAAAAAAAAATGTAACTGATTCCAAGAAGATTATATGAAATATCTGATTCTTATGCATACTACCTTCTTGGTGTCAGATATAGGTTTTATATCTTTAGAAAATGATGTATTAGTTCCTGTCTAAATTACCGTGGACAAGTTAATATCTACACCTGAATCTGAATAACTGAATGTATATTTCAACGCTTTTGTAATACCTAGTAGACGAATGTGTAAAAACAAAAATATTTTTGCTTTAGATATATTGTTATACTCCAGCATTTTGTCTTAACTCGACACACTGCCATTGTTTTCGAAATCAATTATTGATGGTGTGTATTTTTTTATTTTAAATTCAGTTTTTTTTTTTTTGTAATATTTTGTTTCTTGTTATGACTATTTGTTGTTTAAACGATGCTACGTAGATACAAACACGAGTTTGTGTTCGTCGTTCCTCAACTTAGGGTTGTTCAACCTTCAATTTATTAATGAATTTGGGGATTGTGATATTGTCGTCTTAATAATTTCACCCCACTTTACTAATGAAATTATTTGTTAATTAATAACAAAAAATATTAATTAACTACTAAGGAAATAACCTTTTGTTTATTTGATATTAGGTACATTTATATATTAATCAATAGGTTGTTTCCATTTTAACTTGCTCAGGGTTTATGCACTTCAAAAGTTGAGAAACGATGAGTTTTAAATATGAATTAAAAGTATTCGCTAGTCCTTATCTCACGTGAAAAATGTTTGGATCTGTCCGTTATGAAAGATACTTAGGTGTTTTTAAGATTATAATACAAAATAAATATATAACTGTCTGTGGTGAGTAACGAATTATAAGAGCTTATTAAAACTTAATTCCATGGTATAGAAAGCGCGGTGTAATGTTTTATGGTGTGCTAATGGTGTTCCGTCGATACTACACGCCTCCTCTCGTCAAAACTAATCAATTATCTCTAAACAAATCAAAATTAATTTTGTCAAGTCTTGTGATTTGTAAAGACTTTACAAAGAAATACATTTGTGTATTCAGATTGGTACTTTAGTGTCCGGATTTTTTTTAATAACCTTTGAAATACGGGAAAATTCTAAGTGTCAAATACGTTCAGGTATTATCTACGTTATTGCACTAAAAAATTCACAGTATTATTCCGAAGAATAAATATATATGGCAATACTCGTTTTAACGACGTAAGGTTTGTGTCGCAGACACTGATTTTATTTTTAGTTACATTTAAATCTGTAAACACTCCACAAAGCCGCCATGTTCTGAAAGTAACTGGACCAGAACACGCGTTAATTATATCTTTTTAACAAAATATGTCGCCAAGTTCTACTGTGATTATTAGTATTTTATTACTAAAAAAAAAGTATGATCAGTTGCCATTTTGTGCTTGGCTTAAATTTTATCGAGACGTGTAATATCGAAATGTAGGAAGCGCCACCACTTGTGTGTTTTCAATGTGAAAATTGTTAATGGAACAGAATTATTTCATAAGATGCCAACAAGCTGTCGCATGGACCAAGGAATAATATTAAGTGTAGCTCACTTCCACTTGCCGACAGTAAATAGCATTTGACATAGGATGTGAAATTAATAAATACATATTATATAGTAATAATTGTGGTTAATATTTTGACATATTGTCTTCTCTTCTAGAGTTCTCCGTGTGTACGATATGGTCCGATAGCTATATTGTGAGAATATTGTATAGAAAATTTTGAGGAGGTTTTTAACAAAAGTTTTAAAGTTTGATAATGGTAATTGGTGGTTCTTCGGTGTTGCCTGCAACAGTACCATGACTGGCAGCTAGCCGGACAATCTAAACCGGGGTAGGTACATAAGAGATTTGTTTGGCTTGATTATAACAAGGAGGGACTTTTGATATTTAATCCCTGAAGGGGTGAATAGGGATGGTAGTTTGCACGATGAAAAATTATTCTTTAACCTAAATCCACGCGAACGAATTTGTAAGCATCCGATAGCATTCACTAAAATATTAAAATTATAAAAATAAATTTAATAAACTTCCCAAATTATCGGTTGGCAGTTCTAGTTTACCGTAGACGGGTCACAGACGATGACTATCGGATGGTAGCATTCACTAAAATATTGAAATTATAAAAATAATGATTTTTTTACTTAACTTCCCAAATTATTATCCGCCGGCAGTTCTTAAACTTCCCAAATTATCGGTTGGCAGTTCTAGTTTACCATAGACGGGTCACAGACAACAAAGAAGAACCACCTTACAAAATATCAGACACCTCGAAATTTCCTACGAGCTATCCGGTCAATATTAATTGTGATTAATGTTTAGATAGAGGCATGTGACAGACTGAACTTAGCGCAGGTAAATAATTATTGTTGGAGTGTGAACGGTCATCTTTGAGGGCGGTCTGCGAGCGCAGTATTATAATGTTGGTAGTACTTACGTGCAAATTGAAGTGTTGCCAGTGAATATTTATCTAAATGAAATGTGTTTTTTTTGTTTAGAAATTCCGTTTATTTAATTTTTACCATGAATTCAAATATAGTTAATGTCCAAATAATATCTTTTTGAAATTATTAGTATAAGTATTTTCGGAGAACATTGATGAAAGTAACTGTTCAAATACGTCGTTGTCTTAGAGTCTTGTCCGCTCTGTGTATTTTGTAGGTAAACGTGTAATTCTTTACACGTTTACCTACAAAATACACAGAGTGGAAACGTTAAAATTAAACCACGTCCCCTGGTGAATAAATTAATTAATAATGACATAAACACTTAATCGTTCGACATTATAATTTCGAAATGTAAAAAATTCGAACGGATTTTTTTTTTTTTTAATTATTATTAATATTGTGTTCGCCAGCCGAAGTTGTTTATAAATACCAATTTATATACTTATTAAGTATATATTTTTTTGACGATTCTTATTGGGTACCTATCGTTTCCAATTTCCACACTGTATGTAATTTTCATGAAACTTTAGTGCGTGCGTACGTTAACTTTGTATGAATACAGAACTTTTAAAGTAGACTGTTGCGCGTTTAATATTATATGAAATATTTTTATGTATAAACCTTTTTGTATGGAATTTTTACGTGAATGTTATAATGATTGTCAGAATGCAGTTTTAAAGGATTTAAATGAAATTTTTGGTGTTTATTGTTGTTTTTTTGTTGTTGACTAAAAGTTTTATTATCTTGCTAATTAATGAATTATATTTTTTAAATGAATTTGTGACTTTGAACTGATAATGTACAAAAAAATTTAATAAGCTTATTGCAGCTGTTAGTTAATTAGATTTTTTTTAATATAAATTACTTTTTACGCTTATAACTTGTTTTAAGATCAAAGTTAAACCTTTCGAAAATGAAAACAATGTTATCAAAAATGCATGTTTAATATACATTTATATTGTGGCTTACACTTTAACACTTCAATTTGCTCGTAACTACCCGCACGAATAAAAATTTTTTTTTAGAGAAATACAGTATATATTAGGCGTATTGGTGTTAATTATAGTTCACGATTAAAAATAGTGTTGTACTACGCCAACTGTATTGTTCAAATGTTGTGAAATAAGTGTTAAATGTTGTCCTTTTCTGACCGTGTAGATTATTGTTTGTCTCAATATCTGTAGTACATGCTAGATGCAGTCATATTTTTTTTCTTACTAATAATTTGTTACTGTTTTGGCACGATATTAATTACCTTCTGACAAAAAATATATAATGATAAAAAAATTGCAGTTTTACTTTGTGTCACCTTATTTTAGAATATTCAGACAGCAGTTTAGAGAAGTTTGTGTCTTAACATTTTCTGGTAGGTAGAAACAAAATTACTATTTCAATAAAAGAAAAATAAAACATTTAAATAATTTATTAATTAACTACAAATGTGACCGATTACATAAAACGTAACGTTATATTTAGTACAAGCCTAGCGGTCCTAATTTTGTTTTAATAACTAAATTAACAGCTCCAAATCTAATATCCTTTTCCGTAGGAAGCATTGGAAAAATTACAGCATTATACCTGTTAATTTACAGCTTGTCTTAGTTGTATGAAGCAGAATTTTCCTAGTACCACTGGCTATTAAAACCCCCTGAACATGTAAATAAATCCATACTTGTCTACTGCAATTATGAAATGCGTCCCGCTCAAGCCATCCCTGACCAGACACGTTCTCTAACTCAGTGGCTATTAAAAAATGAAAGCCACTGAGCGTATTTGACATATACTTTTTATCCATTGGAGATTTTCTACGAAATGTTATGTTTATTTCACTCAGTAAAGCAGCAATGTATCGAACTAATTGGGTAGCTGACATTTAGTGCTGATCATAACTCCACTGGTCTGCAGGGAAGCCTAAGATACAAAAAATCAGACGCAGACAGGTGTAAATCTTTTATTTCGCAATGATACTACTTTTGAAGACTTAGTACAACTTTCCCTAGCTTCCCATTGGGTACATCAACGGATTTCAAAGTGTCGGTGACTATGCCGGTCGCGACCGTCACGTTGTTCTCTCGTATCGTGAACAGCTGGCCTTGCGTCATCACCATGGACTCCAGCAGCGTCAGGTACACCTCCCCGTGGTCGCCCGGCATCATCATGTCTACGGTAGGTTCTGGAAAAATAGGAAATTTTGAAATCTATCAAAATATAATGTAAAACTTTCTACTAAAAATTTGATATTGGAATATAATAGATTAGAGCTGAGGGAAAGCGTTACTTTTTTATCGGCTGTCGTTTCCGTTTCGAAAAAAAATATGATGTACAAGTCACGGCAAATAAGTCTAGCGTTGACCTTCAATGCGCATTCTCGCGGATCCCTCGTAAGCGCTGATTGGCTCTCCAATCATATTGTGTCCCGCTCACTCGTACGACGCTGAACGCACTTGAAGGTCACCGCTCGACTTACGTGCCGGGGGATACAGATGTTTTACCTCACAGAGAACCGCGTCTTATGAGTTATGTATAATACTCATGGTATGGCAGTACATAATAGTACTACGGTGATTTCTACCGTACCACAAGAAAATGTATGAAAAAATCGATTCCGCGACTTGTGGAGGCCACTAGTCGTTACCACTAGTGGCCCAGTGTGCGGGGGCTGTAAATAAAGCGGACGAATTACCTAAATCGACGCGACAGGCGACATTCCAAGTGCCGCTGTACATCTGTTGTGAATACTTGGAGAATATCGGCTTCTTCCTGCCGCCTTCGCTGCCCGACAACAAGTAAACCGTCGCTCGGAAGTGGTTGCTGAGCGCGACGCTCCGCGCGGCGCACAGCAGCATGCCCGTCTGCACGTCGCGCAGCCGCATGCCGCGCAGCAACACGCCCACGTTATCGCCCGCGATTGCCTGGAAATATTTCAATACAATTTGTAGGACAATATAATTCGTCGTCCGCTAATGAAGCCCCAGCATAAATATACATCCAAGTTTGCAGCTTCGAAAGACCTGTGCTAACTTTGCAGCACTCGAAAAACTGCTAAATGTTTGCACTTTTTTGATTTTTAACCCCCGACGAAAAAACGACGGGGTGTTATAAGTTTGACGTGTCTGTGTGTGTGTGTGTGTGTCTGTCTGTTCCCCTGTGGCGCTCAAACGGGTGGACCGATTTGAATGCGGTTTTTTTTGTTTGAAAGGTGAATTAGTCGAGAGTGTTGTTAGCTATGTTTGATGAAAATCAATCCAAGATCGCCGCCGCTACAAAATGGCAGATTACATATTCTTTCACAACTCCCTTAATATGGGTATCAAATGAAAGGGCGTGACTAGTAGAATAGCACTATGCAAATCCAAGATGGCCGCCATCACAAAATGGCGATTGTCGGGGGTTTTTTAAATTTTTAATTTACACTTGTTTCAATATAAATCCTAATTATGCATTTTAAAACAAATATTTTCTATATGTTTTTAAAGTAGATTAAAATTGCAAGTTAAGACTAGAATCAGCGCTGTAACTTCAATATTTACTAAGATACAGCTCTCCAAAAATTGTCATTTTTAGGGTTCCGTACCTCAAAAGATAAAAAAAGGAACCCTTATGAGATCACTTTCTTGTCCATCTGTCCATGTGTCACCACCGATTTTCTCAGGAACGGGTGGACCTAGCAAGTTGAAATTTATACCAGGTACTAAGGTCTATAGTCCCTATTAGGTGTGTAACAAGTATAAATTAAAAATTTAAAAAACTCCCGACATTCGCCATTTTGTGGCAGCGGCCATCTTGGATTTGCAATAGTGCTATTCTACTAGTCAAGCCCTTTCATTTGATACCCATATTAAGGGAGTTGTGAAAAAATATGTAATCCGCCATTTTGTAGCGGCGGCCATCTTGGAACGATTTTCTTCAAACATAGCTAACAACACTCTCGACTAATTCACCTTTAAAACAAAAAAAACCGCATTCAAATCGGTCTACCCGTTTGAGCGCCACAGGGGAACAGACAGACAGAAACACACGCACAAACGCACGCACGCACGCACACACACAGACACGTCAAACTTATAACACCGTCGTTTTTGCGTCGGGGGTTAAAAATCTATTTTTCTGATCTATGGTCCTGAGTCAACACGATAAAAAAATATGGGCAAATTTCGATTTTCGCGAAAACTTGTAAGTACCATTTGCCTTAATTTTCAACTTTTTTATTTTTCGGAATTTTGCCTTTACTTCTACTGTAAGACCAATAGACGTCCACAGCTGGATATAGGTCTCCTGCAAGGATCGCCAGAGCACGATCTTGTGTCACTTGTTTCCAGCGGCTACCAGTGACTTGTTTGAGATTGTCCGTCCATCTAGTGGGGAGTCTTCCAACGCTTCGTTTGCTGGTGCGAGGTCGCCAGTCAAGCACCTTGGGACCCCGATGTCCATCGGTTCTTCGAGCTAAATAAAAATGTCCTCCCGACCGAATTTCGGCCACGGCGGCCAATCTCAACCGAGGCGGACACTAGCCAACTACGTAGATGTTATAGTGCACAAATGTGTATTCCCTCACTCTCATAGTCCGATAGGACGACATATTGCGACACGACCGGAGCGAGATCATGCGCAGAACCGACGGCTTTACGTGCTCTTCGAGGCACGAGGTGCATCTAATACCGCCAACTTTGAACCTCGGGCTGGCACTGAGAAATTCTTAACAGAAGAACCCAATACCTCGAAAATATATTTTTTTGGCCCGACCCGGGAATCGAACCCAGGACCTCGTGATCCACAATCAAACGTGCTAACTGCTAGATCAACGGGGCAGTTATTAACTACACAGTATAGTAAAGGACATTTGGTCTAGTTACAACAGTGCATATCAATCGATTTTTCTGATATCTTTTTTTAAAGAATATTGGCCTAAACATGACTAATATTCCCCTATCCCCTCCAACATAGATTAAAGCTTTTGCTACAAGTAGGTATATTAATAGTGCAATGGGTGGGATTTGAACCATCAGCTTTTCAATTTCAGTTCACACCCTGACCGTTGCACATGTGAGCCTTAATAAATTGAATCAATATTTTACAAACCTCAGGAACACTAGACCTAAATATCTGTATATCCGATAATGTTGTCTTAACATGTCGGCTAAACCCCATCAATTCGGCTTCATCATTTTTCTTCATAACACCTCTTTTAATGGTGCCAACAACCACAGTGCCTCTGCCAGGGACTGTGAATGCATTGTCTATGGGCATGAGGAATGGTGACTCCAGATCTCTTATGATTGTTGGGACATAGTTGTCTATGGTGTCAAGTAGTTTATGTATTGATGGTACACCTATAAATAAATCAATTTTTAGTCACCTTAAATCCAACCATTTTTTTTATGGCCGCAGCCTGCAGGCTGCGGCCATAAAAATAGTGAGTCTGTCTGTCATTTTTACAGCTTGACACACTGAACTGATTTTAACTAATTAATTTTGCCACAGATTTTGCTTACATACTGGAGAAAGACTTTTTAAACACATTAAAAGTTATTTGTTTAAAAATAATGTAATACTTACATGTTGTACTTTCTTAATCTAAATAGACAAATTTAAATGATGTACTATCCTTTTGAGCTGGGATTATTGTGAAAATGTTCATATTATTTTAGAGCTATTTAAAGAGATTTAGAGCGAGGCCGCACTGCGAAATTTATTCGCGCGAATTTTTTCGCAAAATTCTGTAACATATTATGGGAAGGTATGAAGCTGCACGCACATGCGATTTAAAATTCGCGAGAAAAATATATTAAAATGCGGAATATAAACCGCGCGAAATAATTTTCGCAGTGCGGCCCCGCTCTTAAGTATCACCAAAGTAAATAAGACTAACCTAGTTAATTACCTATCTCTGAATTATCATCATTTAGGGCTTTTAATGCTGAACCCATTACCATCGGCACCTTGTTTCCATCATAACCAAAATCCGATAGCATTTCTCTCATCTCTATTTCCACCAGCTCTATAACCTGAAGTAGAGAACAGAAATATTCATTCATAATTTTTCTTAGTGTTTTACCTTCCAAATGTGAAATGTGAATTTATAAAAAAAAAAAACAAAAAATAATACCACCACTCTTTAACATCCCACTGCTGGGCACTGGCCTCTTATAATAGAGAGGGATTTAGGGCTTAGACCTATCATGCTACTCCAATGCGGATTGGTGGGCTTTAAGGACTATTGTCACATATAGTGTTAACTGGGACCATTTTTGGCCCAACCCAGGAATTTAATTTAACCTAGGACCTCGTGATCTGCAGTCGAACATGCTAGCCTCTAGTCTAGATCAACAAGGCAAACATACATAAATCAGGAAATTCAGCATTAACAGGTAAATCAACTGTAATACCATGGACAAAACCCTCCACAATTGTAAGACATAATTAATTACTACACATGAGTGGGATTCCCAGAGAGATACAGCTGTTCAAGTTTAAAGCAGGATTTCAAATTTTTTTTAACTTACATCTTCATCAACTAAATCCACTTTATTAATATACACAATTAAATACTGTATCCCAACTTGTTTGGCCAATAGCAAATGCTCTTTTGTCTGTGGCATAGGTCCATCGTTGGCTGCTACAACCAGAATTGCTGCGTCCATCTGTGATGCCCCAGAGATCATGTTTCGTATGTAATCGGCATGCCCAGGGCAGTCTGTATGAGCGTAATGACGTGTTTTTGTACTGTATCCGACGTGTGCTGCGTTAATTGTGATTCCTGTATTCCATTGAAATAGAAATTGAATTGTGGTTAAAAAATATAGGAATATTTCACTATATAAAATATACATACAGCTTTAAAGAAGGCATAAAGCTTCAAGAGCTCAAGACAAAAATTACATGAAATAAGCACTGTATTTGAACATAGATTTACACAGTACGCTCACAATGCAGAACAAGCATGGTTGGATTCCGGGTCCTCCTCCTCTTCCAACCCAAATCATTATTTTGTGGAGCATTTAATATTGGACGATTTTGATACCTACACTTTCATCAAACTTTCAATAAAATTCCTGTTATATTATGTTTAAATAATAGGAATATATTGTGCTGCACTGTGTTCAACAAAAAGCACCTAAATGATTTTTTTTTTATTTATTTTACTTAAAATCACAAAAAAATTAAAATCAATACATTTAACTTTTGGAGATATTTTTTTCGATTATTGATATAATGCTATCCGATTTATTAACGACGCTTTACTTACCTCTAGCCTTTTCCTCCGGTGCCTTGTCAATCTGGTCATAAGAAACATACTTCGTAGAACCATCCTTGGACAAAACTTTAGTTATAGCAGCAGTTAGAGTAGTTTTCCCATGATCTACGTGACCTATCGTACCAATATTACAATGTTTTTTCTCAATAATATTGACTTTTTTCTTAGTACAAAAATAGCGACTTTGAACACTCAAAACACTGGCGAATAACCGGTTACAGACAACTTTATTACGGTCGTATAAAGGTTTTTGTTTAATATTACTAAATAGGGAACGAATTATTAGTCGTGCACTCATTATTCGTCAATTTTAAAGAATAAAATTGATTATTTCATAGCTTTTAAGGTTATTTTCTGGTCTGTGGTTATTATTCTAATTTGACATTTTTTGACAGCAATTTGACAATGAGTATAAATCATTGACTCTATAGGAAGAGGACTTGGCATAATGTCCTATAGAAAATAGTGGATCGGAAAATAGCTCAAGCTTATCAAAATTTTCATAAGTGTGTAAGAGACAACACTACATTTTTAAACATAACAATAAAACAGATCGTGGCAGACTCGTGACTTAAGATGGCCTCCCTAAAATGTATACATGAACACTCACACACGCACAACTTGAGACATCACAATGAACACGCGCCATTTTATGTTACAGGATTGTGCGTGTGTGAGTGTATTTTTGGCACGTTTTTAAGGTAGGTATGCCAACTCTACTTATTATTATTATCTCTATGGTATAAATCATAGAGATAATAATAATCAATAGAGTTGGCATAATGTCCTATAGAAAATAGTAGATCGGAAAATAGCTCAAGCTTATCAAAATTTTCATAAGTGTGAAAGAGACAACATTACATTTTTGACATAATAATAAAACAGTTTGCGGCAGACTCGTGACTTAAGATGGCCTCCCTAAAATGTATACATGAACACTCACACAAGCACAACTTGAGACATCACAACCATCACAATGAACACGCGCCATTTTATGTTACAGGATTGTGCGTGTGTGAGTGTATTTTTGGCACGTTTTTAAGGTAGGTATGCCAACTCTACTTATTATTATTATAGTTCGGCCGTTCAGAGAATGCGTTCCTGACACCTATCTGTTAGTCACGACTAGTGATGGGCACAACATAACACTGAGTTCGTTACCGTTCCTCCAAAATGAACCGGCGCATTATTTTAAGATTATTTTCGTTTTAAATTGGCGGAATCATTTAAAATTTATATTTTAGTTATTTAAGTAGAAACCAAAAAAAGGTAATATTCATATAATAAAATTGTCAAATAAAAACAGATCGAAAACACTTGAAGAACGTGGTCTATGCGCACGAAACGACAACAGACGACTGTTTTAGCGTCACAAAATGGCGGCCCAACGCCATTTGGGGTTACCATTTTCAACCTAAATATAAAAATGCTACTTTCTTTCGCGCGTTCGGTTTGGTCATAGTTTTATTTTTATATTCATAAAAGTTATCTTATAGTCCATTATTTTCAAATTCTTAAAAAGAAAAACAAAGCGTATTATTTTATATTATAAGTATAACTGTATAAGAACAGATTACGATACTTGCCTGTTATTTTTAATCATTAATCTGTGCTAATCATTAATCTGTGTTTAGCACAGCACTATTATACAAATATAAAGCGCTGACATAACCTTGTAATAGCGCAGTATAGATTTAGAAAAATATTGTTTACCAAGTTATTTGACACTCAGTTTGGCACAAAATTATAACATTCATTGATTATTGATATAATAATGTTGTTTTAATGCTCATCAATTGTTAAAACGGTAAACAACCAGCAAAAATATTTTTATCGTAACTGCAACGCCATTACAAAGCTACGTCGTCAGTTCAATCGCGACGTGTCAGGCACAGAGTACATTATATATACTTTATTAGAGATTGCACTCGCCTGTTCACCTAAAGCGACCTCCACAGGGAAGTGGCTAAACTAAAATATATATAACTACAACGCTATAGTACTATATATATAGGTACTACTGGTACTATAATATATATACTATACTATTGTCCTTGTGTATCGTATAAAATAATTTATCTTAATTATTACAAGATCACTAAAGAATGATGTGACCTTGTAATAATTAAGATAAATTATTATTATACAATACTTACATTAAAATTGTAAGAGGTGGTCTCCAGATGTTAGGAAATGAAACGCATGTTGATAATTTTCTGCTTTTTATTCGAGTCTTTTTTACATGCGTGGGTCACTGTTATTTATGCAAAGATAATCGGAGTCGATCACGTCCACGATCACGAGATGAAATGCACAGATAATTGGAGTCCAAGAATGGCGAAATAGTAATAAAATAAGAAAAAACTAACGAAGCACCAATAACACAATAATTATCCAACTGTCATACTAGAAAAACTTCAATGTCAAACTAATTATTGTTGTCAATGTTGGTCAAACTGAAATGGCCGTTCGCTACGTTTAGAAATTAAATCATAAATGTTTCATTAAACTTCCAACTTATATAGAAATATTTACAATGACTGTTATGTGAGTTTTAACTTAGAAATTTATCCTACTAACTCATAATACTCTCAAAAAAATATTTTACATATTATTAGCTGAACTGTTTAATTAAATGACATTAAAATAAATTAGACTAAAACTTAAACTTCTGAACGAACACTTACTTCAGTGGCATCATAGATAAAGAGGCACAGATTATAAATACAAGATAAGCGCCATCTTTAGGGAAGTGGTAACCGGGGTAATTTTCATACAATGAAAAAATGTTTGAAGTGCAAAGGCCCTGGTGTCAGGAACGCATTCTCTGAACGGCCGAACTTTAATCACTCCTAAGATAGTTCTATACCGATATATATACAGAAAGTAGGTTGATTTTAGTAATATACTTAATTACCTACATAGTTACCCACCTACGTACCTAGTTCAAATCCACAAAATATGAAAGGAATACCGAAGGTATCTAGAAGGAACCTATTTGTCCAGTTACCACATTCTCAACAAATTCTAGAGGCATGAAGCCAGATTTATTTTTAAGTTAATGCTGAAGTCTGCCTCGATTCTCCTTTTCTTAACAGCTGAACCAATCATCGAGCTCTGTGTCATAGACTAATGAAACTGAATATGAAACTGAACTGAATATAATAATAGAGCTCTTTTGACAGAAAAGCCGGAAGAACATTAAAAATTTTGACACGCCAATGGCACCGTTCTAGTCCTGATCTATAAGTGTAGCCTGTTGCCCTTTTGAGAATTTGAGAAGAATAATGATTAGGTATATTCAAATAACATTCAATTATTGAATACCTACGTGCCAATTCCAACATCACCTCACGACACCTTTGAACGATTTGTTGCCCGTGGTCCCTTCGCGTAGTCCCTCGAAGGGACCACGGGCAATTTTTTTTACCCGTGGTCCCTGCGGGAAATATAATGCGACCGAATTTAAAATGTAATAGTCTGATACTTTACGTCACTACCAAGAAGGTTAAGTATTATTATATTCTATCACTACATATGAACAAAGTGAACTACATATGAACATACTGACATAGTTAGTCGAAAATTCGTGTTCGTAGTTTCTAACAAATTTTTAACCGACTTCATAAAAAGGAGGAAGTTCTCAATTCGACGCGTATTTTGTTTTTGGCGATGTTTCTCCATAACTCCATCAAATCTGAACCGATTTCATAATTTTTTTTTATTTGCAAGAACGTCCAGCAAATATTCTTATTTTTAACCGAATGATTTTTACACTATCGTAATCTACATACTTTCAGGAGGGTTTATATAGTATATCTAGTGATCATCAAAATCATTTCATTGGTTCTTGAAATCATCGCAAACATACATACTAACACACACATACGTGTCGAATACAGAACTTCCTTTTTTGAAGTCGGTTAAAAATATTGTAATTTTGAATATTTCATTAGTAAAAATAACTACATCGATAACACTATATCGCATTCGCGCCTAACCCGGTGGGACCAAGGGCCCTTCAGTAGTATAGGTAGTATAGCGTTTGACCCACCAGTAGGTCAAATCGGTGGGGCCACGGGCCCTTCCCCAAAAATACGCATCGAATTGAGAACCTCCTCCATTTTGGAAGTCGGTTAAAAATAAGAATATTTGCTGGACGTTCTTGCAAATAAAAAAAAATTATGAAATCGGTTCAGATTTGATGGAGTTATGGAGAAACATCGCCAAAAACAAAATACGCGTCGAATTGAGAACTTCCTCCTTTTTATGAAGTCGGTTAAAAATTTGTCAGAAACTACGAACACGAATTTTCGACTAACTATGTCAGTATGTTCATATGTACTTCACTTTGTTCATATGTAGTGATAGAATATAATAATACTTAACCTTCTTGGTAGTGACGTAAAGTATCAGACTATTACATTTTAAATTCGGTCGCATTATATTTCCCGCAGGGACCACGGGTAAAAAAAATTGCCCGTGGTCCCTTCGAGGGACTACGCGAAGGGACCACGGGCAACAAATCCTTTGAACGAGACCGTAAAAAATATAATATTATAGCAATTGATGTTCAACAGATTTACCATTTAAATACAATTTAGTATAATAAATAAGAAGTCATTTCATTTAACAGTAATTTATTAATAAATTACATACACAATATTCACGCTATCTAAGCATTAAAGTCTGATAGTCCTATAAAAAAAAACATACTTAATTCATGTCTGAAATATATGCCATATCAAAGTCATTTCGATTTTCGGAATTTGCGGGACTCAAATCCGCATCTTTTCGGCTATCTCAGCCGGAGTGTATTGACCAATTCGGCCACAGTCTTTGTCATACAATACAACAACTATACGAATAAAGAATTTTATATAAGTACCTACTATAAAAAATTTAAATAAAATAATCCAATATAAAGGCAGTTTAAATAACGTCATGTATACGTCATATTATTATTTTTTGATGATCCTTTGTGTATATATTACATTATCTGAAGGTGGGTCCAGATATTATGTATCACTTGCCCGATCCGATCACAGTATCCCGTATCAGCGTATCACGTATCAAGCCCCGTACAAGTTGTGGACGCCTCGATTTGCTCCGTATCTTTACAGTAGTACAGTTTACAGTAGTATCACCTTTGATGATCGGACAAAAACCGACACGAAATGGGTCGGGCTGTATCATAACGGCGTATCGAGATCGCGTATCATCACCCGTCCACATATGCGATCATGATACACGCCGCCGATACGGATACGGTGATCGGCTCGGGCAAGTGATACATATCTGGACCCACCTTTAGGATCCTTTTCAGGTTTTTACCAATCCGATCATTTATGAGTATGGTAGCTATGACTGGGTATTGTCATTTATGATCATGATCATAAATGACAATAGCCAGTGATAGCGATTAGCGGGACACTGACATTGTGGCGAATTGTGTTACACTCTGTAAACTAAATTGACAGGTTTAAAAATAGTACTATTTTATTCCGTAGGGAGCATTATGAAAGAGATAGGAATAGATTTAGACCTGTCATTTTAGTTTATAGTTGAGCCATTACAAACGTGCGAACTGAGTACGATCATAGGGTTGTGAATCGTCTCCCTCGCTCTTTATAACTTGTTTTCGAATATCGACAAATCCTTTTTTACTGTTACACACAACACTAGAAAAACACGTTACAGTTCCATAAGGCTTGTAAGTGCAAGCGAGAAATCAGATAAAAATGATTTATGACTCAGTTCGCACGTTTGTCATGTCCCAACTATGTTTATTTATTGTGTGAAACAGAAATATCCCCATTGTGAAAAGTTGCTAGTTGAGGGCTAATTCTGGTCGTACACACACATTACTTACAGCCGAGCCGAACGCTGTGATTTTTTCACACTATATTCGAAATCCCACGTCGTTATGAGCAAGCATTTCTAATACTGAAGAATACAAGTCACGGCAAATAAGTCGAGCGGTGACCTTCAATGCGCAGAAGTCGGAAATGAGGTATCTCGGGTGGTGAGGGGGTCGCGGGGAGAGCGTGGGGATCGTTCGTAAGCTGATTGGCTCTCCAATCGTATTGTGTCACGCTCACTCGTACGACGCTGCGCGCACTTGAAGGTCACCGCTCGACTTACGTGCCGGGGGTTATACGTTGCATGCGGCTCGTTGCGAAGTCTGCGATCAAGCATAAATTCTACAAAATCTGTTACGCCTAGTGAACCTTTGAATATAACTATTAATAATTTCTATACTTTGCTAATTAATACAATTAATTATCTATTGGACAATATTATTTGTATTATACAAAATTAACATTCTCGTTAATAATTTCTGTTATTCAAGGAATAATATTCTGTATTACTTGTTTGGAATAAAATGCAAAAATGACAATCAATGGTGGCCAAAATATTGTACACGTTGCATTGGTTGCGTTGAGCCAACATGTATTAGGCACTTAAAACTGCATTACACATTATACTCACGAACATGCATCGTTCACGTACGAAACGTTTTTGAATTTACCATTGTTACTATAAATGTCATAATTATAACTATACTATTACTACCTATACCAAGATAATTATTACAATGACAGGAATTAAAACAAAAAAAACTGTATTCTAGGAGCCATCTTCATTACACTTTGCCTTACACTATGCAAGTATCATTTTTTATATTTTTTTAACAGGTTTGAATCGCAGTTGGTAAATATACAGGGTATAAGGAGACCGCTTCCGATAACTTAGCGCTATTATTGTACTACCTAAACACAATCCAATACCAATAACCATTTGACTTATAAAGTAGTATCGCGGGACACGAGGCGCGCAACGGTAGCGTCAGCTGATTTTATTTGAATTACATTATGAATTTAAAAAAATACAAGTTTTTTTTTAAATCAATCTCAGTTCTGTTTAACCCCAAACTGGTATTGCATAAAAATGCATTTTTTTACGTTTTTTTAAAAAGTATCTTATCAATAATAATCATCAGTACTATTACCTGTCTTCGTTTTCGAAAGCGTTCTCCTGACACCCCTGTACATGGGCGCCGCCGGGATTACTTTCAGGGAGGTTGCGTCTGCATCTACCACTATACTATTAACTAATATAAAATATACAATTATACATGTTCATTGTACATAATATATTATGCAGATAAATGTAGCAAAATTAGCTCGTTACAATCAAGACATTTTAAATATTATTAAATATGTAATGCAATTTTTTTATGTATTTTTTCCCTGACCGGGCCGGCGCCCATGACTTTCCCTGTATGTATAAAATAGCATAATATTCACATTTACATATCAGCTAGGCAAGAATGATACAGTTTTTAATCATATTTTAGGCACAAGAGTGATAATATAATCTGCAACATTATTTAAATATGTGAATTGAGACATTCATACGTTCTAATAAAAATAATTATATTGTTAATTTTATATTTGTATTGATTTGTTCATTTTACAGGAAAACTAATAATAATTATAAGGTAACACCAATTTATTTTATAGTTTCTAGATTCAAACTATGTTTTGAAGCATTATATTGTTATAATATAATATTAATTGTGAACACGAGTCTGTCTCAATACTTTAAGTCAGGTAGTGTAGAAATTAGAATTCACATAAATCACATTCCATTAAGGCATGTGCATATTAGGCTTAATAAAACGTTATTACCAGGGCTCGGAAACCGGTAAAAAATCCGAACCGGTTAACGCCTAAGTACATGATGAACTTTTCATTTCTGTTTTGTTCTACCTTTAACCACAATTAACCGGTTTTAGGCAATAAAGTTCGTAAAATCGGTTTCGTTGAATAAACCGGTTTTGAACGGTTTTTGCCGTCTATCTTCAATGCGCAGCCATGTGGTACGTATACATATATAGAGCCGCGGCCACCCCTTCCCCTACCCCTGCGGTATAAACCGGTTAATAAGGGTTTTCAATAACGCTCTTTTAACGTTTACACTCCGAACGATAAAATCAACTAAACCTTTAAATAACCGTTAGTAACCGGTTAATTTTAAACCGGTTCCGAGCCTTGGTTATTACAATGAAATGTTATATTAAAGTAACAATGTTATAAGATAAAAATAAAGTAAATTATTTGAAGTAGAATTTAGTATAAACTGGATACCATAATTTATTGACCAATAAACCAGCAAAACGTATTAACATTACGTACATACTTATTTACATATAAGAGAAAATAAATAATTAATTTATTGATTATGTATAAATTTATCGTTTCATATTGCAAGAGATAGTTGGTCCGGATACGAAGATGACACTGAAATTTTTAAGATTAGTTAGAAATATTTTTTACTTATCTTTTGCGTATTTTTGCAGTCTTTGAAGCTTTGTGAATGAACTAAACGAGAGTTTAAAGATTGAAAAGAATGGTTTTTTTTAATAATCGATGGTTAAAATTATGGAGCTAATGAAAAAATTGAAAGTTCGAATGCTTTGATTTAATGTTTTTCTTTTAAGTGGTGCAACTCAACAACAATGTAACTATGGAAAAAAGTATCATCAATATTAAGGTTTTATTCAACATCTATTTTATTTCATGAGGAATGTATGCAAAGAATATCGAATTCTTTTTCAAGATACAAATATAATTGATGAATCTATTAATTTAATTACTTTATTTGTTCAATAAAGATACATCATTTCAATACACCAAGCAGTTTAGAGTTAAGACTCTACAGTAAAAATTAATAATTATAAATACACGGAAAAAATATTGCCATTATTTTCGTTCATAATGACTCTATTGGCCAATGTAAAGAAATACATTGACTCAGTAATACAGTCGTCTCTGTCATCCATAATAATACATTGTGGCTGATTCTGTTGTAGACAATCTCTAAACTAAATTGACAGGTTGAAATATAGTGTTAGGGTCGGGGGCATACTAGAGCAGAGTCGAAGCGCATCGAAGCGAATCGAAAAAAAATTCACGGCATATTGGCACCTACCTCTAAAAAACAAGGCATACGTGTCTATCAAATAATACATGAAAAAAAAATTGGTTGTCTGTAAAGTCGGTTTACGGACGATAATTTTCCTTGATAAAGTTATATGAAAACATTGCCTTTCTATCGCTTGTTCCGCGCTCTCGCTTGCACGCGGTACGTGACAATGAATCATGCTTTTTAGTGCGTGCGACCGGCGTTCATCGATTTATAAAACGTTATCACGTCAAAAAAGACGAATGAATTCGCGCGGTTCCGGCATACGTATGAACTCATGGTGCCTTAGTTTGTTTGACGATTCGATGCGCTTCGATGCGCTTTGATTCTGTGCTAGTACGCCCCGACCCTCATACTTTTACCCAGGGAGCATTATGAAAGAGATAGGAACAGATTTAGACCTGCCAATTAAGTTTAGAGATTGTGTAAAACAGAATTAGCCCCAATTGTCCATACAATCAATAGTTTCATAGTTATTAATTTAAATTAACTCATTGTACGAAACCTCCTTGACTTGATCGAACACAACACAACACTTCCTCAACTGTTCGTTCATGGAGAGAACAACTGACTTTCATTGTTTCAGCACTCGGTAGTGTAACGTGAACTCCACACTGGATTTCCATATGAAGTGCCTAACCGTCCTCAGGTCCATGTTAGGGTCTAACACCTGAAAAGAGAACAAGAGAATCAACACAAAAACTTTTTTTACCCGACTACGACAAAGCCAAAAGGAAGGGTTATGATTTTAGCAGTCTATGTATGTATGTATGTATGTGGCCGATTTTAGTATGAGATTCTGTGTGTACCACCGTAGCGCCTAAACTACTGGGCCGATTTTGATGAATGAGGTTTCAATTGATTCTTTGTTATGGTCCGGGTGACATAGGCTACATTTTATATACTAAAAAAATCGAGAAGCGAAAAGTATATTATTATTTAGTTTCGGATAGACATAATAGATGGCGCCACTAGCTGCTTGCCCCGCGTTCTGCAACCTAAATTATTATTAATCTATATTAAAATAAATTATTACTAAGCGTAGTCGGCTTTTAGTTTACAAACTTTATCTCTTGTTTTAACTGTCTGATAGACTTATGTATGACGATAATCACGCCTGATGGAAAGCAACAATGATGTCGTTTGGAACGCGCTTGCCTAGAAAATTCATACCGCTTCGCGTGTAGTCTCTTGCTCATTGATTAATCAAAGTCTGATACTAAGCGGTGATAGCCTAGTGGTTAAGACTTCGGCTTCCCGTTCGCGTGTCTCGAGTTCGGTCTCCGGCACGCACCTCAACTTTACGACGGTATTGTTTTTTTTTATAGGATTAGCGGGCAACCGAGCAAGCGGGTCACCTGATGTTAAGTGATTACCGCCGCCCATGAACATTAGCAGCACTTGAGGAACCACTAATGCGTTGCCGGCTTTTGAGGAAGGGGACTCGCTCTTCAGCTCGGCTGCCGGAACACACGCATGCTTTGCGGCAGATTACGGCTGAAGTGTGGTCGCTAGCCAGGCGGATTCGGGGTAGAATACTACCACAAAGCGGTGATACCATCCAGATTACGCTGTGTGGTATCAGGCACAACGACCCGTAGAGGGGACTGAGAGCGTCAGGGCCTCGTTAGCATATTGGCAGAGTGCACCGCGCGCAGGTGAGGTTGACTTTGGCCACATAGGTGGAATTTGGGCCACTTACACCCCATGTTTGTTTGTTTCAAGCAATAAAATATCACTTGATTTAACAATGAAGGTAAACATCGTGAGGATACCTACATGCCTGAGCGTTGTCCATAATATTCTCAAAGGCGTTTGACGTCTACCAATCCGCACTTGGCCAGCTTGGTGGACTAGTCTAAAACTCTAAATGCTTCTCATTCCGAGATGAGACCCATAACCTGTAATATGGGCCGGTAATTTAGCCATGACGAACATGACTAAATTAATCCTTTTTCCCGTCCAAATAAGCGAAAGCTTGTGTTAGGTTAGGTTAATGGGTACCACAAAAGACAAGTTTCCAATTTTCATTAATTAATTATAAAATTTAAGTACAATAAAACAAAAATCTGAAAGAATCATTAAATTATCTCAAAAACTGAAAAAGTTATGAATTTTTAAAGTTGCGCTTTCACGAATAATTTCGTTTCACGCGGCGCTCCAGCGTGTGACGTCATCCAGACGGTTCCAAGGTATTTTTTTCTATGTAAAACTTGTTTTATCAATGTCTCCGAAAATACTGAACCCATTTGCGTGATTTTTTTAATCGACATCTGAGGTTTTTTGCAGATTTTTTCGAATTTTTTTTTTCGAAAAAATCTATGGGATCATTTCGCAAACATCCTCAGTTATTGATTTAAAAAAAATACGCAAATCAGTTCAGTAATCTCGGAGAAATTAGTAAAACAAGTTTCACATAGAAATAGAAACAAGCTATAATTTAAAAATTAAAAAAACCCGACTGCCATGCTAAAAAACAAACTAAAAAATTAATAAACTACCACCGTACCACTTACAGTGCAGTTGTTATTTATTTTGTTTTTCATGATTTGTCACTCCAAATTGATTTAAAACATATAGATTGTATACATTTTCGTACTCGCCTTTTAAAGCCCTTTATTTTGATACCCCACTCGAGGGTCTTGAAGAAAAAAATTTTTTTCAGCCCGCACATTAAAGTGCATAACATTCGCCATTTTGATTTTTTATGAATTTTATGTACCCAGTAACATTTGCGCCGTCAAGACAAATCTAATGACGTATAATTTATCAAAATAGGTTGAGCCGTTAAGTAGTTACGAACTGACATAGGAAACGGTCATTTTCTACGATTTATCACTCCAAATTGTTTCCAAATATATAAATTTATACATTTTCGTATTTGCCTTTTAAATCCCTTTATTTTGATACCCCACTCGAGGGTCTTGAAGAAAAATTTTTTTTTCAGCTCGCACATTAAAGCGCATAAAGTCCGCCATTTTGATTTTTTTTTAAATTTAGGTACCCTATAACACTCGCGTCATTGAGACAAATCTAATGACGTATCATTTATCAAAATCCGTTGAGCCGTTGATTAGTTACAAGCGGACATAGGAATGGACATACATACACACAGGTGAAACACATATACCCAGTCGGGTAAATAAAAAATAAAAAAATACCTCGGTCTGGAAACGATGACGTCACACTCGAGTGAGCGGCGTCAATTTGCGTTAAAATACATATATAGTTAAATAATTAATTTCTTCGTCATTTATTCATGGATTTCAGAAAATTTTTCACTGATTTATTAGTTTTCATCTATATTTTAATTTCATTATGTTAAATATGATAATATTATTTTCAACATCAGGAAACTTCCTCAGTGTAACAGGTGTTATCTACTATATAAAATTAAGTCGGGTTTTCCTTCCTGACGCTATAACTCCAGAACGCACGAACCGATTTCCACGGTTTTGCATTCGTTGGAAAGGTCTCGGGCTCCGTGAGGTTTATAGCAAAGAAAAACACGCGAACGAAGTCGCGGGAGTCAGCTAGTATATATAATATATAATTTGGTTTGAAACGTTGACCTTTAGGTTTTCGATCCACGCCCGACGCCCGTTGCACTATAGAGGGTGATGGGTTGATGATGATGATTAAATACCTGATCACAGCACAGCAGCTCGACCCTCTCCTCGGGCGCGTCGTTGGCGCTGTCCTCGCTGTTCTTGCCCGCGCTGGCCCCGTTCACGTCGCCGCCGCCGACGACCTTCTCCACCACGTGTTCCGCCACTTTGCGACACTGGATAAAGTCGTTCGCCACTAAACGGTCCTGAAATAAATTGTAACAAATATTCCTTTTTAACCCCCGACGCAAAAACGACGGGGTGTTATAAGTTTGACGTGTCTCTCTCTGTGTGTGTGTCTGTCTATTCCCCTGTAGCGCTCAAACGGGTGAACCAATTTGAATGAAGTTTTTTTTTTGTTTGAAAGGTGAATTAGTCAAGAGTGTTGTTAGTGTTTGATGAAAATCGATCCAAGATGGCCGCCGCTACAAAATAGCGGATTACATATTATTTCACAACTCCCTTAATATGGGGTGTCAAATGAAATGGCTTAACTAGTAGAATAGCACTATGCAAATCCAAGATGGCCGCCGCCACAAAATGGCGAATGTCGGGGGTTTTTGAAATTTTTAATTTATACTTGTACAATACAAATACAAAGCCTTCTATTCTATTCTATATACGGTAGGGCTCGCTAAAAAGGAGATGCACTTCGACCCTTATGAATCTTCTGTACTCGCCCCTTCCTTGTCACTCCCCCTAAGCTTCCTCACACACCCACTCCAAGAATTTGGTGGTCGCCTTCAGGTTCGACGGACCATAATCTTCCGTTTGCGGATAAGCACCCCCAGGAGATCCTTCGCTTTCTAGCCAGTCTGACGCACTCACACAATGTGTTCCATGGACTCATTTTCTTCAAAAAATCACATGCCTTACAACTAGGGTCCTCTGTAATGCCCATCTTGCATAACATCACCTTTGTACTATAGTGGCCTGTATATGCCGCTATAGCGTATCTTAGTTGTTTCCTGCTCAAGCAGGAATAACAAGCATTTAGGTTATACAATCATTTAAATAATCTTATTAATAAACTTAATAATCTTATATCTCTAAATTAAGCGTAATAAGAGGCAGTTATTTCGAAATCGATGGTTAATGGGGATTGAAAAGGTGAAAAAAAAATTAAGAATGAAAGTGTTACCTTTTTCTGTCTGTCCTGTTTGCTTTGACAACTGGAGTGTGGCAGCAGGTAAAATGGCAATTTGTTGAGTTTGGGTGCTGCCATCTCTATAGCTACGTCCACCACCCAAGAAGGTACAGTCTCCATGAGAAGATTGCTCTCAGTCTCACCTCCCGCGTCACCTACCTATTAAGAATTCAGATTTTTTTAATTGATAAATATATTGTTAGATACTTGTTTATCATAGGAGTGACATCTCAGAGTGATGACTATGTATAAGGAGTACCTACATAGCACATTTCTTGGTATTATTGTTTTTTCTATGTTGTCTATTGTTTCTATAATACCTAATAATTATTTTATGTGATTGTGATTTGTCTATAACCCCCTATTGCAGGGGTGGCGAACCTTTATCTATCAACGTGCCATTTTTTTCTAAACGAATGTTTAATGAGGCCATAGACGTGCCATGAAATAATTTTGACATCGTGATTATTGGGAAAATTCGTGTACGCATTATTCAAATTAAAGTAATATGGTGAAACTTCATGGTGAACTTTGTGATCGATAATGTGCCCAAAATATTGTGGCACGTGCCATCAATGGCACGCGTGCCATTGGTTAGCCATCCCTGCCCTATTGTGTCTGAACCAGTATAAGAGGAATGCAGTGCTCAGACAAGTAATCAAGTGCTTACGAGCATGAAGAAACCAATAATGTTCAACCAACTGCTCCTGCACTTTAATTTAAATAAATTACTTCACTCTGAGCAGTATGGTTTTACTAAGGGTCGTTCAACAACCGATGCGGCCGCAAGGCTGTTACGGCACATTTTCGATGCTTGGGAAAAGTCACAGAATGCCATTGGTATCTTCTGTGATTTGTCAAAAGCATTTGATTGCGTTGAGCACGAGACTCTTTTACGAAAATTAGGCCACTATGGTATTAAAGAATCTGCACTCAGTCTCATTGCGTCTTATCTCGGTGATCGTATACAAAGGGTATGCATCAATGATGTTAAGTCATCCGGATCAGCCTCAGTGATGGGTGTCCCCCAAGGCTCTATTCTAGGTCCATTCATGTTTCTGGTTTATATTAATGACTTACCACATTTCGTCAAAAATGCTTGCGATATTGTACTATTTGCTGATGATACGTCTTTAATTTTTAAAGTCGATAGAACTAAAGACAATTTTGACGATGTAAATAATACTTTATCTCAAGTTTCACACTGGTTTACTATAAATAATCTACTTTTAAATGCTAAAAAAACCAAGTGTGTCGAGTTTTTATTGCCCAATACAAGGATTACTAGCAACAATTTAAAGATAAGTGGTCAGCCATTGAAAGCTGAGAACACAACTGTGTTCTTGGGAATAACCCTAGATGCAAAGCTTCAATGGGGCACCCATATAGCAACACTTGCTGGCAAGCTTAGCTCTGCTGCTTACGCTGTTAGGAAGATTCGACAGTTAACAGACGTAGAAACTGCAAAAGTAGTTTATTTTGCATATTTCCATAGTATTATGTCGTATGGAATCTTACTATGGGGTAAAGCAGCTGATATTGGAAAAATTTTCGTTTTACAAAAAAGGGCAATTCGCGCAATTTATAATTTAAAACCGCGGGATTCCCTTCGAGAGAAATTTAAAGAAATAGGTATTCTTACAGTAGCTTCTCAATATATTTATAACAACATAATTTTTGTTAAGCAAAACATTCACAGTTACAATAAAAAGTGTGAATTACACGATAGGCGGTTAAGAAATAGAGATGGACTAGTGATTCCTCGATTACGCCTCAAAAAGGTCCAAAGGTCGTTTGTGGGAATGGGCGTAATGTTCTATAACAAAATTCCACAACAAATCTTAGATTTGCCTTTACACAAGTTTAAGAATTCTATTAAAAGTGTGCTCATGAAAAAAGCATATTATACAATTGAAGATTATATAAATGATAAAAAAGCATGGATTTAATTTATTCGCTTTATACGCTATTATAACTTGAGGAGTATTCGATTATTGGTGTTCAATTCGATGCTTTAATCATGGGTAGCCTAAGTATGTCACGCTCTCTTTAAACATTTCTGTGGTGGTGTCGTGTGGTGCGGGTTGTTACGTTCCCTCAAATATGGTTGAGCGAAGCAATGGCTGGATCATGCGTCATGCTCGTGAACGGGTGCCGCCGTCGGAAATGGGGCTACTTTTGTCTGCCCTTCTTAACGTGTGGAATTGTAAGCACCATTCTGAACCAGTGGTAGATTCATTTGTCGATTCAAAAGCACTTGTAAAAGTTTATCCGAATAAAAAATATGTCTTAGACTTGCCTTTACACAAGTTTAAGAACTTTCTTAAAAGTATGCTCATAAAAAAAGCTTATTATACAACTGAAGATTATATAAACGATAAAAAAGCTTGGATTTAACTCGTTCCAGCAATGCGCGAGACGGCATTTCAATCATGTACATTAATAATAATAATTGTTATAATGTTATTTTTAAAAAGAGCAACCGCCGAGTTTCTTACAGGTTCTTCTCGGCTGGAACTGCATTCCGAACCTGTGGTAGACTCAATCGACGATTCAAAAGCACTTGTAAAAGTTTATTTGAATAAAAAACTTTTCTATTCTATTCTATTCTATTCTATTCAATATAATGTTCATACAAATTTTGTTATTAAATAAAATAAAATAAATAAGTAAGAATAATATTTTAATAAATCTACAATATAAAAGTGTACCACTATTGTGTGTAAGACCATTAATATAAGTTACATCAAAATAGTTTATTAGCGCAGAAAAAGGATTGTAACATCTATATTTCTGAAATGCAGGCCTTGTTGTTTTATGTTTAGATTTGAAATACAGCAACAGTAGAGTCAAACTATATTGCTCATATCAGTAGACGCCATCTTGACAAATATAAAACAACCAACAGATGATGAATTTAATAAATAAAATAACAATAAAATAGCCTTTATTTTTAAGAAACCAATGATTAGATTACTTGTTGCATAATTAAAGTTATAATGTTTCTCTGGTTTCTGTGTGCCTTTTGGCAAAGGCCTCCTCCAGCTGTCTCCATTGGACTCTATCCGTTGCTAAAAAACATTTGCACAGTTAATTACCCTTAACATTAAACAACAAGGCCAGTACTTATTATTGGCATTTACAACTGTCACCCCTTTCTACGCTAACAAATATTGTGTATACAACTTACATATTTTGTGGTCTTACTATTGCAGTAATTTAACCCAGATAAGCCTACTGTCCTATATGTAGGACAGTGAAAATAAAAAAATATATCAAAGTACCCATTTAAATGGTTGATTTCTTTTGTTGTGATATGAAGTAAGGAGACTATGTTTATTATAGTAAAAATATAAAATCGACGTTTTATTTAATATTTTTCGATATATTTCACTAAAAAGTGCGCAATAAAAGCGCGTTACAGAAACGGCTCACAAGAGATATGTATAAAAATCTGAAATTTATGTGTAGGTTGCAAATTTCACATTTCACATGTTCTGGATAACCTCTTCTTTACTTTGTATAACAATTTTATTGATATAATATTTCGTAAAGTGGAAATAATTTACGACAAAAAGTGGTGGACTACATATAGGACAGTAGGATAATACAGGTAACTTTTTATGTTCGGACCGCTAACTGCTTATGGGATAATAGACGCCTTGAACAGCTTCCGATGGTGAAAAAAATGACAGAGAGGTAACAATATGTATTCTACCACCCCTTGTTCACCCCAATTGCCCTACTGACGAAGGTGATGAAGACAAGGGTGATGAAGATAACGTGGACGCTGAATAACTTCCTACGTAACATATTACTTCATTCTGTAGAAATATCTCTCCAAGTTGAGTATCCCATTATTGATACCGAAGAGCAACTTGCTGTTAGTTGATCAGCTCAGAGCAAAAGAATTTACGCGTGGAGGAAAAGAGGCTTAGCAACATCTTCAGTGGTTTGGCTTGAAGTTCAAGGAGTTTTCCAAGATAAACTTCAGATTTACTGGTTCGAAAATTTACATGATTGGTTACACAGAGTAGGCATTAGAGTCAAGAAATGGCACATGCTATTACTTACAAATAATATCTTTCTGAACGTTTTTGCATGGCAATTATTGTATAAAACAAAATACGGGAAATTGGATCACCTAAGCTTCCGCAGGGTACCGCAGAGTAACAACAGCTTTGATTGAAGTCAAACAGAAAATTTGGAAAAATCGGGCCAAGTCAACCGTCCCAATATGAACGTGATGACAGCTGGAAAGATCAAGGCATAACCAATTAAATCATTTGGTTATTCTTCAATCAAAACAAAGACTTTACCGTCAATGTAAAAAAATGTTTGACGCGCTGCATAAATTTGATATAGAAGTATGTGCTATGTGTTTTATAACTTATCATACATAAGTCATCACACTGCAAAATTGATATACTAATATTAAAATTCATTATTTGTACCCTTTTCATAAATAGATAAATATATTAGTCCGTTTTCAGTTACGGTCAATACTAACCCTTACTTACTACCTATTATCCTACTGTCCTATATATAGGACGGGCATTTCCCGGAAAACCTTAAGGAAAATATATTTTTTAATATTTTTTTTCTTCATTTTAAAGGTAATGCAACTAAAAAAATTTGTTTATTGTAAAGATTTTGAATAAAAATAGTTTCAGGCTTATCTGGGTTAATTTAATTACCTACTTAAAGGTGATTTAATATTATTGTTTTTAATAATAACTGACTTGATTTTTGTTCATTATATTTGTAATATTTACGTTTGATGCAAAAATGTGGCTTTACTTCATATGGCATTTCACGTATAAATTTTTAATTGCCTATTGAAAATAAATAATAATGAATTTCATTCGGTACAACTAAATGAAAGTAACAAATAAAAGTGGACTACTGAAATATACCTGTAATCTGTAAAGTGTTCTGCCTCCAACTTCACTAAATATTAACGGTGTGTGCAACGGAACACTGAAGAAATTGTTCCCAATCACCTTATGCCCTGCTTCATTCACCCTGTTTGGGTGATTCCAATGTTCCAGCAAGGCTTGTAACAACAACGCCCCAAAATTAACTTTCTGATCCATCTCGGTGGTCAAACCAGCCTCCTTAGCGCTGACCCAGGCACTGAAACAGTCTGTTTCATCCTGTCCCAAGTGTATTGTGAGCATACCGGTTTTCAAATCAACATTGAACCAATTCGGTACATAGATCATTTTGAAATGCTTCTTTACTTCCTCCTCATAGTCTACTTCTCCTAAATCTTCTACTTTACAAGCCTTCAGCACATCGTACAAGACAACATTGTTTGCTGTGTCTTTTGTTAATATGTGCCGTTTTCCATTGAGAACTGTGTAGTGTTTTATTGCCCTCCCACCAGCAATATGGTGTAAAGGTTGTGTCTGATAAACATTATTTGTGTTGTAATTATTTTGATTGTACATATCCGAGTTTAATGAATTGAGCGGCGGCAGTTTCCAACACCTTACGTCTGAGTCGGAGGTTGCGACCCACACACCCTGCTGGTCAGCAGTGAAACATAACTTAAGAATAGGTGCAGTCTCTTCACAAACAATCATGAAGTTATCTGGGTTTCTGAGTTCAGTTATAATGACTAGACGATCCCTTCCACCAGATATAATGTGAGAGAAGTTTTCAGTGGCCAGGAGAGCCCAAACAGCTTCTGAGTGAACTCGAATTGTCGACACACATCTCTGTTGTGATAATGACCATAGTTTTATAGTTCCGTCGGAACTTCCCGAGACACACTGTGACCCGTCTCGGCTCACAACTAGCGCTTTAACATTATCTGCGTGACCTTTTAGCTTCATGAGTCTTGAGCAGTTTCTAGGGTCCCATACCCTAAGTACTTTTTCTGTAGAACCACTAACAAGTATTGTCCCCGGAGGGTTCATGGCAAGGCTATATATAGACTCCTTATTGCCCACTAAACTCGATGTGGTAACAGTATTATTACTTGCAGTAAGAGCTGTGAGAGTATTAACATCCCACAAGAATATAGCGCGATCCAAGCCAGCACTAGCGACCTGCTCTTTATCTTTAGCATAGGCTAACGTTCGCACGTAGTCTTTATGAGTCCTTAGAGTCGACATACAAAAGCCTTTCGGTGCATTCCATACCTTTACGGTGGTGTCAGAGGATGCACTTATAAGATTCTTACCGCCGCAGCAAAGCACTATATCGTTGACCCAGTCAGTGTGGTGTTCCATGCTCTGTATGTACCGGTCTTGCGTACCACCTCCCGTGTGCCAAACACGAATAATTCCATCCCGACCGGCTGAATAGAGCCTGCCTTGTATCGGGTCCAATTGTAAAGAACTTACACCGTTCTTATGTCTCCTTTCTTCTTCGTCGCGAATCACAAACGAAACTTGAGTCTTTTTACGCATTGTGGCCATTTTCCGACATTTTAAATTAGTAACTGAATTAGATTTTGTGAAAATTTATTAAAATCCACTTTGATTTTTAGTTCATTCAAGTTCATCAAACGTCACCATAGACCAACCACAGACCACAGAACACAAATCACAGAACATAAATACTCTCTACAGACCACGAAAACATAACTTCGTCATAGAGACAAAAAAAAATACTTTGAAAATCCATCACAGATTATACCTATAGATGTAAATTAACCGATTAAAAACGTTTTAAATAAAATTTTGCCGTTTTAAACTCTAAATAAACCGTTTTCAACGGTTGAAAACTTGCCTACAAAAATAAAAGAACTGTGTATTGTCAGATTATTGTTGAAATTCAATTAGAATTTCTAGAAATGGTTTACAGATTATTAATTTCATAATGGAAATATGTTAGAATGAACTGACATTTGATTCATTTATTGGCGCCGAACCGCCATCTTGAATTATTGGTATAAATACGGGCACTTCGAAGCCATGAATTCAGTCTCCACCAGAGACTCATCACTCAACCGACTATTAGATGCTTCAGCGTCTAGGTCGTGATATTTGATTGAGGGTTGCGATAGCAATCACACCCTAATCGAATAAATGCTGCCATTTTGGACTTGGCTGAGCGTAATTAATCAATTAAGTAGTATAAAATAGATTTGAAAAGAGATCTCAGTTAAACTAATCTGTGATTCGATATTAATTAAGTTTGTGCGGGTGATAAATAAAGATATTTTAATAAGTAGTTTGATTTCGTTTTAATATTAAACCTTATCCTGCTTCTGTAATGATGATGTTTACAGTATCCAATGACAATTCCCACAAAAAAGATAAAAAAATTCAAAACTTATGCAAATACAAATCCACAGACGTATAAAGAGAAGCAGACCTAACATAACAAAAAAATTGGCGTGCCAATTACGCCTACATACAAATTTCACGTACACATTGACAGTAAACAGGGCCGAACTCATGCAAGCGAGGGTGAGGGACTGAACTCGTAACGCGGAATCAGACTTAGGCGTTGTCGCCGTATTAGAAAGCGATTACGCGGTCATCGCGCGGTTGATTTTGTATCTATAATCGCGCGAACATTGAGATTATTATTCGAGTCACTAGGCCCTTGAAAGTATAGTCAAATAACACTATTGCCAGATTAGTATAGATAGTAAAGCGTAGCGTAGTGACTGACCTGCAGGCCTATAATTAAGTATCTGTGATATGAAATTTATCGTAGACTAGCTTTTGCCCGCGGCTTCGCCCGCGCGAATTTCGGTTTTTCACAAATACTGAGGGTTATAGTAGATTTCTGGTCCACCCGCCCCCCGCCGCGCGGCGGCGTACCGCGTACGGCGACCGCAGGGCGCAGGGGCGCGCGGCGCGCGCGATGCTGGGAGTTCCGTGTAGCGCGAGTGTCGGCCGTCGCGCGCAGCGAAAATATCTATCAGGGCGTTTTTAACATTCATTTCAACACAACTCCTTTTTTGAAAGTCGGTTAAAAAAGTAGCCTATGTTACTCCTTGGTTAATCCTCTACTTGTCTGTGAAAGTCCCGTCAAAATCGGTTCAGCCGTTCCGAAGATTAGCCCGTTCAAACAGACAGACAGACAAAAATTTTAAAAACGTGTGATTCGGTTATGGTATCGTTCAAATAACCATATGAGCTTAATATGTGGTAGTTATTTCGAAATTACAGACAGACACTTCAATTTTATTTATTAGTAATATAGGTACTAATCATTAATCATCATCATCATATGCAATAAATAAATAAATAAATAAATAAATAAATCTGTGATGAAATTAATTTGAAAACTACGGTAAAGTGGCATCAAATTGTTAAACCCTTATTTTACATTCTGTAACCTTAATTTCCAACTGGGATGCAGTTCATCATCATCAGATGTTACACAATGTAAAATGATGGTTTGATAATTATTTGATGGGCACATTTTCATAGGTTCTAACGTTTTCGTTACCACTGAGATACAGAATAGGCCTGCTGATTTATGATTCGCTTCGTGCTCTATGTTATGACGTGACACTTCACTCGAATGAAATAGGTAGGTAGTTAAACTAGTGAAACGCTAGTTTGTAAACTATTTATCAAACTAACTTTTTACTAGTTTAACTACCTAACTATTTCATTTGACCTACCTTACCTATGTAAAATTAGTAAAATAAATAAAAACAAACAAAAGTTTCAATTATTTATTTTTAAACAAAACTATTTTTTTTAATAATTTCATTCCGATAGATTGCTTTGCTTTGCATTATGCTTCATTCTTAAATCAAAATAAAATTTAACAATCACCTTAATCATTAATTGCAAATGATTGAAATCATGTTCATCATTGGTCTTAAACTCACTACAATTATTCGATATATCAGCTATATACATTATCATGCTATTATAACTTATATTTCCTTTAATCATTTTCAAAACTTCTTCACACGATTGAATTATTTTAATCAAACCATTCGATGGGTAAATCAAATCTCTCCTGTCCTTTTTGTTGTCCACTAAATGTGCTTTAAAATGCTTAGAACATAGTACACTCGATGATTTGGGATGCCAATTTTTTTTATTCATGTTAGTCAACCAGGCATTTCTTAGTTTTCGTCCTTTGGGAACCTGAAAAATGATTTCATTTTTATAATTTGTCCGTACCTACTTTTATCTAATCAACCTTCAAAATATACCTACTAAACAAACTTTGAGCCTGAATACGGCCCTGTAAAATTGCACAAGTATATGAAACATCAAACGAGATCAGAGTATCAAATTATTGATAAATATTGCAACAGGGATCTACTAGAACCAAAATTACTATAACTATTTACGAGTTTTGGACATATAATAAATAGGGACTGCTTCTAAAATGCCGAACGATTATTATTAATCTCACAGTAACCATGTAAACAAATTACGAGACTATGGCACATGAAAACTTACCGATAAAAATTAATTTCAGGTGTTTTCCTTTATGAAGAATTGCTGCACAGAGGTGCACTACACTTAACCATTTTATTTTAGTATTCTTGGATCTTAAGACTTGATTTTAATGCAAAAATAAAATAATAAGCAACTCGCAGGTTATGATCTTGTTTTTGACATAAGCACCATTTGTAGCATGTTTGTAGCTTAGCAACATAGCGGTTTGCCTCAAGATCAATTTTTTCTATGAGTGCGTAAGTGTTGCAACAACAGAAAAAAAGAGATAGAGTCATATATTTTTGGTTGGAGAGAAACAAGCGCAGATATTATTTATTCTCTTAGATGTAGTTGTGAAGATTATGTTAGGTCTGCTTCTCTTTATACGTCTGTGTACAAATCAACTGCCGCATGTAGATATGACAAATGCCTGACAGACACTTCATGGTGATAATGTCATTCGACATCCATTTTTGACTAAATTTTTTCAATGTGCTTCTTTTGTTTTCTGTTGCTGTCAGTGTGCACTTTCTAGTTTCCACTCTTGGTATTTTCTATTTTAAGGCGAAACGAGTAATATTATTACGCGGCATATGGCTTTTTATGATGACAGGGAATTAAAGTAGTTTGGGGTAAAATCGTACTTCGTAGATGTTAACCCTGTTCTCCATACAAATAACTCATCTGTAAATGACAATGACAGCTGTCAGAATTCCGGGGAATTCGTAATACGGGTATATACTTCATTAGTATGGGCAATTTGCATAGAGATAATATTAATAAATTGAGTTGGCATACCTACCTTAAAAACGTGCCAAAAATACACTTACACACGCACAATCCGAAGACATAAAATGGCGCGTGTTCATTGTGATGTCTCAAGTTGTGCGTGTGTGAGTGTTCATGTATACATTTTAGGGAGGCCATCTTAAGTCACGAGTCTGCCGCAAACTGTTTTATTATTGTCAAAAATGTAATGTTGTCTCTTTCACACTTATGAAAATTTTGATAAGCTTGAGCTATTTTCCGATCCACTAATTTCTATAGGACATTATGCCAACTCTATTTATTATTATTATCTCTATAATTTAACTCTATATATTATTATCTCTATGGCAATTTGTGACCATTTTTTTTTATTGACTTACATTTATTTACTCTAACTTGGGAAACTGCAAGTTTCATCAAAAGGTTCAATTGTTTTCAAGATGTGGTAAAATCAGTTCAGCTTTCAATCTTTTTTTAGGATTCCGTACCCAAAGGGTAAAACGGGACCATATTACTAAGACTCCACTGTCCGTCTGTTTGTCCATCTGTCATCAGTCTGTATCTCATAAACCGTGATAGCTAGACAGTTGAAATTTTCACAGATGATGTATTTCTATTGTCGATGTAACAAATATGTAGGTACTAAAAACAGAATAAAATAAATATTTAAGTGAGCTCCTATACAATAAATGTGATTTTTTTGCTCAATATTTATAACAGCAACAGGTCTAAGACACTTGAAATGTAGAATATTTAGTTAATCACTTAAAAATAAGTAAATAATTAAATTAAAATAAAACAAATATTTACGGGGGGCTTCCTATAATAGACATGATTTTTGACAGTTTTTATAAATAATAATGGTACTGAGCCCTTCGTGCGCAAGTCCGACTCGCACTTGGCCGGTTTTTTAGATTATCACTTGTTTGCAGTTGGTTAACAAAGAGTAATGTTCATTGAATCTAAATAACATAACACAAATATTTAATAAAAATATTACGAAGTAAGGTACATAATGTTTCATTCAGGATGAATTGATAATAATCTTGAAGGGAAACAAAAAGATGTAATAAATTTAACAAAAAGTATCAAAATATATTTTTTATTAGTCTAAATTTCATATTAGCCATTCTTTTTCTGATATTTTTCTAGAATTTTTTTCCTCGCTACACATGGGTAACATGTTGCTTGTAGAGTGCGATCACACAATGTCAAAGATTCAACCACATCTATGACACAACAATTAAAATGGCATTTTCTTTTGCATATTACACAGATCTTGTAAAACATTTCAGAAATCTCTTCACCACATTTTAAACAATTCAATTCAAAAGTCTTAATGTGTGTTTTTTTAGGTTTTGTTGAATTAACAGTTCTCGATGATTCTTTAGTTCTCTGGATAACATTGTCACACGGTAATGAACCAAAATGAGCATGGTACGGTGATTTAATTTCATTACTATTTTCTATTTTTCTTGATTTTAACATTTTATAGTCCGACAAATTATTCAACTGCCACTGTGCTTCTTTCAACCCAATAGCCCAATTAGGACTGTTCCGCATTATCCATGATTTCATGAGTAAAGTAATGGTTTCCAATGCCCAGTTAAGTCTATATTCGTTTTGTTTGTGTACAGTACATGGCAAGTGTGAAAAAATTTCAGTAGATTTCAAAATTTCCATTATTGCTTTAAAATCTATTTCACTGTCACTGTCATTCACTATGTTTTCTGGTAATCCAAAATCAAGAAATATTTTCAACAGTTCATAAGCAAGTACACGAAGGGAATTTGAGTACACAGGTCTTATCAGTAGGTAACTAGTCAATGCATCAATATATACTACAATATGAGAGAAACTGTGGTCGGGGTCAGCTTGTAATTTGAAAATTGCACACAGAACAGTATATTCAGGAATAATATATTTTACACTCAAAACTTTTGGATTTGTGACTCCTGCCTTGTGTCTTGAATAACACAAGTTGCAGGATTTTATAAAAATCATCATAATATACGGTGGGATGTAGTAGACATCTTTTAGAATTGTCACCATTTCAGCGCACAAAGCGTGGTTTTCGAGCAAATGTACTTCCACCATTATGTCAAAACACTTTGAGGTTGCAGCTGGTAAAACTTCCACTATAGGAACATCAGGAACCCTTCTCTTCAATATAAGTAATTCAATATTATTACTATCTTTAATGACATCATATTTCATGTAGTAAGGGTTTTTTTTAGCTTTAACAAATGAAATGAATTTGTCTTTAGCATTCTCATCGTACGGATAGTATTTCGTTTTATTATTCTGCCGCAAGGTTTGTATGTATTTTGTTTTACTTTCTTTGTAATTAAAAGTTTCCATGTTATTCAAATCAGCAATTTAGCCGGAAGGTGCTTAACTTTGATTATCTTGGTGCCTATGTTTCTAGTCTTAAATTGAACTCAAGAACCATGAATAATCATGGTTCTTGACAATCAGTTGATAGTCGATACGAATTATTCTCTTCATTAGTTAAACACAAAATAATAATTAATTTACCAATCAGAGATAAATCCATAAAATTAATACACTAGCGCTAAAAACCAAATCTGATAGCTGATACGCACAGAATTTATTAATTCACATACTTATTAAAACTTATACGCTGAAAAGTGAAAATATAAATAACAGTTTTGAAGCTAATTTAATTTGTTTAATTTTTACTATCTGGCTTCACCATACAGCTTTGGTCACATTCACAGATCACTAATATACTAGTCTCTAAGAGTCACATTGTGATTTGTGACATTTTGGTCAATACTCAATGTTTGACACATGAACCTATAGAAGAGGACTTGGCATAATGTCCTATAGAAAATAGTGGATCGGAAAATAGCTTAAGCTTATCAAAATTTTCATAAGTGTGTAAGAGACAACACTACATTTTTAAACATAACAATAAAACAGATCGTGGCAGAAATTTTATTGCAACTTCCCTTAAGATGGCCTCCCTAAAATGTATACATAAACACTCACACACGCACAACTTGAGACATCACAATGAACACGCGCCATTTTATGTTACAGGATTGTGCGTGTGTGAGTGTATTTTTGGCACGTTTTTAAGGTAGTTATGCCAACTCTATTGTCTGTTTACTTTATGGTTTGACATCACAGAGTTTGACATGTTATTTTTTGTAGTCTGTGTTTGACATTTCTGTACCTGTACAGACTATGACTTTTTTGCTTAAAACCCCAGACGAACCATAGGGGTTGGAAGGGTAACTTTACAAACACGTCAAATATATTATTGTGTCTGCGTCCAGCCGTGGCGTCCAGTAGTCGGCTCCATACCATAAATTGGGGCCAATGGAAGAAGAGGAGGTACTTATACTTTATCTTAGGGCCAATGCTTGTACTAACCACAGACGTATAACTCCAGAATATAACTCTTTATACATCTGTGGTATAGATCGGCCAGAATCTCATGAAAAATAGGGAAATGAAATTCCAAGGTTAGCAACACTACGGCTGTCCTAGCGATAAACCAAGTAACTGACATTTTTTGTGAAATTGACTTTTTGCATTAACAAAAATTTTATGTCGAGTAGTTTTTTACCATAGTTTAATATTTCAAATAACTTGAACCGTTAACTGAAATTTAAATTGCCCAAACAAAGTAACTGCACTCACTAACCCGGAATATAAATGCAAAAACCAAGTAAACAACAAGCACAACAAAAAAAAAAGGAATTGGATGTTGATTACTTTGTTTTTGTATTTAAAATGCAGTTGCTTGATTTTTCGTTTCGTGAAACGATCCCAGGTAAGGTGTTCTGAATGTAATTACTTTGTTTATCACTAGGGCAGCCGAGTTAACCTAGTGTTGCTTACTACAAAATTTAATTTCCCTATTTTTCATGAGATTCTGGTCGATATATACTAACGACACGTACTTAGTGTTTATTTAATGCTAACGACTAACGTTCGTCGGTTATTTTCGTGAAGCATCCACATGTTGGTTATTAAACTAATTCTGTTCGGTCAGAGCCAACGTGAATATTATGTCCGATACAGAAATCGAAATAATTGCTCAAAGCGCTTTCACAGCTCCTGCTGTGGAAGCGGTCCTTGTGTGTGCTGCTCCTTTCCACAGCTTCCTGTGGAAAGTTGCTGGACTATCAGTCGCATTCCATATTTTATGTGTCATCCGTCCACCTTCTTTGACGTGGCTTTTTCTGTTTTTTTTTTCTTACACAAAATATACAAACTACGTGTTTAAGGAATTTTGGAAAAACTACCCCCAAGTTGGTTAAATTGGAGATTAAAAATCCACGCGGGCGGAGTCGCGAGCATCTCAGTATGTAATGTACCTAGGTACAAAGCTGGTTCTGGTCTTAAATAATTGTAGCAATTTTATTTAACTTAAAAACGTCCTGAAAAGGTACGATCAAAACTAGTCCTTTAGGATTATAATCGCCAAAATCTGAAAAAATCCGAAATTTTCGCGGTTTTTTCGATTTTTGACAAAGTTGCGTTCGGCGCTGAGGTCACAAACTTGGATTATTCATTGGGCCAACATCAAACAAGTCTGCAAAAAATCAAAACTACCGGATTTGACGCTATAGGTAGTAGGTACCTACCCCATACATTCAGAAGTTAAACTTACTGGACTATGACGTTGGCAAACTCGCACTCGACGTGGCCTAAGACTATACTTAGTCCTTACTTAATTTTCGAGTGTTTTTCGATTTTTTGCATTTTCTGAGAAGATTTACTAAAGTAATATATTTTTTTTATTACACTATCCGAAAGTAGAGATTTCAACAAACAGAAAGCACCTACTTTTTCAAAAAAAGCTTACATTTTGACGGGTGAATTTTCGATGGAAAATTAGGATGCTTTTTCGATATTAAGTCGAAATAAGGAGAAAAAATAAATATTTCAAATCAAATAAATTACAGTATATTTAGGACATAAAAAGGTAAGTTTTCATCAAATTTCGTGACAAAAAAACTATTTATTGATAAAATAAATAGTTTTTTAAAAAAAAAAAGATAAAAAAAAGCCAAAAACTTGGTTTTTTGAATTTTTCACATAAGTTTTGAGTTTATGTGAAAAAAGTGTAAATACAAAAGTTGTAGATCTTTTTATTACCTACAACTTTTCTATTTGACTTTTTTCCATAGAACTTGTAGTTTTGCCAGAAATCGAGATAAACCGTTTTTTACCCTTGAAACTCACCCCCTTCCCCTTCCCGAGCTCAGATCGCTCGTAAATTATTTTTCTTTTTATTTTTATAATATTCAATAATAGTAGTTTCATCCTACTATTTTTTTTTCAATTTTATTATTTTTAAAGGGTTCTACCCTGGTCAAATTTTTACGGTAGGTACAACCAGACAAACCAGCTTACTAGCTGACCTATTTTTATTTTTTTTCCTCTGGGGAGGAAAAAATCCCTCCGGACTTCTGCCTGTTGGCAGGGCATGTCCTTGTCCGACTTGCACGGACTAAAACAACCTCCCCTTGTCCTCTTGATCAGCACGGAACCGCAGTTGCATTACTTCGTGCTTACTAGCTGACCTACCAATCTTAAATCTCTCCCCGTTCCTTATCGCCAACCAACCTACTCCACGAAATTACCTCCTTACCCATATTAGGCCACACAATCTATACTTCTATATCTATACTAATAAATAAAATTGAAGTGTCTGTCTGTAATATCGAAATAACTACCTCATATTAAGCTCATATGGTTATTTGAACGCTACCATAACCAAATCACACGTTTTTAAAATTTTTGTCTGTCTGTCTGTCTGTCTGTCTGTCTGTCTGTCTGTCTGTCTGTCTGTTTGAACGGGCTAATCTTCGGAACGGCTGAACCGATTTTGACGGGACTTTCACATACAAGTAGAGAATTAACCAGGGAGTAACATAGGCTACTTTTTTAACCGACTTTCAAAAAAGGAGGAGTTGTGTTTTTCTACCTATGTACACCGATATCTCCGAGATTTCTGAACCGATTTAAGTAATTTTTTTTTAATCGATAGAGAAACATTGCGACCCTGTCCAACTCCTCAATCCTAATGCTGTAGGGGACCTAATCCCCAAAACTAATGGGTTTTAGAAACTTTCGGTTATTTAAATTGATATTGGGGGTACCAACTAAAGACTTTATCGTTGAATGAACTCGAGTAGGTACATATCCAACTCCTCAACCCTGATGCTGTAAGGAATTGTATTCCAAAATCGTGGGGATCCCACGGGATTTTTCCGTTTTGGGGACGGGTTTCTACAGATAAGCTACTTTTGTTCTGGAAAATCAAAAGTTCCCTCGGGATTTTTAAAAACCTAAATCCAATCTAAATCCAATCTAAACACGGGCGAAGCCGTGGGCATCATCTAGTCTATACTAATAAATAAAATTGAAGTGTCTGTCTGTAATTTCGAAATAACTACCACATATTAAGCTCATATGGTTATTTGAACGATACCATAACCGAATCACACGTTTTTAAAATTTTTGTCTGTCTGTCTGTCTGTTTGAACGGGCTAATCTTCGGAACGGCTGAACCGATTTTGACGGGACTTTCACAGACAAGTAGAGGATTAACCAAGGAGTAACATAGGCTACTTTTTTAACCGACTTTCAAAAAGGAGTTGTGTTGAAATCGGTAAAAACGCCCTGATAGGTATTTTCGCTGCGCGCGACGGCCGAGCTCGCGCTGCGCTCCCCGCGCCGCGCCGCGCGCTCCTGCCCCCTGCGCCCGCCATACGCGGTACCGCGTATGGCGGGCGCAGGGTGCGGCGGGGGGCGGGTGGACCAGAAATCTACTTATCCCTCAGGATTTGTGAAAAACCGAAATTCACGCGGGCGAAGCCGCGGGCAAAAGCTAGTAATAATAAATAAAATTGAAGTGTCTGTCTGTAATATCGAAATAACTACCATCATATTAAGCTCATATGGTTATTTGAACGCTACCATAACCGAATCACACGTTTTTAAAATTTTTGTCTGTCTGTCTGTCTGTCTGTCTGTCTGTTTGAACGGGCTAATCTTCGGAACGGCTGAACCGATTTTGACGGGACCTTCACATACAAGTAGAGAATTAACCAGGGAGTAACATAGGCTACTTTTTTAACCGACTTTCAAAAAAGGAGGAGTTGTGTTTTCTACCTATGTACACCGATATCTCCGAGATTTCTGAACCGATTTGCGTAATTTTTTTTTTAATCGATAGAAAAACATTGCGACCCTGTTCTATAAAAAAATTGGATTCCAACTCCTCAATCCTGATGCTGTAGGGGACCTGATCCCCAAAACTAATGGGTTTTAGAAACTTTCGGTTATTTAAATTGATATTGGGGGTACCAATTAAAGAATTTATCGTTAAATGAACTCGAATAGGTACATATCCAACTCCGCAATCCTGATGCTGTAAGGAATTGTTTTCCGAAATCGTGGGGATCCCACGGGATTTTTCCGTTTTGGGGACGGGTTTCTACAGATAAGCTACTTTTTGTTCTGGAAAATCAAAAGTTCCCACGGGATTTTTAAAAACCTAAATCCACACGGGCGAAGCCGTGGGCATCATCTAGTATTAAATAAATACTATAGTTAGACTTTGAATTATCTGCAGTAATCTGACGTTTCCTAATGTTAAACGTTTCCTAAAAAATTTATCCGAATAAAAAATATGTCTTAGACTTGCCTTTACACAAGTTTAAGAACTTTCTTAAAAGTATGCTCATAAAAAAAGCTTATTATACAACTGAAGATTATATAAACGATAAAAAAGCTTGGATTTAACTCGTTCCAGCAATGCGCGAGACGGCATTTCAATCATGTACATTAATAATAATAATTGTTATAATGTTATTTTTAAAAAGAGCAACCGCCGAGTTTCTTACAGGTTCTTCTCGGCTGGAACTGCATTCCGAACCTGTGGTAGACTCAATCGACGATTCAAAAGCACTTGTAAAAGTTTATTTGAATAAAAAACTTTTCTATTCTATTCTATTCTATTCTATTCTATTCTATTCTATTCTATTCTATTCTATTCTATTCTATTCTATTCTATTCTAATGTCATTCCGTAAAATAATGTTGCCAACCCCATTTCTATAGTGATGTGATACGTTCAATTCATTCAATTTCATTCACAAAAGTTTCGTTCAAAGTGACTCTTTCATTATCATTATAATTTTATTTATCTACTAAGTAAATCGATGGCTCCTACGTATAAAAGCCAAATTAACAATTTTGTCATCTTGACTTTTTTGTGGCAAACGCATCCTATTGGTACAATTGAAAAAAGTAAGAAGTACTATTTTCTATTTGCAGTATAACAGCCTATTGGCCTGTTTTACCACCTTCTGATAAGTGTCTGATAGCATTAACGTAAGTTTTGTCACTTTCTTACTTTATGTCAAGTGACAAAGACAAAAGGTGGTGAAACAGGCCCTATGTGTCGTAAAAATAAACGTACAAGGGCCAAATTGTAATTTTAGACTTACACTTGTTTATGCTTCCGGCCAATCTGCATAATTTTTTTTTTCGTGTTGTTACGTTTATTATCATCGAAGTCATCTTTTAGTTATTACATAAATAACTAAAAGATGACTTCCAATTAATATATTATCATCGATACCTAAGCCAAAACTACTTGTTTTGATTCTTGTTTGTCTGTATCTAGTTCAGCATGATTTCCTTGGAAGAGGGGATGGAAGTTTCTTTTGTAAAACTCAGCGTTAGTATGCAACATAGCGTTAGTGTACTGGTTTCTTGAGATGCTTTTTTCTTACGCCTTTTTTGTTAAATTGTGATTTTACTAACAAACAATGTGAAAGACTTTTTGTATAATTTTAGGTAATTTTATTGATTAAACTGTGAATTTTAAAAAAAACTTGCTTTTGTTAACTAGGTGTTTCTAAAGAAAACAATACGTTTTAATTATGGGTCCATAACTATAATTTTTGAAGAGTGAAGACTTATTACTCAAAGCATTTAACTGAAAACCAGATCATATAACCTCCTTTTTTTTCAGGCAGTCCTTTAAAAAGGTTCTATATTATGTCGATCCTTTTAAACACCGATAACGGAGGTTACGCTTTTTCAGGCTACTGTTGACGCTGTTGACACTGACGCTCGGCGAATATTTGTCGCCATTTTTCTTCGTTTGTCATTCGAAATTTTCATTTTTCACATATATATATCTATATATACTAGCGATCCCGGCAGACGTCGTCCTGCCTGGTGACAAACCAATATCAGCGCCACCTACCAAGACCCAATAGGTTAGCTGTACTTAGCGGGTAATGGTGTTTCCAAACTATCCAGGAACCCATTGAAATATACACACAATATTTCATCCAAATCAGTCCAGCCCTTTAGAACCAAGTACAGAAGAATTATATCAGTACAGGTGAGAGAGTTCCATATCGACGGGATGAACATTCAATGTTTGACAGTTACGAAACCCATGAACATTTTGTATGGGGAAATGTTTTTTCTTTTATTTTTTCGTAAATTTTCCAATATTTTTAACAGTTAACTATTCTGCTATTCGGGACAGAGACAAATACAACAAGTCAAAAACCATGAAAATCGGTCCAGCCGTTCTCGAGTTATAAGTGTTCGAACAAACCAGACTTTGTTTTATATATTAAAGATATATGTATTTATATATATATACTATATATATACAATATACATATATATATGTAACCTTTGTACATAAAATATAATAATTACTTAAAATATAAACTTTAATTTAAATAAAATAATTGAATGATTCAAATCGATCACTTGTACCCCATCCCTATTTTATTTTCGTTAAAAAGTGACAACCCACGAAACTTCACATTACTGCATACAATTAAAAGTCGAAGTATAAGTATTACTTCGTTTTTTAATTCTTACATTACTTCTATCTATCTTCTATACATCTAATAATTCTATACATATAATAAAATCATAGACTTGCTGTATCTGTACATTGAAGATTTTTGCAAAATAATAACTGGGGGATGTTAGGGATAAGTAATAGAACGTAAAGAAGCTATTTTTGAAATTTTTGTCTGTTTATCTGTTTGTCTGTTTGTCTGTATGTTTGTGCGCGCATCACGCAAAAACTACTGAATGGATTGAAACGAAACTTGGTGCGATTTAAGTTCATACTACGAAGTAATATATAGGATACTTTTTATCCCGAAATTCAGCACGGTTCCCTAGGGACAAAACGTGTATTTAGCTGTAATTCAATAACGCGTGGTCCGATTTCATTCATTCTTTTTTTGTTAGAAAGTAGATACTTTAAAGATTACCGACTAATTTCTAAAAGGCTGGATCGATTTTGATGGGACTTTTACTGGCGGATGTTTACATTTTGATCTACCTAAACATCCACCAGTGAACTTTTAACAGTTTCTAGCATGATATGAGCTCAAAGGAGCTTAGGAAAAACAAAATGCTTCCTACGGGATTTTTAAAAAACAATATATATCCACGCGAATGAAGTCGCGGGTGTCCGCTTGTACTCAATAAAAAGCATACCAGTCAATCTTGTATGTTGTCATTTGTTTTACAACTACCTAAGCATCAGACCTAAGACGTCAGTATTCAAGGTTAAATTCCTTATAATAATTATGTGTGTGCGAGTTTGTGTTAATAGATACAGTGACTGTGTGTGCGTGCCACTTAATATAGTCAAATAAATTAAATAAATTGATATATTTTTACGCGCACATGCTCACGCACACAGCACCGCGCGCTAAAATGATTTGAAATATCTATAAACAAGTAGATATTACGAAATAGAGAAATTATTTCACCATGACACAATTTTAACGGTCCCCGACTGCACCGATAAAAGAGGAAAAACTATCAAACAACACCGAAACTAATTCGCTTACAGTCACACAACTGAGGCTCACCAACATACATAGTGCTTAGTCTAAGATCGGAGCACTCGAAAACGAACTCGAAAACTATTGATCGAATCACAAGTGAATTCAGAGCAAAATGAACTCAAATACTCGTATTTTAAAGTCGTAATTCCATAGTTCGAATATGTATTTTACAACATTTCTGTTTGGTGCGCTCGTTGTATTCGAATGCTGAATGTATTGGCGAACTCAAACCTTAATACAAGCCATTTTAGGCCTATTTTACTCTGAAATCGATCAATAGTTTTCGAGTTCGTTTTCGAGTGCTCCGATCTTAGACTAAGCACTCAGGATACTGTCGTAGAGTCAATGTGATATACTGCAAAGTACTGAACTATGAACTTAAAAATAAGCTCGGAATAATAATAAGCTCAGAATGATTTGTTAATGTAAAGATAAATTAAACATTCAACGTGTTTATAAACACGAGTATCCCGAATATAATGCCACGCAAATGTAGTTCAAACTGGGCGCAATTTGGAACTCGTTGTAAACAACATAATATGGCTTCAGGAAATTACTTAAGTGTAGTCCCAAAGATCTCATATTTTCATTAAGCATCTTGGAAGTGGATATAGGATAGGTATGCGGTGACAAAGTTCGCTTGCTGTTTCGAAAGAATTTTACTCTGCAGATATTCTAATAACATACCTCAAGATCCAAGAAGCTCCGGCAGAGGGCGACACAGATGTGCTACGCACAGTCGTAGCCGCTCTACGGTTGTAGCGCCACGTAGCGACTTCGCTGCCAAAAATTACGCGGACTTTCTCGCTACTAAACTTAAAATTTAACAACTTTATCTAAAAACTCAGTGAAACGTGCTGGTGTTAGAAGCAGAAAAGTGATAGAATTTTATTTTGGAATATTTTGATTTTTTGTGTTGATTTATAAATAATACAGTGGAGTTTTAAGTTGTGTAAAAAGTTGTGCTCATGTTCGCCTTGGAAGGTTGTGCTTCCGGTATGAATTGAAGTAAGTGGAAACTTTTTATTATAAAAATATTTTCTTAAATAAATTTTTGTACATGTGTTTATTTTATTCTTAATTAGGTATAGGTATTTTAAATGTTGAATATATATACATTTAATATTAATTTACCGATGAATAATGTATGTAAAAATACAATACCTACTACTGAATTTTTAAGTTACCGTAAACTAAAAATTATTCTTTATGCCAAAATATGATTTTTAAACGAAAACTAGGCAGGGGTCCAAGTTTTAATTATTTTCAAATTTATCATTGATCATCTTGATTATTATGTTTTAATAATTACCTACATTTCTTCTAATTCTAAAGATCTTATCGATCTTAAAATTAGGCTTTTAAAATTATCGATTTGAATAATTTTTTTTATTAAAATATTTCAACATTTTTTATTGAGTTATTGATAAGAGTAAGCTACTTTTGACCTCTATTTGGTCTTTTTTTTACAGTTCAGTTATTTCCAAATGTTTTGAAATATTCCAGAACCACACAACACATTTTTACCAAATTGGTATTAAAGTACATTGAATAGTTAAAGAGAATAGAAAACGATAGTGTTTGAAATACTTTTTGCATACTTTTTGAGACTTCGATTGATATGATAGTCACTTAACTCCGGAAGTAATCATTTCAATAGCAAAATTCCAGTAAATCGGAATTTAAAAGCTTTAGGTTATTATTTCCTCGATGTACTTAAAACATACTTAGTATTCTTTGTATTTATGTGTGTGTGTGTGTATGTGTGTGTGTGTGTGTGTCTGTCTGTTCCCCTGTGGTGCTCAAACGGGTGGACCGATTTGAATGTAGTTTTTTTGTTTGAAAGGTGAATTAGTCGAGAGTGTTGTTAGCTATGTTTGAAGAAAATCGGTCCAAGATGGCCACCGCTACAAAATGGCGGATTACATATTTTTTCACAACTCCCTTAATATAGGTATCAAATGAAAGGGCTTGACTAGTAGAATAGCATTATTGCAAATCCAAGATGGCCACCGCCACAAAATGGCGAATGTCGGGGGTTTCAAATTTTTAATTTATACTTGTGGTCAACTAAATATATGAATCAAACATAAATCAACCAAACATAGATAGATATACATCCATGGATAGATACTACTGTGTAAAAAATACCTACAACCTACAGTATTTTTAAAATCTAAAAGCCATTTAAATTTTTTTTTAATATATTTTGTGTTGAGAATTATATTTTGTGTTAAGGATTAGTTTCATTAAGGTAGGTATAATACGACGTTGCAAGTAAGTACTTACGTTAGCAAAGGTTGGTTTTTCGTACGAGTAAATACACATTATTTTACTCGTAAAGTAAATAACGTTGACCAAAATGTTCATGTAATTGTATTAGCTAACGAATAAACTTGGAAGTAAGATGGCTTCAACGATTTATATTTCCTGTGAAAAGCTGTACAGGACTGTTGTTTTTAAGAAGTGTACAAATAAAATAATTGATTTAATTATAATTAATATAATATATTGCTTAATTAAAACGGCACGTTTGATTTTGAGTAGAGTCTGTTAAAAATTGTACCTATAGGTATTGCTCTCTTTTTGTAACCTTTTACGATCTTTTTATTTTGTACCAACAAGAACTTTAAAGTTCCTGCCAGAAACCTTCGAATGTAAGAACGAGACTAGTTTTATTAGATACTAGCTGACCCCCGCGACTTCGTCCGCATGGATATACGTTTTTATATAGGATCGGATTGGATCCCATAATCCTTTTTTGTACCAAAACTAAATGTAGCCTAAGTTACTCCATATAACATCACTTATCTGCCATTGAAAGTTCCGTCAAAATCGATCCAGCCATTTCGGAAATTAGCTGGAACAAATAGACAGATCGACAAACATAAATTTAATCGCACACCAGTTTAAAATAAGCAGTACGTTCAAAGATCCGGGTCCCAAGTTATTTGAACCCAATAAATGTCTGTCATTTCTGAACTAAAAAACCTATGACCTTGAAATATTTACGGGACAATACTAAAAGTACTACCTTTCTAACAAAAAAAGAATGAGTTAAATCGAACTACGCGTTAATGAATTACAGCTAAATATACGTTTTAACTTTCTTCCCCTCTCCCAAGGGAACCGTGCTGAATTTCGGGATAAAAAGTATCCTATGTCCTACCTTGGAGTATAAACTCAACTCGTACCAAGTTTCATTCGAATCCATTCAGTAGTTTCGGCGTGATGCGCGGCCAAGATACAGACAGACAGACAGACAGACAGACAGACAGACAGACAGACAGACAGACAGACAGACAAAAATGAAACAAATTGCAGTTTTGGCTTCAGTATCGATTATGGAGTGCCCTCCAATAAAAATTTTCAAAATATCTTCAATGTACAGAATTGGATCTGTTACAGTTTTATTATATTATAGATTTAAAAAAGTTTAGGTAAGTAGGTATATAATGTAATCAATTTCCTGAATTAATTTTACAAAAGCGATAGTACCTACTATAAAACAAGTAAAATATCGATACAAATTAAATAAGTACATAGATAATATATTTTACAATTTCCTTTTATGATTTTTAGAAGATAATTAAATAAATCCACAACGAAAATTGCTATCTGCAAAATATAAATTCGGAATTAGGTACTATCTTCTTTTGAAAGCTCTAGCTTTTATTTAATTATCAGGATAGAAAAATTGCCATTTTAAAAAACATTGCCAAATGGAGTAATAAGGTAAACATAATTAAACACCGCGGCAAAGGTTGTTTTCGTCCTAAATACATAATAATTAATTAAATAGCGGGGTAACACGGCGCGTATGTGATGTTATCTGGCGAGCAAAACTCTGAAGTAACATTATCTGGCTAATAGCGGCACTTTGCCCACTGCTGTGCGTCCCTGCGAAAAGTAATTTTGTTGATAAGGCCCATATTACTACCATGAAGGAAGTAAAAGTACGTTTTAGCTAAGTAGCGTTTATGAAAAAAATACACAGCTGCAATGTGCCCAGATATTTACCGGATGTATTTCGACGACCTCCCTGGCGCAGTGGTGAGCGCTGTGGTCTTATAAGCGGGAGGTCCTGGGTTCGATTCCCGGCAGGGGCAATTTGAGATTTTATAATTTCTAAATTGTCTCTGGTCTGGTCTGGCGGGAGGCTTAAGCCGTGGCTGGTTACCACCCTACCGGCAAAGCCGTGCCGCGAAGCGATTTAGCGTTCCGGTACGATGCCGTGTAGAAACCGATCAGCTGGGTTATTCTGTAACTTAGTTAGCAACTGAAAATAGTTGCCAACGAATTAGGTTCATATACATTGCTGCTTTACTGTGGGAAATATAAAGTGTTTTCATAATTTCACACAGTAAAGCAGAAATGTATATCGAACTAATTCGTTGGCAACTATTTTCAGTTGCTAACTAAGTTACAGAATAACCCCCAGGGGTATGCATACCTCTTCCAAGTTAGCCCGCTTCCATCTTAGACTGCATCATCTATACCATCAGGTGAGATTACAGTCAAGGGCTAACTTGTAGTTGAAAAAAAAAATGTTTCGGGTCCCAAGACGCTGGATTGTCCATCTTGCACCGGAAAGCGTATTTTTGGTGGATTCCTCAGTTGGTGGACAGATGATGTCAAAAGAGACGCAGGGAGTCGCTGGCATACATACATGGCACATACATGGCAGAGACATACGTCCAGTTGTGGACCTGTCGGTTGACGAAGAAGAACCCGTCCGCGTCGTCCTATCTCGTTACGGATCGTACGATACGATACGATTTCGTCGTACGATCGAATCAAACATAAACTCCCTGAGTGTCCTCGCAAGTCATCGCGCGATCGCAGTACTAATTTTTATCGTACGACGAAATCGCATCGTTTGATCGTACGATCGTTAACCAATTAGGACGACGTGACGCCTGATAGGTACGTGGAAGTTCATAGGATTTAACCACAACCTGTTTATTATTAACTAGCGGACCGCCCCGGCTTCGCCCATGGTACATAATATATAGCCTATAGCACTCAGGGATCACGGACATATCCAACGGTGAAAGAATTTTTGAAATCGGTCCCGTAGTTCCTGAGATTAGCGCGTTCAAACAAACAAACTCTTCCGCTTTATTATATTAGTATTTATTATATTAGTATTAGTATTATAGATTTTGGTTTCAAAACCATAGTCAACAGTTTAGTTTTTTAAGTCTGCCTGTATCGTCAACTTAAGTCTAAAGACAAGATGAAAGTGTATGTTGATTTTGCTTAGACTTTAAAACTACGAGCAAAGTATGCTCCGTCGATCTGAGACTTGTGTTCATTTCTGGTTAACACCGTGAATTGATCTACATAATTATTATGGAGATAAGTTTTACAGAGAAATGGTTTATTCGGAATTATAAAGCAAATATTTACATTGGCATTTTGATCAAGACGTGATTGTTCGTTTGTTCCTATTTTGTTATTGTGCCGGAAGACGAATTTTATTAAAATAAATGTTAAAATTAATGAAATACAATTATTTTGTGGTTCTACCACCGAATATAAATAACCTCTACTAAGCATACAATACATTTTAGTATAGGAGGAAGTAATGGAAGCAATTCTAGGTTTTCATTCACTAGATAGAATTATTAAACTGATCGCACATTACAGCCAAGCCCAACAGTGGTGAACACGATAGGAGTAGGTACGCTGCTTTCGGATCGTCTCGTAATGTGTGTCAAATCAATTATAATCCTAAATTAAGTGTCCTTGCTAAATATTTACTAGCGCTTCAACATTAATCGAACTAATAGTAATAGGTCCATCGACATCGAAACGTAGAAAATGTACATTGTACATGTAATTGCAGAGTTTTGGGATACTCTCTTTCAATTCTCAAATGATTTTTTTTTGACCTCCCGATTGAATTTCGCCCACGGCGGATAATCGTGAGGTCGCGGAGATATTATAGTGCACAAGTGTGTGCGCATAAACAAGTGCACTCTCTATTCTTGTACTCTCATTGTCCGATGGAACGCCGCGCCGTGCGACACGTCTGAAGAGAGATCAGGCGTATCGTTGAAGTAATGAGTACTACTCGTGTGTACCTACTCAGCTAAGTATGAAATTCAAATTCAAATTCAAATAAACTTTATTCAAAATTGGTATACTGTACACTTTTTGAACGTCAATTTAAGAACTGGTAATGGTGATAATTACTTAATCTAATAAAAGCTGAAACGAACTAAGCTAGGAAATAAAAGTGATTGTATCGAGGGATGTGTGTGAAATATACACATCCCTCGCTCCGCATCCTCGCACATCCTCGGTGGAAAGGTACCCTTCCCTAAGGAACTGAAATTCTAATTAGTGAAAGTGGATACGTGATCGATTGAAGCGAGAAGTAATTATTGTCGCACTCACACGGTTCAATGGTCACTCAATATTCGATCGTGTTTGTTGACAACAATACTGAGAAATCGGGTACAGTTTGGGATGTGGTAATGTCATGTAGAACTTGTTTAGGAGGAGGGCTATAGCAACTAGCTAGAGATTCTTGACTAATTAACCACATGGGATAGGTACTAATACCTAAACCTTCTGACTTCTCAACGGCTGATTGAAATCATTAATATTCGGTTTCTGATTAAATTTTTAAATGCGTATCAAAAATTGCGCAACTGGCGGGATTCAAACCCACTCCCTCATCTCAACTCATCTCAATTTTCTCTCTTTCTCTCAACCCGCAAATCATTAGGAGTAACAAAATGAGCGATTAGCGATAACCAGAGAGATATGGGTTCGATGCCCACCGTGTCCGCAATTTTTGATATATAAGGTATTTAAAAAATTTAGTTTTAGCGGATTAGAGCAAAATAATTTTGTTTTTGTTGCATACCATGGATTTCCGCAAAGTAAGGCCTGCTTCTATTCAAAATGTAAGTAATAGACAACCTAAGTCCTGTATAGAAGTCCTGTGTAAATACCATAGAGTAAATGACTCCAAGGAGGAGTCAAAAGACTATCAAAATACAAATCAAACTGCTATTTTACACACACAATTTCATGCATATAGGGCCTCGTACAGGAATACATACATACTATACGAAGGTGTTAGAATAATTATTGTAAACTAGCTGATGCCAACTGCAGCAAACATGATGAACAGCAAAGTTATTAAAAATCCCTTGGGAACTCTACAATTTTCCGGGATAAAAAGTGTGCCTATATGTGTTAATCTAGGGTATAATCTAACTCCATTCCTTTCAGCCAAATCGGTTCAGCAGTTGCATCGTTAAAGAGTAACAAACATACACACATACATACATATACATACATATCATGTACATACATACAAACTTTCGCCTTTATAATATTAGTGTGATTGAAAAAACCTAACTAAAAATAAACTGACCGTTCAAGGAAACCGAGTCGAGAGTGGAGGCTCTGTGGGGGGGTTGTATACAACCTTGACCTACAGAGAGAGCTTTTATATGAGTAAAATGTTTCAAGCAAACTTGATTTTATGCTTTTTTGTGGCGTCAGTCAAAGCTACGACGACAAGCCGTGCCAAAGACGGTCCGCACTGAAATACCGGAAAAAGGAATGTTATTTTTATATTTTACAAATTTCAGTAGTGATATAACTTACTAGTATGGCGCGTGGGTGCGCGGCCCGCTAAAGCGGACCGCGAGGTTTTGCTTTCGGGTATTTTGGTTTGAGCAGCCTATCTCTGCCATATTTCTAACCCTCGATCATTATCACTCTCCATATTTTTCTCCGAATAATTTGTCAGAATGAGAGTTCTTCCATAAAAAAAATTTTTTGAAAAGCAACTGTATCAAATTTTGCATAGTTCCCAACGTGTAGTCTCTTCAATATTCGCCATATATTTTGTATGGAAAAATAAATTCCAACATCTTGTTTCTTTTCTGTTAATCAAGTAAACCACGTCTTGATCATCTTTTGCCAAAAAAACCACTTTTCCATCTTTTATACTTAGTGAGATAGACACCAACGAAATTTGTATAGCTGCCATCTTGAATCCGCCATTTTGTTTTTTTTCAGCTCAGTGCTAATTGGATAAGGTTTTGAGCAATTTTTGTTTGAGCACCTCCCAGTCCCATCTATCTACAATACCCTGCCCGGGCTCATCAACCATCTTCCAAACCCTCAATCATCATGTCTTCCCATATTTTTCTTTGAGATTTCTCCAAAAAACCGCATCCTTGCCTTGCCTAATTGAAAGCCTTGCATAATTCACAACTTCTCCCTCTCAATATTCGCCATACATTTTCTTTGGAAAAATAAATTCCGCCATTTTGATTTTTTTTCCTACTCATCGAGTAGACCTTTGGCTCCTGATCATCTTTTCCGAAGAAACCACTCTTCCATCTTTTATACCCTCCGAGATGGACACGGACAAAATTTGTATGGCGGCCATCTTTTTTTCGCCATTTTGAATTTTGTTTCGGCTCACTGCCAATTGGATGACGTTTTGAGTGACATTTGCTCGAGCACCCCCCACCTATCTTCAATACCTTAAGCGTGCTCTTCACCCATCTCCCAAATCCTCAATCATCAGCTCTCTCCATATTTTTGTTCCGAATGAATTTTTGTCCTCTATACGAAACCATTAGTGAAAAAAAAATTTTTCATACAAAATTTTACAGGAGGGGTGATCAATCAGTGAGTCAGTCAATGAATCAGCACGAGCAGCTATATATATATTAATTAACTAGTAGGGCGCGTGGGTGCGCGGCCCGCAAGCGGACCGCGAGGTTTCGCTTTCGGGTATTTTGGTATAAGCAGCCCTCCACCTATCTCTCCCATATTTCTAATCCTCGATCATTATCACTCTCCATATTTTTTCTCCGAATCATTCTGCTCATCAAGTAGGTAGACCTTTAGGTCTTGATCATATTTTTCCAAGAAACCACTCTTCCATATTTTATACTTGGTGAGATAGATACCAACGTTTGTATAGCCGCCATATTGAATCCGCCATTTTGGTTTTTTTTTTCAGCTCAGTGCCAATTGGATGAGGTTCTGAGTATTTTTTGTTTGAGCAGCCCCCATCTATTTACAATACCCTGCCCGGGCTCATCAAACATCTTCCAAACCCTTAATCATCATATCATCCCATATTTTTCTTTGACATTTCTCCAAAGAACCGCATCAAAGCCTTGCATGGTTCACAACTTGTAATCTCTTCAATATTCGCCATACATTTTCTATGATAAAATAAATTCCGCCATTTTGAATTTTTTTTCTATTCATCAGATAGACCTTCCAATCTTGATCATCTTTTATGAAGAAACTACTCTTCCATCTTTTATACCCTCCGAGATGGACACCGACGAAATTTGTATGGCGGCCATCTTTTTTTCGCCATTTTGAATTTTTTTTCAACTCACTGCCAATTGGATGACGTTTCGAGTGACATTTGCTCGAGCACCCCCCACCTATCTTCAATACCTTAAGCGTGCCCCTCACCCGTCACCGAAATCCTCAATCATCAGCTCTCTCCATATTTTTGTTCTTAATGAATTTTTGGCTTCTGTACGAAACTATTAGTGAAAAAAAAATTTTTCATACAAAATTTTACAGGAGAGGTGATCAATCAGTCAGTGAATCAGCACGAGCAGCTATATATATATTAACTAGTATGGCGCGTGGGTGCGCGGCCCGCTAAAGCGGACCGCTAGGTTTCGCTTTCGGGTATTTTGGTGAGAGCAGCCTCCACCTATCTCTCCCATATTCCTAACCCTCCATAATTATCACTCTCCATATTTTTCTCCGAATCATTTGTCAGAATGAGAGCTTTTTCCATAAAAACAAATTTTGAAAAGGAACTGGAGACACCGACGAAATTTGTATGCCCCCCGTCTTTAATCCGCCATTTTGGCCTTTTTTTCAACTGACTCTCTCACTCACTGACAATTAGATGAGGTTTCAAGTAATTTTTGTTTGAGCACCTCCCACCTATCTTTAATACTCTGACCGTGCTCCTCATACGTCTCCAAAATCTTCAATCATCAGCTTTTTCCATATTTTTCCTCCGCATGGAATTTTGTCTTCTATACGAAACCATCAGTGGAAAAGATTTTGTGTGAAAAAAATAAATTCCGCCTTCTTGATTTTTTCTGTTCATCAAGTAGATTTTTAGGTCTTGATCATCTTTTTCCAAGAAACGACTCTTCCATCTTTTATACTTGGTGCGATAGACACCGACGAAATTTGTATAGCCGCCATCTTGAATCCGACAATTTGGGTTTTTTTCGCTCATTGCCAATTGGATGAGGTTCTGAGTATTTTTTGTTTGAGCAGCCCCCGTCTATCTACAATACCCTGCACGGGCTCATCAACCATCTTCCAAACCCTCAACCATCGTATTGTCTTCCCATATTTTTCTTTGAGATTTCTCCAAAGAATCGCATCAAAGCCTTGTATAGTTCACAACTTGTAGTCTCTTCAATATTCGCCATACATTTTCTATGGAAAAATAAATTCCGCCATTTTGAATTTTTGTTCTATTCATCGAGTAGACCTTCCGATCCTGATCATCTTTTGTGAAGAAACCACTCTTCCATCTTTTATACCCTCCGAGATGGACACCGACGAAATTTTTATGGCCGCCATCTTGAATCCGCCATTTTGGTCCTTTTTTTTTAGATCACTGCCAATTGTATGAAGTTTCGAGTAATTTTTGATTGAGCACCTCCCACCCATCTTTAATACTCTAAGCGTGTTCCTCACCTGTGTCCAAAATCTTCAATCATCAGCTCTCTCCATATTTTTCCTCCGCATAAATTTTTGTCTTCTATACGAAACCGTCAGTGAAAAAAACTTTTTTGTGTGAAACAATAAATTCCGCCATCTTGATTTTTTTTCTGTTCATCAAGTAGATCTTTAGGTCTTAATCATCTTTTTCCCATAAATCACTTTTCCATCTTTTATGCTTGGTGAGATAGACACCGACGAAATTTGTATAGCCGTCATCTTGAATCCGCCATTTTGTTTTTTTTCAGCTCAGTGCCAATTGGATGAGGTTTTGAGTAATTTTTGTTTGAGCAGCCCCCATCTATCTACAATACCCTGACCGGGCTCCTCATCCATCTTCCAAACCCTCAATCATCATGTCTTCCCATATTTTTCTTTGAGAGTTCTCCAAAGAACCGCATCAAAGCCTTGCATAGTTTACAACTTGTAGTCTCTTCAATATTCGCCATACATTTTTTATTGAAAAATAAATTCCGCCATTTTGAATTTTTTTTCTATTCATCGGGTAGACCTTTAAATCTTCATCATCTTTTGCGAAGAAGCCACTCTTCCATCTTTTATACCCTCCGAGATGGACACCGACGAAATTTGTATGGCGGCCATCTTTTTTTCACCATTTTGAATTTTTTTTCAGCTAACTGCCAATTGGATGACGTTTCAAGTGACATTTGCTCGAGCACCCCCCACCTATCTTCAATACCTTAAGCGTGCCCCTCACCCATCTCCGAAACCCTCAATCATCAGCTCTCTCCATATTTTTGTTCCGAATGAATTTTTGTCCTCTATACGAAACCATTAGTGAAAAAAAAATTTTTCATACAAAATTTTACAGGAGGGGTGATCAATCAGTGAGTCAGTCAATGAATCAGCACGAGCAGCTATATATATATTAACTAGTATGGCGCGTGGGTGCGCGGCCCGCTAAAGCGGACCGCGAGGTTTTGCTTTCGGGTATTTTGGTTTGAGCAGCCTCCACCTATCTTTCCCATATTCCTAACCCTCGATCATTATCACTCCCCATATTTTTTCTCCGAATCATTTGTCAAAATGAGAGTTCTTCCATAAAAACAAATTTTGAACCATGTATTGATGATCTTTTGCCTAAAAACCACTGTTCCATCTTTTATAATCAGTAATATAGACACCGATGAAACTTGTATGGCCGCCATCTTGAATCCGCCATTTTGGTATTTTTTTTTAGATCACTGCCAATTGGATGAGGTTTCAAGTAATTTTTGATTGAGCACCTCTCACCTATCTTCAATACCCTGACCGTGCTCCTTACCCGTCTCCAAAATCTTCAATCATCAGCTCTCTCCATATTTTTCCTCTGCATGAATTTTTGTCTTGTATACGAAACCATCACTAAAAAAACTTTTTTGTGTGAAACAATAGATTCCGCCATCTTGATTTTTTTTTCTGTTCATCAAGTAAATCTTTAGGTCTTGATCATCTTTTTCCCAGAAACCACTTTTCCATCTTTTATGCTTGGTGAGATAGACACCGACGAAATTTGTATAGCCGCCATCTTGAATCCGCCATTTTGTTTTTTTTTCAGCTCAGTGCCAATTGGATGAGGTTTTGAGTAATTTTTGTTTGAGCAGCCCCCATCTATCTACAATACCCTGCCCGGGCTCTTCATCCATCTTCCAAACCCTCAGTCATCATGTCTTCCCATATTTTTCTGTGAGAGTTCTCCAAAGAACCGCATCAAAGCCTTGCATAGTTTACAACTTGTAGTCTCATCAATATTCGCCATACATTTTCTATGGAAAAATAAATTCCGCCATTTTGAATTTTTTTCTATTCATCGAGTAGACCTTTCGATCCTGATCATCTTTTGTGAAGAAACCACTCTTCCATCTTTTATACCCTCCGAGATGGAGACCGACGAAATTTGTATGGCGGCCATGTTTTTTTCGCCATTTTGAATTTTTTTTCAACTCACTGCCAATTGGATGACGTTTCGAGTGACATTTGCTCGAGCACCCCCCACCTATCTTCAATACCTTAAGCGTGCCCGTCGCTCGTTTCTGAAATCCTCAATCATCAGCTCTCTCCATATTTTTGTTCCGAATGAATTTTTGTCCTCTATACGAAACCATTTGTGAAAAAAAAATTTTTCATACAAAATTTTACAGGAGGGGTGATCAATCAGTGAGTCAGTCAATGAATCAGCACGAGCAGCTATATATATATTAACTAGTAGGGCGCTTGGCTGCGCGGCCCGCTAAAGCGGACCGCGGGGATTTCAGTACTATTTTTGTTTTAGCAGCCTCCACCTTCTTCTATCATTTTCAGCATCTTTAACCCTGGCCGTGCTCCTCATCCATCTTCCAAACCCTCGATCATCATCACTCTCCAAATTTTTTTCTCCGAATCATTTGCCAGAAGGAGAGTTCTTCCATAAAAACAAATTTTGAAAAGGAACCGTATCAAAGTCTTGTATAGTTTCCCAACTTATAGTCTCTTCTATATTCGCCATACATTTTCTATGGAAAATTAAATTCCGCCATTTTGAATTTTTTTCTATTCATCGAGTAGACCTACGGATCCTGATCATCTTTTGCGAAGAAACCACTCTTCCATCTTGTATACCCTTCGAGATGGAGACCGACGAAATTTGTATGGCGGCCATCTTTTTTTCGCCATTTTGAATTTTTTTTCAGCTCACTGCCAATTGGATGACGTTTCGAGTGACATTTGCTCGAGCACCCCCTACCTATCTTCAATACCTTAAGCGTGCCATTCGCTCGTCTCTGAAATCCTCAATCATCAGCTCTCTCCATATTTTTGTTCCGAATGAATTTTTGTCTTCTATACGAAACCATGCATGAAAAAAAAACTTTTCATACAAAATTTTACAGGAGGGGTGATCAATCAGTGAGTGAGTGAGTGAGTGGTGAATCAGCACGAGCAGCTATAATATATACCAGTAGGGCGCTTGGCTGCGCGGCTCGCTAAAGCGGACCGCGGGGATTTCAGTATTATTTTTGTTTTAGCACCTTCTTCTATCATTTTCAGCATCTTTAACCCTGGCCGTGCTCCTCATCTATCTTCCAAACCCTCGATCATCATCACTCCAAATTTTATTCTCCGAATCATTTGCCAGAAGGAGAGTTCTTCCATAAAAACAAATTTTGAAAAGGAACCGTATCAAAGTCTTGTATAGTTTCCCAACTTATAGTCTCTTCAATATTCGCCATATATTTTGTGTGAAAAAAATAAATTTTGCCATCTTGATTTTTTCTGTTCATCAAATTGTAGATCTTTAGTTCTTGATCATCTTTTGCCAAGAAACCACTATTCCATCTTTTATACTTGGTGAGATAGACACCGACGAAATTTGTATAGCCGCCATCTTGAATCCGCCATTTTGGACTTTTTTTCAGCTCACTGCCAATTGGATGATGTTTCGAGTAATTTTTGTTTGAGCACCTCCTACCTATCTTCAATACCCTGCCCGGGCTCCTCAACCAACTTCCAAACCCTCAATCATCATGTCTTCCCATATTTTTCTTTGAGAGTTCTCCAAAAAACCGCATTAAAGCCTTGCATAGTTCACAACTTGTAGTCTCTTCAATATTCGCCATACATTTTCTATGGAAAAATAAATTCCGCCATTTTGAATTTTTTTTCAATTCATCAAGTAGACCTTTGGATCCTCATCATCTTTTGCCAAGAAACCACTCTTCCATCTTTTATACCCTCCGAGATGGAGACCGACGAAATTTGTATGGCGGCCATCTTTTTTTCGCCATTTTGAATTTTTTTTCAGCGGACTGCCAATCGGATGACGTTTCGAGTGACATTTGCTCGAGCACCCCCCACCTATCTTCAATACCTTAAGCGTGCCCGTCGCTCGTCTCTGAAATCCTCAATCATCAGCTCTCTCCATATTTTTGTTCCGAATGAATTTTTGTCCTTTATACGAAACCATTAGTAAAAAAAAAATTTTTCATACAAAATTTTACAGGAGGGGTGATCAATCAGTGAGTCAGTCAATGAATCAGCACGAGCAGCTATATATATATTAATGACCTACTTTTATCAAACGAACAATACTAGTTGATCTTGTTTATAAGACTCTATACTAGTAGAATAGGTTTATCTATCTATCTATATCTATACATATAATAAAATCGTAGACTTGCCGTATCTGTACATTGAAGATTTTTGCAAAATAATAACTGGGGGATGTTAGGGATAAGTGATAAAATGTAAAAAAGCTATTTTCGAAATTTTTGTCTGTTTGTTGTTTATGTTTGTCTGTTTGTCTGTATGTTTGTGCGCGCATCACGCAAAAACTACTGAATGGGTTGAAACGAAACTTGGTACGATTTAAGTTCATACTACGGAGTAACATATAGGATAGTTTTTATCCCGAAATTCAGCACGGGAGAGGGGATGAAAGCTAAAACGTGTATTTAGCTGTAATTCAATAACGCGTGGTCCGATTTCATTCATTCCTTTTTTGTTAGAAAGAAGATACTTTAAAGATTACCGACTAATCTCTAAAAGGCTGGATCGATTTTGATGGGACTTTCACTGGCAGATGTTTACATTTTGATCTACCTAAACATCCGCCAGTGAACTTTTTACAGTTTTTAGCATGATATGAGCTCAAAGGAGCTTAGGAAAAACAAAATGATTCCTACGGGATTTTTAAAAACCAATATATCCACGCGAACGAAGTCGCGGGTGTCCGCTTGTATTTAAATACTAGCGGACCCGGCAGACGTCGTCCTGCCCGCTATTAGCGCCACCTACCGGGTCCAATTTTTCTACTTATAAACATTCCTCTTGAATCACTCTATCTATTAAAAAAAACCGCATCAAAATCCGTTGCGTAGTTTTAAAGATTTAAGCATACATAGGGATATAGGGACAGAGAAAGCGACTTTGTTTTATACTATGTAGTGAAGAATCAAATTTCATTTGTATGGAGCGGCCTGGGGAAAACGATTCAAAATAATCCGATAAAAGGAGTTTTTTATTTGACGAATTTCATAGAAATCCGCATAATGGAGAGCTCTATTTGAAACATTTTAATAATAAAAAGATTTTGTTATCATGGAAGTAATAAAATCTTTTCATTTGAATATTTTTGTTAAAAAATTTAATTTTTTATATTGCTTCATTTCCTTTTTAGTTGTGTCACGTGTAAGTAACTGGGTGTTGCTGTTACGGCATATATCGAGTTTAGACTCGAAATATCCCTTGAGCCACATTTCCTTACGTAGCTACTATCTAATGTTACTATACGTATCTATATATATTATATATTACATTAGGTAGTTGAGCTACGTTTAGGTACGTTTACTACCTAAGTAATGCTTTACGCATTTTCCGTTGCACGGTAGTATGTATACGTATCCAGTGGCGTATCTAGGCGTGGGCAATGTGGGCCCACGCCCACGGCCTCGCACTCCCAAGGGCCTCACGTCACCTGTGGGCCACAGGTGACTAATTAATTTGATCTCGAGAAAGAACGGCATTTCAAAAACGTGCTTGTTTGGGGTCTCACTCTTTTCAACATTCTCCTACCGCGCATTTATATTTTTTCACTATCATGAGTAGGTATGTCGTGTCAAAACATTTTTGGTAGGATAAATCTATTGGGTATAATCTTGGGAACGAAAGAAAAGGGGCCTCGCTGATGCGAATTCGCCTGCACGTCTATATTAGTCCACGCTACGCGTCTGTATCTATCTAATTACGCTAACTTCCCAACTCTGAGCTGCTTCTGAGAATTTCTTGTCAGAAATACCTACCTTTTTTAATTTGATCCCGGACTCAAAATATTAACATACATTAGAAAAGACGCGTCGCTGCGCTACAAAGCCAAAATATGCCTTGAGCATTATTTTTTAGTTATTATAGAAATAAACTTTATACCTAAGTATCAATTAATTTTCCGATTCATTTACGGCAGTTAAATTTAGGTCCTCAACTTAAATTGAGTTCAGCACATTTTACGGAACAATATCGTTTCTGAGTCTGGAATCTCTTATTATCTCGGAATTTCTTTGCGGTCCAAGTTTTATCTTTGACGAATCTCTTAAGCCCCTGGTTACGTGGGAAACCTTTGTTCTCTAAGACAGTCGGAATTTAAGCGTTCCTTTTTCAGGTTGGATAGTCGGTAGTTCATTTGCTTTTCTGGAGAAAAGTGTTTTAATTAACCAAGGAGGAAGTGCTCTGGTAGGAACTAGTTTTTTGTGTCCGAACTTATAGTTGTACCAAACGGAAATCTCTTCTTTTGCAGTGTGAATCTTTTGTAAAATGTAAGGAGTGGTGCTAATAAAAGTCAGGTTTAATTTATGATTTTCTGATTTCAGTTTTTCACGTCGATTTTGAAATTGTTTTTTCCCACGCTTCGTGTAGATGGCGCAGGCAATTCATCGCGGTTTCTAAGTCTTGCAAGAATTGTAAAGGCTTTAGAATGGTTTATTTTTTTAATATTCTGACTTCACCGACCTATTTTAACATTTGGTTATGTACCTACTTTTTATTTTAGAATGGAAACTAAAGTTACGAAGGGAAGCATTTAAAAAGCAATTATTCAAATATCAGAATTTTGAAGCCAGCCTGGATTCGCCTAGGTGTCCGTCATGGCATCATTACTGCGTGTTTGAACTGGAACAATTAAAGTGCAATCAGCGCGCGCAATAAATCCACGCTGCGGTTGCTGTGGCCATTTTATGTTTTTATCTTACTTGTTATATGGGCATTTTATGTTTTTATCTTTAGGTATACCTGTAATTATACTGTTCAAATGCTAGGACTTTAAAAAAATCGAAACCTAGATACCTACTTAAGTTTTCCTTTTCTCTTCTTCGCGCGCGTTGACTACGACTTTTTGTAACTGAAATTATCACAGTCCGCCCGACAGTACTATAGTGTAGGCAAATTCGAGATTGATGATAGTCACATGTTTTAAATTAATTATTATTATTGTGAACTTGTTTTGCTCGTGTTTAGTATCTATACTTTAGTTATTTTCTGCATTAAGTAATGTGTGGACAATAAATAATCGAAATTAGGGCAAAAAATTATAAATTAAGTTATTACTATGAGAGGCATTGAAGAATGATCAGTCCTATTTTAGGGCCATTGCAGCAATTGCATATTGCGTAATATTAGTCATACTTATTCAGCGGTAATTCAGTAATAATCTGAGTTATACAGGTGTTTACGAATACAAATATTCGCCCTGTCTATCATTAGTGTTACCTGATCGCAATTAGTGACACAATGAAAGTGCAATGGGCGTCAGTATAATAAATCCGCGATGCGGTCGTTGCGGGCCGATATTGCATTGTACACTGCACTTTGCACTACAATGCGAATTAAACCTACTTGCAGCATACCTGTAGGCATTGTTCGATTCGATCTCGATACGAAACTTGAAGTGATTAAAGTTCAAGATAGGAATGTACCGCTGGGATCGCTTTGTATAACAAGTATAAATTAAAAATTAAAAAAACCCTCAACATTCGCCATTTTGCGGCGGCGGCCATCTTGGATTTGCATAGTGCTATTCTACTAGTCAAGCCCTTTCATTTGATACCCATAATAAGGGAGTTGTGAAAAAATATGTAATCCGCCATTTTGTAGTGGCGGCCATCTTGGATCGATTTTCATCAAACATAGCTAACAAAACTCTCGACTAATTCACCTTTCAAAAAAAAACAGCATTCAAATAGGTCCACCCGTTTTAGCGCTACAGGGGAACAGACAGACACACACACACACACACAGACACGTCAAACTTATAACCCCGTCGTTTTTACGTCGAGGGTTAAAAAGAAGCAGATAAGATATCGAGACTTGTTTTTTTTTTTTTCGGGCAGGCCAAGTGATGGCTTGCAAGAATTGAAATAAGTAGTTATTTGTTCGACAAGATAGCAAAATTATTGTTTGTTGCGAGTGCCTAGTTTGAATCCCGAGCGAGCGAAGGATTCTTATATAGAATCCTGAGTGTAGTGAGGGATTCAAAGGCACAAGAAACAAAAAGTTTGCTATGAATGTGTGAATGTGAAATGTATAGAAAAAGTGTTTTGAATATAGAACGCTTTGGATTGTCCTTTCTTCAATTCACTGTCTCAAGAAAGGTTCGGAAAAGTTTTATATCAAATAGTTTGTATAGTAGCCCCTACATTTTATTTCATCAAAATTTTCTATTATATATTATTTAAACTATTGAGTTTTTCTTAAAATGTGTTTTAGAATTTATAATTCTGTAAAACAACATGAAACGTAAACGATTTAAGGAGAATTAAAATAATTAGTTAATTTTTTCTTGAATTACGCAATTCCGAACGCAGACAAAAGAGGAATAAAAAAAAATGGCGGGAAAAAAAAATTGTCTATACTCTATAATTATTATCTCAATTAGGTATAACCCGCGCCAATAAAGAAAGGAATTATAAATGGCGTCGCTAATCATTCCCTTTCACTCGCACGTTATTCCTGTCTTTACTCACACACCTTGTTACAGCGCGCAAAAAAATAATCAGTCTGTAACTGCTTGCATACTGTCTTGACGCGCTCCGTACTTTCTAAATTCATTGTTAAATTGTTAATAATAATTGTTTTTGTTACTGTTACTTGTTTTGTTTTCTGTTAAGTTTTTTTGTTGTTATTGACGTTCGTTATTGTTTATTGTTAACTTATTTAATATGTCGGCTCGTTGATATTGTAGTGTGAGTGGTCGAGCATTGCGCCATTACGTCATTATAGGAGAGAGGGCGCAAGCGGGGTGACACATTCCGATCTGGGCTCTCGGCGAGGGCACTGCTTCGCTCGTGCGGTGTACTGTGTTATAGGTTGTGTTGTACAAAGTAGGTGGTATCGTGCGATGTGTGTCGTGTAGATTAGATTGGTCGGAAGAGGTTCGGTTGCAGGGGAGGAGGAGACCGAACTAGGTAGGGCTAGGGTTAGTCAGTTAGTGTGTCAGTTAATGAGAAGGCTTTTCAATTAGGCCCGTACCCATGTGACGCCCACAGCAAAGTAATTCGATCTATCCTGATAATTAATAATGATAATACTAGAATAGCCTTCTGATGTCGTCCGCTGGTCCATCTCTGGTCATCACTGGCGACATCAGAAGTGGGATCTGAAGGGCTAATTGATGAGCCGGAGCCTTTAACTGCATTTGCGTTTGTCGGTCTCCTTCGTGGCAAAAAAGCCTTGTAGAACCGGTGTTGTGTGCGCGACACGGGTCGTTTTCATTTTGTTAAGATTTCGGTGCCGCGATTCTTCTCGTTAACGAAAGTATTGCGAATAGGCTATCGGGTGTGCGTTATAATAAAATTGAATTACCGGTATTGAGAATTCAAGTGTTAATAGTACCTTGCAAATTATATGTGAAATTTTTAATTGATGGACACACCCACTTTACAAATTTTTGTTTCACGTTTTATTAGATGAGTTTTTGCGTTAAGTTGTGATATTTTAAAGGCAGGTTGTGCAATGACTGCGGATACTTTTTCTATTTCAAAGTGTAAAATAGTTTTCGGATATTGATACGGATATACCAGATGAGGATAAACCGCGACTATTGTCATTGCTTAACGAAAACTCGGATTTCTCGATTAACGGATTACCGCGTTTAAGGGTCACAACCGGAAAACTTAAGATTAGTTTACTTGAATCCTCGTAAAACGGTTTAACGTTGTCCGTACCGCCTTTGATGAACGGCAGGTAGGTAGTTCGTGATAAAATTAGCGAGATGTTATATGTGGGTATCCCACTCAATTAGAAATGTGAACCTAATTGTTCACCTTTTTCTAGGAATTTTTAGTTAATAAAAAACGTGACGGTACTGAGCGATTGTGTGTGGATTTCCGAGAATTGATCAGCCACACTGTTACCGATTATATCAGATCAAATTGCGCGTTTATGTGATGCTAACTATTACTAGTGTTTAAATTAGAAACCGGGATAGCTTCAGGGGCCTGGCGGGCTGACTAGGTTTTTGACGGCTCTTTTTAAAGTGGGGCTGGTGATCTCTGATCTACCGATTGCTGAGGATAATTAATAGTCGCTCGAGGACGATCGAATGTCAGGGGTTGGCCGTGACGGCTGGCGAGTTTTATGTCGATGACAACTGACAGCGTTAAGATAGTAACAAAAACCAACAACCAAAAACCAAAAAAAAAAAAAAAATCGTGATTAATTGAAAGTAAAGTTCTACAAATACTCGCAGAATAATAAAATACCCGCTATTGAGATGAATGATTCGTTTGACAAATGGTTTTGGTTGCTAACCGAATTCTATTGTCTAGGTACCTTCATCGATGTTGAAAAGTGATTAAGTTCGAAACGTGGTTGCGATAAAGGCGTAAAGAGGTTGTAGTTCGTAAAATGGTTTATTGAGATGATCATAAAATGAAATAAATGGTTTACATGATTGGAACTAAAGAAATAGGATTGCGTTTACGGGAAGTAGTTTTTGATCAGTTATGTTAGAAAGTTAGACGCCGCCGAGTTTCTTACTGGTTCTTCTCGCTAGGTTGCGGCATTCCGAACCAGTGGTAGATTCGTTTTAGTTTGAGTTGTTTAGTTGAGAATAGGTAAGAGTAACTTTAACCGTGATATTTGATTGAGGGTTTGCGATAGCAATTGCACCCTAATCAGATGAGTGTTGCCATTTTCGGGACTTGGCAGGGAAAATGACGTGTGCGTGTGTGATGTAGTTAATTAAATGGACTGGCCTATATGGGTCGACGTTCTTGAGCAAATTATGGGTTGACTGTAATTATTATTTTGACTATGACGTTGACTTTGACCTTTGTTATTGGAGGGCGAGTGAATAGTCTAAGGAGCTGGCTCATGCGGGTCGAAGTTCCGGATTACTTCATTTGCGGCAGCCTATGACCGTGTGTTACAAGTGATGACTGACAATTGACAGATTGAAGTACTGACTGGTTGGGTGTTATATCAAGTTACTGAGTCTATCCTGGTAAGAAAGTGTCGTCCGGGCCAGACTCGTAGGAGTTGGTTGAAGGGACACACTCCTTCCAGACGTGTATTGCGATTGACAGCTGAAATGATGACAGACAATTGACAGATTGAAGTACTGACTGGTTGGGTGTTATATTAAGTTCCTGAGTCTATCCTGGTAAGGAAGTGTCGTCCGGGCCAGACTCAAGGGAGTTGGTTGAAAGGACACACTCCTTCCAGATGTGTATTGCGATTGACAGCTGATGTGATGATTGACAATTGATGCGTGACAGACGGAGGTGACCTAGAGGCGGTGAAGTGTCAGGGATGGGCGAGCGTATTTAGAGGTGTACTTCACGGTTCACCTGTGTGTTGTTCTTTGTAGACATCCTTGGACGCTGGCAGTCGCACGGGGACGTGCGAATGTCAGTATGGCCGTGTCGGCTCGTTGATATTGTAGTGTGAGTGGTCGAGCATTGCGCCATTACGTCATTATAGGAGAGAGGGCGCAAGCGGGGTGACACATTCCGATCTGGGCTCTCGGCGAGGGCGCTGCTTCGCTCGTGCGGTGTACTGTGTTATAGGTTGTGTTGTACAAAGTAGGTGGTATCGTGCGATGTGTGTCGTGTAGATTAGATTGGTCGGAAGAGGTTCGGTTGCAGGGGAGGAGGAGACCGAACTAGGTAGGGCTAGGGTTAGTCAGTTAGTGTGTCAGTTAATGAGAAGGCTTTTCAATTAGGCCCGTACCCATGTGACGCCCACAGCAAAGTAATTCGATCTATCCTGATAATTAATAATGATAATACTAGAATAGCCTTCTCATGTCGTCCGCTGGTCCATCTCTGGTCATCACTGGCGACAAATATATATTAATTAATAATAATAATTAATATATAATTAAATAGTAATATAGTATATCTATATTTTAAAAGCATTTATGTGGTCTGTATAGCTACACATACAGCAGTTCAGTTTCGCTTCGTTTTTTGCTGACGGTCCAACCTGTACTTGTCAATACAAGTACAAGCCGCCATTTTAGATTCCTTTCTTTATTGGCGCGGCTTATACCTACCTAACTAATTTCTCTGTAGTTATTTGTTGTAAAAAAATTAATACAAAATGAGTGACTCCAGTGATAATTTAACACCTTCAGAATTAAAAGAATTAGTGACTAACGCTGAATTAAACTTTCTGCCGGAAAAGTCGCTTGAAAAATACCTGAAAGCTTATGAATTATTTAATAATTGGAGACAAAAGGTGCGAAGACCTGTTCAGAGACTGATTTTATCATATTTCATGGAATTGGCTAAAACAAGGCAATCTTTACATTATGTAGTATTTACTCCATGTTAAAAGCTACAATCAAATCGAAATGCGACGTTCACATTGAAACCTATCTAAACTATCTATCTAACTATCGCATTTTTGTGACAGTCGGAGGGGTGTTTAATATTTATAATATAAAACCACAAAACCAAAGTTGCTCCCAATAGTCGGCTAACTTTGGGAGTTATGTATAACTTTGTTAGTTTATATTTTACTTAGAGGAACACTGTCCGGTCATCAATAGGTGGCTAACTTTGAGAGTTACGTCTAACTTTGTTAGTTTATGTTTTACTTATAGGCACATTTTTCGCACAGGCAACAGCCTATCTATATTGTAAAATTATAATAATTAATAAAACACATTTATTGCTGTGACGAGTTTTAATCCAACAAAATACGAATATTATACAAGAGGCACAAATCTAAAAAATCTAAAGTTTTCACCGATCATGATATTGAAAAGTTCTTAAAGCACCAGATGAAAATTTTCTCGCTGCAAAAAAGAAAATTTATTTGATAAAATATTTGAGTCCCGACTGGCACTTCGCTGATTTTTAAGTTAAGCATAAGCTTTTTTGGTTTATTTTTTAGTATTCTTACTCCACCGACCTATGTTAACATTTGCTTAAGAACATAGTTACCTTTTATTTTAGAAAGGAAACTAAAGTTACGAAGAGAAGCTTTGGAAAAGCAATTATTCAAATAAGTATAAGAATTTAGAAGCCAAAATTTGATTCCCGTTAAAGTCTACGCCAGATATAGATATTCGTAAAGATTGAAAGAGAATTGCAGATGTGTAATGAACTGGGAACGCCATAGTAGATTTTGTAGATTGATTACTATATTTTATATATACTATTTATGGATTATTTATTATTACTCATTATATCATTATATTACTCATTATTTCGATAATTATATTTAAAATTATTTATAAAATGTTTCGCGATTAATCAAATTCTAACTTTAATATATTCACTATTGAATTGATTCTCGGAAGTTATATTTGTCTAAAGTTGACTATTTTTTTACCCGACTACGGCAAAGCCAAAAGGAAGGGTTATGATTTTAGCAGTCTATGTATGTATATATGTATGTGGCCGATTTTAGTATGAGATTCTGTGTACCACCGTAGAGCCATAGAGTATTAATTTTTTGTTATGGTCCGGGTGACATAGGCTACATTTTATATACGAAAAAAATCGGAAAGCAACGTGCGAGCGGCAAAACTTTATTATTATTTAGTTTCGGATAGACATAACAGATGGCGCCACTAGCTGCTTGCCCCGCGATTTCGGGTTTCGCTTGCGTAGTCGGGGTTTAGTTTACGAACTTTATACTTGTATATAATGAATGTCATGTCTTAATTAAATTATTACAATATGTTACAAAAAATGCTAAAATATGTTATATATGAAATATATGTTAAAACAAAAAAATTAATTGATACTACTGATTCCGAATTAGGAATTTAATGGTATACAAAATGTTGATACGCGGACTGAGCAGTACAAAACTACAAACATCGCACGGCCATAGTAATTCCTGCGTCTCGGATTAAAGTGAAATCATCGTTCGCAATAAATCTCCACTGCGGTGGCTGTGGTGTGGTGCGAGCGATTTACTACTTTCACCTCATTGTTTGCAATACATAGGTACTGTTGTCTATACATCTATATCTATTTATCTATTCTATTCTATAGGTACATATAATAAAATCGTAGTCTTGCCGATTCCGATCTGTACATTGAAGATTTTTACAAAATAATAACTGGGGGATGTTAGGGATAAGTAATAGAACGTAAAAAAACTATTTTTGAAATTTTTGTCTGTTTGTCTGTATGTTTGTGCGTGCATCACGTAAAAACTACTGAATGGATTGAAATGAAACTTGGTACGATTTAAGTTCATACTACGGAGTAACAAATAGGATACTTTTTATCCCGAAATTTAGCACGGTTCCCTAGGGAGAGGGGATGACCGACTAATCTCTAAAAGGCTGGATTGATTTTGATGGGACTTTCACTGGCAGATGTTTTTGATCATTTTGATCTACCTAAACATCCGCCAGTGAACTTTTTACAGTTTTTAGGATGATATGAGCTCAAAGGAGCTTAGGAAAAACAAAATGATTCCTACGGGATTTTTAAAAACCAATATATACCTATCCACGCGAACGAAGTAGCGGGTGTCCGCTTGTACATTAAATAAATTAAAAGCAAAAAGATAGGAGGATGGAGTAACGACGATGGTGGAGATGTCACGACCATGGTTATTATGGTTCTAGGCTGATTTCAACTGCCGCATCAGCCCTTCTATTTATTAATATGTATAAGGTAAAACAGCTCGCTTCATATAGCAGATTCTTGATGAAAAGACTGCCTATATTATAAAAATATGTACCTACCTAGAAGTTCTATAGAATTTTATATCAAGGTATAAAAATGCCAAGGCCGCAGACAGAACCGTAAAACCAATCACAGATAAGTGAAAATACATAGGAATCTTATGAGCGGAGAAACTGCCTTTAAACATGCGACAAACCCCCGGGGTTGGATTTCATTATTCCCCTCGAGAACATTCGATTCGAGTTGGTTCCAATTCGTATAGAATCCGTTGTTTGTCGTCAAGATATTGTACAGTACCCTATACCTACTTTAGAAATGTAGCTCTTTAAAAAGTACCCATCCATGTACATATTATGTATTTATTACAGCTGCTTACGTTTATACCTTACTAGCTTTTGGCCGCGGCTTCGCCCGCGTGAATTTCAGTTTTTCACTAATCCTGAGGGAATCGTGGATTTCCGGTTCCCGTTCCCGCTCCCTTTTCCAACCTTTATACCCAGGTACTTTCAAGGAAGTTTGCTATAGTAATCTACCTCTACAGCTGTAGATAGTTGTAGATTTCGGTTTTTTCAATATCCCGCGGGAACTGTGGATTTTCCAGGATAAAAAGTAGCTTGTGTTAAGTCAGGGCATAATCTATCTTTATTCAAAATTTCAGCCAAATCGGTTCAGTAATTGCGGCGTTATAGAGTAACAAACATACACACATACATATACACAAACTTTCGCTTTTATAATATTAAGTAGTGTGATTAATTATTATGTTTGCGATATCAATTATTTACACGTATTTAAATCAGAAATGAGGGGATAAGTAGAAGAACCAGAGTCACCGACATACCTAGCTCAACGGGTTGTGATACTGAAGTTGTAATAAGCGGGGCACATGGTTTCAAAAACCGATGGACGATGGGGTCCCAAGTTGCTAGAATGGCGATCTCCCATCAGAAAAAGAAGATACCCCTTATTAGGTACTCCAATGAAGAGTCGCAAGGAGCCGCTGGATACAAGCGTCACAAGACCGCACCATGTGGAAGTCCCTACAAGATGGCTACATACGTCCAGCAATGAACTCTATCGGTTGATGATGACGCGGTTGACGACACCGAACAATATCGCTATTGTACGAGTATATTGTGGGCAGTGGCGTGCAGTCCATATATGCAAATAATCTCTGCATACCCTACGAAGCTAGCTATTCTAGAATATACCACAACTACCACTACAGCGTAGTACAGTACCGCCCGCAGCGTTCGGGAAACTTCGAGATGTCTTTTCGTCCAATATCCCTCAGTGTCTAAAGACGAAAGTCTTTGAACAGTGCGTGTTGCCAGTGATGACTTACGGATCTGAGACATGGTCGCTAACAATGGACCTCATAAGAAGGCTCAGGGTCACTCAGCAGGCGATGGAGAGAGCTATGCTCGGAGTATCCCTGCGGGATCAAATCAGAAATGAGGAGATCCGCAGGAGAACCAGAGTTACCGACATACATAGCTCATCGAGTCGCGAAACTGAAGTGGCAATGGGCGAGGCACGTTGGGGTCCCAAGGTGCTTGACTGGCGACCTCGCACCAGCAAACGTAGCGTTGAAATACCCCCCCACTAGATGGACGAACGATTTCAAGCGAGTTGCTGGTAGCCTATGCAAACAGGCGGCACAGGATCGTGCTCTGTGGCGATCCTTGCAGAAGACCTATGTCCAGCAGTGGACGTCTATTGGTTGAGACGACAACGACGACGACGACCGCTACAGTCTTTTTACTTTTAACGGCTGGGCACAGGCCTCCTCTCCTACAGGTGAGAGAGCTTAAGAGCTTGGACCAGCCACGCTTCTCCAATGCGGTTTGACAATCATCATCTGGTGTCGAATTCAGTGCAGGCCACTGCTTATGAATACCCTGGCTTCAAACCTTGTGCATGCCACTGATCGTGGCCAACTGCATACAAAGCAGAATCCGAGATACCTAGAGTTTGACAAGAACTTCGCGCGGGCAAACCACCGAAATGATAAATAATAGTTATTCTTCATAGCAGTTCCGCACTTAATAATCGTGACTCTTGCACATTGCATTTCCTACATCTATAAGTTGTCTATTATATACAAATTCTTTTAATGTATATAAAGTTCTATCTTTGTTCAAAAAAAATGATACCAAGCTATGGTTTATGTACATATTATTATTGATATTTAAAAAAAAACTTATCCTTTTCCTTTCCAATTCCAAATCCCGATTTTTCATAATTTTATGGTTTCCCTAACTTTTAACAATAATAAACAATTATAAACCTGACATTATCTAATCTGTGTAAAGCCAGAAGAGAAGAAAAAAAAATCGTGACCGTACAATGCATGTATTGTGTGTCTTGTTTATCAAGTATCAACGTTTCTCGCCTTGTCATCAACAACTGTCACCATGTTATACTGAAATGTATTGTTCTGTTTTATCGATTGAGCCTAATTGTGTCTTTAATACAACGTTCAAAGCATGACGCAATCCACATTATGGGGTGAGTTTTTGTAAATAAAGTCTATGCTTTTTCGTAGCTAATATAATAATATGAGAAACAATTAAACTCAATGTTTTTGAATTGCTTGGTTCTTTGGTTTTTTTACTGGTTCGAAATTATCTCTTTTTTAACCCCCGATGCAAAAACGACGGGGTGTTATAAGTTTGACGTGTCTGAGTGTGTGTTTCCACTTTCCCCTGTGAATTAGTTGAGAGTGTTGTTAGAAAATCGATTCAAGATGGTCGCCGCTACAGAATGGCGGATCACATATTTTTTCACAACTCCCTTAATATGGGTATCAAATAAAAGCGCTTGACTAGTAGAATAGCACTATGCAAATCGAAGATGACCGCCGCCACAAAATGGCGAATGTCGGGGTTTTTTTTTAAATTTTAAATTTATACTTGTATTTGAAAGCGTGTATTGTCAGGTTGATTTTGTATAAAAGTGAAGATCTGATGAAGAATAAATGATGGAACTTCTCAAGGGAAACAGTTTTGAAAACTCAATATATAGTATATAGAAAAATAATAATATAAAACATACATAATTATTAATTATTTATTATAACACACTGAAATTATTATCTAAACGCACAGCAACGCTTTCGACGCAGCGACAAAATGACGCATATTTTTGCGATATTTTCGCCAAAGATCTTTATCTCTCCCTCGGCCAGACCTCATTTCCTCTGAGATCGTTCGACACGAGGCAAACATACCGAGCGGTAGTAGGTATACGTTTTCCCGCTTTTAAAACGCCTGACGATTCATCATTCGAGTGAAGCCTGGTGACAGTGAGTTATATGATTTGCGTCGATAACGTCTCTTGTCGCCGTCGATTACGAAAATGGAAGCGAATATTTAGAAACGCCCCACTAATTTCTCGATAATCATGAAAATTCTCTAAAAATGAGAATGATCGGCACTGTACGGAATTTTGAAATCTTAAAAAATGTCTGCTATAATTATGTAGAAAAAATCTAATTTAAATAAGGAAATATGTACCTAATTATACCTAATTATTATAGTCTGACACAAATGCGGCCTAAATAGACTCCTTTACTTTAATAGTCATTGGCTTCAAATCTAATGTTTAAGCTTCAAATATTGGATTGATAATTTGGAATTACTATATACGTAGTAGTGTTAAGTCTTCAGGAAGCAATCTGTATCTGTGCCAAATTTTGTCCAGATCCGCTCAGTGGTTGAGCCGTGAAATAGTTACTGACAGACAGAGCTACATTCACATTTATAATATTAGTATGGAAGTATGAATTAAATATTTCGTCTCACAATCAGTACGAAAACGAAATCATTACAACCGATTTAGTTGACGTGAGAAATCGATTCTGAAAACGTTTCCAGCGGCGGTATACGGTAACAGTATAATAATATAACGAACAGTAGGTTTCGAAACGTCTTGCTTTTTAAGCTGTGACGGTTCATTATTCAAGTTGGGGGAGAGGGGGGGGGGGGGGGGTTGGGGGTGACAGAGAATAATATGTTTTCTTCAGTTGTTGATCTCAATACTCGTATTCCAGGGCCATAGTTTTTGGCTGTGCGACAACTGCCATTAATTTATTTCGATTTCTGATATATTCCGATATTATACAAATTAATTAAACTGAATTATAAGTACTACGAGTACTTATCATTCGCGCCTAGTCCGGGGGACCACGCGCCCTTCATTAGTATAACGTTGTCCCACCAGTAGGACAAATCGGTGGGACCACGGGCCCTTCATTAGTACATTAGTATAGGTAGTATAGCGTTGTACCACCAGTAGGACAAATTGGTGAAACTACGGGCGCTTCATTAGTAGGTAGTATAGCGTTGTCCCACCAGTAGGACAAATCGGTGGGACCACGGGCCCTTCATTAGTACATTAGTATAGGTAGTATAGCGTTGTCCCAGCAGTAGGACAAATCGGTGAAACCACGGGCGCTTCATTAGTATAGGTAGTATATCGTTGTCCCATCAGTAGGACAAATCGGTGGAACCACGGATCCTTCATCTTATAAAATTCAGCTTAATTGTATATCAGTCCTAACGATTATTATCTTTAAAAAATATTCTATCAAAACATCGCTCTATCATCATCATTATAATTACTATTTTTCGCAATAATATTTTCTTCTTCATGGCTTCATGTCTTGTGCAAAATATTCTCGATAAAAGAAACAATATTACCTATTGGAACATTCTCTAACGAAATTAATTGACCTGAAAGTAACACGCCGTTATTCAGACTTCTTTTGAAGTGTGACATAACAATAAACCTGTAATTTGCTCCGAAAGCAAAAACACATTACTCACTGTCTACGAACTGTGCATGATAAACTTTATGTAGCGACAGCTCCATGATTAAATATTTTATTTGTTTCATGGATATATTTTCACGTCACACTTCATATTGTACGTCTTGTTATCCCAGCTAATGTTATTGTACCTACAGTTATTCTAGTAAAAAGTACATACATATACCTACCATAAGCTGTGATAGCCTAGTGGTTAGGACAACCGACTTCTAATCGGAGGTTGTGGGTTCGATCCCGGGCACGCACCTCTAACTTTTCGGAGTTATGTGCGTTTTAAGTATTTAAGTATCACTTGCTTTAACGGTGAAGGAAAACATCGTGAGGAAACCTGCATGCCTGAGAGTTCTCCATAACGTTCTCAAAGGTGTGTGAAGTCTGCTAATCCGCTTGGCCAGCGTGGTAGACTATGGCCAAAACCCCTCTCACTCTGAGAGGAGACCCGTGCTCTGTAGTGAGCCGGTAATGGGTTGATCATGATGATGATGATGATGATACCTACCTATTACTGTGTACGAAACAGATGGATAGAAGGTATTTTTTAATTAGGCACATACTTTATATCGTTGCAAAAAGGCTGTCGGCTTTTAAGAGCTGCTTAGACAAGCAATTAAGTGCTTATGAGCACGAAGAATCCAATGTTAAGTTAATTTTATTTTTAATTTTAATAAATAAAAGACTGATATGTGAATAGTAAAATTGAGAACCGAGCCCCGTGCCTCGGCCGGTAAGTTGCCAGCTTTTGTGTTGTTCAAGATTCCTTCTAAAGGTGCGTCCAGACTTGAACATTTCACCGAACCGAACAGCGAACATTTCGGCGAACTTGTTACGCTCAATGTGGACGGCGCGCTTGGAGCGCTTGAGATGGGTTACTGCGTAACAGTTCGGCGAAACTTTTCGCCGAGCGCGCCGTCCACATTGAGCGTAACAAGTTCGCCGAAATGTTCGCTGTTCGGTTCGGTGAAATGTTCAAGTCTGGACGCACCTTAAGATATACAAGTTTTATTGCAATGAATCCTAAACCGAAATGTTATGAAGAAAATCCTATTATATATAATATATTTATAATTATAATTAATATATATAACGGAGGGCCGAAGGTTTTGATCTCGTTATCGTGGGCAGTCATTGTCTATCAGCTCTTCGTTCATTGTAAATCACGGAAATAAGACTCGATTTAAGCTGAATAGTTTAATCACAGTTTATCACTCTACAATCGCACTTAAATATGCACACGCGGCCCGGATACGAACGGATTCCCTTTAGGAACGTGGCGAAGTCGGATCACGGTCAGATTTAGGTTGGTTCCAACTTCCACGTATCCTCGGCTCGATATCTTTTCCAAAAGTCCCTGTCAATTCATCTCCAAGTGTCAAGCCCTCGACAGTTGACACATTTATTCTAAAGTACCAACCAACCTCCGCTATCCGAATACGCCCAAGACCACTATGTCTTGACGTCCCATTCCGTACTCTTCGACACGGCCATTTTGACCTATCACACGTCCCTGTGTGATGCTTCTGCAAAAGAAAAATCTCACTACAATATCAAAGGCCTCCTCTCGGCCCTTCCTGATTACATTTAGTTACAGGGCTCATTACTTAACAAACTGCAAAGTTAGTACTAAACACCAAGTTTATTATTGACATCACTGCTATAGCTACAGTACAAAATTTTCTTTAATTCTCTACAGCATTATTAGACAAGAAATCACATCTACCTCTATCTTATCAGTGAACAACATCCAAAATTTAGCAGTGAATAGTATCACATCTCAAAACAGCAAAAGGGTCGTTACTATCACCTAAACCGAGCAATAGTAACTCATGCCACCTCCATCGAGTGACGATAACCATGCCACCTTCGAGTGACGATAACCATGCCACCTCCATCGAGTGACGATAACCATGCCACCTCCATCGAGTGACGATAACCATGCCACCTCCATCGAGTGACGATAACCATGCCACCTCCATCGAGTGACGATTCCACAAGTCTAGGAGCCACCTATATCGAGTAGCCCTTAGACTACTATACTGCCTAAATCGAGCAGTACAGCGAACACATCACCTAAATCTTGCGATGTATTCTAGGAACTGCTGAAGATTACTGTATTGTCTAAATCGAGCAATACAGCGAACACAACACCTAAATCGAGCATTGTGTTCCATTTGCTGAAGACTGCTGTGCTGCCTAAATCGAGCAACACAGCGGACACATCACCTAAACCGAGCAATGTGTCCCATTCGCTGAAGACTGCTGTACTGCCTAAACCGAGCAATACAGCGAACACATCACCTAAACCGAGCGATGTGTTCGAACACACCACCTAAATCGAGCGATGTGTTCCACCACTGGACCTTAGTTAAACGATTCCAATTTACTTGTTCACCAATCAGACAGAATTTTTACAAATCAGTCAGTTACACTGTGATCATTAGACTACATCTTCTACATCTCTATTTCCAATCATTACAGTCATTGCTGGGCATTTTTCTTAATTAACCGTGTATAGGTACGCCTCAAATCTAAGGCCTTCAAAACATACTCCACGAATTTACGATTAACTACAGTAAGCATATTTTCAATTTACTCATCACATGCTCTACTTATCCATTGACTGAACTGAAGCCAGTAGCTATGAGGTATAATTAATATTGTGCAACTCACCAAACTCTCTATACTCTTTACTAGAGAAACAATAACCTTGGTCCACAATGACACGATTTGGCTTCCCGTTCAACGAAACACTTACTTCAATTGCATTTTTTTAGCATTAATACGCGTCGTATGGTTTAAAAGAGCGAATTTAGAAAATGCGTCAATTAGTACTAATCACATACTCTTTTCAGTCATCTTTCCTTTAATGTCTACGTAAACTGTGTGCCTCGGGACACTTATTTTTGATATAGAATGTAACTCTACCCATAATTTTTTTCAGAACTAGTTTTAGCAATTCCACAAGTCATACAAGTTTCCACAAATTTACGAACTTTTGTAATTTTTTTCAAACCAAAATAGTGTTCAAAGACTTTCCCGAGAGTCTTCTCTTAACCTAAGTGTACAACAAACTCGAATACCCGATTGTTAACAGACCAGCAAAACGCCCTAGGCCCTATAGGTAAACAGCGAGTAGGGATTTCTTACCGGTTATCGTCCATTTAGTGGAGTTACTGAGTTTGAGAGGGTGAAAATATATGTTCTATAAAAAAAATTAAACAAAAACTTGTTAAAATATACTTCTAGTATAGTCTATTTTCATTGCATGTTAGTATTTTTTTAGTCAGATAACTAGGTTTTTTTTAATCCTAATAAAAAGCTGAAAATGCCGATTTCACCGGTTATCGTCCACTAAATCTAGTTATCGTCCACCCTTGTACCTGTTGTCCGTCCACTGATTTCTATGAGAAATTTACTATGAAAAAGTATGCATGTAATGAGTAAGTAATTGAATATGTAATATTAACACCACTTTAATATGTATTTAATATCTATACCAATTAAAATTAACTTCCTGTCCGTCTTTTCGAAATATATGGGTTTTTATTAGTGAACTTATGTTTACTTATACATTATTAAAAAGCCACATAGCCGTTTATAAAAAAATTGTTTTCTGTTTTTCGTCTATTCGTAATACTTACTTTTCAAAACAGCTGAACCTATTTTGACAGAACTTTCACAGGGTGATAAATAACTTTAAATACAAAGTAATGTGGTATTTCTTACGCAATAGCGGTTTATAGAGTCTACAATATGTCATAATATCTTTACCAACTTTGCGCCTATCTATTTTGCATCGTCTTTTACCACATCGCACTTACATTATATAAAAGTAGGTACATATAATTTGGCAGCCTCCCTGGCATGGCGCAGGGGTAAGTCTTATTAGTGGAAGGTCCTCTACTTGATTCTCGGCAGAGCAATTTGGTAAATTTAATTTAATAATTTCAAAATTGTCTCTAGTCTAGTATGCCTTACTTCCAAGTCATTTAGCGTTTAAGGGTACGGATTCTGCCGTACCTCTTTCAGGTTATCCCGCATCCATCTTAGACTGCATCGTCACTTAACATCAGATGAGATCGCAGTCAAGGACTAACTTGTAGATGAATAAAAAATAAATTATAGATATGAGTAATAATCAAAATTCACCTAAATAATAACATAATATTAAAAAATATATGTTTTTCATACAGTTTAAAATATAGGTGGACGGATAACCGGTGCATTTCAGATTCTCTATTTTAAATTTCGTCCACAAATTTTAATGATCGACAATACTATCTTAACTTATAAATATATCAAAGTTCCAATGAGAAACACATAAAATATAAGTTAATTTTTTTGTCAAACAAGTTTAATTATTTATATTTTTACTAAATCTATTTATTTTCAAATAATAGCTTGGTGGTCGAAACTTAGAATATTTATTCAGTGCAAATTTAGATATCGTCCACGCGTGATTTTGAAGACCCATAATTTTATATACAATGAGAAAAAAGTGGACGAAGACTAGTCACTAACTAGTGTATGTGTATAGGATTCGAATTAATAAACTTAATTCCAATTTTGTGCACACCTCGATTGATAACAAGACTACCTAAAATTAAGACGCTAAACCTGTGTTTGACCGCCCGGACGATAACAGGTTTTCTTAAGAAAATTGTGAACTAGTTGTCGTCCACCCCTTTTATTTGTATTCTAATGTAATCAAAAGTAAAAAAACACGTTCATAGTATTTTATGAAACATAAGTAAGTGCTACAAAGAAGAATCAAACTAAATCTTATAGTTAAATGATTAATAACTTCCCGTGATAGTTGACGTATGCCACTAATTTTTTTGCTCTACACGGCTCGTTTTCATTCCTTAATTGCATACTCAAAATTCGATCGCTTTGCTTTCAAAGAAACTTAAGTGAAATAGACTTTTTTCTTTCTCTGTGTGTTGATAAGACATTCAAGTTGGCATAGAGATGCATTATTTTTATGTAAGTCTTATAATGTTTCTATTTTTATGCATTTCTTAAGAGTGATCCGCTCAGTGGACGATAACAGGTGCGTGTCCGGTAACCGGTGTTCCTACCCTACAACCTTTTTTTTTTTGTACTTTACGAAATAAAATATCTGAATGCAATTCGTTAATTTTAGCTGTGTCTGTAAGTAGTTCTTGGGCCTTTATCTTATTAACGAATGCTAGAATTTCCACATCGCGCTCTTGCTCAGCAAATAATTATTTTTCGCATAAAGTCGCTATATTCACATGTTTCTGTTTTACTTACCTTTGTAAAAACAACCGATATAATTGAAGCATAGAAAATCTACGTGGTTCATCTTTTTGCCTTCTCTATAAATAATGTCGAATTCAAAAGCTTGTAAAAAAGCCCACCACTTGTGAACTCGGGGAGTTAATCTTTCTTGTTCTGGGATATTTTTTAAAGATAAAGATTGACAATCTGTGTAGTTTCGACCTTGCAATTAATGCCTAAAATGTTTTATGGCATTCACCACTGCTAGAGTCTTCATTTCATAAGAATGGTATCTAGAATCTGCACTGGTAAGTAGTACGTTTGCTAAAATATTTGACTAGGTGTAACACACCACCAATTTTGAAAAATAATGTCACTGTAGCCATTAACACTGGCATCTGTATGCAGCTCTATGGGAATGTCTGAGTTAAAAATAATCAGTACGGGTTTACCACTTAAAATTGCATTAATGTGCTGCCGAATGTTTTCAAAATCTGGTTGCCAATCAATCTTACCGTTACCGATAGTCAAAGAGAAAAGAGGTTTTATTACTTTAGAAAAATTGGGAATATAATATTTACGAAAATAATAGCCAAGCCCAATGTTAACTGTTGGACAGCTAACTGTGTAAGCGCCTTAATTTTATCAGGATTAGGCATTACCTAACCGGCAGATATCTCATAATTAAGATTTTACGTTTAGACTTCACGTTTCGCAAAAGAGTAGTTTAAAAGGAAAATATCACATTTTAGTTGAAGTATCAAGAACTAAACACAGTCTTTCAAGATCCTGATCGACGTCTTGTGATGGTAGCATAACATCATCTACCACAGCCATGTACCACAGTCGTTCATTTTAGAAATCAAAAGTAATTCAACAAAATTCTAATTCTGAAACCACTCGAGTCAGCACTCCTATCGCCACTGCTCTGACAAGACTATGACCTCCACCAGAGCTAAACGCGCATTGCGCACCCGTGGATTACTTGAGTTGCCTCAAGATACACCGATTTCTACCGGGCTACGACTACGTAATAACTACTGGCACGGTCGAACTTCATACGGCCGATAGAGTCTCTACTCGAGTTGCTACTGTTCATCTTATCATCATGATAGTTAACATCGCTTACATCACTTCGAGTGTTACATGACGGTCCGGTGTTACAAACGCGGTAAACTCAACACTATTATCCTTAGGATGGACTTTTTGGGTTAAGCCCACTGACATAATCTAAACACGTGTAATAATTAGCATCACATAAATGCGCAATTTGTTCTGATATAATAGGCAAAGTAAAGTGCTCAGGAACAGTGTTGCTGTTCAGTTCTCAATAATTCACACATAATCGCTCGTCGTCCGTTACGTCTTTAAGACTATTTTTACAGGACCAGAAGAACCTGGGTTGGTTAATACCCGCATCTAACATCTCGATAATTTTATCTCAACTAGCTACCGCTCATCAGGCGAAAGGCGGTAAGGACGACATCCATTTTACTAGGATCTACTGAATGAATCTTAAGTTATCCGGTTGCGACCCTTAATGCACTAATCCGTTAGTAAAGGAATCCGAATATTCGTTAAATGCAATGATAATCTTCTGGTATCAATATTCATAAAATCAAAATCCAAATTAGAAATAATGCGCTCGTCAACTTACACTTTGAAGTATCCGCAGCCATAGTAATTGAGAAACCAGCCTCTATATTTAAATTAATACAGGAAATGCCGCAAAACATCGTTCTAAGCTTTAACTCACTAAAATAATTCGTACGATTTTCATAATAATAGCGAGTGACATTGATAGCAATATTGTTATTGTTAATGTTAATATTGTCACTTAAATTATTTTTTTCAATATTCAAAGTTGACAGGCAATGATGACAAAGGAGTATCATATCAAAAATATCACGAGCTATCGTAATATTATCAAAACGCAAAAACTCATCTAATATAACGTGAAATAACATGAAACAAAACTTGTAAAACTATATCCGTCTATAGTAACCTCACGTAAAATTTGCAAATTACTATTAACACTCGAATTTCTAATACCGGTAGGTAATATTTACGACTTTATTACAACGCACAGCCAATAACCTATGCGCAATACTTTCTTTAATGAGATGCTCTCTCATCATTTGGCTCCATAATCGTGACAACATGAAAACGACTCACCGGATTGACTTCATCGACGCTTAACCAGGCAAACCTCGTATGCGTCCACATGTCGACTCTCAGGCACCCAGGTGCAACTACCTCCGGTTGCTGGACTGCGCGCACCGCCACCGACTCTGCTAGCGCCAACGCCGCTGATCGGAAGTGGTCCCGCTCACCACATCGGAAAACAGACAACCGATTATCTTGATTGATAAGTCTTGATATTTGCTGGCAGTAAGCAGCTCCTCAAAGTTGGTCCACGTCATCTCATGAAATAATATTGGTGACAGTCACGCCAAAGTTTGACTTTAAGCGGACGACTCAAAGCCATCATGAGAGAAGCTCCTTGCAAATCTGGATCTGTAATGCACATGTCCGTGGCCGCAAGACGCAACCCATGCGCGAGCATCCATCTTGTTCTTATCCAGATTAATCTCAGGTAGCCGGATATCTTTGCTAGTAGACGGTGCTTCCATTGCCTCGATCAATGCCGCAAAGTTACGGTTTTGCTGTTCCATGACTATGCGCCATTTTGTATTGCCGTTGTCAATTGGTTCGCTCCGATTTTCATCTCAGTTGCATCCAGCGATATAATTGTTTGTTTCATCTCAGTTTCATCTAGCGATATCAATGTTTGTTTCATCCCACTTCTGATAACGGAGGGCCGAAGGTTTTGATCTCGTTATCGTGGGCAGTCATTGTCTATCAGCTCTTCGTTCATTGTAAATCACGGAAATAAGACTCGATTTAAGCTGAATAGTTTAATCACAGTTTATCACTCTACAATCGCACTTAAATATGCACACGCGGCCCGGATACGAACGGATTCCCTTTAGGAACGTGGCGAAGTCGGATCACGGTCAGATTTAGGTTGGTTCCAACTTCCACGTATCCTCGGCTCGATATCTTTTCCAAAAGTCCCTGTCAATTCATCTCCAAGTGTCAAGCCCTCGACAGTTGACACATTTATTCTAAAGTACCAACCAACCTCCGCTATCCGAATACGCCCAAGACCACTATGTCTTGACGTCCCATTCCGTACTCTTCGACATATATATAGCTGTTCGTTCTGATTCACTGACTCATTCATCGCCTCTCCTGTAAAATTTTGTATGAAAAATTTTTTTTTCACAAATGGTTTCGTATAGAGGACAAAAATTCATTAAGAGGAAAAATATGGAGAGAGCTGATGATTGAGGATTTCGGAGACGGTTGAAGAGCACGCTTAAGGTATTGAAGATAGGTGGGGGGTGCTCGAACAAATGTCACTCGAAACGTCATCCAATTGGCAGTGAGCCGAAAAAAAATTCAAAATGGCGAAAAAAAGATGGCCGCCATACAAATTTCGTCGGTGTCCATCTCGAAGGGTATAAAAGATGAAAGAGTTGTTTCTTAGCAAAACATGATCAGGATCCAAAGGTCTACTCGATGAATACAAAAAAAATTCAAAATGGCGGACTTTATTTTTCCATAGAAAATGTATGGCGAATATTGAGAGAGAGTATAAAGTTGTGAACTAGGTATGCAAGGCGATTGATGCGGTTCTTTGGAGAAATCTCAAAGAAAAATATGGGAAGACATGATGATTGAGGGTTTGGAAGATGATTGATGAGCCCGGGCAGAGTTTTGTAGATAGATGGGGGCTGCTCAAACAAAAAATACTCAGAACCTCATCCAATTGGCACTGAGGTGAAAAAAAAAAACCAAAATGGCGGATTCAAGATGGCGGCTATACAAATTTCGTCGGTGTCTATCTCACCAAGTATAAAAGATGGAAGAGTGGTTTCTTTGAAAAATATGATCAAGAACTAAAAAACAAGATGGCGGAATTTATTTTTCTACACAAAAAAAATTTTTGATGGTTTCGTGTAGAAAACAAAAATTCATGCGGAGGAAAAATACGGAAAGAGCTGATGATCGAAGACTTTGGAGACGGATGAAGAGCACGGCGAGGGTATTGAAGATAGGTGGGACGTGCTCAAACAAAAACTACTCGAATCCTCGCGGTCCGCTTGCGGGCCGCGCACCCACGCGCCGTACTAGTCCTATTATAAATGCGAAAGTGTGGATGTTTGTTACTCTATAACGTCGCAACTACTGAACCGATTTGGCTGAAATTTTGAATGGAGATAGATTATACCCTGACTTAACACATAGGCTACTTTTTATCCTGGAAAATCCACAGCTCCCGCGGGATATTGAAATAACGAAATCAACAGCTACAGCTATAGGTAGATTAGTTACTATAGCAAACTTCCTTGAAATTAGGTATAAAGATTGGAAAAAGGAGTGGGAACGGGAACCAGAAATCCACGATTCCCTCAGGATTTGTGAAAAACAGAAATTCACGCGGGCGAAGTCGCGGGCAAAAGCTAGTAATAAATAAGTTGTGGTTCTGCAGGTTTTGATTATGTACGTTTTTCAAGTTAGTTTTGGTAAAAAATGAACAGGTCTCAGGTCAAAATCAAAATCACTCAGGAAACCGAGACGCTCGGCAGAAATCCACGCGCTGCAACTAATAGGCCCTTATTTACAGCCATCCGAGAACTCAAACAACAAGTGACCTTTTTGATTAACTTTCTTGAATTTGCTATTCAACTGACTTTCCTCAGATAGTCTATAAGTGTATTTACCCTGTTCTAATAAAAATTCCTCAATGACGGCTAGAAGCGTATCGATTCTCGAGTTGAATGGCGAAGAGCTTGAAAAGGTTAGATGGAATAAAGGAAACCATCGTTTTCAATCCAGTGCATTTTTATTTAAACGACTTTTTAAGAATGCGATTTTCTTTAGGCATTGTTTATCGAGATTTCCTTTCAGCTATGAGAAAGATTGTATTCGTCTTGGCAAATTTAATCTCCTCTTTTTTAAGTTTTTCAAAATTTAGTAACAAGAGTAAGAAATTTTTTATCTCTGTTTTTGCATGCCAGAATTGTAGGAAATAAATTATTTTACTCAAACTGGACATGAAATTCATTCAAAAGGCCACTGTCTATTTACTCTGACCTAATAGAAAATTCTCTAATATTTCTTGAAGCATATCAACTTTAAGAATTGAATCGCAATCGAGCTTGAAAGCTCAGATGAAGGGCAAATAAAAGCGGTCAGTTTTGGTTTAAATGCATTGAGTGTAGTTTATATGTAGAAGTGTAAATTAAAAATTTAAAAAACCCCGACATTCGCCATTTTGTGGTGGCAGCCATCTTGGATTTGCATAGTGCTATTCTGCTAGTCAAGCCCTTTCATTTGATTCCCATATTGAGGGAGTTGTGAAAAATATGTAATCCGCCATTTTTGTCGGCGGCCATCTTGGACCGATTTCCATCAAATATAGCTAGAAACACTCCCGACTACTTCACCTTTCAAGCAAGAAAAGAACTGCATTCAAATTGGTTCACCCGTTTGAGTGCTACGGTGGAACAGACAGACACACACAGACACGTCAAACTTATAACACCCCGTCGTTTTTGCGTCGGGGGTTAAAAACTGAAAGAGTTACATTTAACTCGTATTTTACGTAAATTCATTGTAAATATGGAATACTTTTATTATTCTAGCGATTGTTTGGCTGAAGATAAATAGAATAGAATAGAATAGAAGACAATTCCTGTTAGCTAAGGTGTTCGTAGTTTGAACGACTGGGTCATAATGATTATTAGTAGAATCATTATTTGCTATTATTTCTATTGCTAGAAGCAAGAAAGGCATTACTTTGCGTAGGTTCGTGAAAAGTTTTCTACAGGAAAAAGCCCAAAAACTATAGTAAGTATACCTAGTGCAACCCAAATTGCCTTCTGTGCGATTGAATGTGTAGAGTACAGTCTACATCTCCTGAGGATACTTCAGCGGCGAGTTGAAACGCACTTAGAGAATCTATAGGTTGTTGTATGTATTATAATACAATACTTACTTGCATTTCCTGCATGTTTATTATTTGGACGTATCATTTGTATAATTTTCCTGTTTCTTGTGGATTCATCATTATCATCAGTTGGACATTATTGATTACATACATTCTCTAATGAGCGCTAACGCTCTAGGTTCTTAACTTTCCTCATCCACACAATACACCGTTCTGATCACCACCACCACCACTACAGCCTTTTTTACGTCCCACCACTGGGCACAGGCCTCTTCTCTCATAGGAGAGAGGGATTTAGAGCTTAGACCCGCCACGCTGCTCCAATGCGGGTTAGCGGGCTTTAACAACTATTGTCACATGATAGTGATAATAATTGGGACCGACTGCTTAACGTGCTCGCGAGGCACGGGGGTGAGACACCGCCTACTACCAACTCCGGGCTGGCACTGAGAATTTCTTGACAGAAAAATCCAATACCTAACAATTAAGTATTTGCCCAACCCGGGAATCGAATCCGGGACCTCGTGATCTGCAGTCGAATATGCTAACCACTGGACCAAAGAGGCAGTTTCTGTCAGTTCTGATCAAATCACATTAAATTAAAACAAATCGAATGCAAATTACGCAGCAACGCAACGCAAGTTTGTCTTTTGTTTCTGAGGTTAACACTTCACTTGTTTTGTTTTTCGTGATGTTTTTTTTCATCATTCACATTTTCTTAGTCAGGCACCTCAAGGTGAATTTTCTGGTTTTTCAGGTGTATCTTAAGCAAGTTAGACAAGTTTGTATACAAATACTAATCAATTAACTTGAATCACTCGATGTTTGCGTCAGACTAACTCCATTGATTGTATTCGAACTTTTAAGTAGGTCGATTAGGAACTCGGAAGAACTGAAGGTTAGAATTCTGTCGGATTAATTAAATTTCTAGTTGACATTTTATTGGATTTAACTTAACGCGCAAGTATAAATTCTACAAGATGTTGATAAATTATTTGTTGTAGTTAGATTGCTGGAATATTGTGATGTTCTGTAATCAGGTAAAAATGATTTTTAGGATAATATACATAGCAGGTCAAATCAGAATTATGGTAACAAAAATAAAAATTACTGCAATTATTTAATTATTATTAATTAGAAAATGTTAGATTATTTCTTAGCGCATAGCGTTTAAGGTCCATTGTAAGAAAAACGGTTTGTATATTATAGTTTCAACCGATAGAAGTATGGACATCTATCCTATATCTATGGCAATAGATTGTCCAGCTGTGGTGCTCATAGGTCTAGTCTAGCACGGTCTTGTGACTATTGTGTCCAGCGGCCGCTATGAGTCCTTATCATTCGCTTGAGAATATCCATAGATGGATAATTTGAAGTGAGTTCTTGGGAACCTACTGATGGTCTTCCACCGCTGTTTTAGTTAGCGATTTAAATTTGGATTTTATAATATTGTTCTGCTTCTTATATGTATGCAAGTGTATTCCATCATAAACTATGTCACCTATTATCACTACCTACTTCATAAAATGAAAAACAAAAACCTTGTTCAGCTAAACAAACTGTTTGTCATTATTCTAAACCAACATGAAAGGTAACAGCATTTCAGGTCAAAGTGAAACTATAAACTTGATGACTTGACCATGACTTCTCCTAGCAGGGATTTAGACGAAAAATATGTCATTCCTTTAGGAATAAAATTTCAAATAATCCTTCCTTCGTGCACTTTAAGGATAGGTACCTACTCAAGGAATATTTCCTACGAATTTCGAACCTCTAGATCAGGGGTTCCCAAACTTTTTTTCCTCATAGACCACTTTCAAAATTTAGCTAGTTGCGGTGGACCCCCTGTAGCTACATTTCTACCCTATTCCCAAAACTCGACGAAAAATGTGAAGGTTAGATCTTACTATGGAAATTTGCATTGCGGCTGAGTTCCAACCACGAATCAATAATTTTTGAAAAAAGTGAGAATTGATTGGTTAATTGATTGTGCTGTGAGTGGACGTCAAAAAAGTAAAGTTCTATAAAGTAAAGTTAAGTAGGTACTGAATATGGAATATGCAAGTTTTTACAAGTAACAGTCGCTAAGCTTCTTAAAATATTATCTTCCTACATTGTTAAGTAGATGAAGTCAAGTCAACATTTTAGGTCTTCACTATCGAAAGTAGATAAAGGAGAATGATCACCCCTGACCCAAACATTTACACAAAATGTAATTTATTAAAAATTATCTTACGAATATATGACAATTTGAAAATTAATAATTATTAATGCTACACTTCACGATAAAAAAATGTAATAAAAAAGGAATTAAACCGTTTTTTCAACTTCCCGTTTAAGTCTGACGGCCATTTGCATTACATTTTACGCATACCTACATGCCCAAATAAAGAGGTTTGTTATTTAAAAAAATCATTTCATTTAAAATAGAACGGATATTAATTATTTAAATACATTATTTTATTTGTTATTTGTTGTAAATCGTACAATATACGCTTAAAGTAAATAAGTAATAATTAATATTATTATTTTGTTATAATATTGTTTTAACTTCGTTGCGTTTTGTGCAATGGAATATAATATAACTACAACCTTCTTGATTTTGTGTAACAAAACTTATTTCAAGATGTCAATGTGACATGTCATTGTTTTAGTTGTGTGTGACGCTAGTGACGTCTACTATGTTTACATTTTGAATGTTTATTGTAGCGATTGTAGCGCAGCGGAGACCAATATTAATTATATTATGGTTTATTGTTTTTGCATTGGATATCGTTGAACAGGTATGATAAGTATAGTGCGTGCTAAACAAACAAGCAGGAACAAATCGGCAGGAACGATACACGGCTTTCCTTACTAGTTTAACAATTATAAACTACACATAACCTAGAATCATATTTAAACTTAGATTTATTCAAAAACGACAAGTCCTAGAGGTATTAAAATGGTGTGTTTGGTTATCAGGAGTAAATCTGCAATAAATGGTGCATACAACATGCTTGTAAACGACTGGGTTATACACCCATAGATTTTTGGTCATTCTCCTTTTCGTGGACCCCCGCTTACAACTTGTGAACCCCCATTTTTTTGTCACGCCAACGTAGACCCCCGTCGAGTCTCCCGTGGACCCTTGGGGGTCCACCTGGACCACTTTGGGAACTACTGCTCTAGATTCACCGATTTAAGTAGTCTGTTCGTTGTCATTCACGGTACTGTTTTATACTAGGTATAGATAAAAGACACGTAAATACCATCCAAAATTTAAATACGGTGAAGCCTTTGATGACTATGGCAGTTGATACAAATTGATCCGAAATGCAGCTAGGAATTTAGTAGGTAGGTAGGTATGTCAGATGAACATCCGCATAGCGCGTTCATCTGACATACCTACTGACATACATCCTGTACACTCGTACAGTTCAATATTTACCTAGCGAAACTTAACAAATATTGTCGGAATTCTCAACGTTTCTCGTTATAGGCTATGTTGCATATATTCGTATGTATATAAATATATACAATGCATATTGCATATATATTATACATACATACATATGCATAACAGTGTACCTACTGTTTTATTTGTAATTTTTTAACGAATCCAATGTTTTTGGTTTTACTGATATTCGTTTGTATTTCAACAATAAAAATATTGTTTTGGTTTTAAACAATCAAACCACGATATTTTTTATTTATATAGGTCAACATTGTAGCACTAACGGCAAATAATAAAGAGCTCGCAGTTCATCGGTAGAAAACCTTGCTATAGGTAAATAGGTCAAAATGCTATCTATTTGTCTTTGCAGCGTAAAGAAGTGACACTTAAAGCTTCTACTCCCAGCCTCGCGCCAATTTATCATCATCGTCAACTTAGCTCAACACGGCTTGTATACGCAGTATTGCCACGTGTTGCTGTACCATGATTGCCTTAGATTGTAGTACTGCCGTGCCATGATTGCCTTAGATTGTAGTACTGCCGTGCTATGATTGCCTTAGATTGTAGTACTGCCGTGCCATGATTGCCTTAGATCGAACTACCCACACACAGAAAAGGCGTGGACAGGTCCATGCTGCGGTAGTAGCAGTAGGTTGTTAAATCAATTCGTTTGTATGCAGTGTCGGGGGTGTGGTAATGTGGTGAGCTAATTCTTCTGCATACTACATCAGAGTGAAGTACGATTACGACTCAGGTTTGGTGATTAAATTCAGGGGGGTTATTCTGTAACTTAGTTAGCAACTGAAAATAGTTGCCAACGAATTAGTTCGATATACATTGCTGCCTTAGTGTGTGAAATTATGAAAACACTTTATAATTTCCCACAGTAAAGCAGCAATGTATATCAAATTTATCGTTGGCAACTATTTTCAGTTGGTAACTAAGTTACAGAATAACCCAGCAGATGTTACTTAGTAATAATAATAACTGGGGTTGACAGATAAACGGGCTCTCCAGGCCCTCGCTCTCTAAGACACGGAGGAAAATTAAAGTCCAATTTCGAGCTTCCAAAGTCGATCATTTATTTATTCAGTTATGGACTTTGGTCAACATTGCTAACCTGGTTTATGGTTATACATATACGCTGTCACAATTTAGTAAGTACAGCACCCTCATTTTTTTCCGAAATTCATTCAAGCGGGATTCAAATTCGGAAGTTTCTCGCCGGTAATGTCTTCAAGATATCAGTAACATTTTCGGAATAGTATTTGTGAGAGTTCAATGCATTACAAAGTCCTTTCTAGCAAGAAAGGACTTTGAAATGCATCGTATTGAAACCGATAACTCCCTTTATTCGATAACTTTTTCAAGCTATTAAATTTTTCGTGAATAGTCCTTTCAATACCCCTCTATTGTTACCTAACTATATATCTACTTAGTTAATATTATATTGGAGATTATCAGAATTATCAATTCTTTAGTTTACCTAAATACATAATACCTTTTACTTTAACTTTAAATGACAATAATGTTTTGATAAGGTATTATAATAATGACGATTATATAAATTATTTTCTTAAAACAATCAAATAACATTATTATTCTCATCATTCTATACCTATACTAATCATAAATGTGTCATTAAAATTCAAACCTCTTTTCATAACTTGAATTTTCAGTTAATGATCGGTATTAAATATTACAGATATACCTACTATACAACAAGTGACTCTTCTACACATTAATTTTTCATTCCTTGATTACATTAATACATGTTAGGTTACGATATTATCAAAATACTAGCTGAATATGACGTATTAAAAATTATTTTGTATCATTTTTCTTCTACCGAGTCCACTGGTTGCTTTTTGATATAGAATTTGATATATAATATTGACCTCTGGAGTGATCCTGATGAAAAATGAAGCGGGCGACCTTCCACTGTGACATCTCGTTAAGCGGAAAAAATGGCTCCTTGCTTACCGTACCATCGAAAGATATAAAATGAAATCTATTTTTTTTTTCAATAAAACTTTACTAACGTAATGTAAAAAGCTGTGATAGCCTAGTGGTTAGGACGACCGACTTCTAATCGGAGGTCGTGGGTTCGACTCCGGGCACGCACGTCTAACTTTTCGGAGATAGGTGCGTTTTAAGTATTTAAATATCACTTGCTTTAACGGTGAAGGAAAACATCGTGAGGAAACCTGCATGCCTGAGAGTTCTCCATAACGTTCTCAAAGGTGTGTGAAGTCTGCCAATCCGCTTGGCCAGCGTGGTAGACTATATCCAAAACACTTCTCACTCTGAGAGGAGACCCGTGCTCTGTAGTGAGCCGGTAATGGGTTGATCATGATGATGAACGTAATGTAGGAACATGAGTGCGATTCTGTTGTTCGAACTTTGAATGTGATTATTATGTTTTGTTGAATATGATATTATTTTTCTGCTCGTGCCTTGTTGGTCTAGTGGTTAGCATATTCGACTGCAGGTCACGAGGTCCCGGGTTCGATTTCCGGGTCGGGCAAATATAATAATTGTTAGGTATTGGGTTTTTCTCTCTTTCAACAAATTCTCAGTGCCAGCCCGGAGTTAGTAGTTTTTTTTTTATTGCGAAACCCCCCAACCCGCATTGGAACATCGTGGCGGGTCTAAGCTCTAAATCCCTCTCACCTATGAGAGGGATACACGTTACACGTTTTATGTACGGAACCTAAAAGAGCGGGCCCCGACTCGCACTTGGCCGGTTTTTTAAACTCTGATGTTTGCTCTTCCATTGTCTATTTAACTTAATGCCTCTGAGCGTATAACTGAACGCCTTTATTTCCATTATACCAATAAATAGTCCTTTCATGAGAGCTTTTGAGTTGCTTTCTTGGTGGAACTCAATTTAACCCTTCACTCTATTTTCTTATACGGATAGGCCTAATGGAAGTTTGCTTAGATATACTTACCTACTGCAATATATATAAGATTGTGTTAAGGTGTTACGTTTTCCATACTAACTTCATGTTGCCATTCAAGAGCGAATGGATTATATATTTACACTGAAATTAGATCGCACAGACACACACACACACACACACACACACACACACACACACACACACACACACACACACACACACACACACACACACACACACACACACACACACACACACACACACACACACACACACACACACACACACACACACACACACACACACACACACACACACACACACACACACACACACACACACACACACACACACACACACACACACACACACACACACACACACACACACACACACACACACACACACACACACACACACACACACACACACACACACACACACACACACACACACACACACACACACACACACACACACACACACACACACACACACACACACACACACACACACACACACACACACACACACACACACACACACACACACACACACACACACACACACACACACACACACACACACACACACACACACACACACACACACACACACACACACACACACACACACACACACACACACACACACACACACACACACACACACACACACACACACACACACACACACACACACACACACACACACACACACACACACACACACACACACACACACACACACACACACACACACACACACACACACACACACACACACACACACACACACACACACACACACACACACACACACACACACACACACACACACACACACACACACACACACACACACACACACACACACACACACACACACACACACACACACACACACACACACACACACACACACACACACACACACACACACACACACACACACACACACACACACACACACACACACACACACACACACACACACACACACACACACACACACACACACACACACACACACACACACACACACACACACACACACACACACACACACACACACACACACACACACACACACACACACACACACACACACACACACACACACACACACACACACACACACACACACAGACACGTCAAACTTATAACACCCCGTCGTTTTTGCGTCGGGGGTTAAAAACAAAAAGATGGTAAAAAAATAATCCGTACTCCAACACTAACATGCAAAGGTGTCTGTCTGTCTTTTTGTTACCTTTTCACGGCTCAACCACTTCATCGACATTTATGAAAGGCATTGTTATAGCTTACATCTTTGAGACGTAGGTAAGGTACTATTGTTCCAACAAGTGATAATTTAAAAGATTGAAAGTTAAACCGACTTCACCACGCACTTAAAAGTTCATATCTCGAAAACTAGTAAGCCGATTTTGATGAAACTTTCGCTGTTCTCTATGTTGGAGTAAATGTAAGCTAAAAAACCGCACTAGTTGCCCCTACGATTTTCGGAAGGTCCCCTCGATTTCTCTGGTCTGCCATGATCAAATCCTGATTTCCTTATCATGAGACCACCTTTGAAATATCTTCTTTCCAACAAAAAAAGAATCATCAAAATCGGTTCATAAACGATGAAGTTATCTGCGAAAACTCATAAAAAAAGCATATATATACGGTCGAATTGAGAAACCTCCTCCTTTTTTGAAGTCGGTTAAAAAATCAAAGAATTCCCACGGGATTTTTACAAATCCTAATCCACGAAGACGGTTCGCTCATCAGCTAGTTAATTTTAATTTCTTCATAGGAATTTAGGTATTGATATTTGTGACCTCACAGCCTTGATTCTCATTCACTTCGCTTGTTAGGATCTATTCATAGAATGCTAAGCTAGTAATTAATAATCCACTCCAATGCCTCCAATCAGAGGGCACAATTCAGCAAATATGCATAACATCACTTCTCATTGACCACAAAAGAACTTGGTTTTTTAATCTGGGTAGGATAAACACTCCCAGTCACAGATTTTGCACTAAAGAACAGTTACTTGATGATTTAAGAGGGTTTACAAAGCCTCGTCAGTCTCAAATTAGGATCGTATAAGAATGAAGAAAGGATTTTGACGACCTCCCTGGCAGGTAGCCAGTAATCTTTAAAGTATATTTTTCTAACAAAAAAAGAATGAAATCGGACCACATCATCATGATCAACCCATTATCGGCTCACTACAGAGCACAGGTCTCCTCTTAGAGTGAGAAGGGTTTTGGCCATAGTCTACCACGCTGGCCAAGCAGATTGGCAGACTTCACACACCTTTGAGAACGTTATGGAGAACTCTCAGGCGTGCAGGTTTCCTCACGATGTTTTCCTTCACCGTTAAAGCAAGTGATATTTAAATACTTAAAACGCACATAACTTCGAAAAGTTAGAGGTGCGTGCCCGGGATCGAACCCACGACCTCCGATTAGAAGTCGGTCGTCCTAACCACTAGGCTATCACAGCTTAAATCGGACCACGCGTTAATGAATTACAGCTAAGTAAACATTTTGACTTTCATCCCCTCTCTCAAGGGAACCGTGCTGAATTTCGGGATAAAAAGTATCCGTAAAGTTACTCCGTCGTATGAACTTAAATCATGCCAAGTTTCATTTCAATCCATTCAGTACTTTTTGCGTGAGCCGCGCACAAACATACAGACAAACAGACAAAAATTTCAAAAATAGCTTTTTTACGTTCTATTACTTATCCCTAACATCCCCCAGTTATTATTTTGCAAAAATCTTTAATGTACAGATACGGCAAGTCTATTATTTTATTATATGTATATAGAACTAGCGGTCCGCCCCAGCTTCACCCGTGGTACATCTTCTATCTATCTATAATATAATAAAACTGTAACAGATCCAATTCTGTACATTGAAGATATTTTGAAATTTTTTATTGGCGGGCAATCTATAATCGATACTGAAGCCAAAACTGCAATTTTTTTCATTTTTGTCTGTCTGTCTGTCTGTCTGTCTGTCTGTCTGTCTGTCTGTATCTTGGCCGCGCATCACGCCGAAACTACTTAATGGATTCGAATGAAACTTGGTACGATTTGAGTTTATACTCAGAGGTAGGACATAGGATACTTTTTATCCCGAAATTCAGCACGGTTCCCTTGGGAGAGGGGATGAAAATTAAAACGTGTATTTAGCTGTAATTCATTAACGCGTGGTTCGATTTCACTCATTCTTTTTTTGTTAGAAAGTTAGTACTTGATATATTGTCCCGTAAATATTTCAAGGTCATAGGTTTTTTAGTTCAGAAATGACAGACATTACAACCCTCAGTATTGGGTTCAAATAAATTGGGACCTGGATCTTTGAACGTACGGCTTATTTTAAACTGGTGTGCGTTTAAGTTTATGTTTGTCGGTCTGTCTTTTTGTTCCAGCTAATCTCCGAAACGGCTGGATCGATTTTAATGGAACTTTCAATGTTATATTCGATCCGATCCTATATAAAACCTATAAACACGCGAACGAAGTCGCGGGGGTCAGCTAGTAATAAATATAGCCTATAGCACTCAGGGATCACGTACATATCACGTGAAAGAATTTTTGAAATCGGTCCAGTAGTTCCTGAGATTAGCGCGTTCAAACAAACAAACTCTTTCACTTTATTGTATTAGTATAGATATAGACTAGCAGTCCACCCCGGCTTCGACCGTGGTACATATATAGCCTATAGCACTCCAGGGATCACTTACATATATCCAACGGTGAAAGAATTTTTGAATACAATGAATATAAAATTATTTTGCTATAATCCGCTAACAGTGACAAATTTGTAGGCACAACACCACACAATCTTGTAGGCACAACACCACACAATCTTGTAGGCACAACACCACACAAATTCACCACAAAACAAACTCGACGATCGTTTCGCTCCGACACCGGAGCATCTTCAGGAGATGTCGACTTCACAACGGACGATTGCAAAGTGAGTTCGTGTCGAATGAGCGGTCTTATATATACTATCCCCGCTTAGTCATCTACCCTCCTTTCTCTGTCTCTCTGGCCACGCCCCCTAAATATGTTGAGCAACGGTGAAGATGACACATTTATTTGCTCATTCAGCAATTCGACACTTCTACCGCTGTGCCCAACTATTTCCAATTGTTCCAACACGCACAGTCTTAAACTTTTACAGCATGTGTGTAAAATTTCAAATGTATGACCCTCGTCTATCCTATGTCCACTATCATATGATAGACGAGGGTCATACATTTGAAATTTTACACACATGCTGTAAAAGTTTAAGACTGTGCGTGTTGGAACAATTGGAAATAGTTGGGCACAGCGGTAGAAGTGTCGAATTGCTGAATGAGCAAATAAATGTGTCATCTTCACCGTTGCTCAACATATTTAGGGGGCGTGGCCAGAGAGACAGAGAAAGGAGGGTAGATGACTAAGCGGGGATAGTATATATAAGACCGCTCATTCGACACGAACTCACTTTGCATTCGTCCGTTGTGAAGTCGACATCTCCTGAAGATGCTCCGGTGTCGGAGCGAAACGATCGTCGAGTTTGTTTTGTGGTGAATTTGTGTGGTGTTGTGCCTACAAGATTGTGTGGTGTTGTGCCTACAAGATTGTGTGGTGTTGTGCCTACAAATTTGTCACTGTTAGCGGATTATAGCAAAATAATTTTATATTCATTGTATATCATGGAATTCCGCAAAGTAACGCCTGCTTCCATTCAACAGAATTTTTGAAATCGGTCTAGTAGTTCCTGAGATTAGCGCGTTCAAACAAACAAACTCTTCCGCTTTATTATATTAGTAATATTAGTAATATATAGATAGTATAGATTCCCAAATCTGCGAGGTAATCTTAGGCCACTAAGCCATTACGTCTCGTCTTATACCAACGATCTTACATTGAAGTTACCTATTGTATAAAAGAAAAGTTTCGTGCGTAAAAAATGCTAAAGAAATTTATTAAAGCTAACCGAACTTGGATAAAAGTTTGGAAGCAATTTAAGATGCGCCATCAAAAAATTTCGCGGTAATGAACATTGTCAAATTCGGTTACCTTTAGAAAATGAGTTTTAAAGTTCAATAAAGTTGCTTGAAAACAGTTCACAATGTTGGTTTGGTAGGTATTGTCGTTTAATAAAAGTTACCGCTATGTCTATAATAACTTTGAGCGCCTCTTCTAACGAGGGTCGGACTTTATGACTAGAATTTTGATCACATCAGCTTTGAATAGAAAGTACCTAAGTACTTAGGTTTTGAGAGAGAGAAAATTATTGTTACATCTATGTGAATATGTTCTTGTAATACCTATAAAGGTTTCATTTAGGTATCGTGGAGTTTATAAGTAGGCTTCCAAAGTATTCGGTAGGAGTTTTGGCTTTGCTATCGAATTTTAATTTAATACCTGTTGAGGGAAAACTTGTATCTTTGAACAGAGTTGCCAACTTCGACACAACTTTCCACTTCCTCGGATGATTCAATATAACTTTAAGTGTTGGATACTTTTTAATCAAGATGAGGTGACTCCTGTTATAGTCGGAGACAAGTTTTTGTTTTCCCATTTTCTGAAGTTACAAACTTTTATTTCTATTTGATCTTGTTTGGTTCTAGGATGTCTTAGATAAATATTAATAAGAACCCATTAAAATATGAATTTTATTTCATTTTATTTATAGTGTCCTCTAAGCCAAAAGAAAATAATGTACGATACTTGCAATATTTAAGGCTCTTCACACATTGATGACTTTTTCTAAATTTAAACGACTCATCAATTTTATTTTGTTTGTCATTCATAATCTCATAAGACACACGCACTTCACACGCTTGCGAATCGTGAAAAGTTATGAATACAAGAGATAAAGTTCGTAAACTAAAACCCGACTACGCTTAGTAATTTAATTTAATATAAAATAAAAATAATAATTTAGTGTGCAGAACGCGGGGCAAGCAGCTAGTGGCGTCATCTATTATGTCTATCCGAAACTAAATAATATTTTACTTTTGCCGCTCGGACGTCGCTTCTCGATTTTTTCGTATATAAAATGTAGCCTATGTCACCCGGACCATAACAAAGAATTAATTGACACCTCATTCATCAAAATCGGCCCAGTAGTTTAGGCGCTACGGACCAACACACAGAATCTCATACAAAAATCGGCCACAAACATATGTAGGTATATACATACATAGACTGCTAAAATCATAACCATTCCTTTTGGCTTTGCCGTAGTCGGGTAAAAAACGAATCGTTAATGACGGACGCATGTATGAAGGGGCCACTATTCGCTGGGTTCAGCCGATTTTTAATGAACACCACATTGCCATTGTACTGCCGGCGGGCAAATGTGTCAACACAAATACCATTTTCCTTTCGTGTATTGGGAAAATTGCTGTTGACTTAAAAAATAATCTCACAGACGATGGTAAAAATGTTACGTATTTTTGTATATGAAACAAATTCAGCTCAAATATTGTTTGGGTTTCTGTTAGTATCGAGCGTTGTGAACATTAAAAATTATGGTTACGTTAACACTTTAGCGCCTCCGAAAGTCTTGAGCGGAGTCTTTTGACTCTTGGTATGAGATCTCCTCAATCTAGTCAAGTGGATTTTGTTTGATTCGCGTATCTAGACGCACGAAGTGCGTCTATTATACCTATACGCGAATAATTATGTCTTACTAATAACACCATAATATGAAGCTCATCTGGGACTGACAATAGTTTTATTGTTTTCAACTTGGCAACATTTTTTAAATTAAACAAATTCAAAGGAGTACAAAAAATGTTGTCAAACTGAAAACAATAAAACTATTGTCAGTCCCAAATGAGCTTCATATTATGGTGTTATTAGTAAGACATAATTATTTAAAAATATTTTAACAGGATCGCCAGGAATGGTATGACGGCTTGATGGTGATCGAAGAAGATACACCTTCTAAAACTGTATGGTTTCATTTATAGAGTCTAGCAAAGAACTTGGTCATAATTTTTGATATCAGTACTTTTAATGGCCGAAACTTTTTGATAGGAAGTTGGCCTTATTATTCACATGAAATGTTTTTGTTTGGTATATATTATAACAAATCGATAGACAACGTTTAATAGTCTCAATAGCGCAACGGTCGTCGAGCGTGGATCGAAAACTGAAAGGTTGGCCATTCCTAACACAAGCTTTCGCTTTTTTGGAGGGAAAAGGGGAATATTAGTCATTTTCAGCGTGCCCAATATTCTTTTTTTATATACTTAAACTGTATTACAATATTGTATTGGTAAAGAATTAATGATACCTGGGTGTTGGTGATTAATCTAAGTTTGTAATCAATCTCGTTTAGATTGATTCTTAACCGGTTTATACTGGATAAGACTGGATTGAACTGCCTTGGGCGGGGTCGCCTAGTAACAGGATTTTAAACGTTAACCCTTTGACCTTACAGCAATGTTGTTATAGGATTTTAAGCGGATTAGGTATATTATTTTATGAAACAAAAACATTTTAAAAGTATACCAGTAACTAAAACGGTTTGTAACAGTAAATTAAGACGGTTAAAATATAAACCACTTAGAGTAGATATGAAGGTAGGTATGTGAAGTTTTTATAAACAAGTATAAATTAAAAATTTAAAAAACCCCCGACATTCGCCATTTTGTGGTGGCGGCCATCTTGAATTTGCATAATGGTATTTTACTAGTCAAGCCCTTTCATTTGATACCCATATTGAGGGCGTTGTGATAAAATATAATAATCCGCCATTTTGTAGCGGCGGCTATCTTAGACCGATTTTCATCAAACATAGCTAACAACACTCTCGACTAATTCACCTTTCAAACAAAAAAAAAACTGCATTCAAATCGGTTCACCCGTTTGAGCGCTACAGGGAAACAGACACACACACACACATTTATTAACCCCTGTCGTTTTTGCGTCGGGGGTTAATAAAAGAACAATAGCCAAGGAAATGCATTATTGGAAGTGCTCCCTGCAAATGAAAAATAAACAATGTCATTGTTACGCAGTTAGCAGATGAATGAATTCGTGTGTAAACTGTAAAGGATGTAGTGTAGCTAAATGCAAAAATGGTTCCAGGTTTCCTTATACTTTGATATTCTTTGTTGTTAGTTGTATATTGAAAGACTTTTATGCTAGTTTTATAAGATTGAAAAGTCGTATATTTTATAGCATGCACGAGTATATTGTGTGTATGTATTTAATTATAAAAGCTTCGCGAATTATACTGAATTTAATTATCATTATGACTAAAATATACTGGAGATAAAACTTTATCAGTGTACAAAAAGCTTTTATGATTACAAAAAATTACCATTATGTGTGCTAAATTAGCGGTTACTTTTACAGCTACACCGACAAAGGTAGCTTGTTTAATAAATAATTTCTCGTTAAAAGGGCACTGAACGGCAATAAATTACGGAAACAAATTAATTAGGAACTAGAGGATGCCCGCGAATTCGTGCGTGGATTTAGGTTTTTAAAAATCCCGCGGGAGCTCTTTGTTTTTCCTAAGCTTTTTGATCTGTGTTTTTGATTTTGGTATTTTTGATTTTTAACCCCCAACGCAAAAACGACGAGGTGTTATAAGTTTGACGTGTCTGGGTGTGTGTGTGTGTGTGTGTGTGTGTGTGTGTGTGTGTGTGTGTGTGTGTGTGTGTGTGTGTGTGTGTGTGTGTGTGTGTGTGTGTGTGTGTGTGTGTGTGTGTGTGTGTGTGTGTGTGTGTGTCTGTGTGTGTGTGTGTGTGTGTTTGTGTCTGTCTGTTCCGCTGTAGCGCTCAAACGGGTGGACCGATTTGAATGCGTTTTTTTTTGTTTGAAAGGTGAATTAGTCGAGAGTGTTGTTAGCAATGTTTGATGAAAATTGGTCCAACATGGCCGCTGCCACAAAATGGCGGATTACATATTTTTTCACAACTCCCTCAATATGGGTATCAAACGAAAGGGCTTGACTAGTAGAATAGCACTATGCGAATCCAAGATGGCCGCCACCACAAAATGGCGAATGTCGGGGGTTTTTAAATTTTTAATTTATACTTGTTATGTGAGTGACATATAGGTTACGATGTAAATAATAGGAGGCGCTTTAATAAGTAATATAATTTAATTTATAAGTACGAAGCGTAATCTTGCAAGAAGTTTGGTAGTATACAAGATTCACCCCGTACTATTTTCTACTATCGAGACACACGGCCGTGTGTCAAGCCAAGTTCGATACGGCTTTACAAGCATGCTCAAAAGCCGCGCTGAAAGCAATAAACCAAACGAAATATCCTTGTTTACCTGACCTGCCGATGGTTTGGCAACGCCGCCAATTTAGAAAGAGTCTAAAAAGTACAAACCAAGTGCAAAACTACCAGAGTTTTAAAAGTAGTTTTTATTTACACGACTGTCTTACTGCGTTTGGCAACCGCACTGCATTGGCAACGCTCTGTGGCAACGCTATGAAGAAAATGCGCTTTTCGCGAGCCTGGGCCAATATCGGTTTCATGAGCTTTTATAAAAGACCGCTAAGGTCTTTTATAAAAGCTCATGAAACCGAAACATTGTGGAAATTAAAAAAATCAGCCAAGTGCGAGTCGGGCCTCGCTCTTTCAGGATTCCGTACATAATTATGAACAATATAATATTTTGGGTCTAAGAAATATTTAATTTCCGAGCTAGACATCGCAACAAACCGTGAAAGAAAAACCCAAAAAAATGTTCGTTTATTTTGGTCACAGCTTATAAACTATTTTATAAATCGTTGTTTTCAGTATTTTTTGTTTAAATAGAGCATATAATACATAATATACTGAAATATCATATTCCCAACTAGTTTAGTTTTTGAGATAGCCCCCGTCACAAAAATGGTCTAAAACTGACAACTTTGATGGCCTCCCATTCCCTTATTTTTTGAGATAAAAATTAAAAAAATATATGTTTGTACTCTACTTAATGAGCTCTAAACAATGATACCCCACAAGCTAGGGTAAAGAAAAAAATTTTTTTTCCGGCTCCTTTTTCATGTATGGGAGCCCCCCTGAAAAATAATTTAATTCAATTTCTAATTCAATATTTGATTTTGGGTTAACGTTTTACACTAAATACCAAAATTTCAGGTTTGAATACCTAAAAAGGACCGTCGTTTTTAGGGTTCCGTACCCAAAGGATAAAAACGGAGCCCTATTAATGTCACTCGGCTGTCTGTCCGTCTGTCTGTCCGTCCGCCGGTCACAGGTCTCAAGCTCGTAGACTAACAACCTAAAATTTTGGTATTTAGTGTAGAATATTAACCCCAACTAAATATTTAATTAGAAATTTACTTAATTAAATTATTTTTCAGGGGGGCTACAATACATAAAAAATTTTTTTACCCTAGCTTATGGGGTATCATTGTTTAGAACTTATTGAGTAGAGCACGAATATATATTTTTTTAATTTTTTGCTCTAAAAATAAGGAAATGGGGGCCATCAAAGTTGTTAGTTTTAAACCATTTTTGTGACGGGGGCAATCTCAAAAACTAAACCTGTTAGGAATATGAAATTTCGGAATATTATGTACCATGATATGCTCTATTTGAACAACAAATACTGAAAACAACGATTCATAAAATAGTTTACCTATAAGCTGTGACCAAAACATGAACATTTTTTGGGTTTTTCTTTCATGGTTTGTTGCGATGTATAAGCTCGGAAATTAATTATTTCTTAGACCCTAAATTCCGTACATAATATTGTTCATAATTATATACGGAACCCTTAAAGGCCCGACTCGCACTTGGCTGATTTTTTTAATAATTCTTGTGAGGAGCAGCGACCGCGATTTGAAGAAAAGTGTTGGAAAGAGATTGCAATTTTTTTCATTTTACTTTTCTTTTACGAGTCCTGGTTACAAGATTAAACACTCGACGGTATAAAAGACCTTAAAACATCTTGCTTTATAAACCTTTTCTGTGAAACTTTATAGGAAAATTTCTCTGAAATTTCCAATTATTCGCAAGTTCTATTACCAACATAGAACTAATAACTTGAGATAAGTAATATTGTTTTGACAATCGCAACTAGAGCGTACCGCCCCACCGTGAACAAACTACATCGTAGAGCACTTATTGAATTGTAACTCTATCTAGTCTCGCTCTCGACTTGCAAGTTGCAATGAACTGAACAGTGCCTTTCTCATAACAGTAAATTAACTTTTAATAGTTTCGTGGTTAACTTGTGTGTCGTGTTAATTCATCTCGTTCATAGTTCATTGATTAATTACTTATTTAAAAGTGATCAGTTTATTCATCAAATGGCAGTTTCATAGAAACCGAATATAGAATATACAACATGCCTACGTTCTAATATTATAAATATGCGAAAGTAACTCTGTCTGTCTGTTAAGCTTTCACGCCTAAACCGCTGAACCGATTTTGATGAAATTTGGTACAGAGATAGATTGGAATTTGTTCCAATTCATCTGTGGACATAGGACTACTTTTTATCTCAAAAAATCTAAGTGTTCGCATGGGATTTTCAAAAAACCTAAATCCACGCGGACGAAGTCGTGGGCATCAGCTGGTATAGTGTCTTATGATCATATATCTTTATGAGGCCGTATCCTTGATTCTCAATTTTTATGAACTTTTTTACTTTTTACAACAAACTAAATGAATCTTGTTTATAAGTATTGTATACGTTTCTGAAGTATTTTAATAGAGCTGATATGCTCTTTTCTTCTATAACTTCCTGTTAATAAAATTATCGATAAAGGTATGTATATAAAGCGTGGTATATTATATTAATGTAAATGTTTGTCTTACCGATTTCCCTTGTGTATTTACCGCACCGTTGAAATTGTAGGTAATATTTGCACAAGGACTAACAAATCAAACCATTTTCTTGCCGGTGAGTACTTAGAAGGTATTACTGCCACCGACCGTGAGGTTTCTGCACCTTAAATAATACCTATTGGGTGACTTTGTTGTCGGATTGTTTGTCCATTAACTCAAAATTACTTTAGTTATATGTACTTAATATCCTTTAAGGTAATTTCTACTCAATATTCAAGTTAATATAATAAAAATGATACAGTATGTCCTGAGTCCTGAGTTCTATAAGCTGTGATAGCCTAGTGGTTAGGACGACCGACTTCTAATCGGAGGTCGTGGGTTCGATCCCGGGCACGCACCTATAACTTTTCGTAGTTATGTGCGTTTTACGTATTTAAATATCACTTGCTTTAACGGTGAAGGAAAACATCGTGAGGAAACCTGCATGCCTGAGAGTTCTCCATAACGTTCTCAAAAGGTATGTGAAGTCTGCCAATCCGCTTGGCCAGCGTGGTAGACTATGGCCAAAACCCTTTTCACTCTGAGAGGAGACCCGTGCTCTGTAGTGAGCCGGTAATGGGTTGATCATGATGATGATGTCCTGAGTTCGAATCATGGTAGAGTCAGGTTGTAAAAGTAATATCTAAATTCACTCAGAATGGACATTGGCTTTTATGTTAATGGTGGGGATATTAGTTTATTATCAACGTTTTCGATGTCAGTGTTTAATGAAATAGGTTTAATATCAGTACGGTGGAAGAAAATAAGTTGACAGCCATGGTCACAGCTGTGGAAGCCGGTTAGAGCAATGAAAACGAGGGTGCACACATGTAGGATACAAATAATAAGATTTTCGTGTTATCGTATTTTGTTGACACTGTACCAGATAGCGTTAGAGCGTAGATCGAAAGAAATAATCCCATCAAAACATAACATGCAAAAAAATGCAAGTCTCGCAACGCAGTTGTTCTACCGCAAAAAGTTGTGAGATTTTAATGTTCAACCAAGTTGTTTAATTTATTCAGTAACTAATGGGAGCATCTACTCAACAACTTTGTCATAAATTGTTATCTAATTAAGTAGTTAACTAACAACATTTTAAAAGGCCGCCGAAAGGCGACCCCAATTAACCATGTCCAATGCTCTTTTGGACTGAGGTGAAGTCCTGTTGACTTCCAGTAAAAAAATAATATTTTATCTATTACTAAAAAGCACCAAGCTTTTTTTACACTAGAAAATTATTATAGCACAATAAAATAAGATCTTAACATTATTATGAATTTGAATTTCTTCCAAAACAGCAATTTATTTTGGTCTTCAATTTGATCCAATGGAGTGATTAATACTATAAAATCATACATAAATAAATTCTTGAATCCCGTAAATCAACGTTCTTTTCGCGCCTCCTTAGATTTTACGCCATAAAATTTTCCAGCCCAGATATGGCGGAGGGAAAAATATTTTTTGATTGAGTGATAAAATAAGCAAGGTTACAACCAGACGGCCCGTGAAGTTTATTGATATAGATACAGCCCGAGGCTTATGGGATCAGGCGACGATTTATTACGTTTTATTTCCTTTTATTTGCAAACTTTTTTTAACGATTCATCGTGACTCGCGATGCGCTGTTATTTTTTGCGCCCGCCGTTGGAATATTTCGAGTTACTTAATCACACTAATATTATAAAGGCGAAAGTTTGAGTGTGTGAGTATGTTTGTTATTCTTTATCGCCACAACTACTGAACCAATTTGGCTGAAATTTTGAATGGAGATAGATTATGCCCTGACTTTACACATAAGCTTTTTATCCTGGATTTTGAAAAAACCGAAATCTATAGCTACAAGTATAGGTGATTACTATATTAAACTACCTTGAAAATAGGTATAAAGGTTGGAAAAGGGAGCGGGAACGGGAACCGGAAATCCACGATTCCCTCGGGATTTGTGAAAACCGAAATTCACGCGGGCGAAGCCGCGGGCAAAAGCTAGTATAACATGTATTTAATTAATCGCTTTTGTCATATTGAGTATCATAACCTATATGACTGACGAATAACGAATATTAATAATGTTCCGAACCAATTTTGATTGCAGCCTCAAAGATTATGTGAGCCCGGATGTTTGCCACTTAAGTGATACTCGTAGCCAATTATGGCACTGAATATCCTTGCATAATGAGTACCTGTGACTGTGCTTGCGATTGAAATTAAACACATAATATACCTACTCACAATTTGTAACCACAGAAACGAGTAAAGGGGAAAGCCTCCTTGGCACTTTGGTGAGCGTCCACACTGTGAATCAAACCCGGGACCTCCCATTTATAAGTTTACTAGCGACCCGCCCCGGCTTCGCACGGGTAGTAGAGCATATTATGCGTAGGTACCTACTACCCGCTCAGGGATTAGGCAGCGTTTTCGATGAAAGCTCCCAGGCGGCTTGACTTTTTACGATATTTTCCACAATGAACTTACTATATCTCACCTTAAACCCGAATTACTAATTCCGTGGAATTCTGACGTTTCATAATGTTACCAGAGATAAAACAATTCCCACAAAAAAGATAAAAAAAACAAAACTTATGCAAATAAAAATCAACTGCTGCATGTAGATATTATGACAAATGCCTGACAGACACTTCATGGTGATAATGTCATTCGACTTCCATTTTTCAATAAATTTTTTCAATGTGCTTCTTTTGTTTTCTATTGCTGTTAGTGTGCAATTTCTAGTTTCCACTCTTAGCAATTTCTATTTTAGGGCGAAACTATTAATATTATTAAGCGGCTTAGAGCTTTATATGTTGACAGGGAATTAAAGTAGTTTGGGGTAAAATCGTACTTCGTAGATGTGGTTAACCCTGTTCTTCATATAAATAACTCATCTGTAAATGACAATGACAGCTGTCAGAATTAAGTCGATATTAAGTCAAAAATAAGGAGAAAAACTAAATATTTCAAATCAAATAAATTACAGTGTATTTGGGACATAAAAAGGTAAGTTTTCACCAGATTCCGTGAAAAAAAAATATTTATATTAAAAGTTAAAAATAAAAAACCAAAAACTTGGTTTTTTGAACTTTTCACATAAATTTTGAGGTTATGTGAAAAAGTGTAAATATAAAAGTTGTAGATCTTTTTATTACCTACAACTTTGCCATTTGATTTTTTTCCATAGGACTTCTAGTTTTGCCGGAAATCGAGATAAACCGTTTTTTACCCTTAAAACTCCACCACTTTTTTCCCGAGCTCAGATCGCCCGTAAATTATTTTTCCTTGTATTTTTATAATATTCTCCTCCTTTTCCAATGGGTTTCATCCTACGTAATGTGTTTTTTTTTTGGTTTCAAAAATTATCGACACTGGGCTTGGAGAACCGCGGCCACCGACGCGCTCATTAGCCCAGTGTCGATAATTTTTGAAACAAAGAAAAATCACAGTAGGATGAAACCCATTGGAAATGGAGGAGAATATAATAAAAATTAAAGGAAAAATAATTTACGGGCGATCTGAGCTAGGGAAAAAAAATGGGGGGAGTTTTAAGGGTAAAAAACGGTTTATCTCGATTTCCGACAAAACTACAAGTCCTATGGAAAAAAGTCCAATGGCAAAGTTGTAGATAATAAAAAGATCAACAACTTTTGTATATCCACTTTTTTCATTTAACCTCAAAATGTATGTGAAAAACTCAAAAAACCATGTTTTTGGTTTTTTATTGTTATCTTTTACAAAAACATTTTTTTTTTCACGAAATTTGGTGAAAACTTACCTTTTTATATCCCAAATACGCTGTAATTTATTTGATTTGAAATGTTTATTATTTCTCCTTATTTTGACTTAATATCGAAAAAGCATCCTAATTTTCAATCGAAAAATCATCCGTCAAAATGTCAGCTTTTTTCAAAAAGTAGGTGTGCTTTCTGTTTGTTGAAATCTCTACTTTCCGATGGTGTTAAAAAAATATATATTACTATAGTAAATGTTTTCAGAAAATGCAAAAAATCGAAAAACCAGAATTCGAAATTTATTTTAATCATTATATACAATTTCATCAAAAATGTGACTGCTGCAATTTTTTTCAATTAAAAATTTGATTTATTAAATGCTAATTACATTTGTGTCATAGAAAACTCATAATATATAAAAATAAATGTAAATCGTACTATATTGAATTTAGATACTTTATTTTGATTACGCTATATAGTCATTACAATGTTTTTAAATGCATTAATCTTGTTATCCATAAATACTTTAACTTGAATAGAATAGAATAGAATAGAATAGAAATGTTTTTTATTCAAATAAACTTTTACAAGTTTTACAAGTTTACTTTCGAATAGTCAATTGAATCTACCACTGGTTCGGAATGCCATTCCAGCCGAGAAGAACCAGTAAGAAACTCGGTGATTGCTCTTTTTTAAATTAACAATATCAATATAACAAAAACATTCACAGTTATAATAAAAAGTGCGAATTACACGACAGGCAATTAAGAAATAAAAATAGGCTCGTGATTCCTCAGTTACGCCTCAAAAAGGTCCGAAAGTCGTTTGTGGGAATGGGCGTAATGTTCTATAAAAAAATTCCACAAGCAATCTTAGACTTGCCTTTACACAAGTTTAAGAACTCTATTAAAAGTATTTTCTCAATTGAAGATTATATAAATGATAAAAAGTGTGGTTTTGACTCGTTCCATCAATGCGCGAGACGGCAATTCAATCATGTACTCAACATAAAATTGTTATATTGATATTATTAATTTAAAAAAGAGCAATCGCCGAGTTTCTTACTGGTTCTTCTCGGTTGGAATGGCATTCCGAACCAGTGGTAGATTCAATTGACTATTCGAAAGTAAACTTGTAAAACTTGTAAAAGTTTATTTGAATAAAAAACATTTCTATTCTATTCTATTCAAGATAAAGTATTTATGAATAACAAGATTAATGCATTTAAAAACATTGTAATGACTATATAGCGTAATCAAATTAAAGTATCTAAATTCAATATAGTACGATTTACATTTATTTTTATATATTATGAGTTTTCTATGACACAAATGTAATTAGCATTTAATAAATCAAATTTTTAATTGAAAAAAATTGCAGCAGTCACATTTTTGATGAAATTGTATTTATAATGATTAAAATAAATTTCGAATTCTGGTTTTTCGATTTTTTGCATTTTCTGAAAACATTTACTATAGTAATATATATTTTTTTAACACCATCGGAAAGTAGAGATTTCAACGAACAGTGTGCTTAGTCTAAAGCGGAGCACTCGAAAACGAACTCGAAAACTATTGATCGATTTCAGAGTAAAATAGACCTAAAATGTCTTGTATTAAGGTTTGAGTTCGCCAATACATTCCAATGCTGAATGTATTGGTGAACTCAAACCTTAATACAAGACATTTTAGGTCTATTTTACTCTGAAATCGATCAATAGTTTTCGAGTTCGTTTTCGAGTGCTCCGCTTTAGACTAAGCACACTGAAAGCACACCTACTTTTTGAAAAAAGCTGACATTTTGACGGATGATTTTTCGATTGAAATTTAGGGTGCTTTTTCGATATTAAGTCAAAATAAGGAGAAATAATACACATTTCAAATCAAATAAATTACAGCGTATTTGGGATATAAAAAGGTAAGTTTTCACCAAATTTCGTGAAAAAAAAAATGTTTTTGTAAAAGATAATAATAAAAAACCAAAAACATGGTTTTTTGAGTTTTTCACATACATTTTGAGGTTAAATGAAAATAGTGGATATACAAAAGTTGTTGATCTTTTTATTATCTACAACTTTGCCATTGGACTTTTTTCCATAGGACTTGTAGTTTTATTGGAAATCAAGATAAACCGTTTTTTACCCTTAAAACTCCCCCAATTTTTTTTCCCTAGCTCAGATCGCCCGTAAATTATTTTTCCTTTAATTCTTATTATATTCTCCTCCCTTTCCAATGGGTTTCATCCTACTGTGATTTTTCTTTACTTTTTATTATTTTTGAAGGGAATTACTCTGGTCTACATAGGCACGCTCCCGCCCGCGCCGCCGCAATTTTTAAATCTGTAATATCTTCGAAAGTATTCATTTAAATCATATGCTGTAAAAGGCCATATGGATTTATATTAAATCAACAATGTATTTAAGGTATTTAATTAGATAAGGATTAATGCTGTATTGGTTGAAATCGCTTCGAAAATTAGCCATTATTTGTCGTAAAAAGTAAATGACAAAAAAATTTTATTGTGGGATATCCATAAGAGATAGACATATACCATCGCGGAGTTTTCTGTAGACCTTTTCAATGTGTACAATACTTAGTACATTATTTTGATAAATCTCGTAGGGTTCAGCCTGCGTTTGCAATGTAAGCGGAAAAAATGTAAGTATTTACGACATCACATTAGAAACCTCAAAAATAACAGTATTTCTCCACTATTTAATGGATGTTATTATACATATAAACCTTCCTCTTGAATCACTCTATCTATTAAAAAAACCCGCATCAAAATCCGTTGCGTAGTTTTAAAGATTTAAGCGTACAAAGGGACATAGGGACATAGGGACATAGGGATATAGGGACGGAGAAAGAGACTTTGTTTTATACTATGTAGTGAAGTGGCAGGTCACGGATTTATTTTCCTTGAATTTTGTCTGGTCTGGTAGAGGAAGTTCCGGTACGATGCTGCCAAGAAACCGATCGGCGGTATGGGTTTATGAAAAACTGCCACACCTCTCCTAGGTTAGCCCGCTACCATCTTAGACTGCATCGTCACTTATCATAGATGAGGTCGCAGTCAAGGGCTAACTTGTAGATACAAAAAAAGGTAGGTACAGGCTGCACGAGGCACTTACATGGAAAGCTCCTTGACACACTCAGCACACTATCTTCCTCTATTCAGTAATACTGCAGTAAGCCTCTAGTGCACTGTTCATTTAGCTTCACTTGTTCTTTTTTTCTCGTCATAAGTCCCATATCAGGGGTTGGAAGGCGAAAGAAGTAAGAAACATAAGAGAATGGACTGGCATTAGGACAGTCGCGGAACTATAATACTACCTAGCCATAGACAAGGAGAGGTTTAAAAATTGTCTACTGACCTTCAGTAATGAAGAAGAAGAAAGCTCATAGCACATTCTTGTGCGACTGTATATATACTGAAGGTGGTTTGTTCTTCAGTTGTTATATTTCTAGTTAAATCTTTTTGTCATCTTCGAAGGAAGCTTCATATTATTCTGCTTAATACAGCACCATTTCTGACGGTGACGGTGGTCATACTTATAGGTACTTATACATTTATAGCATAAATCACTTAGCAGATGACTTTGGATAGATATCTACAGAAATCCTAATAATATTTCATGTTGCCCTATCGATGCAATAAAATAACCTATTTATATCCAAGAACTCCTCAACTGCTGTCTCCAGATTAATCTTGGTGGAAATGTGGCGTAAAATATTACAATATATACATTTTTCAACACACTTGCTCATAAAGTGGCTCTACGTTCACCGCAATTAGGCAGATAATTACACCTATTATTCAAACTGTGACTTTTGTTTTACTATTATTCACAAGTGAATTATAGAGTTTTATTTTTAATTTATTGGTTGAGTTGGTTCCTTTGTTCTTAAAAAAGTTTCGATACAAAAAAGGTCGTATTCAATAGTACAAATAAATTAATATACCTTTTGCTTGCTCATTTCATGCAACTTCGTATTTAAATAGATAATTTCAACTTGTACGTGTTTAATAAATAAAACTTTCACTCAAATATAACTTTTGTTTTTTCTGTAATAAAGAAAACTTGAAATTCCCCATTTTGTACGTGGCTAAAACGCTATCCGCGAAAAGCCAAATAAAACAAACCTCATTCTATAGTCTATGGCCGATTGCCATTTTAAGAAGCGCGCGCATAGGAAAACTGATTAATTTTTCCCGCCATTGCAAAATGCCATAGAAAACAAACCTCATTCTATATAGGCCTATGGCCGATCGCACAAATGTGTGCGCGCATAGGAAACTGATTAATTTTTCCCGCCATTGTGAGAAAATTTTCATAACTCGTTTTCACTGTTGAAATTACAGTTATTTATTAATTAAAATTAAAATATCTACAAGTACTAATTATGAAGAAAATGATTTATGTTGTACACCGCCCGATATATGTGTAGCCCTTAAAGTTATGGAAAGTTTACTACCTGAAATATCCAAGGAAAAATATCTATTTTAGTGTTATTTTCTTCGCAAGTGTGTTGAAAAACGTCGTATGATACACGTGTGTATTGATGATTACCGTCCTCGGCTATCTTAAGACCCTCACCTAACGGCTCGGGTCTCAATATCGCCTCAGCGGTAATCACCAACATTACACACGTATACCATAATGTACTATTATACGTTTCTTTGAACGCAATAAAGCTGAAAATTGAATTGCTTGCTGTAACGATGTAGCAATGTTTGTGACAAATGCGCGAAACGTTTTATACCACTGGCAGATGCCCAGGGGTGGTAGCGGGAATATAACACGAAGAAAAGTCTGCCTACAATAGATTATGCGGAATTTATTACAAGTACGCGCCGCAAGCACTCAGTTTATTCAACTTACAAACACCTCCTGGATGTCTGGAATTATTCCGCTATCCGATATTCCAGGTAGTTTCTACCTTGCACATGCAAATTGCTCTTCAAATCTACGTTATATGATAATTTAAGGGGTGGATTAACAAATACGAGTAGGTATCTTAAAGCCGGCAATGTACTGGCAGCTCCCATAGTGCCTTGAATGTCTCTTTCCAAGTCGTTCATGATTAGGTAAGTGACTATCTTCCAGTTATCGGCAGAGACTTGTAGACTGCGTCTATCATAATAATCACACTAATATTATAAAGGCAGAAAGTGTGTGTGTTTGTTAACGCCGCAACTACTGAACCGATTTGGCTGAAATTTTGCATGGAGATCGATTATGCCCTGACTTAACACAGTCTTCACAACAAGGCTTCCTGGAAAATCCACAGTTCCCACGGGATTTTGAAAACATCGAAATCTATAGCTACAGCTATAGGTAGATTACTATAGCAAACTTCCTTGAAAGTAGGTATAAAGGTTGGAAAAGGGAGTGTGAACGTGAACCGGAAATGCACGATTCCCTCGGGATTTGTGAAAAACCGAAATTCACGCGGGCGAAGTCGCGGGCATAGGCTAGTAATATAATACTAGTAAGTAGTATCTATTAATTTCCAGATCCCTTTAGGAACTATCTTAAATACAGTTTTTTTTTAACTTAATACCACGTTTTACGCCACTGAGTGCCTGTTTCACCACTTTCTGATAAGTATTGGAAAGCTATCTACAACTTTTGTCTTTGTCACTTGACATACAGTAAGAAAGTGACAAAACTTACGTTTAGGCTATCCGTCACTGATCAGAAGGTGGTGAAACAGGCCGTGAATGTGTTAGCATCCCCACCATCTGGATATTTGGCATACTTCGACCAAGCGTTGCGCAAGATCATTTCTTCCATGGACTCTAAAATTATGGAACCAACTCCCTCCGGTGGTGTTTCCACATAACTTTGATATAGAGTTATTCAAGGGGCAGATCAACAAATCCCTTAAAGGCCGGCTACGCATTAGTACTTCTTCTGGTGTTATAAATGTTCATAGGTGGCGGTAATCACTTAATGTTCATATCTATACATCTATCTATACATCTATATCTATACATATAATAAAATCTTAGACTTGCCGTATCTGTACATTGAAGATTTTTGCAAAATAATAACTGGGGGATGTTAGGGATAAGTAATATAACGTAAAAAAGCTATTTTTGAAATTTTTGTCTGTTTGTCTGTTTATCTGTTTGTCTGTATGTTTGTGCGCGCATCACGCAAAAACTACTGAATAGATTGAAACGAAACTTGGTACGATTTAAGTTCATACTATGGAGTAACATATAGGATACTTTTTATCCCGAAATTCAAGTGTCTGCTTGTAAAAAAAAATAAGTAAAATTTGTTTTTTTTTGTCTAGAAGTGCATCATTCCATATAGGATTACATTCTATTGATCTATACCCCTAGTAATCCTTTGAATAACACTATAGTATTATATTACAGTAAAATATTAAACAATTAAATGTAATCTAGTTACCAAAATCTCTAAAATTTCTAAAAGTGTAAGCTTTACTTAATGTGTGATAGAATTCGTTTAATTTACCGTGTAAATACCAAAATTGGCTATTTGGCTTGGCGAGAAAATAATTTTCCTCATTCCGTTTTAAAATGTACCGTTTCGTAAAAGGGATTGCAAAACGCAATAGAGAACTCGGAAAATATTGGCTTTTTATTTGGTTTAGGAATTTAATCAGGTACGATTTCGCCCGTAATAAATTTAAAACTGCTTTAATATATATATAGCTGTTCGTTCTGATTCACTGACTCATTCATCGCCTCTCCTGTAAAATTTTGTATGAAAAATTTTTTTTTCACAAATGGTTTCGTATAGAGGACAAAAATTCATTAAGAGGAAAAATATGGAGAGAGCTGATGATTGAGGATTTCGGAGACGGTTGAAGAGCACGCTTAAGGTATTGAAGATACGTGGGGGATGCTCGAACAAATGTCACTCGAAACGTCATCCAATTGGCAGTGAGCCGAAAAAAAATTCAAAATGGCGAAAAAAAGATGGCCGCCATACAAATTTTGTCGGTGTCCATCTCGAAGGGTATAAAAGATGGAAGAGTTGTTTCTTAGCAAAACATGATCAAGATCCAAAGGTCTACTAGATGAATACAAAAATGGCGGACTTTATTTTTCCATAGAAAATGTATGGCGAATATTGAGAGAGAGTATAAAGTTGTGAACTAGGTATGCAAGGCGGTTGATGCGGTTCTTTGGAGAAATCTCAAAGAAAAATATGGGAAGACATGATGATTGAGGGTTTGGAAGATGATTGATGAGCCCGGGCAGAGTTTTGTAGATAGATGGGGGCTGCTCAAACAAAAAATACTCAGAACCTCATCCAATTGGCACTGAGCTGAAAAAAAAACAAAATGGCGGATTCAAGATGGCGGCTATACAAATTTCGTCGGTGTCTATCTCACCAAGTATAAAAGATGGAAGAGTGGTTTCTTGGCAAAAGATGATCAAGAACTGAAGATCTACAATTTGATGAACAGAAAAAAATCAAGATGGCGGAAATTATTTTTCTACACAAAAAAATTTTTTATTGATGGTTTCGTGTAGAAAACAAAAATTCATGCGGAGGAAAAATACGGAAAGAGCTGATGATCGAAGATTTCGGAGACGGATGAAGAACACGGCGAGGGTATTGAAGATAGGTGGGACGTGCTCAAACAAAAACTACTCGAATCCTCGCGGTCCGCTTGCGGGCCGCGCACCCACGCGCCATACTAGTTAAGTATATAGTCTTTCAAATACGGGCAGGTTTTTGCTTTTTTAAATTCTCCCTTAATTGAAGGGGTATTACCTACATATTATATGACTAAGAGTTATACATATTATATGGCTGCGAGTTTATCTATGAAAAAAATTTTTTTTTCCGGCTCCTTTTTCATGTATGGGAGCCTCCCTGAAAAATAATTTAATTCAATTTCTAATTCAATATTTGATTTTTGTTCAACTTTTTACACCAAATACCAAAATTTCAGGTTTGTAACTCATTTCGTCTGCGAGCTAGTGACCTGTGACCGGCGGACAGACGGACAGACAGCCGAGTGACATTAATAGGGCTCCGTTTTTACCCTTTGGGTACGAAACCCTAAAAAGTGCAAAATGCAATATTAAGTAGATGAAAAAATAAGGTATTTGTTTCAGCAACAACTAATAAGTTTCCTCACTGGTGTACCGAGATAAAACAGAAGTTATAAATTCTATTTAATTAATAAAAGATAGGTAGGTACCCTAGAAGGCGGGAAACACTAGGTGCAGGATTTATTTACTTTCAACTATGCAAAGTAACACTAATTAGTCTAATTACGCTCTCTGAGACAGCCATAATTAAACTTTCTAGTTTGCATACATTTAGTATAAAAGTGGGTTGTTATAAACACCCCAAGAGGGCAACTTCATTCTCGAGCGAGAAAGTGGTTAAAATATAATAAAGAAGGTGCTCTTAACATACATACTATTCACATTTTCATTGTAGTTTATGCACACACTTCTTTTTCTAGCTACAATTTTAATTACTAGAAGTAATTTTTTCCGACGCATTTTGTTCATTTATGGCAAGAGTGAATATATAGTTCATAATAAGGTAGGAGTGCGAGTAAATGAGTAGGAGTATGAGGCGCGAAGGGTCCGGTCGCCACTTTCCCGCATGCATCGCTGAGTCTTGGAGTAATTGACTCATGCGGGGATTGCTTGTCGCAAACTATATACGATCTAATCATTAGATCGTATAGTTTGATATATAGTATACATTAGATTCTAATGTATTTTATATACCATCAAAAAGTCAGAGCAGAGCTTAACTTCTTAATATAAATATAACATTTCTCGTAATTTTAGTAACAATATTATCATGAATAAATAGTAGAATAGAATAGAAAAGTTTTTTTTTAATCGTCAAATGAATGTACAACTGGTTCAGAATGCCGTTCCTTTCATACGAGAAGAACCAGAATGAAACTTGGCGGTTGCTCTTTAAAAAAAAAACAAAATAAATGATCAAAATAGAAGTCGGACTGATTACTCTTTTAAAGGATTTGAAATGAAGACTTATTTCAGTGCTCTAACTATAAATTACAGATTACATTACTTCGGAACACTGAGCATAATGAGGCAGTGGTTTCACCGGAGTGCAAAAGCTCCACGAAGCCAATCTCCTTAAGTCAATGTTTCTTGTGGAACATTTTCCTTTGTTTATTAAAATGAAACTTTAATAAGCAATGTCCCGTTTAAAAGCACAAGTTGAGATTTAATGAGCTATTAGAAAATTTACAAGGAAAATTGTCGTTTTCTTCTCAAATTTAAAAATCGCTAGAGGCAGCCTCTCGCGGATACGTCTTTTTAAAATCTTTTCCATGAAAACTCATTTTAAATGAATATTAAAGTTGTATACTTTGTTTCAAAACTCCACCACTCCCCCACCACTACCCAGAAGAGTAGAACCCAAGCTGCCGATGGTCAAGACTGCAGACTGAACAGTCTTATTATACTTACACGGAGTCTTATATCTCGGAGTCTAATGTCTAATATCACGGAGTACTTGGCTTCAGAAGCCACAGCTACAGAATCTGTACCCGGCTCTTGATCCAACAGCCAAACGAAAGCTTCTTCAGATGTTGTTTTAAGCCTTTTGCTTTTAGAAACTTGATGAATTAAACAGCTAGTGGGACAATTAGTTGAAGCAAAAGTTGTTTAGACTGTTAATGTAATTATTGTATTATTGGGGATCGAATTTCCAAAAATCCTGGAACATCGTAATTGTTTGTCCGAAAGTCTAAATAGGTACCAATTTTCATGGATATAACTTTCTTACTGGTTCTTCGAGCCGAGTTTCTTATTCTATTCTATTCTATTCTTTTCTTTTCTATTCTATTCTATTCTATTCTATTCTATTCTATTCTATTCTATTCTATTCTATTCTATTCTATTCTATTCTATTCTATTCTATTCTATTCTATTCTATTCTATTCTATTCTATTCTATTCTATTCTATTCTATTCTATTCTATTCTATTCTATTCTATTCTATTCTATTCTATTCTATTCTATTCTATTCTATTCTATTCTATTCTATTCTATTCTATTCTATTCTATTCTATTCTATTCTATTCTATTCTATTCTATTCTATTCTATTCTATTCTATTCTATTCTATTCTATTCTATTCTATTCTATTCTATTCTATTCTATTCTATTCTATTCTATTCTATTCTATTCTATTCTATTCTATTCTATTCTATTCTATTCTATTCTATTCTATTCTATTCTATTCTATTCTATTCTATTCTATTCTATTCTATTCTATTCTATTCTATTCTATTCTATTCTATTCTATTCTATTCTATTCTATTCTATTCTATTCTATTCTATTCTATTCTATTCTATTCTATTCTATTCTATTCTATTCTATTCTATTCTATTCTATTCTATTCTATTCTATTCTATTCTATTCTATTCTATTCTATTCTATTCTATTCTATTCTATTCTATTCTATTCTATTCTATTCTATTCTATTCTATTCTATTCTATTCTATTCTATTCTATTCTATTCTATTCTATTCTATTCTATTCTATTCTATTCTATTCTATTCTATTCTATTCTATTCTATTCTATTCTATTCTATTCTATTCTATTCTATTCTATTCTATTCTATTCTATTCTATTCTATTCTATTCTATTCTATTCTATTCTATTCTATTCTATTCTATTCTATTCTATTCTATTCTATTCTATTCTATTCTATTCTATTCTATTCTATTCTATTCTATTCTATTCTATTCTATTCTATTCTATTCTATTCTATTCTATTCTATTCTATTCTATTCTATTCTATTCTATTCTATTCTATTCTATTCTATTCTATTCTATTCTATTCTATTCTATTCTATTCTATTCTATTCTATTCTATTCTATTCTATTCTATTCTATTCTATTCTATTCTATTCTATTCTAACTGAAAAATGACGAACTTTCATAACTTTCAACCCCTATTTAAACTATACATATAATTTGCAATAACCCTTTCTTAGTATGCGCTTACGTCATAAAAGGAAGCTACTGTGAAAATTCCAAGTTTCTAGCTTCAGTGGCTTAGGCTGTGTGTTGATGATCAGTCAGTCAGGACAAGATTTTTTATAAGACGTATAGATTGTATTGCAACATCGACGATACATTGTATTGCAATAATCTGATCCTCAGTGAGACTGGTCTGAATATTTTGAGAAATTTTCTTTGTACTTAATAGGTTTTTACAAAGGTTTCGTCCACGGAAAGTAGACAAAAGCACGGATATAACAATAACCTACCAAGTTTACAATTGCGTATTTTGTATTAAGCAGCGATTAAAACAAACAATTTGCAACAAGCGATTTTATTATTTCCCTCTGTTAGGCAATTTCCTAGTTAAACAGGAGAATCTCCGCGTTTAAATTTATAATATTATGCTTTATTCAGACAGCTTTTGAATTATTTTCAAAAGTAAGTAAGATATCCATTTAGAATGTTGATTCTACTGTGCATTCACTGGTTACTCTTTAGAAAATAAATGTTTTGAAATAATTGCCTTATTATGGTTATTTACACAATACATCAAAGCCCAAACACTCATTTTGTAAACTTTTATCTGTCTGTGTCTCTGAAAATGCTTAAATAATTTTGATGGAACTCTTGCGTACAGGTAGGGTACTATATAAAGGAGAAATCTATGTTACTTTTTATACCGGGAAAACAAAGGCTTCCTACGGGATTTTTGAAAAGCTTTAATCCAAGCGGACAAAGCCACGGGCAAAATTTTATATAATAAGTTTCTGACTGCAGCCTGTTACGCGTATTATTTTCTATTTAAAGAGCAATAGCATCGCGTTCCATTTTATCTCAACCATGAAATAAGGGAAATGCAAAATAAATATATCTTCGAAGCTAATTTGTACAAAGGAAGATATATACGAGTTTTCCATTTCTATTATTGGTTTGTCCTATTTATTGTTATTGTACATTGTATTCACAGCTTTAATATGTTGGAATTTTAAATACTTAAAACTGTATTTTAAATGAAAGGGTATTGGTGTTTTGTTAACCCCCGACGCAAAAACGACGGGGTGTTATAAGTTTGTCGTGTCTGTGTGTGTGTGTGTATGTGTGTGTGTGTGTGTGTGTCTGTCTGTTCCCCTGTAGCGCTCAAACGGGTGAACCGATTTGAATGCGGTTTTTTTGTTTGAAAAGTGAATCAGTCGAGTGTTGTTAGCTATGTTTGATGAAAATCGGTCCAAGATGGTAGCCGCTACAAAATGGCGGATTACATATTTTTTCACAACTCCCTTAATATGGGTAACAAATGAAAGAAAGGGCTTGACTAGTAGAATAGCACTACCTATTGCAAATTCAAGATGGCCGCTGCCACAAAATGGCAAAGGTCTCGGTTTTATACATTTTTAATTTATACTTGTTTGTTAAACATTGATTACATTCGAGTACATTCAAATGTAATAATCATTTATGTTGGGGTATTTCTTCTTCCTTCACTATACTTACTTCATATTATAGCCTTTGGTAAGCTTTCTCCCTGGTGAATTAATTTCGTCTACCATGTGTTCTGATGTGTTTACGTGTTTATATTAGCTTTTCGTATTTGCAGTAGTCTAGCTCCCATCTCAATGTGTGTCCCATAGTTGTCTTGGTGCTCGGAGTTACTTTGGTCTGTGAACTCAAGCGTCAGTCAAGTGGCAGTGAACTTAGTTTAATACTGGAGTAATGTGAATACCGTTTTGATAAGTACCAATGGTCTCACGAACCTTTGATTTTAAAAGTTACCGAGATCGATCCCGGGTTGCAAAAGTTTTTACGCAATTTGACTTTTTCGGTTTTTTAAATTATTTAATCGAACAGAAATGGAAGAAATACTGCAACGGCTCAAAAATATACAAGAAGACCTGAATGAAACCAAAGATAGTGTCAGGAATAGCGAAATAAACTTACTTAACAGAATCGACGAGAAATTCAATGATGTCCAAAGAAAACTGCAAAGTGTAGAAGCTACTATTAATGCACAAGAACAGCGACTATATCATCTCGAAAAACAAGTTAGGGAGAGAAATATCGTTATGTTTGGTGTAGAGGAAATAGAACAAAATTATGAAGAGTTGCACAATAAGATCCTTGTGATATTTAATGATATTATGCAGATAGATTGTTCTAGTTTTGAAATACAATCGATAAGAAGAATGGGTAAAAAAACCGAAAAAACTAGACCGATTATAGTAACACTCTCTACATTAAGAAGAAAAATCGAAATTTTAAGAAACAAAAAATCAGTAGTACAGCTGAACTACTATATAAAGGAAGACTACCCGCCAAAAATTTTACAAATACGAAAAGATCTCCAAGAAAAGGCAAAAGAAGAGAGGGAAAAAGGAAAAAAAGTATTAATCAAATATGATAAGCTGATTGTCCTTCCACAAAAAAAGAAAAATGAGAAAAAAGACGACACAAGCCGCGGCAATAAACGCAATCTTTCCCAAACCCCTCCCGACAACCATAACAGATTTACTAAGAAAAATTGTGAGGTGATCCAAACGCAAAAAAAGAATACTTTGTCATCTTACTGGACCAATAAACAAACCCCAAACTATAATAGAAAAGAAAAACAAACTACTTCAGAGTCTACAAAAGCAGCAGAATAGCAACTACCGATAACATCTAGGGACCCTCCCCCTCCTCCAACACGGTTGGTCACCGTGGAGGAGTATGACCATAACCCCCCAGTTTTAACTACGTTATACGAACCAAAAACACTTAATATATGTACATACAATGCTAGATCCCTCTCTTCTCCAGAGAGACTTATAGAACTGAAACATGCTTTAACAAAAATTAACTATGATGTAATAGGCCTCGCTGAAGTTAGACGAGCAGGATGTCATATAGAGGAACATACAGAGTTCATCCTATTCTATAAAGGAGAAACCCCAGGACTTCACGGAGTGGGATTTGCAGTAAAAAAAGAATATAAGAAGAATATAATTAGTTTTTCTAGACTCTCCGAAAGAGTAGCACTCTTACAATTAAAATTTGATTGCTTAGCTATTTCTATCATACAAGTGTACGCCCCAACAGATTCATCAACTGAAGAAGAAATATTCCACTTTTACGACACTTTAGAGAAAGCACACGAAATAGCGGATAAAAACGTTATTGTGATTGGAGACTTCAACGCGAAAATCGGACAACCAAAAAACAATGAAAGGCTAATAATGGGCAGATATGGCTACGGTTCAAGAAATAAAAAAGGAAAAATGCTAATATCATACGCCTTTGAACACAAGCTGGCTATTGTCAACACCTATTTCAGTAAAAAGGCAAGTAGAAGATGGACGTGGATCTCACCAGACCGAAAAACTAAAAATGAAATAGATTTTGTTTTGACTAACCTACTGAAATACGTCACAAATATCGAGGTACTTAATAAATTTGATTTTCCATCTGATCATCGACTGGTGAGAGTCACTTTACGAATAAAGCATCTGAAAAAAAGCAGGAAGACTTACTCTAGTTCTCTAGGCATACCAAATAGCGAATCAGAAATTCAATCATATATCACAAACCTAAAAAATAATCTTAAAGAATTAGATACCTTCAGGAGAAAAAATGATGATACTTCTATTCAAAATTATTACAATATATTAGAAACTTCAATTAAAAACAGCGTAAAAATTAACAACAATCAGAATAAAAATGAAAATAATATTTTAAGTGCCGAAACTAAAAAACTTATAAAACAACGCACTGAACTTATACAAAGTACAGATAAAGACAAAAATACAAGACGTCAAATAAGTGAATTATTTAAAAAGACAAATAAAGCCATCCAAAAGGACTATGAACAACATAGACACTCAACTATAGTAAAGAACATAAACAAATTTAGAAGCAGCAAAAAAGCTTTCAAAGAATTAAACATGCATAAAGACTGGATTCAAACTCTACAAGTAGGTACCAAAGAAACAAAGACAAGAAAAGAGTTAATAAATTGCGCTACCGAATTCTACAGACAGTTATATACGAAACTAGTAGGGCGCGTGGGTGCGCGGCCCGCAAGCGGACCGCGAGGTTTTGCTTTCGGGTATTTTGGTTTGAGGAGCCTCCACTTATCTTTCCCAAATTCCTAATCCTCGATCATTATCACTCTCCATATTTTTTCTTCGAATCATTCTGCTCATCAAATAGATCTTTAGGTATTGATCATCTTTTTCCAAGAAACCACTCTTCCATCTTGTATACTTGGTGAGATAAACACCGACGAAATTTGTATAGCCACCATCTTGAATCCGCCATTTTGGTATTTTTTTTTCGCCGTGCCAACTGGATGAGGTTTTGAGTAATTTTTGTTTGAGCACCTCCCACCTATCTACAATACCCTGCCCGGGCTCCTCAACCATCTTCCAAACCCTCAATCATCATGTCTTCCCATATTTTTCTTTGAGAGTTCGCCAAAGAACCTCATCAAAGCCTTGGATAGTTCACAACTTGTAGTCTCTTCAATATTCGCCATACATTTTCTATGGAAAAATAAATTCCGCCATTTTGAATTTTTTTTTCTATGCATCGAGTAGATCTTCTGATCCTGATCATCTTTTGCGAAGAAACCACTTTTCCATCTTTTATACCCTCCGAGTTGGACGCCGACGAAATTTGTATAGCGGCCATCTTTTTTTCGCCATTTTGAATTTTTTTTCAACTCATTGCCAATTGGATGACGTTTCAAGTGACATTTGGTCGAGCACCCCCCACCTATCTTCAATAGCTTAAGCATGCCATTCCCTCGTCTCTGAAATCTTCAATCATCAGCTCTCTCCATATTTTTCCTCTTAATGAATTTTTATCCTCTATACGACACCATTATTGAAAAAAAAAAATTTCATACAAAATTGTTCAGGAGAGGCGATGAATGAGTCAGTGAATCAGAACGAACAGCTATATATATATTAATTACCAGAAACACCAAATAAAAAATTAGAAAACAATCACGATGGTGTGATGATCTAATACCCATAGCTGGAAAACAGTGGATAAAAACAGCAAAGAATCGACTGAAATGGCAAAAACTGGGGGAGGCCTATACCCAAAGGGATCCTTATTGATGTACCAACAAATATAATTAAATAGAATTTAGATTTATATAAAAAACCATACTAACACTAGGTTAAGTAAATACATTGTATATAACTAACAATAAGGAAATAAAGGCTTAATAATAAAAAGTACCAATGCATATTAAAATATACTGCATTCTGTGAGCTATCCTATTAACACGTATACGTATAGTATTAGACAGTATTTAATTTATTATAATGTATTGTGTTGCATTGATAAGTATTGATTCTAATTTAAGTTGAATGTTTACCTACCAACAAAATTGTATTGTATTGTTATGGAAGAGTGGGGCCTCCTGATACAGGTATTTAAATATACTTACAAGGAGGTCCCAGCCTCGGTAAGATTATTTATACAATGTTTTTGAAATAATAAAATTTATTATTATTAATATTATTATTATTAACACGCAAAGACCACTCCAGTGCAATACTAGTAGGAAATAACAGCTGGATAAATATAGAATGCCGACTCCTACGTAAATATAGCGTGAGGATGTATGGCTGTTTGCATGGGTGGATGTTTGTTACTCGATCATGCAAAATGAAACGTTTGAATGCGGATTTGGTCACAGATAAAGCATAGCCTACCTAGAACAACATCCCAGTAAAAAAAAGCATCCTAAGGAAATTGTATAAACCTAAATCCACGTGAACAAAGTTGCGAGAAAAATCATAAACTTTTTGTCCAAATAATGTCAGTTTTGTGAGCTCAAAGTTGAGGCAGGCTCTTAAAGATTTCGAGTAGGGTTCGTGACAAATAGTCTGGCACCCGCGCGTTATGCCTCCCAATAATTGGCAGGGCTCCAGTTAAAATGGTTTACGGTGTGCTCAATGGTGGCCATTCCTATAAATATATGGCAGTTGAAGTAATCGTGTAATATAATATGAACCACACCTACTTTCACGAATATCTGACCTAATGGTATGGTTTTTCCGCAAGCAAGCTGGTTTTATTTTGAAACTAGCTGACTTGCTTCGGGTTCGCGAGGTAAGCTTACTTATTCTAATGACAATATGATTGTATTTTATACATATTGACATACTTTGTGAAGTATTCTAAATACTAATCGGTTTCTACACGGCATCGTACCGGAACGCTAAACCGCTTGGCGGCACGGCTTTGCCGGTAGGGTGGTAACCAGCCACGGCTTAAGCCTTCCACCAGACCAGACTAGAGACAATTTAGAAATTATAAAATCTCAAATTGCTTCTGCCGGGAATCGAACCCGGGACCTCCCACTTATAAGACCACAGCGCTCACCACTGCGTTAGGGAGGTCGTCACTTTTATGAAAAGTCACGTATTCAAACTATGAATGCTAACTGTACTCCATTACCTTTACAAAATAGATTTTTCAACCGTTTCAGACTCGGTACACTAACATAGTTTAGTGCTAGAACATTCATTTAACATTCATACCCCATTTTTCCCAGCGTTTTTCCTCAGACGCGCCCCTGTTTTCTTTTGAGCGTGTACGTCTACGTAACTTTCTTTCTCGGTACATCTGCACCCAACATACATAATAACTTTCTACAGCACACCATGTATAGCACACGAGTAGATAAGTACAGAGAGGAAGCTTCATACAAACGGCCCGCTGTAGGTACACTCAGGTGGGTTTACACCAAGCGAACAAATAGCTAGAGCTAGAGCTAGAGCGTTCTTTCTTGATCTTTTAGTGTAAACGAAAGCTCGTTGACAGCGTTTACACCAAAATAACAACGAGCAAGAACAAGAACACGAACTAGAACACAAGAACACTTTGAAGAGACCGCTTCGGGGAGCTACCACATCCGAACACGTAAGAACGCTCTAAGCTGCTGTTCGCCCGCTCCAGCGCTGTTTAGATCAAGCAAACGAACATTCTTAGAATATTCCATAAAATCTATGCGAGCAACGATAGAACAACGAAGGAATGTTCTGTCTCTGTTTACACTAATAGAATTTGACGGAGAGGGGATAGAATGAGCATTCGCTCGTTTGGTGTAAATCGGCCTTCACACAAACACACTCACCAACGGTTCACGGACGACCGCTCGGTCTACCAACCGGTACAGTTGGTGACAAACGTGCGCATATGTGTGAGTGTACCTACAGCAGGCCACTTGTAGAAGCTTCCCCTCTATACTTATCTACTCGTGTGATGTATAGTGTTAGCGTATAACAATGAAGTTGAAAACAATACATGGTGTCAAGGGCGTTTCACGAATCTTTATAAAAATGTATAGCTGTTACATAAAGCGACAAATTTTTGCTTTTTAACCGACTCCAAAAAAGGAGGTTCTGTATTCGACGCGTATGTTGTATGTATGTATGTTCGCGATGATTTCAAAAACCAATGAACCGATTTTAATGATTTTTTTTCACTATTGTAATTTACATATTTTCAGGAAAGTTTTAATGTATAAAACATCCATTTATCATTCTTATGTATGAAGTTACACGCATAAATTAATGTACCTATATGTCATACTAATATTTTTGTATTAATAATAATATTTTTGAACAAAGGTAGGTACACCGATTTCTCTGAGATTGTTCTATCAAAATCGGTTTAATGGTTTCTAAAACATAGCTTGTAAATATCAATAGTTTTGTAAATGTGTGTCTGTTATATAAATAGGCCTTCTCACATTCGAAATTATTTTAAAAAACGGATTAAAGTGCAGTAGGTAAGGAATTTGCGTGGCGTTCTAATAATTTACTAACCAAACAACTGTTTATACTTTTACTTCCAAGGTATGAAAAGCTCGGTGCGTGAGTACCTATGTCGCCGCGTATACATAGGTAATTTGCCGGTACATTTATATTCTAGTGTTTAGATCTAGTCACACTATAGAAGTTTTACTATAGTTCTTACAAGCGGGCATCCGTGATTTCGTTCGCGTGGGTATTGGTTTTTAAAAATTCTGTGGGAATCATTTTGCTTAGCCAAAGCTCCTTTGAGCTCATACCTTGCTAAAAACTGTTAAAAGTTCACTGTCAGATGTTTAGGTAGATCAAAATGTAAACATCCGCCAATGGAAGTCCCATCAAAATCGACCCAGCCTTTTAGAGATTAGTCGGTAATCTTTAAAGTATCTACTTTCTAACAAAAAAAGAATGAATGAAATCGAACCACGCGTTATTGAATTACAGCTAAATACACGTTTTGACTTTCATCCCCTCTCCCTAGGGAACCGTGCCGAATTACGGGATAAAAAGTATCCTATATGTTACTCCGTAGTATGAACTTAAATCGTACCAAGTTTAGTTTCAATCCATTCAGTAGTTTTTGCGTGATGCACGCACAAACATACAGAAAAACAGACAAAAATTACAAAAATAGCTTTTTTACGTTTATTACCCTAACATCATCCCTAACATCCCCCAGTTATTATTTTGCAAAAATATTCAATGTACAGATACGGCAAGTCTACGATTTTATTATAGGTATGTATAGATTAGCTGTTGTACTAAGTATATTGGATTTCCTTAACGTTGCACAAAACCCCAGGCCGAATTGCGCTTCCCACTTCCTCCAATTTGCAATAATTGGAACAATAACTTACCAGCAAACTATAATGGACACTCCATAACGCTCGAGTGCTGCGCAATTACTCACACATGCTCCAAATTTCAGGCCTAACTTACCGTACATACAGCGTGTGCCATTAATTGGGTAACGAAATTAACTTGCGTACAGTTTTTGGGGTATAATTTTTTTTGAACACTTTCATTTAGCTTCGCATTTTAGAATAACTATGTTAGAAAAAATTGCGTCATACAGTTAGCAGATAAAATCGAAGTAATTTCACTTCATATAAAAGATATCGTATAGGCAATAAAAAAACTTTATTAACACAACGCTTGCTGAACGAAAGTATACTAAAATGTTAATTACGTTGGGAATAATGAACTCCCATTACGTATCAACATATTTTTAATTATAATACAAAAAAGCTCACTACGTAAAATCTAACTTCTACTTTTAAAATTACCACTACGAGCAAATAGAATTATTGACATTAAACCTTTCATTTGGTACTAAATTGGATATCATTGCATCATGACGATTGTATGGTTGATTTTAATTTTTTTTACGAATTTTTGCTTGTCATATTTACCATATTGGGTATGTTATATTATACCTACCCGTGCCTTTGACACATGGATCGCTGAGGAATAGAATAGAATAGAAAAGTTATTTATTCAAATAAACTTTTACAAGTACTTTTGAATTGTCAATTGAATCTACCACTGGTTCGCAATGGATGGCAAAGACCATGCTGACATGCTGACACAAAGCTAAAGATACAGAAAATTTAATGAGTAGGTAGTTTGATAATAAAACGAGGGATGAATAGACAAACACAAAACCAGCCAAACACGTATCCCTACCGTAGTTGGATAAAAAAGGGCGTTAATTTAGTACGCACTGACCCGTTGAAGCTGGAATTAATTGAGTTTATTGATAGTCTATCGGGCCCGTTGGAAGGTTGTACATTTAACAAAATTCGGTTCACCGTAAAATTAATTGCTCTCGACGAACAGGTAAAATGAAAAATAAAGAGAATATCCAATTTCTTTCTTTTTATAAGATATTATATTTATAAATTTTTTAACTAGGTATAATATTAACAACCAGGTCAAATAAAAAAAAAGTTATCCTATCTAAATATATAAAATGAAAAGGTGACAGACTGACAAATTGACTGATTGTCTGATTGATTTATCAACGCGCAGCTCAAACCACTGGAAGGATCGGGCTAAAATTTGGCATACTATTATAGCTAATATAAGCTAATATGGCATTCGCTAAGAATTTTTGAAAATTCAACCTTATAAGGACGTATAATCGAACTTGACGCGGGCGAAGCCACGGGCAAAAGTTAGTTATTAATTAAAAGAAGAAAAATCATAAAAAATATGAATCATAAGAAATATATAATATTATTATATTTCCCATAGTGTTTAGAACAACTACATAATTTTCGCACTTTCTCTATACCTAGACTTACAAAAATAATAAAGAAAGAAAATATCCGAAGTTTTTACTATGCGAATTTATCAAGTTAATTTACAATGTTGATGAAAAAATGTACATAGACTTTGTCTGTCTCTGTTCTTTAACACAGAGAGGGCGAAATGATAGAGAAAAAATTTAGAAAGGACGACTTCAAAGAGTAAATATTATTATTATGACGAAGCTGATTCCAAGTCAAAATTCTCAATACCCCAATGGGCAGAGAGTGGACTAAAATTTGAAATGACAGGGGTTCAAATCCCATCCCTTGAATTTCTAGTAAAAGCTTTACGCTTAGTTGGTGGGGAAAGGGGTACATTAGCCTTGTTTAACATGGCTAATATTCTGTAGAGAAAACAAGAAATATCCATAAACTTCTCCAATCAATCAGTTTGAAGGTGAACCCCTAAGTAGTTGCATAGTAGATTTTCTCCCCATTAAATCTGTTTATCTATCTTTTACCGAAAAACCGCTGAACTGATCTTGATACAGTTTGCATTCTAGAGATGGAAGTGCCAGCTACTTTTTAACACAGGAGAGGGGAAGGAAAACACAACTTTAAGTATGAATCATTTAATTTTGAAAATCTAATAATATATTTTAGTCCTCAAGGATAAACAGATTTTCCACATGGACCGATTTTCTACTATGTAAAAAATAGACACCCCAATTTAAAGCAGAAAAAATTATAATTCAACGGTACATTTTCTACGTCTTCGTTAAAGTCAATTTCTGTCTTAATTAAAGTCTGGTACAGTAATTTGAATATGAATAACAAAAGTCATTAGACTTTACATAAATTACTGTCTTCATTTTAATAATATAAACTTGGTCCACGATGTAAGGGGTGCATTAGACGCATGAACCTATAGAAGAGGACTTGGCATAATGTCCTATAGAAAATAGTGGATCGGAAAATAGCTTAAGCTTATCAAAATTTTCATAAGTGTGTAAGAGACAACACTACATTTTTAAACATAACAATAAAACAGATCGTGGCAGAAATTTTATTGCAACTTCCCTTAAGATGGCCTCCCTAAAATGTATACATGAACACTCACACACGCACAACTTGAGACATCACAATGAACACGCGCCATTTTATGTTACAGGATTGTGCGTGTGTGAGTGTATTTTTGGCACGTTTTTAAGGTAGGTATGCCTACTCTACTTATTATTATTATCTCTATGATTAGACGATGAGTTTTGCTGTCAATTTTATCCATCGACTAGAGAGATAATATGAAATGGATTTGAAATACTTTAATCGTACCAAAATAAAGACAAACGTAGCGTAAAGTAAATTATACATCGTGATAGTAAATTATATCCATCGATAAAGGATAAATTATATCGAAAGGACTTTTGTTAATGTTTACAAACAATGAGACACCAACATTTCGGTTCGAATCATAGAGATAATAATAATAAATAGAGTTGGCATAATGTCCTATAGAAATTAGTGGATCGGAAAATAGCTCAAGCTTATCAAAATTTTCATAAGTGTGAAAGAGACAACATTAAATTTTTGACATAATAATAAAACAGTTTGTGGCAGACTCGTGACTTAAGATGGCCACCCTAAAATGTATACATGAACACTCACACACGCACAACTTGAGACATCACAATGAACACGCGCCATTTTATGTCTTCAGATTGTGCGTGTGTGAGTGTATTTTTGGCACGTTTTTAAGGTAGGTATGCCAACTCTATATAATAATATTATTTCTATGGTTCGGATGCACGACATATTTTCATGTCACTTGACGTGATGTTGATGTTGATGATGACCTTGACGTTTCTGACAACGACTAATTTTTACATGACAAGGATAATTCTTTACTACCTCAGTCATGCATCATACCTACAATATTCATGAAATTGTCTATTGCAGAACCTATCGTCTGGTTACTTAATGAATATTTCAAATTAATCTAAAATTTGTTAGTTTATGTCAATACAATTCGAGTAAGATTTTCTCTGCTTACCTTTTAAATGTTGGTTTAGTGAAAAATAAATACTAATATGTAATTACTACTTACGATTTTGTTAATGGATATTAAGATAAATGTCTACATAAATTTATTTACATAAGTACAAGTAGACTAGAGAAAGTTATGACAAAACGTACTGGCTTATTTATTCACGTGCTTTGACTTTATTATTTAACTAGCAGATGCCAGCGACTTCGTCCACTTGAATTCTTATAAATCTCACTTAGTGGTGGAATTTCCAAAATTACTGAAACACGTAATTCTTTATTTTTAATCGAAAATACAAATACCGATTTTCATTTATATTGTTAGCAATTTTAAATGTAGTCGTTACTGTTTGTCAATATTCAACAATGTCATGAAACAACCAATGTCATCAAACAACGGGATGTAACGTCAATATACCTATTTTTGATAGACGATATCGAAGGTATTTCGATATCGCCTATACCTTGCCTTCACATCCGGCCTGTAGTTATAAAAGACGGGACGGTATCGTGACGGATGCATTCTGTTGTCGGCTGTAGCTGTGTTCGGACTTGTTGTCCAGTGATATTTAAGTAAAGCAATGTTGTAATTAAATAAAGTATTGAAGTATTCAGTAATTAAACTGGTTTGGTGAAAGTCGTTAAAGTATTATTACAAGCAAAATACCCTCTGAGCTTATAGCTCAGAAGTGGGATTGCTGGGAAGATTGCTGCTGTTATCATCCCGGTTGAGGACTACGCCCAAAGAAAAATAAAAGGTGATGTACTATTTTTATCTGTTTTTGTTATTGCGAGCTATGAATATTTTTATTTTACATAGATGTGTAGAATTTATCTGGGCAAAAATAATGCGAAGCGTAAAATTTTGCTTTTGGAATTTTTAAATAATTTAATTATTATTAAATAATATTCAAAAGATATTCAAAAGATTAAAAGAATTAACTTAGATTACCATGATGAATATTTTTACCTACCCGCATTAAATGGATTTCCAAATTCTAACCATAAACCATTTTATCTTTGCACACCATGGCCTGACGAGAGACTACAAGCTGCAGAGGGCAAGTGCGCTTCCAGTGCACTGACCGGCCCTCATCACAGTCGCGGGCCTACAAGGGCGACGCGGCCGGCGCGACGGCGCGACCGGGGGCGCGGCTGGCGGCTCAGCCGGGAGCGCGGCCGGCGACGCGGCCGGCGACGCGGCCGGCGACGCAGCCGGGAGCGCGGTCGGCGGCGCAGCCGGGAGCGTGATCGGGGGCGCGGTCGGCGGCGCAGCCGGGAGCGCGGCCCGCGGCGCGGCCGGCGACACAGCCGGGAGCGCGGTCGGCGACGCGGCCGGCGGCACAGCCAGGAGCGCGGTCGGCGACGCGGCCAGCGGCGCGGCCGAGAGCGCGGTCGGCGGTGCAGCCGGGAGCGCGGTTGGCGACGCGGTCGGCGTGGCAGCGCAGCGCAGCTGGTGATGCAGCCGTGAGTGCAGCCGGCAACGCAGTTGGTGACGCAGCCGGTGACGCAGTCGAAGGTTGGTCACGTAACAAACGATGGTACGATTGAGATCAAAGGTAGTTCTTAACTCACTCTAATACGACAGATATGAATCTGTCTCATTTTTAAATCGATAAAAGCGTAGCAATTATTTTGAAAATAAGACTGTTGTTCAAGGTCACGATTTAAATTGATTTATCAATTTGGTTTAAAGCGAACATTTAGATAAATTTTAACGACTGTCAAGTGGACATCACTTGATTTGCTAGTTTTGAAGGAATTCGGCAACTCTTAGTAAATTGTCGCGGTAAAGCATTTACTTTTCCCATAAAAGTAAATTCTGTTTTTGCTCATTAACTCAATTCTAACACAGGAATAAACGTCATTTATATCTCAATCACTCATATGACTGCCTTACAATGAAAACAGTTTATTTTACAACAAACAAATAAAATTACTGAGAAATAATTTTTGAACCATAACTTGATAGTCAAAGTAAATATTTAATTAATGAATTTTACGTAACTCTAAATAGTCTATTTAATACGAATTATATTTAATTAATATATAAAAAAAAGTCATACTCCTGCAGATGGCGCTGCAAGGAAGTTTAATGATTGCATAAAAAAAATGATTAAACTTAATTCAGGGCAAAGATATTATTAAATACTTATAGAGTAAATTTTTATCACAACACTAAAAGGTGATTTGAATAGTCAAAACTTCAAACATTCAAACAATCAAAACTGTGATTATTACATATCAAGTCTGATTTTTGTTTCGGTGGAATTCTGACAGTTGTAAGTAATTTGAAAATAGAAAGAGTTATTTATATGACTAAAGTACCTGAAGTTTCTGTCAGGCATTTGACATTGTCTATGTACATGAGGTAATTATGTACATTTGTCATATTTAAATGTGAGTTTTGAATTTATTATCTTTTGTGGGAACTGTTTTATCTCTGGTATCATTAAGAAACGTCAAAATTCCACGAAATTAAAACTGAAGTATAGAACTTGGTAAATAATAATAAACGGTTTTACAAACAAACTCAGGTATTACAAACATTTTTTAGTTGCTTAAACCATAAACTAAAAACATAAACATGAATATTTGTCAATTTTTGCCAATAGGTGGATCTTGCGACTATAATAGGTAGACGTGCTCATTGTGCCTGTTATTATTTACGCGAGTCATTACTAATATAACACATTTAAAGAACAAGATCACGTAGTAGTATACTAATTAGAAATAAATTAAGACGTATATTTGCTACTCGATTCTTAATAGGTCACAGTTCAAAGATATTTCTGAACCTGTGTGATGGAGATATATTTATTGTTTCAATCAGTTATCAGTATTAGAATGAGTTAAAAAAGGTAGAAAGTGTGAATTGATTATTGTTATAAGTTAAACTCTTTATTGGATTTCTATAATTATTAATCTACTAATTATTGTCCAAAAACAGAAATATTAAACTCAGTCAAATACAAAAGTTTTTGCCAGTTTATGACAGTTATAAGGGAATCCCCCAATCAGACTTTGAATTACACTAGAATGTGTTTAAAGTTTTGCCATGTACATAAATAAAAATTTTACTTCTCAAATCCAGAACATACTACAGATACCTACAATAAATAATACAAAACTAATTCGAACTTGTGTAACAAGTACCTACAGGGATGAACATTAATATAAACTGTATAATGACAATTTAGATGAATAAAAAGATATGCTACCTAGAGTTGCTAGGTGGTAAAAAAAAAAAAAAAAAAAAAAAATGCAAGAGTATGATTTAAATATTACGAACAAACCGGGTACGATTACAGGTCACGTTGATGTGCTTGAATCGAAACCCATGATAGACAAGGGATGTTGTAAATATTATTAAACATCGACTCTAATAATTGAATAGTAAATGTTCAAAGTAATCCCGAATTACCTACGTCGTTGAGTTAAATGACAATTTTGTTGTAAAACGTAGGTAGTTCATAAAGGAGTACGTTTGTAAATCCATTAAAGCTAATCGTGAAAACATAAGAAACTTCGGTTTTGACAAAACTTTTGATGTTTAGGGACAATAATGGTTCGTTGAAATGAGGATGCGAGTGCATTTAAAATAAATTTACAGGTTAACACTCTTATAAGTCGTACAAACCTGAAAACCGTTGTAGGTTTTACACGCACAAAACTTATAATGACTGGCACTTTAAGTACTAAAAATAGATTACTTAAAGACTTTTTATTTATATTATTAAACTAAATTATTATGTATACTTAGGACTAAAATATGCATTAAATAGTTATTAAATAAAAATTTAAATTTGACTGGTAGACAAAATTCACTAATGGTTAGTTCTAATAGAGATAGTAAAGATTCGGAATCTTATTAAAATGGAAGCAGATTTATTAATTATTTTCATTCTAAAGTCGTGAGTTACTAATTGCTAAATTTATAGGAGGGTTGATTACTATTTTAATTATTAAAAGCAGATAATAACAGAAATATTATTACAGTTAATAAGATAAAATTTATGTTATGTGATGATGGAGTTCCAATTTATTTCTCCTAAATGGACATGAACGCGTCATTTTGACACATCCATATAAAATAATTTTAATATGAAAGGACAAATTCAAGTATTGTTTTAGTTGTTGTGAACGTAAAGAAATCACTTATCTGATAATATAGATTGGTTGTCGTGAACGTAAAGAAGTCACATATCTGATGATATAGATCGGTTGTTGTGAACATGAAGGGGTCACTCAACTGATAAGTTAGATTGGTTGTTGTGAACGTGAATGGGGTCACTCAACTGATAAGTTAGATTGGTTGTTGTGAACGTGAATGGGGTCACTCAACTGATAAGTTAGATTGGTTGTTGTGAACGTGAATGGGGTCACTCAACTGATAAGTTAGATTGGTTGTTGTGAACGTGAATGGGGTCACTCAACTGATAAGTTAGATTGGTTGTTGTGAACGTGAATGGGGTCACTCAACCAATGATTCAATTTTAGTAAGTTGTTGTGAACATGAATGGGGTCACTCAACTAATGATTTAGTTTTAGTAAGTTGTTGTGAACATGAATGGGGTCACTCAACTAATGATTTAGTTTTAGTAAGTTGTTGTGAACATGAATGGGGTCACTCAACTAATAATTTAGTTTTACTAAGAACTGGTACTTTAGAAGTTCTTTCTTTGTGAGCAAGACTTGAGTCACTTAGTGTCCGATTATAGTAAAAAGAAAATGATTAGAATTTTTAGAAATGATTTAAAGATTATTTATTGATTAACTATTGAAATAAAATGAATTAAATTGATATTTTATTCATTCGATGGCGCCATCTTGAATTATTTGTATAAATACGGATAGTATAACCTTAAGGTTAGCCGAGTGAAATTAATGAATTAGCATAAAATAGATCATTAAAGATGCCAGTTAAACTAATTTCTGAATCGATATTTAGTTTGCGCAGGTGCGGGTAGATGCTTAAACAATAGTTTAACTTAGTTAATAAGAAGCTGGCGCTCAAAATGTTTAAAATATTAATTAATTCCTGATTTTGTGATAGTGTTTATACTTGTGAATGTAGAATTTGAAATATGTTAAATATGTTATTTATGATGATCAAGTTTTTGATATTATGAGGCAAACTTGATGTTCCGATGAAGTTATATAACTATTAAGTATTTGATATAATGATGTATTTGATATTATGATGCGAACTTAATGTTCCGATGAAGTTAATTATAACGATTAAGTATTTGATATTATGATGCAAACTTAATGTTCCGATGAAGTTAATTAGTTTTAGATTTGGGTTCAGTATGGATTTCAATGTCATTTTGGTTATAAAACTTTCTGTCAAGTTCGTATATAAGTTCAGATATCAAGTTAATCATGTATAAGATATAGATAATCATGTGCAAGATTTTGATCATTTTATTTACTGAAATCGTTTGACTGTAAACATTAAAAGATCGTTATGATTAAGTAGTTTTATGCTATACTAATAAGCCATATTTTAAGAATTCTCTTGTATTTGTAAATTTTTTACTGCTTTTATTTCTAATGAAAACTGATATTGCAGTCGTATGTGTACTGTTGCGGTACATTTTCAAGGTGGATTGTTCAAATAGCAAAGTCATGGTAACTGTCGTGTTTAATACTTCAATCATGTTTAGCATTTTTATTGTGCTTATTATTTTAACCATGTTTTGTATTTCGATCATGTCTGGTGTTTCGATCATATTTAAATATCTGTATTTCAATCTGGTTTTGATTTCGACCAGTTGATTTGTGATAGTTTTAGATTTCGATAGTTTTTTACCACTTAGATTGTTGCAATTCAATGAATACTATCAATTCAGATTACGTTATCGATTTTGTTATCGACTGAGTTTGTTTTCGTTCATTTTACTGTTTTTCCTGCTTCTGGAATGTGTTTACATTAGTTTATTGTGAATATGAAGAGAGTATACTTAATTCAACTGTCTACTTTAAGAATTAAAATAAATAAGTTACTTTTATTGTACATGTTGTAAAAAGTTATATCTACGCGGTTGTTTCACGAGACGTGAAAACGGTCAGGAATGGCCGACTGTTAGCAATTTTAAATGTAGTCGTTACTGTTTGTCAATATTCAACAATGTCATGAAACAACCAATGTCATCAAACAACGGGATGTAACGTCAATATACCTATTTTTGATAGACGATATCGAAGGTATTTCGATATCGCCTATACCTTGCCTTCACATCCGGCCTGTAGTTATAAAAGACGGGACGGTATCGTGACGGATGCATTCTGTTGTCGGCTGTAGCTGTGTTCGGACTTGTTGTCCAGTGATATTTAAGTAAAGCAATGTTGTAATTAAATAAAGTATTGAAGTATTCAGTAATTAAACTGGTTTGGTGAAAGTCGTTAAAGTATTAGTACAAGCAAAATACCCTCTGAGCTTATAATATATAACTTTAAAAATGACGGACTTTCATACAAACTTTCATCCCCCATTTAACCCACTTGGGTATATTTTTTCCGAAGTTTCTTAAACGCGTAACTCTTTATTTTTAACCGAAAACCTAAATACCGATTTTCATGGATATAACTTGAAAAATGACGGTCTTTCATACACACTTTTATCCCCTATTTAACCCCCTTAGGGATGGAATTCGCAATAATTCTAAGATATAAATATATATTCTAACTAGTACGGCGCGTGGGTGCGCGGCCCGCAAGCGGACCGCGAGGATTCGAGTAGTTTTTGTTTGAGCACGTCCCACCTATCTTCAATACCCTCGCCGTGCTCTTCATCCGTCTCCAAAGTCTTCGATCATCAGCTCTTTCCGTATTTTTCCTCCGCATGAATTTTTGTTTTCTACACGAAACCATCAAAAATTTTTTTTGTGTAGAAAAATAAATTCCGCCATCTTGTTTTTTAGTTCTTGATCATATTTTTCAAAGAAACCACTCTTCCATCTTTTATACTTGGTGAGATAGACACCGACGAAATTTGTATAGCCGCCATCTTGAATCCGCCATTTTGGTTTTTTTTTTCACCTCAGTGCCAATTGGATGAGGTTCTGAGTATTTTTTGTTTGAGCAGCCCCCATCTATCTACAAAACTCTGCCCGGGCTCATCAATCATCTTCCAAACCCTCAATCATCATGTCTTCCCATATTTTTCTTTGAGATTTCTCCAAAGAACCGCATCAATCGCCTTGCATACCTAGTTCACAACTTTATACTCTCTCTCAATATTCGCCATACATTTTCTATGGAAAAATAAAGTCCGCCATTTTGAATTTTTTTTGTATTCATCGAGTAGACCTTTGGATCCTGATCATGTTTTGCTAAGAAACAACTCTTTCATCTTTTATACCCTTCGAGATGGACACCGACGAAATTTGTATGGCGGCCATCTTTTTTTCGCCATTTTGAATTTTTTTTCGGCTCACTGCCAATTGGATGACGTTTCGAGTGACATTTGTTCGAGCACCCCCCACCTATCTTCAATACCTTAAGCGTGCTCTTCAACCGTCTCCGAAATCCTCAATCATCAGCTCTCTCCATATTTTTCCTCTTAATGAATTTTTGTCCTCTATACGAAACCATTTGTGAAAAAAAAATTTTTCATACAAAATTTTACAGGAGAGGCGATGAATGAGTCAGTGAATCAGAACGAACAGCTATATATATATATTAATAATAATAAGATAGATAGATAGATAGATAGATAGACAGACAGACAGACAGACAGACAGACAGACAGACAGACAGACAGACAGACAGACAGACAGACAGACAGACAGACAGACAGACAGACAGACAGACAGACAGACAGACAGACAGACAGACAGACAGACAGACAGACAGACAGACAGACAGACAGACAGACAGACAGACAGACAGACAGACAGACAGACAGACAGACAGACAGACAGACAGACAGACAGACAGACAGACAGACAGACAGACAGATAGATAGATAGATAGATAGATAGATATAGATTAAACATAATTTGATGTTAGAACATAAATTGCTGCGGGAGACCTCAAAAGGCAGAAAATATTTATTGCGCATTCACAATAAGTAGGTAATATTATTTCTGAGATCGTCCACATAATCTATGTTTGTGAAAAAGTTCAACAAAAACTTCGTTTTTGTAACAATAAAAATTAAAAGCTTATTTGTTTCATCCTGTACTATTTCAGTCTGTTTAAGTGTAACTGTCTGCTACAAGCTCGTTGCTTTGAGCGTCACTGCCTTTTTATATGTGAGCATTGTATGAACCCGTTTAAAGTTACATTGTTCTAGAGAATTCATGTGTATTATTCCTGAAGGTATACCAAACTCCTTAAGATAAAAGTTTAGTCTAGACGAAGTTTATCATGAATTCCAAAGCTTATAATATAGTAGGTATAATAATTCTTTGGTTTTCCCTTCAATTAATAATGCACCTATAACCAAATCTAATTGAAAAAGTTTTTGCATATTTCTTGTCGATGAGAACTTTTTTAAAACACATTATAAGCAAAATACATTTTCCTTAAAATTTATTTTAAATACTTCGTGGCTAGTGAGACCTGCTCACATTGGCATTTTCACTGTAAAAAGCTTCGCAATCGTAGGTGAGAACTCATTTTCCACCACCGAAGCATATCTAGAAGAATGTTATTGATCTTTTTTTTTAAATTAAAAACTCTATTCATTTTTTATGCTACTGTCTGAATTACCACTGGTTACTAAACTGGCAATTGTCGATGCCTTATACTGCTGCGATGTTGTTGTAGGTCAAAGCCAATAACTACCCCGCTTTTCCAGGTTTGCATTTTCAGGTGGAATCAATTAATAAAAATGTTTCATTTTTGAAAGTATCAAATAGCTGTATATCACGTCGGGTTTAGTCAGTGTGTGCCCGACTAGTTTAAAACCCATCAGGGAATCTTAATGACGAGAACACGGACTGCGAGCTGCCGTCACGTTCTGTAGACTCTGTTTTTCCTTAGTTGTCTTAAAAGGTAAACAAATCCATTCTCGTAGAAACGCGTAAGTGGCGCGTTATGCACGGCGCATAGGATATTCTTACGGAGAACTAACAATGAAATCATGATTTCAGTGAAAATTCTAAAACAAGAACGTCTAAAGCGCCAGGGAAAGAGCACCACTTATGCGTTTTTTTTATTAGGTTCATTAAACTGGTTACAATTTTTATATCTATCGTAATAAATTACACAAAATATGTACTACACTAATTGGAACCTTCTCGAAATGACCACAGCATTCTTAAGTCACAAAAAAACTAAAGCTATAATTACAATAAGTGTATACAAACGAAAATACCTTCAAAACCTATACAAAGAAAGAGAAAGAAAAAAATATATATATATTATACAAGTTAAATTTATAAAGGGTGTTACAGAGATACTAAGTTAAATATAACGAAGTTACAGCCTCAAATTTTTGCTAGATTTTTGCAATTTGTTTACCTTTTAAGACAACTAAGGAAAAAACAGATTGTACGTGGTTTTGTATTATCTAGCTGCTTTATATTATGTATACCTTTCACGATAGTTTAAATTGTGTTTATTGTTCGATGATACACAGTTCTTGTTAGTTACATGACGTGTAACCTAGAACGGCTAAGTAATGCGTGGTCACGTCTTCGGTTCGCTGTCCCCAATATTGCGTAACGGGGCGCTGAGAAAATTTCTATTTTCATCTGTTCGTTTCTAGTGACAGCACGAACGAAAGTAAATCTATTTCTTAAGAAACCGTATCTAAACAACACGTGCGTGACTTGCTTAGCAATTATTCAATATTTTTTAAAAAAACGTTAGTAATTTTTAGAACTGTTAAATTAGCTCTCATCAAACTATTTTGATAAAACAGATGACAATTTTTATTATAGACTAGCCGATCCCCGCGACTTCGTCCGCGTGGATATAGGTTTTTATATAGGATCGGATTGGATCCCATAATCCTTATTTGTACCTAAACTAAAAGTAGCCTAAGTTACTCCTTATAACATCACCTATCTGCCATTGAAAGTTCCGTCAAAATCGATCCAGCTGTTTCGGAAATTAGCTGGAACAAATAGACAGATCGACAAACATAAATTTAAATGCACACCAGTTTAAAATAAGCCGTACGTTCAAAGATCCGGGTCCCGAGTTATTTGAACCCAATAAATGTCTGTCATTCCTGAACTAAAAAACCTATGACCTTGAAATATTTACCAGACAATACTTAAAGTACTACCTTTCTAACAAAAAAAGAATGAGTGAAATCGAACTACGCGTTAATGAATTACAGCTAAATAACCGTTTTAACTTTCATCCTCTCTCCCAAGGGAACCGTGCTGAATTTCGGGATAAAAAGTATCCTATGTCCTACCTCGGAGTATAAACTCAAATCGTACAAAGTTTCATTCTAATCTATTCAGTAGTTTCGGCGTGATGCGCGGCCAAGATACAGACAGACAGACAGACAGACAGACAGACAGACAGACAAAAATGAAAAAAATTGCAGTTTTGGCTTCAGTATCGATTATAGAGTGCCCTCCAAAAGAAATTTTCAAAATATCTTCAATGTACAGAATTGGATCCGTTACAGTTTTATTATATTACTAGCTGACCCCCGCGACTTCGTTCGCGTGTTTATAGGTTTTATATAGGATCGGATCGGATCCCATAATTCTTTTATGTACCTAAACTAAATGTAGCCCGTTACTCAACATTAAAAATTCCATTAAAATCGATCCAGCCGTTTAGGAGATTAGCTGGAACAAATAGACAGATCGACAAACATAAATTTAAACGCACGCCAGTTTAAAATAAGCCGTACGTACAAAGATCCGGGTCCCAAGTTATTTGAACCCAATAAATGTCTGTCATTTCTGAACTAAAAAACCTATGACCTTGAAATATTTACGGGACAATACTTAAAGTACTACCTTTCTAACAAAAAAAGAATGAGTTAAATCGAACTACGCGTTAGTGAATTACAGCTAAATACACATTTTAACTTTCTTCCCCTTTCCCAAGGGAACCGTGCTGAATTTCGGGATAAAAGTATCCTATGTCCTACCACGGAGTATAAACTCAAATCGTACTAAGTTTCATTTGAATCCATTCAGTAGTTTCGGCGTGATGCGCGGCCAAGATACAGACAGACAGACAGACAGACAGACAGACAGACAGACAGACAGACAGACAGACAGACAGACAAAAATGAAAAAAATTACAGTTTTGGCTTCAGTATCGATTATAGAATGCCCTCGAAAAGAAATTTTCAAAATATCTTCAATGTACAGAATTGGATCTGTTACAGTTTTATTATATTATAGATAGATATTTACTAAAAGTTATTTTTTTTATTAAAAGAAAATTAAATCCTACTGAATAGTCTCTGGTCTGGTCTGGACTCTGGAGGGAGATTTCAGTTGGGTCTAAGAAACACCCTACCGACAAAAATGTGTCGCCATGCGAATCAGCATTTACTGGAGAAACTATAATTAGGTAAAACTATCATATCCCTTGTAGGTTAGTTCGCTTCCATCAGACTGCGTCGTCACTTACCACCAAGTAAGATGGTAGCTAGGTACTTGTTTATGGAAATAAATGAATTTCTTAGGTCTAAAGCGGTATATTATAATTATTTTTCCTAAAACTGCGTTGTGATTCCAATCTAAGAAGGTACATATATATATTTTAATGATATACCTACCCATATTAAACTTAAAGTATTACTATGCTATCTATAACAAAACACGTGTACTAACGATATATAAGTCATATGTACTGTCTACGTATTTTTCTCATTCAGTTTTTCCGTACACAGTTTTATAAAATACAAAATTAACTTTAGATTCAGTTCGGAACAAGTATTGGAATTAAAAATTTTTCTCCAACTCGCAGCAGTGTTTCTACAATTAGTTACCAACTGTATCCGAATTTTCCTACTCGAGTACTTAATATTTTGAAATTTATTATTTATTAACCGACTTCAAAAAAAGGAGGTTCTGTATTCGACCCGTATGTATGTATGTATGTATGTATGTATGTATGTATGTATGTATGTATGTAAGTATGTTCGCGATTATCTCCGCAACTAATGAACCGATTTTGATAATTGTTTCACTATCGTTATCTACTTACTTTCAAGAAGGTTTAAGTATATAACACATCGAGTTATCATTCTTACGTACGAAGTTATTAGCATAAATGTACACATTTGTCACTAATATGTTCTCTGAGATTACCAGACCTATTGCTGAAGTCTGATATAGCTATTCTGTCCAAAGACTTCACTCTGCTACGCCTACGTAACATTGACCTTTTGCAAAAAGTTTTGGGCCGAAGTCAGTACAGTTGCATATAGAGTGATTCCTTGGAGTTTGTGCATGGTTACGTATATTTCCATTCTATACAAAGCCAAACCGCAAGGGTGTGAAACTAGTTGCGTATAGATTGTAAATTACGGTCTATCCAAATTATACAAGAGTTGTACGCATACAAACTAATCTTGTGTAGATCAGAAGTTAGGTTAGGTTGGGTTAGAACATAATAAAACCACTCATCTATAGTATGACACATAAAATGTATATGTCACAGGATATTTATACTAGCGGCACGCTATGATGGCCGGTTTGACACATTACAATAGTGATGTGGAATGTCAATTTATTCTCGAACAAAAAACAATTAAGTTTTGTTTTTGTACCTGATTAAATAGGTTTAATAAAACAAAAATGTATATGTTTATTTAATTTATTTGAACGAACTGAATATTTGAACGAAAATGAATATACATACTTTATATGCACACAAGAAACATATGAATACAAAAGATACCAAAAAAGGTGCCACAAAAGGCCATAATTAATCAGATTCGTCCATACTACTATTTTCACTGTCGTCTATCATATCATCATATACAGGCTATCAGGCTATCATCACATACATTAGTAATTATATGTTCGTTTTCTATAATATTATCTATTTTCACATCTCTTTCATAATCTTCCCTTATTAATTTAACAGTTCTATTCACAACCTTTTCCCAGTCTCCTTTAGTCACATGTTCACAAGCTTCTTCTAATAATTTTAGCATTTTTTTTGTGGTAAATGGGGGTTCTGTATTGTGTCTTGCAGCATATCCCTTAATTTGAGCCCACACCAACTCAATCGCATTATACTCACAATGGTAAGGCGGTAACCGTATAACTCGGTGCCCATGTTCTAATGCTATTTCGTCAATGACGTATCGGATCTTGGTTGGTTTGTTTTCTTTTAAAAGACGTACTAATTCCGCTTTTAACATATTCATGTTTGCATCTACGCCATTTTTACGAAGCCATGCGACGATATCAGCTTTCTTTTGGGATTGGGCATGTGGCTTGTCAATTTGCATCGAGTGGTATGGGGCGTTGTCCATAATTATAATAGATGGTTCAGGGAGGCTACACAACATTGAGGTAAACCATTCAGTAAACTTTTCTCCATTCATGTCTTCATGATAGTCTCCAGTGGTTTTTGACGCAAAAGCCATGAGAGAACCTTCGACAAACCCGTTGATGGTTCCGGCGTGACAAATTATAAGTCGCGATCCTTTTCCTACAGGAACTTTGGAAGTAGATGCTGCTGTGTCATCGTTCCAAGAACGGCCTACAGTATGGTTAGCATTAAGCCATGTTTCATCCAAGAACACAACATTTTGCCAATTTTTGATTTCTTTCACTTGCCGTAAAAAAGTATACCTTGCCATCGCTATATCAAATCTTTCCATCAATATTTTGCGTTTGTTACATTTTTTGTATCGAAATCCAATGGTCTTCAAAATCTTCGTTAAAGAACTTTCCCCACCGAAGAATAATCCAGCTTCCTTCAGTGAATGCACCAACTTTTTTCTTGTTGGATACTCCTTCTGTAAATAGTAGCCGTAAACATGTCTTCGGATAGCATCGGCATCAAAGCTATCGATGCCTACGACTGGTTTTGCTCGTTTTCTCTTTTTTGGTGTGTGAAGTTTATTTTCTTCTGTGCCAGTCTCGCCATATTTTTTTTTAGTTATCCGTCTAACAGTTCGTTGTCCAATATTAAGCGCATCAGCTACGCGTTCAACCACTGACGTTATAGGTAAAATTGGCCCTCCATTTTGAGCTTCACGATCGAAATAGTTACGAAGGCGTATTACGAACTCACGTGTCTGACTATTTAGAACAGTTCTCTGCGTACGTTCGGTCATATCGACGAAATCCACAACAAAGGGCTTGAACAGAGTCCAAATTAACGAGCAAGGGTCAACAGTAATGCAGTATCAATATTTGAAATCCAAAGCCAGGTCAAAACTATATCACAATCGCATTGCACTGACAGTTTATACTTTTCGAAGCAACGTCAATTCGAAACTGCTTTGTTTTGCATTGAGCATTGACGCGAGTTTGCCGGAGGTAGTAGTTGTGCTAGCCAGCGATCCTATGTGACGATCGTATTAGATTCCATTTTTAAAAATTTATTGATATTTTTTTGCGATTTCAGAGGTTTGTCCACATAGTGAAAATTGTTCATATTCACAAGTACATTCACCCCTTAAATGGTGCAAACTGATTTTTCTACACTTGTATACATTTAAGAAATCAATTTAATAAATAAATTTTGAGTCCTAAACCTAAAACTACATTCGATAAAATTTATGAATCTCTGCACATCACTATCGTCAATAAAGTAATACAATTATTTCCTTCAAAGTCGTTATCAATTAATACGGAACTTCATGAGCGGACAAACGTCAAACCGGCCATCATAGCGTGCCGCTAGAGTAATAATAATTAATAATATATAGGTCATAATCTATTTTACATAGTTCTCATTTATATTAGTATTATTACCTAATATAAAGAAAACAAATCACTAAAAAGCATAAAATAATTTTTTTCAAAGAAAAATGAACCGACTTCAAACGAATCGAACTAAAAAGTTTAAAATAATTTTTTATTCATTTAGATTGACGATTAAACTACCTAACTCAAATGATATATAATTTTTTGGAGTCGGCGCCAAACCACATTCAATTCGTGTAAGTAAAATCAGAATATCCTCTTTTGAATGCGAGCGCGCGGTAAACCATAATAGTCGCGGAGGGTGAGTCTGGGACCCGGGGGGCACATTTTCGACTTGAAGTGAACTTGACGTCATTTGGCGCCGACTTCAAAAAATTATATATCATTTGAGTTAGGTAGTTTAATCGTCAATCTAAATGAATAAAAAATTATTTTAAACTTTTTAGTTCGATTCGTTTGAAGTCGGTTCATTTTTCTTTGAAAAAAATTATTTTGTTCAGTTTTACGGAATCGTATTTTTAGAATTAACTAAACGAGAGTACGAAGTATCTACCAGTGCATTTTTTTTACAAAAGTAAAGTATATATCTATCCTAAAGGAAGATTAACAAGTCATTTAAACTGATAAATTGATTTTTTTAACAATATCAATTCTTAATGATTTGTTATTTCTCTGTTATTAGATTTTGACGTAATCTTAGCCGTCATAATAATTAATACTTTCCATTTCCATTGTAGGGTGCCAACGGCCATCAAAATCAACAAAATGGCAGGTCAACAGTCCTTGCAGATAGGTGGATAGTACCCCTGCAGTATGGGTAGGTACTGAAGATTCGAAACTCGGGGGTCACATAATGTTGTATTGTCATGGAAATCGAATTCTGGTAGCGAATTTCCATAAGAATCGGTTCGGTAGAAGTACCTAATCGAAATATACGTAGCAAGATTTGAATCAAATATACGATAGTGAAACTAAATAAGACTTAAAATATGCGTCTGATCTTTTTTACATATCTGTTAATAACAAAATCGGATTTCAAATTTAGATTAAACGGTGGAAACAAATAGCTTCGATTCCGTACTCTCGCATTTCCGTTCTGAATACAAAAAAAGATGAGCTCAGCAGAATGCAAGGACCAAAACAGCTATATTTACCCTTCAATAACAGTAAAAGCTTATTGGTATTATTCTTTTCTAATTTACCCGGCAAAGTACAGTTGACTCTCTGCAGTGTGATCGTTACATTTTGCATCATTGCCCCTTTATTTGTAGCGTTAAAGCCCTTTTATGGTGCGATTCATGGCCGGAGTGACTTTGTTTCCTGTACTGTGCATTCCCTTTTATTTTTAGTTAATTAGATAGGATTATCTTAATTGAAAACAACAGCAGAGAGAGTGCTACAGTAACGCAGCTTAATAGGGCAATTTTTACATTCCAAATTGCCTACTAGTAAAGTAACTCTTTTGCATGGTGTGATGAGGTGGGGGTTTTTGGTTTGGTCCAACAAACTGTTTGGCTTGGCTGTCAGAAGTTTGAGGTGGTTTCCTAATTGGCCATCGCTTGCTCGCACGAAAAAACGTTGATCGCATTGCATTATTCGTACGAATTCACAAACATAGATACACAATGTGGCTAATTCTGTTGTACACAATCTCTAAACTTAAACTAAATTGACAGGTTTAAAAATAGTGCTATCCTTTTCTGCAGGGAGCATTGTGAAAGAGATAGCAATCGATTTAGACCTGTCATTTTAGTTTAGATTTAGAGAATGTGTACAACAGAATTGGCCACAATATCTTTATTGAGTGTCCTAATATTCTTTTCAGCGATGAGTTCAGTTTTTTAGGAGTAACATCGCGTGAATAACGCGCGATGAATTCGCATCGCATATTCCTGCGAGCAGTTGCCAATTAGGGCTCTATACCTTAGGAATTCACAGTTGGAAAGAACTCGCTTCCAAATTATTCTTTTCAACCCTGTCTCCGCTCTGCAACTCACCGGAAAAATAAAAATCATTTTGAGGTTCCCAACAGGTTATAAAAAAAAAAAAAACAAATAATGCGAGATTCGATTTAACGGTTATATTTATTACGTTATTTCATCACGGTATGTTGAGTTCATAAATTTAATTTTATGTCGTATCGCGTTACAAGTTAATTATTTTCGCCGCGCGGCACGTAATATGACTGTGTAATTATAATGCAAATAGGGTTTGTCGTGCGAGTTGACAGAGTTATCCTTTCGCGTATATTAGTACTACAGGATCTGTGAAGTTGGGCTCCCACACAGACAAGGGCGTAGTCAGGATTTGCTTCAGGGGGAGCGAAGCCAAGGAAAATAAAATAATAAAATCGGCTAAGTGCAAGGTTTATTAAGAATTACTGTCAGTGTAGGTACACCTTAAAAGGAACAAAAGTAACATTTTTAGGGTTCCGTAGTGAACAACGGACCCTCATAGTTTTGCCATATCTGTCCGTCTGTTCGTCCGTCCGTCCGTCCTCGGTTAATCTCAGAGAGCATTAGTGCTAGAAATCTGTAATTTGGCATGGGTATAAATATTAATCACGCCGACAAAGTGGTGAAATAAAATTTTGATAAATATTTTTTTTAGGGTAGCTCCCCTACATGTAAAGTGGGGATGAATATTTTTTTCTCGTCTACCCCATAGTCTGGGGTATTGTTGAATAGGTCTTTTAAAATTACTGTGGGTGTAGGAACATCATTTTTCGATTTCTAGATCCGTTTGTAAAATATGATGTTTTAAAGTGCTAATTTTTATTAGAGTCTAGTGTCCCCCCATCTATCAGCCAAATGGCAGTATATGGGAACTTAAATTCACAGCAGTAGTATATATAATCAATTTTAAAGGAAAACTATCATGGCTAAGTAGGGTTTACAGGTTAAGGAGTTATATCTGTTTTTCGAGGATTGTGACTACGGAACCCTACACTGTGTGTGGCCCGCCACGCACTTGGCCGGTTTTTTGGGATAATAATTGCAAAAGGATAAATAATGATTGCCAGTGTCAGGTATTTCAAATTGTTGAATAAACTTAAAATTCCATGCAAAGAGATGTCGTAATAACCGACTTCGGCCGAATTGACGGAATTTCAGCCACATCAGCTAATTTTAAAACTAATGCAATAATTTTATAACTAATAATATTATATTGTATTACTCAAAGATATAAAGTGCATATTTATTATGTGTGTGCACAAAAACGAGTTTTCTATTAGTTACCTTTTTAAGACAATTACAAATACAAACTGCTTTTAAATAATTATAACATTTAATTGAATGCAGGTATTTTCACAGCACTTCTTATCTTATACACACCTTATTCCCATGGGAAAACAATAAAAATTTAATTTAAAGAAGAACGCAGAAGTCGCGAGCATGATCCGATGATATTACCTACCTATGTTGATTTAAACAGAGAACTGCACCATGTTATTACGTCGCTTATTAAAAGTAAATTATATTTCCACTGGCCCGGAATCATTCCTATAATTATGATGCAAATTGGGTTTTGCATGCATGTTGATAGAATTATTTATCACTAGATGATGCCCGCGACTTCGTCTGCGTGGATTGAGGTTATTTGGTTCTCACGGGAACTCTTTCATTTTCCAGGATAAAAAGTAGCCTGTGTTAATCCAGGGTATAATCTATCTCCGTTCCAAATTTCAGTCAAATCCGTTCAGTAGTTTTTGTGAAAAAGTCACAAACATCCATGCATCCATATATACAAACTTTTTAGTAAGGATTTGGCATTAATTTCGACAGCAATAGCCGTGCTATTCTCTAATCTACAGCCACGCTTTCAGCGCTGAACCAGCGACGAAACACATCTATGTATTTATCATGGATTTCAATGGGCGAGTTACTCGTCCCGTGGTTTAATTTATTATTAGCCATGGGATGACTCGGCTGTTTTCGCCTAACTAACAAATACCATAATAACACAACGGACGGTAACCGCAAGAAAGGAGCTAGCAGCTGCTGGATACAAGCGACACAAGATCCTGTTCTAGGCGATCCTTGCAACAACAAAATATGTCCAGCTGTGGACGTTTATCGGTTAGGATGATGATGATAAAACAACATTTTGTTGTCATTGTTACTTCAGTGTCAAAAAAAAAAAACTAATAAATAAAAGAAATTGTAAAAACTACTTATACTTAGCAATGGAACAGATAATGTTTTTTTAACTCGCATAAGAACAGTTTATCTTATCTATTTACTATTTTAGTGGCCTATTTGTAAAAATCAATAAAAGGTTGTACAATTAAATAGCGAATAGCATAATTAATATTGATCCCTTTCTAATACATAATGCCCAAAGATTTGGTTCGATTAAGGTAACAAATAACTCGGTAAATAGTAACCTCATTCTTCCCTTTGTCGTTCGTCGAACGTCATTTCGTACAATGTTTGGGACGAAACGTATCCCTCGGTTAATTCGTTCAAGATCTTGGAGCGAAGGCTGCCTAGGCAAGGCTCTTATGCACTACGAAATTCAAATGGAAACACACTCGTAATAGCAATTTGTGACGTGAAACTTGATGAGTGCTGAGTGAACGGACGTCTTTGAAGTCACAAAATGCATTTCGTGCGTAGGTATAGTATCGATCCGTGTGATACGGAATCAGGGCCCAGATGCACTTAGACCCCTCTGTTTTTTTTGTACTCACCCCATCAAGCATCGCTTTCAATCGTTTCAAATACGCACACTTATAGTGAAGCTTGATTTTTAACCTCCGACGCAAAAACGACGGGGTGTTATAAGTTTGACGTGTCTGTGTGTGTGTGTGTATGTGTCTGTCTGTTCCCCTGTAGCGCTCAAACGGGTGAACCGATTTGAATGCGGTTTTTTTGTTTGAAAGGTGAATTAGTCGAGAGTGTTTCTAGCTATGTTTGATGAAAATCGGTCCAAGATGGCCGCCGCTACAAAATGGCGGATTACATATTTTATCACAACGCCCTCAATATGGGTATCAAATGAAAGGGCTTGTCTAGTAGAATAGCACTATGCAAATCCAAGATGGCCGCCACCACAAAATGGCGAATGTCGGGGGTTTTTTTAATTTTAATTTATACTTGTAGCCCTCAGAAGTCAGGTTATAGCCGTATCTATCATGAGGTAGAAAACGTCTGAGCGGAAGCAAGTCAATCCTTTTTTTACCCGACTGCGCGACGCAAAAGGAGTGGTAATGTTTTTATCAGTCTATGTATATATCCATGTATGTTTGTTCCTTTGTGGCACTGTAGAGACCAAACGCATGGGCCGATTTTAATTGTGCTTTAGCTTGTGCTACGAAAATAGTTTGGCATAAGCCCAACGCCCACTAACAGAGGAATGGAGTGGAATGGAATCGGAGCAAAAATTTGAAAATAAGTAAAGGTTGTCTTAAATGATTGGCTCATTCCTAGTATTTAGATTTTATATACCTAAGTTTAATTACCTAGATTTATAGGTACAAATAACAATTTTCCAAACATCCTATCTATGAAATTATGATATACTAAATATTCAAAAACAATAATAAACAAGCTATAATTTAAAAATTAAAAAAACCCGACTGCCATGCTAAAAACGAACTAAAAAATTAATAAACTACCACCGTACCACTTACAGTGTAGTTGTTATTTATTTTGTTTTTCATGATTTGTCACTCCAAATTGATTTAAAACATATAGATTGTATACATTTTCGTACTCGCCTTTTAAAGCCCTTTATTTTGATACCCCACTCGAGGGTCTTGAAGAAAAAAATTTTTTTCAGCCCGCACATTAAAGTGCATAAAATCCGCCATTTTGATTTTTTATGAATTTTATGTACCCAGTAACATTTGCGCCGTCAAGACAAATCTAATGACATATAATTTATCAAAATAGATTGAGCCGTTAAGTAGTTACGAACTGACATAGGAAACGGTCATTTTCTACGATTTATCACTCCAAATTGTTTCCAAATATATAAATTTATACATTTTCGTATTTGCCTTTTGAATCCCTTTATTTTGATACCCCACTCGAGGGTCTTGAAGAAAAAATTTTTTTCAGCTCGCACATTAAAGCGCATAAAGTCCGCCATTTTGATTTTTTTTTTAAATTTAGGTACCCTATAACACTCGCGTCATTGAGACAAATCTAATGACGTATCATTTATCAAAATCCGTTGAGCCGTTGATTAGTTACACGCGGACATAGGAATGGACATACATACACACAGGTGAAACACATAACCCAGTCGGGTAATTAAGTAAGTATCCTTTTAACGCAGAGACAAAGAACTCTGGCGAATAGATTGATATAGAAATCTTATCAAGGAGCACTTAATACACGAAAAGTCCCAGACGCGAGCAAATGATTTAGGTTAGCTGATTCTTTATTCTCTTTTAGGTACACAAAAAGCAAAATTTACAAACAATAATACAAAGGTAGACTTATCTCAAAAGGGACTTCATTCGGTCAACAATTGTCCAAAGGAATCTGCAAAGAAAGATAAAAAAACTACATATAAAAACATTTTCATAATCTCGACAAATTTTTAACCCCCGACGCAAAAACGACGAGGTGTTATAAGTTTGACGTGTCTGTGTGTGTGTGTCTGTACCTATGTGTGTGTGTCTGTCTGTTCCCCTGTAGCGCTCAAACGGGTGAACCGATTTAAATGCGGTTTTTTTATTTGAAAGGTGAATTAATCGAGAGTGTTGTTAGCTATGTTTAATGAAAATCAATCCAAAATGGCCACCGCTACAAAATGGCGGATTAAATATTTTTTCACAACTCCCATAATATGGGTATCAAATGAAAGGACTTGACTAGTAGAATAGCTCTATGCAAATACAAGATGGCCGCCGCTACAAAATGGCGAATGTCGGGGGTTTTAAAATTTTTAATTTATACTCGTTATTTCAATGTTGTCCATTTCGATAATAATTTACCGATGACACATTCAATAAATTAGTAAACTGATTGCACAGAAATCCTTACATTTTCATTGCGCAAAGAATGATATCTAGTCAACACTAATATAACTGCTCCTGACTGAATTTCAGCCACAATGGCTTAACTAAACGGAGACTAGCTAGCAGGAGATATTATAGTGCACAGGTGTGTGCGCAAACACAGGTGTACTCCCTATTCCCTCACTCTCATAGTCCGATGAAACGGCAATCCGATGTGAACAGAGAGAAATTGCGCAGAACTAACTCACGGTTTTATGTGCTCTTCGAATCTCGAGGGCGCAACATCGCCAACTTCTCATGTCTGAGCTGCTATATTGAGAATTTTTATAGAGAAAAACCCAAAAACAATTATTTTGCCCTACCCGAGACTCGATCCCGGGACCACACGTTATGAGTACTTAGTATGTACACATAGACAAATTAGTGTGTAGTATACACAGGTGGTATAATCAACCCTGCACGTATGATATAAATACCTACGTATAATGTGTTATGTAGGTACACCAACATTTTTCAGGCCATCTTGAATTTGCATAGTGCTTTTCTACTAGTCAAGCCCTTTCATTTGATATCCATATTGAGGGGGTTGTGAAAAATATGTTATTCGCCATTTTGTGGTGGCGGCCATCTTGGACCGATTTTCATCAATTACACTCCCAACAAATTCACCTTTCAAACAAAAAAAAACACATTCAAATCGGTTCACCCGTTTGAGCGCTACGGGGGAACAGACAGACAGACAGACACACACACACACACACACACACACACACACACACACACACACACACACACACACACACACACACCCACCCACACACACATACACACACACACACACAATTAATGAATCCGCGCGGATGCCGCCGGGTTTCGACTAGTGCTTAGTATACTGCTTCAATACGATTTGAAAAGCAACATGGCGACCAATAGCCATAACCGCTACAGTATATGTACAGTATACGTGGCAAATTGCTGAAAACGCAGAAAAATCGTGCAAAACACGGTTTCCAATTTAAATGAATACGTGTAAACGATGTGATACACGAGATTCGATCAATACGTCATGGTTAGTTGGTGTGAGTGTTGGTCTTTTAATTTCAACTAGCTGATGCCCGCGACTTTGTTCATGTGTAGTTAGATTTTTTATTAAACCTTTGATTTTCCGTGAGCGTAGCGTAACGCAAATCACTTCTTTTGTAATCCTCTACTTGTCTGTGAAAGCCCCGTCCAAATAAATTTAGTTGTTTTTATGATTGAACTGAACGAACAGACAGACATAAAAAAGGCTTTTATGGGGTTATGTCCTCATTTAAACAATCATACGATAGGCTCTAAGAGGCAGTTATTTCATCATCAAACACAGATCATACAATATTAAAACATTATTTGATCACCCCATTCGGGACGAATCTGGACAAAGATAGGTTTATATTTGGACAAAGTTTTGGGTAATAATAATTTTCTGCGACCGATTTTCGGCCTTGGCAGCCACTCGCAGTGTGCTCAAGTGTGGACGCAAATAAGTGTACACACTATTCCTTTTTTCCGTCTATCTGTCACCAGGCTGTATCTCATGAACCGTGATAGACAGTAGAAATTTTTACAGTAGATCAATATATTCTGTTGCGGCTATAACAAGAAATACTAAAAAACAGAATAAGATAAATATTTGAGGAGGCCGTTTTTATAGAGAATGGTCTGGAACCCTTTCTGCGCGAGTCCGACTCGCACTTGACTGGTTTTATTTGAATGAAATAAGAACTTGGGTATTTTTAATATATGCTCTATTGTGACAAAGTTTCAAACAATATTGCATACCTATTAACATTCTCCATGGCATGATCTATTCGCACATTTAATACAACGTTATCACGATTGTGGAAGTTCTATTATTTCCTTTGGAATCATTTCACAATAATTTAGTATCAATGAACCGCTCATAAAAATACAGCGCGTAAAGTTATGTCGTACTCGTGTAGCGCCAGTGCGCCATAAAGATCGTACGTGCCTAAATGAAGGCGTGAAATATAGCTAAACTTTCCACAAAAGAAGGCACACGATACGTAAGCCTTGATGTTGGATGTTTTACAAAAAAAAAAAAACAACAAAATACTTTCTGTTATCTTGATGTACATATGTTTTGCCAAAAATGTAATATTTTTTGTTCATCATCATCAACCCATTACCGGCTCACTACAGAGCACGGGTCTCCTCTCAGAGTGAGAAGGGTCTTGGCCATAGTCTACCACGCTGGCCAAGCGGATTGGCAGACTTCACACACCTTTGAGAACGTTATGGAGAACTCTCAGGCATGCAGGTTTCCTCACGATGTTTTCCTTCACCGTTAAAGCAAGTGATATTTAAATATTTAAAACGCACATAACTCCGAAAAGTTAGAGGTGCGTGCCCGGGATCGAACCCACGACCTCCGATTAGAAGTCGGTCGTCCTAACCACTAGGCTATCACAGCTTTTCGTTACGCTATCGCAGATATTTTTTGTTACCATTTGAGATTTCTTTGTCCTGGATGCAACCATATAATATTAATATCTTCAATTATCTTCAGCCTCACTTGTGTAGTCATCTGTAAATATTAATATTTCAGTTAATCAGTAGTAATGTATCAAAAACATATATAGCTATTAGCTACGGATGTTAAGGGCCTATTTCACCACCTTTTGATGAGTGTCGGATAGCTTATTCACAACCTTTATCTTTGTCACTTGAGATAAAGTAAGAAAGTGACAAAACTTACGTTTAGGCTATCCGACATTTAAAAGAAGGTGGTGAAACAGGCCCTTAATGTGCCAAAAATATGGATTGTTTAAGCAAATTTTTATGAATATAGAATATAGATGCATATTCTCGTCCTTATATACTCCGTACTTCATAGCCCTGTGAGCTATGCTAATGACAATGGTTCTATGCAAATCTCCAAACCAAATGGTATACCTTTTCGAATTAACCAAAAAATTGACGCAGATATGACAGACTTATGAAGTAATTAAAACCGTAAAAATGCACGTGGTAATAAGAACCTCTTCCTTTTCTTTGAAGTCTGTTATATATATATAAAATAATAATCCACCACACCACCACAACAGCCCTTTAACGTCCCACAGCTGGGCACAGGCCTCCTCTCTCATAGGAGAGAGGGATTTAGAGCTTAGACCCGCCACGCTGCTCCAATGCGGGTTGGCGGGCATTAACGACTATTGTCACATGATAGTGATATAATAACTGGGACCGACTGCTTAACGTGCTCTCCGAGGCACGGGGGTGAAACACCGCCAACTACCAACTCCGGACTGGCACTGAGCATTTCTTGACAGAAAAACCCAATACCTAACAATTATTTTGCCCGACCCGGGAATCGAACCCGGAACCTCGTGATCTGCAGTCGAATAAGCTAACCACTAGACCAACGAGGTAGTTCAGAGGCAATAATAATCATACCTGCTTAATATAAGTTCAACAGTTCAAGGAACGAATACCGCAAGGACGAAGAAACAGGACGATCTTAATATAGAGGCAGGTGAAAAAAGTTAAGATTAACGTGTGTAAAACCAAGGCTGGGTAATATTCTTTTTGCTAATGGGATTCGTCTGTGAGCGGAGGCGGCACTCATGAATAATCTGGCAGTTTGCGGGCCAAGATGGTTGATGTTGATAAAGGGGCAGATGTGGCTGTGTATATCTAGTCTGTGAATACTGAGTTGCTTATTTATATGTATACAAATCATTACAATCATACTAATATTATAAAGGCGAAAGTTTGTGTGTATATGACGTGCGATATTTATGTATGTGTGTGTATGTTTGTTACTGCTTAACGCTGCAACTACTGAATCGATTTGGCTGAAATTTGGAAGGAGATAAGTTATACCCTGTATTAATACATATGCTACTTTTCATCCCGAAAAATCATAGAGTTCCCAAGGGATTTTTAAAAAAAACCTAAATCTACGCGGATGAACTCGCGGGCATCAAGCTAGTGAGTAATAAAGTTTTATAAGGTCTTATTTTCGTCAACGTTGACTTTAAGACATACCTACTGATATTACACTTTAAGGGCATGCCAAGGGTTCAAAAATAGAGCAAGCTTCTCATATTATTTTAAGATTTAATTTAAAGTTATAACTTAAGTATAAAGCATATTGCCTGCTTTACAACTTTAATTTGACCATTTCAATCGCAGACACTTACCTTAGTGCAAAACATAGATCTCGCGTTTAGACTTTGCTTGGTAGGAGCTAAGATAAGGGCTTCTAGGATTATATTTAGAGTACGCTACTGTACACTAAATTGATCTCTTGTTTAAAATACACTTACAAGTAGACAGACACACACACTTTCGCATTAATATGGATTTTAGTACGCATTTTATTATACTACTAGCTGATGCTCGCGACTTCGCCCGCGTGGATTCATACAAATCTCATCCCTTATTTTACCCATTTGGGGGTAGAATTTCCAAAATTCCTGCAACACGTAATTCTTTATTTTTAACCGACAGTACAAATACCGATTTTCATCGATATAACTTTAAAAATGACGGACTTTCATACAAACTTTGATCCCCCATTGAACCCAATTGGGGGTACTTTTTCCAAAATTCTTTAATCACGTACTTTTTATTTTTAACCGAAAACCTAGATACCAATTTTCATGGATATAACTTGAAAAATGACGGACTTTCATACAAACTTTTATCCCCTATTTAACCCCCTTAGGGGTGGAATTCGCAATAATCCTTTCTTAGTGTGCGCCTACGTCACAAAAGGAAGCTACTGTGAAAATTTCAAGTTTCTAGCTTCAGTGGTTTTGGCTGTGCGTTGATTGTCAGTCAGTCAGGACAAGCTACTTTATATTATTATAGATAGATCATAGTAACACCACACCCTCTACACTTCCAACCGAATTGATTTAATTACTACCAACTTGCAGGCGACGATAAATAGTTAGAATTCTTTTATAATACTATCCATATTGTAAGTTTAATATTGCTAAACAGATCGCAACCATCTCACTGACTAATACTTGAAATTAATCTTGAACTAAGTACGAGCAATCACAGTTCCAGTGGAAGCGCAAGTTTCGTAATAAAGGAAAGGATGAATGTGTCTAATACGTATAAAGGCGCCTCTACACGTTGGCCAACATGATGGCGGATATGTTGGAAGGTGTTGGGCGAGGAGTTTGTGTTCGCGTCCACACGTTGGAAGGTCGTTCAGTATGCTCCGGGCCAACCTGCGGGCCAACTTGCGGGCCATCGTTCCAATACCTTCCAACTCCCGCTCTACACGTTGGGCCAACATATTGGGCCATAAGATGGGCCAGCATGTTGGCGAACGTGTGGATGAGCAGTAAGACAGAATCTTTTAGTTAGCGAGATTTGTAGTGGAGCGGAGGGCGCGACTCGTGTATAATTTGGCAATTTGCGAGCGAACATGTCGGAGTTGATAAAACGGCAGATAGATCCGACCAAATAAATACGTTACGCCAGTCTGTATAATATACAGACTGGCGTAACGTATTTATTTGTATATATTTTATTTGTATATATGCAATAATCTTACACTATATATTATATAGTGTAAGATTATTGCAAAAAGCCGTAATATTATAGCGATTTCATTAGTGTAATCTATCTTCTATACATATAATCGTAGACTTGCCGACTGCCGTATCTGTACATTAAAGATTTTTGCAAAATAATAACTGGGGGATGTTAGGGATAAGTAATCCATCATCATCACTACAGCCTTTTTAACGTCCCACTGCTGGGCACAGGCCTCCTCTCTCATAGGAGAGAGGGATTAGAGCATAGACCCGCCACGCTGCTCCAATGCGGGTTGGCGGGCTTTAACGACTATTGTCACATGATAGTGATAATAACCGGGACCGACTGCTTAACGTGCTCTCCGAGGCACGGGGGTGAAACACCGCCAACTACCAACTCCGGGCTGGCACTGAGAATTTCTTGACAGAAAAACCCAATACCTAACAAATATTTGCCCGACCCGGGAATCGAACCCGGGACCTCGTGATCTGCAGTCGAATATGCTAACCACTAGACCAACGAGGCAGTTGCAGAGGCAGTCTGCAGAGGCAGAGAACGTAAAAAAGCTATTTTTGAAATTTTTGTCTGTTTGTCTGTTTGTCTGTTTATCTGTTTGTATGTATGTTTGTGCGCGCATGATTTAAGTTCATACTCCGGAGTAACATATAGGATACTTTTTATCCCGAAATTCAGCACGGTTCCCTTGGGAGAGGGGATGAAAGGTAAAATGTGTACTAAGCTGTAATTCATTAACGCGTGGTCCGATTTCGTTCATTCTTTTTTTGTTAGAAAGGAAATACTTTAAAGATTACCCACTAACCTCTGAAAGGCTGGATCGATTTTGATGGGACTTTCACTAGCGAATGTTTACATTCTGATTTACCTAAATATCCCCCAGTGAACTTTTAACAGTTTTTAGCAAGGTATGAGCTCAAAGGAGCTTATGAAAACAAAGTGATTCCCACGGGATTGTTAAAAACCACGCGAACGAAGTCGCGGGTATCCGCTTGTTATAAATACTTCGTGATATTAAATTCAACTCAAAGGCAAGACTAGGACATCATTAAGCAAGAAACTAACTTGACATGGCGGTGATCAAACTCATGAGAGACCGACTGGGAGAGAGAGAGAGCGAGAGAGATTAGAACTGCACGTATTCTTGTCAATCGTCTCTATCCATTCCACTTTTTCATATTTAATGACATTAGCAACATACGATGTGGTAGGATTCTCTGTTAGCTCTTCTGTAGTTTCGATTGCTTCCCCCCTTTCACTCATCCTTCCTCCTTCATGAGTTTCTGACTTCGCGTTAAAATTTTTATAATATGCTCAGGAACTTTTTAACCTAGTTCCTCCTTCACTATTTCACCACAGAACGGCGAGAAGTCGAGAGCGATGGCATCCCTACGTGGTTGACGTTCAGTCTGCTCGCACAAAGCGCTTTCGGTCGACGTTTCTGATACGGACCGGTAGGGTGTGGAACGCCCTTCCGTATTTCCCGCCTCGTTCGACTAAAGTACCTTCAAGGCAAAAGTGAATAGGCATTTTCTAGGCAAGCGCGTTCCAACTTAGACCTCATCATTGCTGTTGAGGCATGATTGTCGTCAAGCGTAAGCCTATCTCGCAATAAAAAAAAAGTTTTATTTCATAGAAAATGAGCTCATCCTCCTCTCTTACCTCTATTATTTATTGTCGAATTGTGCTTTGATTATTCAGAGTAAAGTCTACAATTATTATCATTCATTGTGATTGCTTCCTTTTTGAATGAAATTCTCTTATATTTAAATATCCGCCCGTAATCAAAATGTTAATCTCAACCTCACGATTTTAGCCGTCCCGCATTTCGTCGACTTTTTGATGGATTGCCGTGTTCGGCTTAACGTGGATTGTTTTAAGATAAGAGAGTCCTAAGAAGAATACAATTTAACTAAAGTTTTTGCAAGTGGTCCTATTTCGCAGGTTACTTTGAAACATAAAGTGTTTTTGTAGTGGCACTAATCTTTGATATACATTTAAGTATATGTACTCTGATTTTTAATTCGGTGGAATTTTGAGAGCTGTCATTTTATATTATATAGAATGAGTTATTTATGTATATTATGATAAACAGGGTTACCACCTGAAGTTCGATTTTACCCCAAACTAAAGTACCTACCTGTCGTATCTGTCAGGCATTTGTCATATCTACATGCGGCAATTGATTTTTATTTATGTAAGTTTGAATTTGTTATCTTTTTTGTGGGAACTGTTTTATCTCTGATAACATTGAGAAACGTCAGAATTCCACGGAATTAAAAATCAGAGTATAGACAATGCAAACTTGTATCTATATCTATACATATAATAAAATCGTAGACTTGCCGTATCTGTACATTGAAGATTTTTGCAAAATAATAACTGGGTGATGTTAGGGATAAGTAATAGAACGTAAAAAAGCTATTTTTGAAATTTTTGTCTGTTTGTCTGTTTATCTGTTTATCTATTTGCCTGTTTGTCTGTATGTTTGTGCGCGCATCACGCAAAAACTACTGAATGGATTGAAATGAAACTTGGTATGATTTAAGTTCATACTACGGAGTAACATATAGGATACTTTTTATCCCGAAGTTCAGCACGGTTCCCTTGGGAAAGGGGATGAAAGTTAAAATGTGTACTTAGCTGTAATTCATTAACGCGTGGTCCGATTTCATTCATTCTTTTTTTGTTAGAAAGGAGATACTCTAAAGATTACCAGCTAATCTCAGAAAGGCTGGATCGATTTTGTTTAGCAAAGTATGAGCTCAAAGAAGCCTAGTAAAACAAAATGATTCCCACGTGATTTTTAAAAAATCAGCCAAGTGCGAGTCGGGCCTCGCTCTTTCAGGGTTCCGTACATAATTATGAACAATATAATATTTTGGGTCTAAGAAATATTTAATTTCCGAGCTAGACATCGCAACAAACCGTGAAAGAAAAACCCGTTTATTTTGGTCACAGCTTATAAACTATTTAATAAATCGTTGTTTTCAGTATTTGTTGTTTAAATAGAGCATATAATACATAATATACTGAAATATCATATTCCCAACTAGTTTAGTTTTTGAGATAGCCCCCGTCACAAAAATGGTCTAAAACTGACAACTTTGATGGCCTCCCATTCCCTTATTTTTTGAGATAAAAATTAAAAAAATATATATTTGTACTCTACTTAATGAGCTCTAAACAATGATACCCCACAAGCTAGGGTAAAGAAAAAATTTTTTTTTCCGGCTCCTTTTTCATGTATGGGAGCCCCCCTGAAAAATGATTTAATTCAATTTCTAATTCAATGTTTGATTTTGGGTTAACGTTTTACACTAAGTACCAAAATTTCAGGTTTGTAACTCATTTCGTCTGCGAGCTAGAGACCTGTGACCGGCGGACAGACGGACAGACAGACAGACAGACAGACAGACAGACAGACAGCCGAGTGACATTAATAGGGCTCCGTTTTTTACCCTTCGGGTACGGAACCCTAAAAACCAATATCCACGCGAACGAAGTCGCGGGTGTCCGCTTGTTAAGTAATAAAGATCAGTTCTAGTAACCGTGGCCCTTTTATATTGTTTCAGAAGGCAGATTCTACTGAACAGAAGCTGGTAATAGATTGCATTAGAATAGAATAGAATAGACTAGAAAAGTTTTTTATTCAAATAAACTTTTACAAGTACTTTTGAATCGTCAATTGAATCTACCTTTACCTACATTTATGAGTTAGGTGACAAGAAACTTAATTATTTAATAGACTGTTCCTCATTTCAGCATAATATATACTTCTGACATTATCGTCTCTGCACTACTTAGTTAATAAAACAACGTTATCAGTATTATATAAATAGTCCATAACAAACAACTTTTCACTAAGAGATATAAGGTAGTTTACATGATGGAAATTTTGAGAAAAATCAGCTGTTCTTACCTATTCTACCTTCAAATCTAACGGGGTCAGGGTAAATATATTGTTATGGTTCCACTTTCCTTGGGCAAAGGGTCTCTTTAAAAGTAATGAACTCGTAAATTTTAAGGGTTACTTAAACTTTCAGGGTTTTATAGATATGGGATTATACCGGGGCGACGCGATGGCGCTGTTCAAAGAATTACTATTTTTAGGGTTCCATACCCAAAGTGTAAAACGGAACCCTATTACTAAGACTCCGCTGTCCATCTGTCTGTCTCACGAACCGTGATAGTTAGACAGTTGAAATTTTCATAGATGAGGTATTTCTGTTGCCGCTATAACAAAATAAATATACTAAAAAACAGAATAAAATAAATATTTAAGCTCCTATAAAAAACGTGATTTTTTTGTCGTTTTATAGATAATGGTACGGAACCCTTTGTATGCGAGTCCGACTCGCACTTGGCCGTTTTTTTGGAAAATGGAAGTATTTTTCTATTGAGTAAATAATACATACGATATGAACAGTTCTGTAAAAAGTTTTTTCAGTTTTCAGGATACCTAATATGACTAACGAGATGTCAAATCACAGTGTTTTGCCGTCCATTTTTAACCCCCAACGCAAAAACGACGGGGTGTTATAAGTTTGACGTGTCTGTGTGTGTGTGTGTGTGTGTCTGTCTGTTCCCTTATAGCGGTCAAACGGGTGGACCAATTTGAATGCGGTTTTTTGTTTGAAAGGTGAATTAGTCGAGAGTGTTGATGGCCGCTGCCACAAAATGGCGAATGTCGGGGGTTTTTTTAATTTTTAATTTATACTTGTTATAAATTACAGATAGATAAATTGCGGCTACGCTCATATCGCTTCGGTATACTTGAGAATTCTTTTCGGTAGGAACGGCATTCCAAACCGGTGGTAGATTCATTTAACGATTCAAAAGCACTTGTAAATGTTTATTTGAATAAAAATCTTTTCTATTCTATTCTAGACTGATTTAACGAAAACTGATCAAAGTCTATAGTAAAATACAGAAAGTAGCTTTATGATAATAATATAATGTTAAAATTAATAACTTGTATAACGTGTATTCAAATTATTCAGTCTGTCGTTAAATTAATAAAGAAATTCACGTTTCTGAAGCTTTACGAAATTTACTTATTGCGAAGATGGAATTTTACATTTTACTGACGATTATACTTTCCATTTGGAGGGATAGAATGTTCATGGAATTTGTTTTTTGAAGTTATTTAAAGGAATATTACTTACCTAGTATTAATTATTATATACGAAAGTATGCCTACCTTTCATATAAATCAGTTAAACGGATGGACCTTTACGAATCCCGTGGGAACTCTTCAATTTTCCGGGATAAAAAGCAAACCTATGTCCGTCCCCGGGATGTAAGCTACCTCTATACCAAACATCAAAATCGGTTGAACTGTTAGACCGTGAAAATCTTGCAGACAGACACACTTTCGCATTTATAATATTAGTATGGATGACGGCGTATTTTTATCTTTATTTTCACTTTAACATTATGCTCGGTACATATTAAATTTACTATACAAGAGTTTCGTAGTAATTTAACTACGATAAAATCTCACGTTACACATAATTAACCTTGCCTCACCTCGCTGAAATCAAAGATTTTTTTTCGACGTCTCTAAACAATTTTAAGGGTATACCTATTTCAATAAAGATAAATAACAAAATAGGTAGCAATTTTCGAGAGTACAAAAGAAAAATGCATCACAACAAAAGTTGTTGTTGTAGCTTTGTCTCCGGTGGGATAACATTTCTGGATCTGTGATCTAAACTTAATAACGTCGGCGATACTCTTTTAAGACCTTTATTAAAAGCTAGTAAGATATCTATATGAACAATAATGTTTTCTTAAAATGTGATATGGATGTTCGTCTGCCTTATATCATCAAAAAGTCGCGTCTTCGGTCGTGTCGCATTGGAGTCCCATCAAACTATGAGAGTGAGGGAATAGAGAGTGCACCTGTGTATGTGCACACACGTGTGCACTATAATATCTCCTGCTTAGTTGGCTAGTCTCCACCTCGGTTGAGATTGGCCGCCGTGGCCGAAATCCTGTTGGGAGGACAATATTATTATCTTCAAAAATGGCCGTTAAAAGAACAGGATTAATATATTCTCTTTTCCGAGCTGCCTTTTTTCCAAAAGCAATTCTTTTTACGGCAAACGGATTTTAATAAATGGGCAGTCGTCCAGCGCGACAGATAGACTATCAATAAACTCAATTCATTTTAGCTTCGAGTCAGTCGGTACTAAATTAACGCCTTTTTCGTGTTAAAAACGTTTTCGTGTGTGTATTATAATGGAATTTTTAAATTTAGAATTCCGAATCAGAAGCATTTCACAAATTAAAGCATTTCACAAATTAAAGCATTAAGTGAATCTGCCATTGAATAGAGAGTTCTTAAGTCATAACGTTTGCTCGCCTATAATAAACAAGTAACAGAGTGGCTAATTTAGCTTTGCAACCCGTTGAGCTATATCGGCGATACTGGTTCTTCTATAAATCTCCTCAGTTTTGATTTAATGACGTACTGATACTCAGACAGCACTCTCTATCGCCCTGAGTGACTCTAAGCTATCTTATGAGACTCATAATTAGCGATCACGTCTCGAAATCGTATATCATCACGGACAACACGCACTGCTATACGATAAAGATTTAAGTAATCACACTAATATTATAAAAGCGAAAGTTTGTATGTGTGTGCGTGTGTGTGTATGTTTGTTCCTCTTCTCCGCCGCAACTACTGAATCGATTTGGCTGAAATTTTCTAAGTGGGACTAAAATAAATATAAACTTCCAAAAACACCATAGAGGGCGCTGACTGTTCTTAGGTAAATCACGCTCACATAATACATTATTGCAATAGTTTGCTGTGTTGCATACATTGGCAATACATAGGCTACTTTTTATCCTGGAAAAATGCAGTTCCCACGGGATTTTGAAAAACTCGAAATCTATAGTTACAGCTATAGGTAGATTACTATAACGAACTTTCAGTCGATAAGTAGTAAGTATAAAGGTTAGAAAAGGAAGCGGGAAATGGCACGATTCCCTCGGGACTTGTTTAAAACCGAAATTCGCGCGGGCGAAGCCGCGAGCAGATGCTAGTACTGACATAAATATGAAAACCGTAAGGTCAGTTTTCGAGCCATCACACAAGCCCGCATAATCCGCAGGAGAAACACATCAAAGCCGATATCAGCGTTCATTAGAATTCTTCGGATGCAATCGATGCGGAGGAATTTTGCTGCTGTCGTCATATGCATTTTCAGTATTGAACAATGCGTTGCGGCTTTTGCGCTTCGTGCAGGTAATTTTGTTGTACTTATACGATCACTTTGACAACTTATGGCGACTTTTGAAGGCCTGTTTCACCACCTTCTGATAATTAAGTGTAGGATAGCCTAAACGTAAGTTTTGTCACTTTATTTCTTTATTAACCCCCGACGCAAAAACGACGGGGTGTTATAAGTTTGACGTGTCTGTGTGTGTGTATGTGTGTGTCTGTCTGTTCCCTGTGGCGCTCAAACGGGTGGACCGATTTGAATGCGGTTTTTTGTTTGAAAGGTGAATTAGTCGAGAGTGTTGTTAGCTATGTTTGATGAAAATCGGTCCAAGATGGCCGCCGCTACAAAATGGCGGATTACATTTTTTTTCACAACTCCCTTAATATGGGTATCAAATGAAAGGGCTTGACTAGTAGAATAGCACTATTGAAAATTCAAGATGGCCGCCGCCACGAAATGGCGAATGTCGGGGGTTTTTTTAATTTTTAATTTATACTCGTCTCAAGTGACAAAGACGAAAGTTGTAGATAGCTATCCGATACTTATCAGAAGGTGATGAAACAGGCCTTTAATCTTGTATGTTTTCCTTTTATAAATGTAATGAACGGTATAACAATTGAATTTTATTAACTTCGGGTCACTGGCAACTGTGTTAGTCCACTGTGATCTGTGCCAATTCAGGCGTGCGGTTTAGTAATGAGATGCCATCCGTAATGGTTTGACGCCCGTCTCATATAGCCGTCTTATAGCCTACTGTGGAATCTTGCGTATCTAAATAGATGTGAGGCGTATTTCTGGTGTGGTTATTCAAACTACGAAACAATGGTGCGTCGTATAAAGGAAGTTTATGATCATGAATGCCAGTAATAACATTGCATATATTATTACTAGCTGATGTCCGTGACTTCGTATGGATTACAATTTTTTTATAATCTTGTGGTAGCTCTTTTACAATAATAATTTTCTGGAATAGAAAGTAATCACGCGTGGAATGAACTATGTCCCATGTCATTATCATGTTAAACTGCTACAACCATGCTAAGTAGATAGTTAAGTAGCTGTAAAGTTTGATGCAGTTTTTATGAAAATTAATGCTGGTATTGTTTTGTTGTATGGCGTAATAATACTTAGATATTGTATTGTGTCCAGTCGACATTTTCCATACAATAGTGCTCATAAGCTAACCACAAAGGTTCAAAAGCTACCGAAAGCCTCGGCGAAGTTGCAAACCTTCAGTTGTTCAACGATCCCAACAATACAATACTAAGTAGCAATGAACTGTAAAATGAACTAACTTCTGAATATCATCTTAACTCTATCGGAGTATACATAATAGTTATGCTATATTAGGCTACACCACATTGATACTAATAATAATAAGCATTTTCTTCAAATCTTTATCAATAAGGTATTCATTACAATCAAGTTGCCACGACGGCACTCTTTTTTGCTGAAAAGAGTCGAGAATTATTGATGTCTAGACATCGTGATTACGGCTGTGAACGTTCTATTCAATAGGGGAGTGAAGTCTTATAAGAAAGTCTTATTAATTGTGATGGATCCTAAGGTTGGGAACATAACTATACGAACTAGTTTTTTATAGTAATAATTTATGCGACTAGCACCAAGTCACAATATTATATTCAGAACACATTTGTCGTCGTCTCAACCTATTTTTGGAACGAAGTTCCTTATCGCGCATTACGAAAGGGTAGCCCCCTTTCGTAACGCCGACGGACGGAAAAAATTAAGAGAAAAAGTTGTAACGACACTTTTTTTTTTTTTTTTTATTTACCCGACTGGGTATATGTGTTTCACCTGTGTGTATGTACATTGTACATATGTCCATTCCTATGTCCGCTTGTAACTAATCAACGGCTCAACGGATTTTGATATATTTATATATTTGATGATACGTCATTAGATTTGTCTCAATGACGCGAGTGTTATAGGGTACCTAAATTTATAAAAAAATCAAAATGGCGGACTTTATGCGCTTTAATGTGCGAGCTGAAAAAAATTTTTTTCTTCAAGACCCTCGAGTGCGGTATCAAAATAAAGGGATTCAAAAGGCAAATACGAAAATGTATAAATTTATATATTTGGAAACAATTTGGAGTGATAAATCGTAGAAAATGACCGTTTCCTATGTCAGTTCGTAACTACTTAACGGCTCAACCTATTTTGATAAATTATACGTCATTAGATTTGTCTTGACGGCGCAAATGTTACTGGGTACATAAAATTCATAAAAAATCAAAATGGCGAATGTTATGCACTTTAATGTGCGGACTGAAAAAAATTTTTTTCTTCAAGACCCTCGAGTGGGGTATCAAAATAAAGGGCTTTAAAAGGCAAGTACGAAAATGTATACAATCTATAAGTTTTAAATCAATTTGGAGTGACAAATCATGAAAAACAAAATAAATAACAACTACACTAAGTGGTACGGTGGTAGTTTATTAATTTTTTAGTTCGTTTTTTAGCATGGCAGTCGGGTTTTTTTAATTTTTAAATTATAGCTTGTTGCTATAGTTGTAAGCCGTGCGGCGTGCGCGTGTTTCTCTGTCTGTTCAGGGGTAGGGGTAGAGGTAAGGGTTCGTTTCAACCAATGGACGTCCACTGCTGGACATAGGTCTCTTGCAAGGATCGCCACAGCACACGATCTTGTGCCGCCTGACTCCAGCGGCTGCCAGCGACTCGCTTGAGATCGTCTGTCCAACGAGTGGGGGGTCTACCTGCGCTTCGTTTACTGGTGCGAGGTCGCCATTCAAGCACCTTGGGACCCCAACGTCCATCGGTTCTTCGAGCAATGTGCCCCGCCCATTGCCACTTCAGCTTTGCGACTCGATGAGCTATGTCGGTGACTCTGGTTCTCCTGCGGATCTCCTCATTTCTGATTTGATCCCGCAGGGATACTCCGAGCATAGCTCTCTCCATCGCCCGCTGAGTGACCCTGAGCCTTCTTATGAGGCCCATTGTCAGCGACCATGTCTCAGAACCGTAAGTCATCACTGGCAACACGCACTGTTCGAAGACTTTCGTCTTCAGACACTGAGGGATATTGGACGAAAAGACATCTCGAAGTTTCCCGAACGCTGCCCAGCCGAGTTGGATTCGGCGGTTGATCTCTTTCTCAAAATTGGACCTACCAAGCTGGATCGTGTGTCCTAGGTATATGTACTCGTCTACAATTTCGAGTGCAGAGTTCTCAACGATTACCGGGTGGAGCGGAACATGAGCGTTAGACATGATCTTCGTCTTACTCATGTTCATTTTTAGGCCCACCTGTTGAGAAACTCTGCTGAGATCGTTGAGCATTGTATTGAGGTCTCCCAGAGTCTCTGCCATCACGACTATATCATCGGCAAACCGTAGGTGAGTGATGTACTCGCCGTTTATGTTGATGCCAAGTCCGTTCCAGTCCAGAAGCTTAAAGACGTCTTCCAATGCAGCGGTAAATAGCTTCGGGGAGATAACATCTCCCTGACGCACTCCTCGCTGTAATTGGATTGGCCTCGTATTCTGGTCCTGTATACGGACTGACATAGTGGCGTTTTCGTACAAACACTTCAGCGCTTGGATGTACCGATAGTCGATCCGGCATCTCTGCAGTGATCTCAATACAGCCCAAGTTTCCACCGAATCAAAGGCTTTCTCATAGTCCACAAACGCTAAGCAAAGTGGCCGGTTATACTCTTCGGTCTTCTGTATAACCTGCCGCAGCGTATGGATGTGGTCTATGGTGCTGAAGCCTTTTCGGAACCCGGCCTGTTCGGGAGGCTGGAAGTCGTCGAACCTACGAGCGAGACGATTCGTAATGACTCTCGAGAACAACTTATAGACATGGCTCAGAAGCGAGATGGGTCTATAATTCTTCAGCAGGGTATTATCGCCCTTTTTGAAGAAAAGAACCACCACGCCTCTGTGCCATGCCTCTGGCGTTATGCCCTGGTCGATGACGGAATTGAACAGTCGCTGAAAGACTTTAAGGACCGGTTTTCCACCTGCTTTCAGGAGTTCCGCTGTGATTCCGTCATCACCTGGCGCCTTGTTGTCCTTAAGTTGTTTGAGAGCCATACTAATCTCGTATAGGCTGACGTCCGGGATATCTTCGGTATAGTGTCGGGTCAATTTGGCTCTGGGATCTTTAGCCAAATCTTCAACAGGCTTCTGTGTTGACGTGTACAGCTGTCCGTAGAACTTCTCAACCTCTCTCAAAATCTCAGGTTTAGACGAAATGAGACTACCGCTGTCGGTCTTCAGTCGCGTCAGCTGGCTTTGACCGATAGACAGATCTCTCGCGAACACCTTTGAGCCTTTGTTCCGCTCAATGGTTTCTTTGATACGCTCGGTGTTAAAGTATCGCAGATCGCGTTTCTGTGATTTAGAGATCTGTCTATTAATCCGCCGATAAGCAAGGGCGTCTCCTGAAGACTGCAGTCTCATTTCATGTCTCTGTTCCATGAGATTGAGAGTATGGTCTGAGAATTTTTTGGTTCTACTTCTACGGTGGGTCTTAAAGAACCTAGACCCGACCGCATGGACAGTTTCCACCAGCCTGTTGTTCAGTTCGTCCACAGAATCGCAATCTGCCAGGCAAGCGAATCGGTTTTGCAGTTCGAGTTGGAAGCTCTCGGGGTTCTGGATATGGGCGCGAGAAGGTCGGAGCGTTGACTTCATCAGTCTGGCCCTTTCGAGCTTTATGTTTAGATTCAATGTGCCTCGTACCATACGGTGATCGCTGCCGGTTTTTACCCTATTGATCACAGAGACATCATTGAATACATGCCGCTTGGTAGACATGATGAAGTCGATCTCATTTCTCGTAGAACCGTCGGGGCTCATCCAGGTCCACTTCCTGTGTGGCCGCTTTTCGAAGAAAGAGTTCATCATAAAGAGGCCCTCTTTCTCCATGAAGTCGGCCAACATTTGGCCCCTATGGTTCCGTCGCCCATAGCCAAATTGTCCCACTTTCAACTCTACACCGCTTCGCTTACCCAGCCTTGCGTTGAAATCCCCCATCACAACACTGTAGTAGGTATTAGAGGCATGCATGGCTTTTGATATGTCCTCATACATGACCTCTACTTCCTCGTCGGTATGTGTCGATGTCGGTGCGTAGACCTGTATGACCTTCAGCGAATACCGTTTGGTTATTCTGAGTATAAGGTACGCTACCCTGCTCGACACACTTTCGACTTGCACAATGTTGTTAACGAGGGACCTGTGGACGAGAAACCCGACACCACCCTGGGATTTTTGATCGCCCTCCCGGTAGTAAAGCAAGTTGCCGGATTTAAGGGTTATCGAGTCCTCCCCCTCTCTTCGGACTTCAGATAACCCTATGACACCCCAGTTCAACTTGCTCACTGCTTCTTCCAGCTCGATGATCTTTTCGTCGGTCCTCAAAGTGCGTGCGTTATATGTTGCCAGGTCCAGTCGTCGGGGTTGGCAGCGGAATCTCTTCCGGAGATTCTTGACACCCCCTGCCCCGCCGTTACCGTAACCGCTGCCAGAGCTAGGAATAGCGGGGCCGCCGGGGACTAGGGGCTGTGGCTTTATTGTACAATCCATATGCAAAGGGTTATGCCCTTAATCGCCACGCTGGGCAAGCGGGTTGGCGATCGCAGGGCTAGACTATTGTACCGATGTCGCTGCTGCCCGACATCGGCCTTTGCCATTTTGTAGTCTAGCCGATATGAAATGGTTATACCGCCATTTGTCGGTCGTCAGAGCCTCGTCTGTTGATTAGCAGGGGGCACCACGTGCAGGTGAGGTTGACAATTGGAGTGCTGAGATGGAGGTGCACTCCCTTACCCCCCTTTAGAGGTAAGGGTAGATGTAGGGATAGGGGTAGGGGTAGGGATAGGGGTAGGGATAGATGTAGGGGTAGGGGTAGGCGTATGGAACTTCGTTCCATCCGGGTGTCCCTTGACACCTCTCAAGTTTTTTTGTCTTCATTAGGTATAGACACACGCTTGACATAGGCCCGGCGCAGACCGAGCGCAGCGCAGCGCAGAGCATTTTCTAAGAATACTGAATAATTAACTTTACGACTATTGACATATGGTCGCGCGGTACGGTAGGCGATGGCGCGCGCGCGCACGCGCGCCTATTTATTCTCGCAATGCAATATTGACTGTATGTCAATATTCGTAAAGTTAATTATTCTGTAATCTCAGAAAATGCTCTGCGCTCGGTATGTGCCGGGCCTTAGACTTGACTAGAAGATTTTTAAAGATACCTAGGTTATAATTGTCAAGAAATACAGATTTAAGTAGGGTATTCCAAACCCTAGCCATGTGTATAATGAATGAAGATTTGAATCGCTTCGTTCGAGTAGGTAAGTAGAACAACATAGGGATGAAATATGATCGAAGAGCTCCAGAGCGAATATCGAATGGTTCATGGTTAAACATTCCTACGTACGTTTTAATGACTATAGGGTATAGTACCCTATAGTACCCTATAGTACCCTATAGTACCCTATAGTACCCTATAGTACCCTATAGTACCCTATAGTACCCTATAGTACCCTATAGTACCCTATAGTACCTTATAGTACTCCATGATCTTTTTTACTTGAGTCCACTATTCATCTCAGCTGCGTCTACCAACACTGAATTTTTCGGTTCAGGGTTCCATTCCAGCACCTTGGGACCGCAAATATACTAGAATCACTCTAATAAATCGAGTAAAATCGATATCATTTCACTTAACATTAGTCGCATGGCATCGGGTTGGGTGGCTTCATTGTGTGTAAATACAATATAAATTCCATACACAGGAAGTCGCGGGTCGCTAGTATGACGATGTTTTGAAGTCTAGTTTGCTCCGAGTGACTTCATTTGTAATTAAAAGTTAGTTTGCGTGTCAGTTCATTAGCACTATTGTTGTGCGGGTTCGAACTTCGTCTCGACTTCATTCAGTTGGAAACCCTTTGAAGCGTGACAGTTATAGAATGTAGATATCATTTCACGGATACAAGTTTTACCCGTGTTAACCTAAACCCTACAGGACAATTTTCGTCCCTTGACAAACATCAATTTGTGGGTCTGAACGAAACTTGTGGCCTTTATCCGAGACTAGAGTGTAAGTTTGTAAGAAAATTCTTCATTGAGGTTAGCTTAGGTATCTATCTATAAACTGATACCTACTTACTCGTAAAGATGATAGAGTTTTATGTTTTTTATAAATGAAGCTTTTAGTATAAAAAAAAAATTGTAAGGTTTGATGGACATGAACAACAATCATCATCATCATCATCATCATGATGAACCCATGACCGGCTCACTACAGAGCACGGGTCTCCTCTCAGAGTGAGAAGGGTTTTGGCCATAGTCTACCACGCTGGCCAAGCGGATTGGCAGACTTCACACATCTTTGAGAACGTTATGGAGAACTCTCAGGCGTGCAGGTTTCCTCACGATGTTTTCCTTCACCGTTAAAGCAAGTGATATTTAAATACTTAAAACGCACATAACTCCGAAAAGTTAGAGGTGCGTGCCCCGGGATCGTACCCACGACCTCCGATTAGAAGTCGGTCGTCCTAACCACTAGGCTATCACAGCTTTGAACAACAATAATATTGATGAATTTGTATGGTAGGTATTGTTGTGGAGTTCTTTAGCGCTACCACATAATTATGAAGGAAAAGCAATCAAACTGAAACACTGAAAAGATACTGAAAACTGCAGTTACGTGATTAGTTGCACTTGCACATTGGTGTAGAGTAAGTTTTCTTTGAATTCAATCTTTGAATCACCAGTCACCACGCAGTATCACATATTTAATTCAATGAAGATACACTGAATCTTTAGTAAACACGTTTTCAAGCGTATTTTTTTTAATTACTTGTGAAAACATTTTAAAACGCGAACCTCTGATTCAATTTCTCAAAAAAACTAGACTGAAGGATTCTTATTATTTTACGTTAGGTTAATTTTTAACCCCCGACGCAAAAACGACGGGGTGTTATAAGTTTGACGTGTCTGTGTGTGTGTGTGTGTGTGTGTGTGTGTCTGTCTGTTCCCCTGTGGCGCTCAAACGGGTGGACCGATTTGAATGCGGTTTTTTTTGTTTGAAAGGTGAATTAGTCGAGAGTGTTGTTAGCTATGTTTAATGAAAATCGGACCAAGATGGCCGCCGCTACAAAATGGCGGATTACATATTTTTCACAACTCACTTAATATGGGTATCAAATGAAAGGGCTTGACTAGTAGAATAGCACTGTTGCAAATCCAAGATGGCCGCCGCCACAAAATGGCGAGTGTCGGGGGTTTTTTAAATTTCTAATTTATACTTGTTTATACCTATTAATTAATTCAAGTACATTTAAGCGAACAAAATAATAATAATAGCCTTTATTACGTTGCTAAATGTACTTCGCTATTACAAATTAAGCTGTAGAAGATTATTGTAACTCATAAACTCAACTTTATGAAGGTACCTTAAAGGTCGTTTACTATAGAATGTTAAAATAACATCTCGTTTCAGTACCTACAGTTTATATTAAGTGGTTATGACCGCGACATTTAATCTTGGGTGAATAAGTTGGATCTCAAATGGGAGATGAAAATTTAAAGGTGATTTTTTTATTACTTTAGGGCAGTTTTCTGAGTTTAAAAGTTATATTTATTACGGAATAAAGGGCAAGGGTGTCATTAGAACTTTTTGCCATAGTCTAACTTAAATTAGTTTGATGTTTTACTTTTTCAACATGGCACTTCCATTGCGCATTTTGTGGTGGCGGCCATCTTGGATTAGCATAGTGCTATTCTACTAGTCAAGCCCTTTCATTTGATACCCATATTAAGGGCGTTGTTATAAAATATGTAATCCGCTATTTTGTAGCGGCGGCCATCTTGGACCGGTTTTCATCAAACATAGCTAACAACACTCTCGACTAATTTACCTTTCAAACAAAAAAAACCGCATTCAAATCGGTTCACCCGTTTGAGCGCCACAGAGGAACTGACTGACACACGCACACACACACACACACACACACAGACACGTCAAACTTATAACACCCCGTCGTTTTTCGTCGGGGGTTAAAGAGAAAGAAACCAATGTCACTCAAAGTGTTGCGAAGCCGAAGGCACGGGCAAGGAAGGAATGGGTGAGGCACATAGCTCAAAGGATTGACAGATGTGTGGGTCTCAAGGTGCTAGAATAGGGACCACGCACTGAAAAATACGGAGTTATACAAGGGTTGTTTTCATCCACCACCACTACAGCCTTTTTAACGTGCCACTGCTGGGCACAGACCTCCTTTCTCATAGAAGAGAGGGATTTAGAGCTTATACCCGCCCCGCTGCTGATAATCAGGACCGACTGCTTAACGTGCTCTCCGAGGCACGGGGGTGAAACACTGCCAACTTCCAACTCCGGGCTGGCAAGTGGCACTGAGAATTTCTTGACAGAAAAATCTAATACCTAAAAATTATTTGCCCGAGCCGGGAATCGAACACGGGATCTGCAGGCGAATGTTATTCTCATCTATGTGATAATATTATCAGCCAAGTTTATTTCATTTCAGATTGCGTCGTCTCTTAATTTTGATTCAAGGGGGACCGTGTCAAGAGCAAATCTCAGCAAATTAAATAAATGTTAGGCAAAATGAATTTCACCGATGCGAATCAGGCTCTGGTTAGTCTGGGAGTAATTGCGCCTCCATCCGGGAGAACAGTGTTATAATGATAAATATTTTTAGTATTTTAATGGAAAGTGATGAAATACTTAATTAGGTGATTATTAGAGTTTCGTACATTTTTTTCGGCGGATTAAATGTCAACAGCGCTCTAGGCAGCACCTCATCGGCAATAATATGTCATGTTCCCTGAACATGAACCCTAAAAACGATAAGGGAAATATTTGATTTTTGCTGGGTGCAGTAGTGTACGAAAGTGTTCCTGCACCCAGCAAACCAAAAGAGTGACGGAACACCGTGGGGTTTTAGTTGGTCAAGTCCAACATAACCACCGTGCTTCCCCGGACACGGTGGTATCCATGACGGATTTCCCCACGTAAAAAAAAAAAGGGAAATATTTGATAGTGCTATAAAAAGTTTTTGCCAATTATTTTATATGTTACTAGCGACCCGCCCCGGCTTCGCACGGGTAGTAGAGCATTTTATGCGTAGGTACTACCCGCTCAGGGATTAGGCAGCGTTTTCGATGAAAGCTCCCAGGCGGCTTTTACGACTTTTTACGATATTTTCCACAATGAACTTACTATATCTCACCTTATACCCGAATTACTAATTCCGTGGAATTCTGACGTTTCATAATGTTACCAGAGATAAAACAATTCCCACAAAAAAGATGAAAAATTCAAAACTTATGCAAATACAAATCAACTGCTGCATGTAGATATGACTTTCTAGTTTCCATTCTTAGCAATTTCTATTTTAGGGCGAAACAATTAATATTATTAAGCGGCTTAGAGCTTTATATGTTGACAGGGAATTAAAGTAGTTTGGGGTAAAATCGTACTTCGTAGATGTTAACCCTGTTCTCCATATAAATAACTCATCTGTAAATGAAAATGACAGCTGTCAGAATTAAGTCGATATTAAGTCAAAAATAAGGAGAAAAACTAAATATTTCAAATCAAATAAATTAGTGTATTTAGGACATAAGAAAGTAAGTTTTCACCAGATTCCGTGAAAAAAAAATTATTTTAAAAGATAAAAATAAAGAACCAAAAACTTGGTTTTTTGAACTTTTCACATAAATTTTGAGGTTATGTGAAAAAAGTGTAAATATAAAAGTTGTAGATCTTTTTATTACCTACAACTTTGCCATTTAATTTTTTTCCATAGGACTTCTAGTTTTGCCGGAAATCGAGATAAACCGTTTTTTACCCTTAAAACTCCCCCCCTTTTTTCCCGAGCTCAGATCGCCCGTAAATTATTTTTCCTTGTATTTTATAATATTTTCCTCCTTTTCCAATGGGTTTCATCCTACGTACTGTGATTTTTTTTTTGGTTTCAAAAATTATCGACAATGGGCTATAGGGAGAACCGCGGCCGCCGACGCGCTTATAGGCACGCTCCCGCGCCGCCGCAATTTTTAAATCTGTAATATCTTCGAAAGTATTCATTTAAATCATATGCTGTAAAGGACCATATGGATTTATATAAAATCAACAATGCATTTAAGGTATTTAATTAGATAAGGATTAATGCTGTATTGGTTGAAATCGCTTCGAAAATTAGCCATTATTTGTCGTAAAAAGTAAATGACAAAAAAATGTTATTGTGGGATATCCATAAGAGATAGACATATACCATCGCGGACTTTTCTGTAGACCTTTTCAATGTGTACAATACTTAGTACATTATTTTGATAAATCTCGTAGGGTTCAGCCTGCGTTTGCAATGTAAGCGGAAAAAATGTAATTATTTACGACATCACATTAGAAACCTCAAAAATAACAGTATTTCTCCACAATTTAATGGATGTTATTATACATATAAACCTTCCTCTTGAATCACTCTATCTATTAAAAAAAACCGCATCAAAATCCGTTGCGTAGTTTTAAAGATTTAAGCGTACAAAGGGATATAGGGACAGAGAAAACGACTTTGTTTTATACTATGTAGTGATTAGTTTATTACTTTACTTAGTAGGTATATCATATATATAGGTATACTAAGTAAATGTTGCATTAAGAAATTTCAGGTGCATGAAATAGCAGCGACATAACCACTTAGTGCATGTAGACTGACATATTTGGCATTCCTTTTAAATCCCGTGAACGCAAAATCTGCCAATTGACAAAAACAAGAGCGCATTATTAACTTTAGTAACGAAATCCATCGTTGCTAAAGTTAATGCCGTCTTGTAATAAAAGATCACAGCGCGTACCGCGGAGCTCGAGTAGTAAACTTACTCATAATTAATCAAGATAAACGAGCAGAGCTTCAAGCTGGCTAAGCGAAATGGGCTGCATTTTGTTCTAAAATTGCCTTCATGGGACACGTCATACGACGCCAAAGTAGCGAGGCCTTGAAAATTATATTCCTTCGCTAACAGTGTCATCTAGACGGCTTATCTCATACGGGATATACTACACGCGTTCAACACTAGTTTGAAATTAAACTACTGTTTGAGTTTTATATTTCATGCGAGGTTTTTAGAGTTCCGTATGTACCATCATGTGCATGAAAAATGGATTTTTTTCTTACATTTGGACACTTTTAAACCATTATTGTTACGAGGTCTATCTCAAAACTAAACTTGTTAGGAATTTCTCTATATTAAGTACCGTACTCGTACTGTATTTAACCACGAAATCTATCTATCTATACTTACATATAATAAAATCGTAGACTTGCCGTATCTCTACATTAAAGATTTTTACAAAATAATAACTGGGGGATGTTAGGGATAAGTAATAGAACGTAAAACAGCTATTTTTGAAATTTTTGTCTGTTTGTCTGTTTATCTGTTTGTTTGTCTGTTTGTCTGTATGTTTGTGCGCGCATCACGCAAAAATTACTGCATGGGTTGAAATGAAACTTGGTATTATATAAGTTCATACTACGGAGTAACATATAGGATACTTTTTATCCCGAAATTCAGCACGGTTCCCTTGGGAGAGGTGATAAAATTTAAAATGTGTACTTCATTGACGCGTAGCTGTAATTCATTGACGCGTGGTCCGATTTCATTAATTCTTTTTTGTTAGAAAGGAGATTTTATTCATTAATTTAATCATCAAAGCCGGCCATTGTATGAGCCAGTATATAATAATGACTCTACAGTTTAGACTACTCCAAAAATCAAAGTGAAAAAATACCAGTAGGTATATTTTTCTCTACGCGAGAAAGCCATAATTAATTTGGCTAAAGTAAACTGGCCTTGCTGCAAAGCGGAACAGCATGCACCGTGTTTAAAGATAGACCGTACAAGAGACAAAATTACATTTGAGATAAGGGGAGATTCTTGGAAAATTATGTTTCTTGGCCAAGCTTAGCTAGGTCGCTTTACAGTTTAGGGGCGGGGAATCAAGCATGTTTTAGGCGAGCCTCGTATCTTTCCTCTGTTTAACTTTTCATTTATATGTAAATAGAGTACTTTATGAAAAAGAGGGAAGTTTACGCTAGCATAAAGTTTCCTTTCGTTTCCACTTTCGGAAAGGATTTTCTTTGTTCAGTAGTTACGGTTAAGTTGACACAACAGGCCTTGGAGCAATGAACTATGCGTCATCACGACTGGACAGTGATCTTAGTGCCTTAGACTGGTGTAACATTAGTTTTCGCTTGAGTTACTTATCAACTGCTAAAGCTACCAATCATATTCTGTGAAGCATACTTGTTTTTTGATCGCTCAGGCGACCATTTAGTTTTTTAAAAGAATAAACAAATACACAATTTTTCCTGACTCCTTTATAACTGTACATTCTATATTAGCAAATATATTTTTTTCATTTTAATAAATTTTGAATCCCACTAGTCTCTCTAAGGGACCGTTCAGATAGACCGGCGCGGCGGAGAGCGTCGGAGAGCATTTCTTTTTTCACACAGACCGGCCGTTCAAATTTGCTCTGCTCTCCGCGCCGGTCTGTGTGAACGGACACGCGGATGCGTTCGGAGCCGAGCGTACGCTCTTGGGCCGGACGGCAGAGCAATTCGGCCTACGGTCGGCTATGCAAGCATGAAAGAGCACGCGAACGGAGCCAGTCGGATGCTCGAGCGCGAAAGAGCACGAGCATGGAGCAGCCGACCGGCTCGACGAGCAGCCGAGCGGCTGCTCTTAATATTTCACACAGAGCGTATTGGGAGCATCCTCGAGCATCCTCTTATTATAAAAGAGATAAAATGTAAAAATAAATCTTATTTCAATGTCTTAAGATTCTATTTTAAATGCGATTAAAATTTGCTCTGCTCTCCGCGCCGGTCTATCTGAAAGGTCCCTTATACCTATGTCCCTCTAATACATATAAAAAAATATTTAAACAGTTTCCTTATGTTTATTACCAACTTAATAATAGAGCTAATAATACGTGTGCAAAAATAAGCTTTAAGTACAATCTTCAATTTATGCACAAACTCTGACAAAATACTGGCTTATTTTATCTAGTGTCTAATACAAAGTAATAGCCAGCTTAGCCTAATTAATTTGACTAAAGTAAATTATCCTAGCGCCAAGCTGGATTTGTGAATGTTTGACTATGAATATACGACGAATGTTAAATTTAAATAACAACATAGTATATAATGTTTTTATCCGACTAAGGCAAAGCAAAGGAAGATGTTTAGGCACCAGTTTATCCTATGTATCTATGGTATACCTAGTATAGATATTTCTATATTAGGGAAATTAGCTTATTTAAATTGGCTTAGTTCTGGGTAGTTGACATCATCAAACGATAAAAGACCACAATTGGACATAGATCTCTTTTAGGGACTTCCACACATCGCGGTCTTGCGCTGCCTGTATCCAGCGGCTAACTGTGACTCCATCGATGTCTTCTGTCCATCTAGTGGACGGTCTGTCAACATTGCTAACCATTGGGACCATAACATTGGTTCTTCTAATTAGGTACCACCTTGCCCTTTCCCACTTCAGCTTCGTATACCGTTGCGCTATGTCTGTGACTATATGGTTCTCCTATAGATCTCCTCATTTCTGCTTTGATCACATAGGGGAACTCATTTCGAGTTGCAAGATGGCTGATTGCGTGACTCGCATTTTCAGCAATGGAAAACTCTTCTCTTGCGGCACTAGCGGTTCTTGCGCCTCCTTTGAGTCTTAAAGCCGTGTGCGATCTCCTTGAAAGGCCATAATGAATTATAAAAAAAATTCCACTCCCAGTAAATACAGATTTTTCATTGTCACTCATTAAGAATGATTTATATGTCGTTTGTCTGGAAATAAAGTTATGATTAATATCGCCTGCAATGACGCAACTGTGTATTTTATACAATCGAAGCGTTAATTATGGCGCGTAAACTCATTATTTATTACCTCACTGAGCCACGGAGGGTGTACTTTTAAATGAACATTCAGTATTCAGGGCGTAATAATAGTAGGTATGATGACATGATTCACGGGTATGTGCTATGTATTTAGTATGCTATGACAAGTATAAATTAAAAATTAAAAACTCCTGACATTCGCCATTTTGTGGTGGCGGCCATCTTGAATTTGCATAGTGCTATTCTACTAGCAAGTCCTTTCATTTGATACCCATATTGAGGGAGTTGTGAAAAAATATGTAATCCACCATTTTGTGGCGGCGGCCATCATTGATCGATTTTCATCAAACATAGCTGAGAACACGCCCGACTAATTCACCTTTCAAACAAAAAAACCGCATTCGAATCGCCCGTTCACCCGTTTGAGTGCTACGGTGGAACAGACAGACACACACCCCCACAAACACACTCACAGACACGTCAAACTTATAACACCCCGTCGTTTTTGCGTCGGGGGTTAAAAACCACAAAATGAAGCAATTCTATTGGCAAATTTGACACATATCGATCGCATTATATTATTTTATAAATTGCTAGTTGATGCCCGCGACTTTGTTTCGAAGAAAACTCTTTTCTGGGATGAAACATATCTTATGTACGTCTTAAGGGATAAAAGCCATCTCTGTGCCAAGTTTCAGTTTAATCAGATGAGCGATTCGCGAACGCATGAAGGACGCCGCTACAGAGGGAATTCTTATTTGGGATAAATAGTATCCTATGTCTGATTTCACGATGCAAATCTCATTGCTAAGTTGCAGCTCAGTCGGATGAACTATACGCGAACGCATAAACGACGAACAGACTAAGAGACGACATTTATTTTCATAAATGTTATAAATGTATACAACCGGACAGAGTTTATGATAGGATGGGATATACACGGATAGGGTACAGGATACATAAGGATAGGATATGATAATAACTTAAATTAAAAAAAAAAATTAGTCGGACTCCAACAAAACCGAATGTAAGCGGGGTCGTAAAACTGGCCCCAGGCCAACATCGTCCGCATGAATATTGTAAATTAAACCAGTTTTGGCGCAGCATCAGAAGTTTATGTACCAGATCATGATGGCCAAATGGACTAAACTTCTTAGCAGCCAAGTTGAGGGGCCAAAGGCTATCGGTGAAATTAATACTATTTTAACCGATCGCGATGATTTGAGGCCGCAGTACAACTCTAATTTCAAGTGAGCTAATGTGCGACTGTGCGTTGCCGTGAAGCCTTCCTCTATATACATTATACATAGTGCGTCTTTGCGTCATGCGATGTTACCAAATTTGTTTTTAGCACATTTTGTATTAGAACTCATATGATCTAAGACATTGCTACGATAATAACGACTTGTTTCAAGCATAAACATGTATCGCAACCACACACTGCGATTTCATAACGCACTTGTGTGGGGGAAGCTTAAATCCTACTAACGATGTGTACGTAACTTTTCAAGTTTACGTTAACTGTGAATAAAAGTTACATAAACGTCAATAAAGTTATAAAACGTCATGAATGGAAATCTTTATACAAAGTACCAGATTTACGCTTGGTAAACTTGAAATTTTTCACTAGTGTCTGTTAATTTTTATCTTAAAACTATTGAATTAAATATTATGAAACTTAATCCCGTGGGATATAAAGTATCCTTTGTCCGTTTCCAGGATAAAAGCTATACCAAACGACACAATCGATTGCGGGGGTTGAGCCGTGCAAACGTAATCCGCTGCAATTTTCTTATGTATTTAAAAATGCAAGAGACATACCCTTTCGCATTTAGGATGATTAAATTATTAAATATAAATAAGAAAATTTTTTTTTTCGGCTCCTTTTTCATGTATGGGAGGGCCCAATGATAAATATAATTTAATTCAATTTGTACTTAATACAATATTTGTTTTTGGGTTAACGTTCTACACCAAATACCAAAATTTTAGGTTTGTAACTCATTTGGTCTACGAGCTAGAGACCTGTGACCGGCGGACGGAATAACAGACAGACGGACAGACAGACAGCCGAGTGACATTAATAGCCTTATTAATGTCACTCGGCTGTCTGTCTGTCCGTCTGTCTGTCTTGTCCTTTTTTACCCTTTGGGTACGGAACCCTAAAAAGTACGTCTTTAACTAGAAGATGCCTTTTAACTCTGATCTAAATATATTATTGTAAAAGGATTGAACTTTGATATTTAGAAACATATGACAAGACAACATAATTTAATAGTACAATATCTTTGCTTACATTACTCGTAATGCAGCTTATTATAATGAAAGACTTTAGCCTGATAACAAAAATGCTCGATATAAGTTGGGAGCGTAAACTTGGCCACCGGCCAACGTCGGCATGGATGTTGTAAATTAAACCGAGTTTGGCGCAGCATCGGGAATTTATGTACCAGATCCTGATGGTCAATTGGACTATCATTCTTAAGTTCGCAAAGTTTCATGTAGAAGCGACGGTAATAACCAACATATTGTGATTGTCACAATATTGCTACAGTCTCAATTATTTTTGTTCTTTGGTGAATTTATAGCTAGCTAACCCAGAAGGAGTATGCCAGTTTTTAACTCCAGACGCAGGAACGACGGGGTGTTATGGGTTTGACGTGTGTGTGTGTGTGTGTGTGTGTGTGTGTGTGTGTGTGTTTGTGTGTGTGTGTTTGTGTGTGTGTGTGTTTGTGTGTGTGTGTCTGTGTGTGTGTGTGTGTGTGTGTGTGTGTGTGTGTGTTTGTGTTTGTGTGTGTGAGTGTGTGTGTGAGTGTGTGTGTGTGTGTGTGAGAGTATGTGTGTGTGTGTGTGGGGCTGCATACAAAAAATCAGGTGGTTAGTAATAATATTCTACAGCGTCCTCCACTCCGAATATTTCCAAATAATGAGGTTATAAAAATGATTAAACATTTTTAATAACTAGCTGATTTTTTGTATGCAGCTTAGTAAATACTTGTATAATGAAATGGCTACATAGTCCTACAAATTTAGTGGAATGATTTCCCACCCGAGCCAATCGAAATTTTTAACACCTCCCCACTCGAGAAGCTATCTCCATCGAGAATTTTCATAACTAAAAAAGTTGCTTGTCTCGTCAAAACGAACCTACTCACGAAAATTCAGCTTGTTATTAATCACTAAAAATTTTGTTTGGCGGCTGCCGTACTATAAATATTTAATTAATTAGTATATTTACCTTTTATTTTCATCTCCACAACGTAATGCACAATTTAAACAAAAGCAGATTAATTAAAGATTAATATAATATCAAAAATTACGGGAATGGCGGTATTTGAGCCCGCATCTTTGGTTATCGCGGACGCTTTGATCCGACCGCAGCTGATATTACGACGACGACGAGCCGAACTTCCTGATATACACTCTACACTGTAGAGTCTACAGTAGTAGGTATACTCTGCAGTATTCAGTGGTACTTAGATGCGTTAAAAAAATATTTAGAAATTGACTTCAAGTGTAGTTAAAAACCCACCAACCCGCTAACCCGCAACGGCAGCGTGGTGGGTCTAAGCTCTGAATCCCTCTCTCCTATGAGACAGGAGGCCTGTGCCCAGCTGTGGGACGTTAAAAGGCTGTAGTAGTGGTGGTAGTTAAAAAGGCTATGTATATCCCATTACCTACCTAACAAAAATACATGAAAAAACGAAGCACATTATTTAATTACAGGATTTTTTCGTTTCCCACTTTTTTCGTCCGCGTTGCAAAATTCTAAAGAATTTGCGACTCGTATTTTCGATCCGCCATAACGATATCATCACGTTCCATCAGCGCTGATTGAATCTCATTATGAAAAAATGTGTACGCTTGTATTTTTTATGGAAACTCAAAGAGCTCGAAAACCTTCGTACAACATGTTTCAACAGACGATACTTATTTCAAACAGCGGCTATATTAAATTACTTCCGTTGTAATCCTAAAGCTGGATTGTTCAAAGGCTTCAGACATACTTTGTGAACGCGATATTTGTCTTCGCGTTATTGCGTAGGAAGAACGCTAGGAATTTTAAAGCGAGGTCTATTTTCGTTAGAATATCTTCACCAGCGGTTACCCGAGACTTTGGTAGTCATTACCTATTTATTTATTTATTTAGTACATTCCAAAACTTATAACTAAAACACGAACATAAAAAGGATGTGTACAAGGACAACTTACACAGTACAACTTATCTCTAAGAGAGAGATTTCTTCCAGAAGCCCTCAAATGTGGTAACAACAAAACTGAGATAATGCAGAGGTAGGTATATACTTTCAGAAATATTACAATAATAATAAATACATATATATAATAAATATATTATATAATATTAATATATATAAATATAAAATATAAATTTACGTGAATTTAATATACATAATATGATACATATATATAAGATATATTGCAAACTAGTCATAAAGAGAAGAAAGATAATGTTGCTTCAGTCTCGACTTAAATATGGCGATGGATGGACTGTTTAAAATATTCTCCGGTTTTAAAATATTACCTACCATAATAATTAAATTTATAACATTAGAAGAAGAATGGACGCCCACCTATTCAAGGGCATCTTACGGGAAACAATAAGTATTACTTACTACATCAGCTGTGGAAGGGAAACTGAGTGAAGAACTGCAAGCAATCTGTGTTTCTTCTTCTTTTTCTTAAGTGTCATAGTCTCAGCAGACTGGTTATGGTCGTCACTTCTCCTGACAATCCATCTCCACTACTCCTTGCTTATTTCCACTGACCTATACTCAAAGCCTATTTCGTACACTCGTGTAGCACTTTGATAGTGGCCCCTATTTGATCCGTCCATCATTTTATATGTTTCATTATCTGTCCATCATGTCATAGGTGTGTTTGCTTGTGTGTGTTTCACTTACGGGTATTACTTAAAGTTTGAAGTCAGAACGTAGGTTTGTATTTTGACAAATGAAGCGACAACCGAAACAAATTTAATTAATAAAATGACTGTCATTTTATTAATTAAATTTGTTTCGGTAGGAAACGAAATGGAGCCATTATTTTCAAATAAAGAGGGTATTTAAAACATTTCCGAATGATAAAATATAATTTTCTTCGAGAATGGAAAGGGTAGAAACAAATTGTTACCTACATTTCGAGTAAATTATCAAAGGAGACAGGCTTTCTTTATTCAAAGTTAAGAAGAGAAAACGTTTGCTTAGATTTTCAATGTTTAACAGTAGGTAAAAGTTCTTTATTTATTCAATGATGGAGATATTATGCTGACCGCTTTTGTAATCAAAATACCTACGTACTTCCTCAAGATAAGTGGGATCAACTTTACTCTTGGCAGCAAATAAATTGAAGCAGGGTCAATTTTTCATAAAAATGATGCAAGTATACTTGCTTCAAACTGATTTTAACCGACGTCAAGAGTGATAAGATTAATTTTAACATCACATTGGACTTATCCTGTAATCTTGTGAAAATCGAAGCTATTCCATACCTTTTTTCAAACTTTTCACAACTTGTGTTCTTAACAGAATTTTCACGCAATATTAACGCCATTCATAGTACAGTACATTTGTACTGTAGATAGGCTTTGTGGGTAAAGGAGAATGAAGGTCGTGCGAAAGAAAAGCGGTCAATATGATTGTGAAAAGGAAAACGCGTGGTCCTCGCGCCCGCCTGTTTGTCATGAACACTATATTACATAAACAACTTAATGAAAGCATACTAACCGAAACTGTTAACTATTTGTTGCATAATTTACATTTGAAACGAGTCCTTACTTGTTCAAAAACAGGCCTATTACAAGGGTACGAAATAATATTATATTAATGTAAGCCAAACTGTAGGAAATTATATCCTCGGCGCCATATTCGAAACTAATTGGACACGCGATGTTATTGTATTGGACTTGAATAGCCAACTAGGTCTGTTTACATTGTCTGGTATATAGTATTATATATATTTTAAAAGGGATTCAATGATATCCAACGAAGTATTTGTACAGAAACGTGCAGGAGTAGAAATGTGACTGGATCACATAATAAACTGAACTCAAGTTCGCTCCCAAAACTCCATTCTTGAAGAATGGAGTTTGAAATAATATGATTTATCACTACATAGTAAAAAACAAAGTCGCTTTCTCTGTCCCTATGTCCCTATGTCTCTATGTCCCTATGTATGCTTAAATCTTTAAAACTACGCAACGGATTTTGATGCGGTTTTGTTTTTAACCCCCGACGCAAAAACGACGGGGTGTTATAAGTTTGACGTGTCTGTGTGTGTGTGTGTGTGTGTGTGTGTGTCTGTCTGTTCCCCTGTGGCGCTCAAACGGGTGGACCGATTTGAATGCGGTTTTTTTTGTTTGAAAGGTGAATTAGTCGAGAGTGTTCTTAGCTATGTTTGATGAAAATCGGTCCAAGATGGCCGCCGCTACAAAATGGCGGATGATATATTTTTTCACAACTCCCTTGATATGGGTATCAAATGAAAGGGCTTGACTAGTAGAATAGCACTATTGCAAATTCAAGATGGCCGCCGCCACTAAATGGCGAATGTCGGGGGTTTTTTAAATTTTCAATTTACACTTGTAGTAGATAGAGTGATTCAAGAGGAAGGTTTTTAAGTAGAAAATTGGACCCGGTAGGTGGCGCTAATAGCGGGCAGGACGACGTCTGCCGGGTCCACTAGTTTAAAATATTCATACGAGGCGGCCAAAATAAAATCAGTTTTCATCTGTGACACAATCTGTACAATAGCGTTGGATATTAAACATTTCAATGGCAAGTTGTTCAACATTAGATTTCAACCGATCTTCGAGAAAAATCTTACGCCGCGCCGCCTCCAGTGGCAACTTCGTTTATTTGAAAACCTACATAGAGCGTAGCCACATGCGGCGCCGCATCATAGGTAGTAATTTTGTGAGATTGTATGCTCCACGGCTGTTGCGGCGTTGCACGGTTCTGTAGAAACAAATAAGGAATGCGATGCCGCGGCTCACCGCGGATTCTACTGTGTAGGTAGAATGTGTTGCGGTACCGCAGTGCACTGTCTGCCAAAAGCATCGCGGTACCGCAGTTTACGGACAGTTCCCCGCGGTAGGTACTATGAATTTTTCAATGTAGGATGCCGCAGTGAATAGCACAGACGCAACGCAGCGACGACGCTGCAGCATTTCTTTGCGGCAGCAAATTGCCCCCAACTTTCGATCACAGAAAAAAAGCGACTTTTTCTTCTGTGATCGAAACCCCCAACGTGATTGTGCTAACAGGGATCTATCACGTCACCGTTCTTTATAAATTATTTATTAATTCAACCAAAATCGAAAAAAAAAAACTTTAATAATACCAAAAAAACCAAAAAGCTCTTCATTATGCTTTTAAGCAACAAACATTTTTTCACGGTAAAAAAGTGTATTCATTTTACTTAGTATGAAAAATGTGAAACTCTACCGAAATTTTCTTAACAATTGTAGTAGGTCTCATTATCTTAAGACGCATCTTCAAGCATTCTTTTTCTTTTTTAGTGGAAATAAAAGTTTTTACAAAATAGAAAAACAGGAAATGTGGTTATTAAGATTATTACCTAATTTGGATAAAGAATATTAATTTATTGTTATAATCTTAATTTACATTTGAAATCCAGTAAAGTGCAAATTTTCTTGTTAGTTTACTTTACTTTAGTTTACTAAAGTTGCGAATTAAGTGAAAAAAAAGTCGCGGTTAAGTTGCAATGCAATTAACATTTTCACGAATTCAAACAAGCAAATAATTCGTTCAAAGGATTTTTTTCAGTAAGTATAACAGTAAGATTTTCTAAGTTATTATTCCACGCAAGGAACGGAAATGGCCGAAGAACATTGAATTATTATTAACAACGCACGTGACTTGGAACTGTTAATAGTAAGAAATTAAAAGCGTCGTAACCCCGCGACGTGATCAGATTCTGGTAGGTCCTTTAAAAACTTCTCAATTTTATAACTATAGTAAGTACTAAACATAATTAAATTTTGAAATAGAGCTAAACCAACTTCAATTAATGTTGACTATTTTTTAACCCCCGACGCAAAAACGACAGGGTGTTATAAGTTTGACGTGCATCTGTGTATGTGTGTGTGTGTCTGTCTGTCTGTTCCCCTGTAGCCCTCAAACAGGTGAACCGATTTGAATGCGGTTTTTCTTTTTGAAAGGTGAATTAGTCGAGAGTGTTGTTACCTATGTTTGATCAAAATCGATCCAAGATGGCCGCCTACAAAATGGTGAATGTCAAGGGGTTTTTTAAAATTTTAATTTATACTTGTAAAGAATATTAGGCACGTTTGAAGATAATATTTCCCTTTCCTGCCCGACTCCGAAGTATTTTACCGATGCTGGAATCGATCCTTTCAAGATGAGTTAGCCTTTGAGAAGGAAAGTAGGACAGCTGTTTTGATATCTATACTTTGTAATTTTAAAATATGGTATTAAAATATTGGAATAAACCAGCCTTCCATAGTGGCTACGATGAAAGTAGAAAACTTACGTAGAAAACTTGAAAAAAAAAAAAGGATAACGACAGAAAATTTTCTCAGGTTTTATTCGGCCAAAATTGTAGAGAAATATTACTTTCGTTGAACAAAAGTTCCTTAAAAGATAATTATAACGAAGATAAAAGACTATTGTTAATTATGACAAAGTAAGCTTCCTTGTGGCGGGCTGCCAAAGCCGGCATTTTTAAAAACTTTGTCTTTTCTACTTCCTGCTATGAGCTCTTAATTAGTCCCTGCATTTTGGAGTGTATTAAGTACAACAAAATGAAGACTGGATGAACACAAATAATAAGCTTTCTGGAGATGAAATACTGTAGGTTTTCTTTAAAATTCCACCATAGAAATGGTCAACGCAACAAAGTTTAAACCCTTGCATCTGGGTGGAAGTTTTTTATTCCAAGTTTTCAGGAGAGCCAAAAAACTATTTTTTATAATAATAATATGGCTCCAAACATTGGGGTTCACTTATAAGTAGGACTTTGTGCTTCTACTATTTCACTTATTAAATTCGAGATCTAAAGATTTAAATTTTGAAAGCTAAATTGAAAATGGTGCAAAACAAAATGGGCTTTATTTAATATGGATTCAATTATTTATGTATCTAAACAAAAATAAAAAAAGTCTTGCGATGATAAGGAACATAAAAAACTTAGCTCTGAGTCTTCCTGCCTCATCATAAATTCAAAGTGTTGTAGGTATACAAACTTTCATTTTTTTCACAAGACGAACAAAATGCAACTAAAAAATCATTGAAGTGTATGCCGGTTGAAATTCAAAAAACCATAGCGCATTCACTATTGCAATTTATCGTCTCCGAGTTACTATTGACAGAGATATAGAGCGTAAAGGAATCAAAGAACGCTCTATTGATCTCAGCTATAGTGTGTTCCCACCTTTAGAACAACACACACCGAATAATGGCAAAGCAATGCCTCTGCACGAATAATTGCGAGGTTTTAACACGATCCGAACCGCTTTGAGAGTGGATCTGACACGGATTCATTTACGTACACACATACGTATGTCATGTATCTACGTACGTGAGTCTAGATTCTGCGAGATAAAATGTTTGAGCTATTGTGAATACGAATAAAAGATCCAGTATAAGGAATTCTTTACGTGACGTATCTTTTTGTCCCTGGAAACAATGGAATCGTGTTTGTATACGTATTGTGATTGGATTGCCGGGACTTTGACGTCGATTCTAATGATTTTAGAATTATTCTGTGGATTAAAGATGATGGCATTACAATAATGTACGAACCGGGTACGTACCGAGATGAATATAATTGTTTCCTGTCGTGAAACTGGGTCAAAATATCGATACCTCTATAAGTATCTATCGTGGCACGTAACCACTTTATACATTATACCTTATACATTATATTATGATCACTTGATCCAGTTTTTCCCTTTGCCCATTACGGGAGCACTCAACATCAGTTGTTTGGATCACCGACTTTATTATATTATAATACCTGTCCAGTGTCCATCGGGTAGATCTGCAGTGATTAATTCCTTACCCAACTCCTCGGATAATATCTGTCCATCGGGTAGATAGATCTGCACCCTTTGGTTTTCTAAAAATCTTCTTAGTTTTTTAAATAATTCATATTTTTCGGAACATTAAGGGCCTGTTTCACCACCTTTTGATAAGTACCGTATAGCTATCTACAACTTTTTCTTCGTCACTTGACATAAAGTAAGAAAGTGAGAAAACTTACGTTTAGGCTATCCGACACTCATCATATCACATCGACATCAGAAGGTGGTGAAACAGGTCCTTAACATCGGATAATAGTCAAGTGTAGGCGCAGCTTTAGATATTTTCACAAAGCCTTCTTAGAAACTAGCTAATGTTGTTCCAGATTCCCATACATCAAAGTGACGCGTAGGTGATCCATCATTACGAGCGTTCCCGTTTACGCAAACATTTTAATCACTGTACCAGTTACACAAACATATATCTAACGTTGATACATGTGTATACAGCTAACATTGGTGAAGCAATTAGGCAAGTAAATATCTACGAGATGAGTACCCAGAAGTCCCGTTCAGAGGGCGCGTTTTCAGTAGGTAATATTTTGTAAAGCCCAAATTAGACGGTTCATTTTTCGGGATTTTTGCTTTCATTTTCGAGGTTTCATCGATGAGTCATCGAAAATGGATCGTCTAAACACCGACCGTTCATCGTTCACAGGCATTGTGCCATTGTAAATATAGTATCGTTCATGAATAAATAAATAAATAATTTAAAAACCCTCGACATTCGCCATTTTGTGGTGGCGGCCATCTTGGATTTACATAGTGCTATTCTACTAGTCAAGCCCTTTCATTTAATACCCATATTGAGGGAGTTGTGATAAAATATGTTATCCGCCATTTTGTAGCGGCGGCCATCCAGGATCGATTTTCATCAAACATAGCTAACAACACTCTCCACTAATTTATACCTTTCAAATAAAAAAAACAGCATTCAAATCGGTCCACCCGTTTGAGCGCTACAGAGGAACAGACAGACACACACACATACACACACACACACACAGACACGTCAAACTTATAACACCCCGTCGTTTTTGCGGGGGTTAAAAATTAACGATGAACGGGGCACCGCCTAATTTGGACTTTAAGCGTAGGTAGGTTTATGACTAGGAAGATGACAACTTTATGTGGCACACAGCCGTAACTCAGAGCTATAGGCGTTAGAAGCTTAGCGGGCGTAGCGCAATGCAGGCAGTGATCATCCCGAGCGTGCCCCATACAAACGAAATTGGATTCTTATTTGAACATTAACCATTCAAAGTATAAATGTCATTTTGCAAGAATCGCCATAACTACATGAAAATCTAGATGTGCACTTTAATGCGTTACGTCAGGAGCAAGATTTGGCCACGTCGCGTCGAGCGGATCGTAGAAATGCTGGGCGTGCCCGATGCTGTTGACGTCACTCGCTTTTTAGTAGATATCTACTGCAAGACGCAGCTCTTGTAGAGATACTATAGAAACTAACTGGATGTCAGTGGTTATTGTCAGAGTGGCGTAAAAATTTGATGTAATTTCAAAGGTTTGATTGCAAAATTTTTGAGTCCGCGTAACGTAGGGAAGAACGCTGTGTAGCGGGTGGAAAGGTGTGTTATTACTTAAGTCTGTGCTTACAGTGCACGTTCAATATAGTAGGTACCTACTCATCTCGAACTATTTGTAGTACCTATAAACCAAAGAAGCATATTATGTTAGTTTGTGTGTTTCAATCATCGATGTATTCAATACCGTTTCCACTATAATTTAGAACATTTCACAAGAAAGATTTATTTTTGTATACTCACTCACTTAGCCTGTGAGAAGCCGGGATGAAGGAGCTTTTTAAATATGGATAAAGTACCTAGCTTTGTTAATTAAGAAGTCAGTTGAAAGAATTATTTCGATCATTTTAGCGTCTTAGAGATCGATGTCGAGATCTAGGGTAAGCCGTACTCTGTGACTCAATCCCTGTACTGTATAATGTACATGTAGCTTGTGCTAGATAGTAGGGTGTATATTGCATCTAATAGGTGCTCTGAGAGTGTCTGAGCTCATACCGAGTCAATGGCGTCTGAGTTATAAGCCAATGGCGTAACTGCCTCGTTGACCTAGTGGTTAGCATATTCGATCGTAGATCACGAGGTCCCGGGTTCGATTCCCGGGTCGGGCAAATAATTGTAAGGTACTGGGTTTTTCTGTCAAGAAATTCTCAGTGCTAGTCCGGAGTAGGCAGTTGGCGGTGTTTCACCCCCGTGCCTCGGAGAGCACGGGTCCCGGTTATTATCACTATCATGTGACAATAGTCGTTAAAGCCAGCCAACACGCATTGGAGCAGCGTGGCGGGTGTAAGCTCTAAATCCCTCTCTTCTATGAGAGAGGAGGCCTGTGCCTGAGTAGTGGGACATTAAAAGGCTGTAGTGGTTGTGGTGGTGGAGAATAATGGAGAATGCTCGAGTACCCAGAAATAAGAAATGTGACTTGCTAAAATTAACCTCCAAAGAATAATTCATAATGACACATTAGTCTAACGTGCTCAGTCAATTGATGCGCTATTCCCAACTTTTTTGGGTTTCTATAAAATAGCGTTAACACATTGTCAGACACTCACCTAATGCATTGGGCTACTGTGTATTGAGACCATGATCTTGAATGATTCTTTAGGAGTCGTTTAGTTGGAGCATATTGTAGTTCCTATTCCTCACTACACCTATGATTCAAGTACCTACTTTTCTCTCTAAGAACTCTTTTACTTGCATACTTTTTTATGAGTAGGTTAGATTGGGCGAAGGTAATTTGGTAGAAAGAAAATATTAGATGCACTCCAGTAAGAGAGAGTCATTACACGGGCCATTAGCGCAAAAAACGGGTATGGTGCTTTCCTCGTCGGTACCGTGCAAACTGATAAAATATTCACAGTAACGTGAGCAAAATAGAGTTTGTTTTTACATGATTTAATTTTTATGATCCAATAAACTATGGTCGTGTCCCGTTGCAGTAGGTGTGGATCATAAATTGACTCTCTCTGAAAGTTTTATGGTCGCGTCTGGCGCTGCTTTTAGATAGTTGCGTTAATAACCATTGTGTGGCGGGTAGGGCTTAATTACTTGTTAAAAATATTTCTGGTGCATACTGAATAATATCGTTGGTATTTACGAATAAATAAATTACACCACAGAAAGTGCAGAATGTTGTCGCAAGATAGGGATCTCAGTCAAAAAATTATTATTGATATTTAAGGATGTCAAATTTCAAGTCGTTAACGCAAGCGGAAGTAACTTGCCTTAACGACGCAGTTAGTGCTGCAACCAGAACAGTCTGCGAACTAACTAACTCCTCGACAATTTAGGGCAGATGTGTGATGTGATTGGGCTAATTGACTTGGCCTCCGTTAGCAGTTGGCTTATACACTTATCTAACGGTAAATAGAATGGAGTGAGTTGAAAAACAAGAACTCATTTCTATTAAAACGTAGGTTTAGGGCCGGCCCGCACTTACGCGGCGCTGCGCGTCTCTGCACTGCGCGGCACAAAGCGTCAAAATATTCTTTCTATCATTTTGTATGGGGCATATCGCACTTACGCGGCGCCGCGCAGCGCCGCTCTAGTGCGATTACGCGTTAGTTAGTGCGTTAGTGCGTAGTTGCGCGTAGGTTAGTGCGAGATGCGCACTGTTACACTTACTCGTTGGATTGATCTTGATGTACGGTAATTGAGACAGTGATCAAGGTCTGATGTGGAAGAAGGACGGTGGTGCGACGTTTAGCAATTCATACAATTCACTTCTTAGGGGTGATTTAAATTTTTAATTTACATTTATTGAAGTAGCTTTTGCCCGCGGCTTTGCCGGTGTGATTTCGGTTTTTCACAAATCCCGAGGGAATCGTGAATTTCCGGTTCCCGTTCCCGCCCCCTTTTCCAGCCTTTATACCTACTTTCAATGAAGTTTGCTATATTAATCTACCTATAGTTTGTTCAAAATCCCGTGGGAACTGTGGTTTTTTGGAGGACAAAAGTAGCTTATGTGTTATCAGGGCATAATTTATCTCCATTCAATTTCAAGCAAATCGGTTCAGTAGTTGCGGTGTTAAAGAGTAACAAATATACACACATACACACAAAAATATTCGTCTTTATAATATTAGTGTGATAGGTCCCATTAATTTAAAATAAAACAAAAAGAGCAAACTGTTAGTCGAAAAAAGTACGAGCCCTTATCTATATTGTGAAGAGAAATATTATCATCAAGAGAAAACTTTTTGTCACATCAATTGTATACAAAAAGTTAAGAATACATATGTTTGAGCATGTAAAGTTATCCAATATTTCTTTCACAAACTTTCTCACAAATACCGATTTCGATACCTGATCTCCGTCAACTTCATACAAACCCTTATCCAACTGCTCTGTGTATGACACCACAAGAACAATAACATTACACACGAATGTGACCTCTAAGTCTATTGACATAAGAGCTGTAAGTTGCAACAATGCTACAGTATCAGTATCTTAATCTTAATTAAATCTATTCAGGCCTATACGATGCCCGTTTGGTCGTCGTTCCCACAAATTGCTAGCTTTGTTTATGGGTCTTCATTAGTGCGTACCGAAGGCTTTGGAAATTTGGGAGATACAACTTAAAGAAGCCTGAAATCGTGGCATTGTTTCTAAAATAAATGGGTGTAATTTATATTCAACTTAAGGTTAAGTTGTAGATTATACTCGTTTTTGTATAGCTATCAACTGATGTACAACAACAATTATCATAAACCACCATTAAACTCTTCATCGCGCTAATCAACGCCATCTCAAAGTCACAAACTGCATTTGTCTGTGAATTCACTTAGAATTTGTACACTTCTTGATTTATAGCAATATAGTTTTCATAATTATTTAGATAGTATTTATGTACAAAGTATTCACATTTACATGGTCAATACATACATATTCATAGGTAGGCCCAAACGTGCGAATCTGATTCAAATCAATCACCTGCCCATCCCTATTTTATTTTCGTTAAAAAGTGACAACCCACGAAACGTCAGATTACTGCATAATTAAAAGTCGAACTATAGTACCTACGTGTAATTAGACCGCTTTGACCTCACAATATAGAGCACAAAATATTATATCGTACTTCATAATTATTAATACGCAATTAGTGATGTTTTTCATAAAAGAGTACTATAGCGTGGTTTTCCGTCCATTAAAACACGGCTTTATAGAACCTAAACCACATTCACTGTGAATATGAAAGGCGGTGGTGCTTACAAATCAAAATAATGATGTGTATGAAAAACCAAGCGTATCACTCCGAAAGGCCTTATTATATTCGTATACTTGACTTATTAAGGCCTCTAGCAGACATCCGCCGCAAATTAGACATAGCGGAACAGCACGCGGAAATGTAACTGGTGTAATAATGCGGAAATCGCGTGGGAAAGACGTTGCGCATAGTCAAATCTTTCCCACGCGATAGACTCATAGCCCAGGCAAATTAGACCAAATAAAAAGGCCTTGCTTCCTGAAAAATCATCCAAAGCTGGAAAGTGTTTTAATACCTTTGGGGAGTCCCAAATAAGAGTTCTGTGAGTTTGAGACGAATTCTGATTTCTGCTTAAGTTTTGGGAGCAAAATTCATTCTTTCTTCTTTGGGATTTTTTAAACCACGCGAGCGAATTCGCGAGCATCTCGGTAAGTAATGTACCTACAAAGCTGGTTCTAATCTTAAATTGTGGCAATTTTAATCGGCTTTAAAAACGCATAGAAAATATTTTTTTAGAAACACTAGTTTAGGAGTTATATTGAAAAAAAAAAGTGCAACCATTTCCCGGTTTTTTGGCTCCCAAAACTTAAGCAAAAATCAGAATCCGTATGTTTAATTTGCCTGGGCTATCATAGTTATGCATGATGTCAACAGCTACGGATAAGTCATACCTAAGCTTCTGTAGTTTCGCTACTTCGATTTAGTGGCGGAGGTGTGCTACAGGCCCTGAAAAACGACCGCATTTGACGTTATATTATTTTTTGTTTATCTTAATTAAGTGTATCTGGCTGAATACATGTTTTTATTTATTTATGATTATACCTATTGAGCTCTTCGTATTCGTTAGACTGCGAATGACATGAAATAATTGAGTTCAGTAATTGTGTCAACACTTCACAGTGCGGAATAATTATTATCTCAATTCATTTTTTTAATAATAGCTATAATACTTAAATTCTGAGTGTTGTCTGTTTTAGAATTTTTCTTATCAATATGTATTTTATGTACATAATATAATGGCCTGTTCACACATATGTACATCCCTCTTTAACGATTCGTATCTCTATTATGAAAGATGGTACTATTATGTCGAACGTGCCATCGTCACAGAGTACCTACAGAGGGGAAGCTTCTAGTAAGCGGCCCGCTGTAGGTACACTCACACATATGCGCACGTTTGTCAGCAACTGTACCGGTTAGTGGAACGAGCGCGCGTCCGTGAACCGTTGGTGAGTGTGTTTGTGTGAGTATACCTACAGCGGGCCGCTTGTGGAAGCTTCCCCTCTGTAGATTTACTACTCGTGTGCCATCGTCCTGGGGAGTCACTCAGGCATAACGATTCGTTATTATTAACAATACTGTATACTTGATTCATGAGCGTGTGATTAATGAACATGCTCATAGGAGATTGTAAGCCATTTAAAAAATAATAACCGGCCAAGTGCGTGGCGGGCCACGCGCAGTGTAGGGTTCCGTAGTCACAATCCTCGGAAAACAGGTATAACTCCTTAACCTGTGAACCCTACTTAGCCGTGATAGTTTTCCTTTAAAATTGATTATATACCCTACTGCTGTGAATTTTTTCAAGTTCCTATATACTGCCATTTGGCTGATAGAGGGGGGGGACACTTGACTCTAATAAAAATTTGCACTTTAAAACATTATATTTTACAAACGGATCTAGAAATCGAAAAATGATGTTCCCACACCCACAGTATTTTTAAAAGACCTATTCAACGATACCCCACACTATGGGGTAGACGAGAAAAAAAATATTCATCCCCACTTTACATGTAGGGGAGCTACCCTAAAAAAAATATTTATCAAAATTTTATTTCACCACTTTGTCGGCGTGATTAATATTTATACTCATGCCAAATTACGGATTTCTAGCACTAATAGTCTTTGAGATTAACCGAGGACGGACGGACAGACGGACAGACGGACAGACGGACAGACGGACAGACGGACAGACGGACGGACATGGCGAAACTATAAGGGTTCCTTGTTTACTACGGAACCCTAAAAACGTCTCAATCTTAAATCACTATACCCAGACGACGAAGACATGTATCCGAGCCTAGAATAGATAAATAAATAGTATAGAAGTATTCGATAGAAGTATTCATATTATGTATTCGATACATCGGCTAAGCTACGTGTCAACTGTCAGTTGTCACAGTTTGCGTTTCAAATTGACAAAAAAGTTAACGTTTTATCCGCAATAGTGTCAAGTCCCAGCGTAGCGCTACAGTGCTTTTAAAAATATATTCATGGTTTAAAAATGAAAATAAATTATTATGACCTGTATAAAATGTATGTTATATGTGTTTATGCTAAGATATACTCTAAGAGGGTTTTTTGTTTGAATAATGGTAGTAGGTAGAGATGGTGGATAGGTATTAAGAGATGGCGATATTTTCGGATGGACTTTACTCAAAAAAAAAAATACAAAATACATAAAAAAAAGATTTAACAACTATTAACGAGTTATGTTAATCTTTCGAAGTGTGATGTTATTCTCTTGGGTATGATGGAAATGTCAAATCAAATATCCCTTTCCACACTAAATAGACGTGAACTCTCATATCACGTGTGCGGTCATTACTTAGTTATTCTGTTACAATAATTACTATCCGATAACAAAGTTGCCAAAGAGCTTACGTGCCTTTACTATATTTTCTACTCGTGTGCCTTTACGAAACGATGTGGTGTTCTAACAAGAGCAGTTTTATTTGACGTCTCTTAACAATCTTACAGCGATTTTATTATACAAAGGTTATGACATCGAACTATTACGCTTAAAATGGAAGTTTCTAACTTTCCGCTCGAAACGTAAGCTATAAACCAACCCATGTGTGCCCTGTAATTACATTTGTCGACACGCACACAAGCGCATGAGTACCTTGCGCACACAAGCGCATGAGTACCTTGCGCACACAAGCGCATGAGTACCTTGAGCACTAACGCGACGATAGCCTTTTAGGCTTGCTAAAAACGGCTTATCGCCGCGTCGACGACTGCCTTTCTTTACATATTTTATTCTAAGGGTTATGACTTAAGTATGAGTTTATGAGTCTTAATTCAACTCTTTCAACTTACATGTCGAGGTGTGTTGCAGTATAGAAATAAGTATATATTTTGTGTGTATTGTTAAATGCATTTGATTTATCGACGCGCCGTGCCAGTGCCACCGGTCTCCGTTTCCAAATGTCAAAAAGTTTACATTTTATCCGGGAAAATGTGAGGGAGTACCTACACAAAAAGGTAGCTTTAAGCACCTGCACGTTGTTGTGCAACTGAATAAAATATATTCCCGTTATTTTCGGACGGTCTAGAGTATTTTTGAGTATTTTCCAATACTTTTTTCTCTTTTGCTATTGAAGTGTTTTATTGACTATCCTTGTATAATTGTGTTACTGGGTTTCTATGTCAAAATATCGTTTTAAAAGTTTTGTTAGAGTACACCATCTGATTATTACCATCACCATAGTCTCTGAAATCTGTATATATAAAAATGAATCCCTATTTTCGTTGGTCACGGCATCACGCGTGAACGGCTGGAACGATTTTGACGTTTAATATGAAAGTAGACTAGGCCTTGGAGGAGGACATAGGCTAATTTTTATCCCGGAAAATTATAAAGTTCCCGAGGGATACTTAAAAATGCGGACGAAGTCGCGGGCATCAGCTAGTTGTTTATATTAGAGTAAACATCTCCTGAGGATGCTTCGGTATCGCAGTGAAACGAGCGTGGGGTGTGTTTAAGAGGGTTTGTGTGGTCTTGCGTGTTTGTGGAGTGAAATTTATTTGAATTTGATGTGGAGTCTAAAACTGTGGCCAAAATTAATTTACTATAATATATTTAAAAAGTAAGAAAAATTTATTAAATATTTTCAGTTTTATAAAACTTGATGTGAAATTTGTACTAAAACATTAAAGTAGAACAAAGAGACGTGAATTTTTTGCTGCATGAATTTTTTATATTTTCTTTGAACTAAAAGTGGCTACGGAATTTTAGTATCGAAAAAAATATGTATCAGCCTAAACCGCACACCGGTCTCTGAAAACGAACATCAGTGGTTTACATTTTTAAAATGCCGAAATAGCTTTATACTTTTATCCGGGCGAAATATCAGGGTGCCTGCGAAAAGACAGCCACGGAATAAATATTCTCGAAATATTTTGAACACTTTAGAAATTCCGCGTATAGGTGCTTTTAAAATAACCACTGCTTTTCTGGACAAAGATAAGGGTTTTAAAGTATTTCTATCGTCATCTTATGTATTGTAAAGAACTCTATGACCGATTTATGTATTTAAGGATATTCCATGGTGAAAGAAAGAACTTGTTAAGGTGTTACAGTTAACCGTTGTGTTGCGTAGTTTAAAGCTCTAACAACGGAACGTATATTTTTTAGTAATACAGTCCTTTGACCATTTATCTACATTTGAGAAGAAATTTTTTCTTTTTACTCCCCGAAGTTCTGGCTCTTGTTAAGCTCCAAATGTACCTAATATGACATGTGACGAAAATTGCTATTGAAATAAAATAAAGCACCGACAAGCCTACATTCTGTAAAGGATAATCTCTTTCTTTAAAAGCACACAGTGTTATTTTGCAATTTTTTGAGTGACTTACTTTACAGCTTCTATGTTTAATTCCATTTTAATACCTGCTTTGTACATGTCAGAAAAACATTGTTTTAATTTTTTTTTGTTTTATTTTATTAATGCGACATGAGTGACTAGGTAGATAGATTTAAAAAATTATGTAACCGTTACATACATTCCGGTTAAATTTCTGATATTAAGCAGCTGCCTGTGGAAATATTGTAGAGCTTATTCGTTATAATAATAACATTCAAAGAATAATAGATATATTAGATATTTAGGTAGGTACAATAAAAAAACTATTGCGAAAAATTTTCTCGAAAAAACAATCCTCGAAAAAACAAATAAATTGTATCACTAAATTAATTTCGACTGAAGTGCTAGTTCTAGAAAGTCACGAGTGATACAAAGTTGGACAAGTTTCAATGTGAGTAGAAAAAAGTAAACGCGATATTAAGCACAAGTCCCAAATGGAATATGCGAATTTTAGCAGCCAAGATAATATTATGGTTGCGCCGCGCCGGGCCGGCCACAACTCCGCGGTCGAGATGGAACAGCGTTTGCAAATTGCAGTGCTACCACAATTTATGTAATACTAGCTTCTGCCCGCGGCTTCGCCTGCGTGAATTTCGGTTTTTCAAAAATCCCGAGGGAATCGTGGCTTTCCGGTTCCCGTTCCCGCTCCCTTATAAAGGTTGGACCTTTATACCTACTTTCAAGAAAGTTTACTATCGTAATCTTCCTATAGCTGCAGCTATAGATTTCGGTTTTATCAAAATCCCGTGGGAACTGTGAATTTTTCCGGGATAAAGTAGCTTATGTGTTAAGTCAGGGCATAATCTATCTCCACTCAAAATTTCAGCCATATCGGTTTAGTAGTGGCAAACATACACATACACACGCACACAAACTTTCGCCTTCATAATATTAGTGTGATACTGTGATATAGTGTGAATAGTGTGATTAGTGTGATTGATGAACGAGTCCTGACGATCTAATCTATGGATTAAGTCGAGATCAAATCATGGATGAGGAACCTTTTTGCCCGACTACGGCAAAGCCAAAAGGAAGGGTTATGATTTTAGCAGTCTATGTATGTATGTACCTATGTATGTGGTCGATTTTAGTATGAGATTCTGTGTGTACCACAGTAGCGCCTAAACTACTGGGCCGATTTTGATGAATGAGGTGTCAATTAATTCTTTGTTATCATCGATGTATGTTATGGTCCGGGTGACATAGGCTCATCGATGTAACATAGGCTACATTTTACATACGAATAAAATCGAGAAGCAACGTACGAGCGGCAAAAGTTTATTATTGTTTAGTTTCGGATAGACATAACAGATGGCGCCACTAGCTGCTTGCCCCGCGATTTCGGGTTTCGCTTGCGTAGTCGGGTTTTAGTTTACGAACTTTATACTTGTCAGACAAACGATTCTATACTAATTATTACAATAAACTGAAATGGGACGATTTCTGTACATTATTATCGTTATAGAGGAAGCATTACTCGATATACATAGATCCCAAAACAGTATTTTTGTATTACATTTACATACCTAGTGGAAATACAAATAGCAAGCACAAATGCTTTCTAAATGGGATTTGGCATGTTTAATATCGAGGAAATGGTGGCTTGAGCTAATCGCCTATAACAGAAACACACGCTACAATAGAAACTTATAGCAATGCTACTTAGTATTGAAAAGTTTCATATACTTAGTCGTGAATATACCGTTTGTGGGAATGGGCTAATGTTCGATAAAATTCTACAAGCAATCTTACACTTGCCTTTATACAAGTTTAAGAACTCTATTAAAAGTATGCTCATAAAAAAAGCATATTATAGGTACAATTGAAGATTATATAAATGATAAAAAAGTATGGATTTAACTCGTTCCAGCAATGCCCGAAACGGCAACTCAATCATGTACATATCATAAATTGTTATATTGTTATTTAAAAAAAAGAGCAACCGCCGAGTTTCTTGTTGGTTCCTCTCGGTTGGAATGGCATTCCGAACACTGGTTCGATTAGGTAGATTCAATTTACGATTCAAAAGTACTTGTAAAAGTTTATTTGAATAAAAAACTTTTCTATTCTATTCTATAGAGCAAATACCAGCTTATTAAAAAAAAAATACATTTTGTCTTGAATTGAAGAGCCACTCTCCCATCGTCTTCCAAAATGTTTAATTATATCTCACTTGCGTAGTAGTATACTTGTAAACTTATTCAAAACGTGTAAGTACAGTTTACTTACTTTCAATAAAGAGTTCTGATTTTGACTTTGACGTTAGAACAATAAAATTGTCTTTAATTACTTATTATAGAAATAGTCCACTTTTTCAACCTTAATTGCTTAATGCGTAAAGATTCAATAATTTTATTACAAACGCTATTTTTGTCTTTATTAATGTAAAGTACCTAGAGACAATTAATGTAAAGTAGAGACAATTAATGTCTAGAGAAAATGTAATGAAGAATAAATTACATCACCAGTAAAACTTGGAAGCAAATAAATAGAAATAGGGTCCATTTTTTCATAGAATACTATGCAAATATACTGATTTTAAGCAAATTTATTACTGACATACAAAATTGATGAGATTGATTTCCGTAAATTTTTGTATTGAAATTGTTCTTAATTTCTAATCTAATCCAAAACAGATACAAATGTTTAACATGAGATAACTCTGTTGAGACAAGATAATAAAGTTCGGCAAAAGCTATAACTTTTGCACAATTTCACAGAAGAGTTATCTGACCACAAGCATGTGTCATTTTGTGTTTGATAAGAAGTCCAGGATATTTTCAATACTTATAATTTAACTAGCTGACCCCCGCGACTTCGTTCGCTTGTTTTTGCTATAAACCTCACGGAGCCCGAGACCTTTCCAACGAATGCAAAACCGTGGAAATCGGTTCGTGCGTTCTGGAGTTATAGCGTCAGGAAGGAAAACCGGACTTATTTTTATATAGTAGATGTTAAAATAGGTACTATATCTCAAAAATCTTGCAAGTCCTTTAAAAATCTGTTCGAAATCAGTATGTGGACATAATTTTATATTAAACATGTTTCAGTTTGTATGCTTCCAAGTGTACAATAAGACTAAACTCAAACTCAATTTATTTACAAGCAAATTTACAATTAGGTACGCATGTAATAAAATGAACATAATATCACTTGCCTTAAATAGGATTTGCGCATTTCAGTTATAAGGGCTTGGACACACACAAAACGGGACCCCAGCGATGCGAGATGCCAACTGCACGGCAGGATGTTAATCGAAATAATGTATGAACTCGTGCTGCAGTACGAGTTTACACATCTCGACATCAAAACACTATATATAACATAGTAAAAGTGAAATGGCCATTTGTCTTCTTGCTCTAAGGCTCATTTTCGTCCGTATATCGTTTCGTTGGTGTCCCAAGCGGAAACTTTGCGAAATAAAAAGTAGTAGTACTGAAAATACGAATTTAAAACAAGAAACTTTATGTCCATTTTAGTCTGTTGAACTCAACGTCAACTATGAAATGTAGGCAAAAATGTACTCGAAATCTACCAACGTTGTTGTTTGCAAACTCATATTATGATTACTGAACAGTGAATGCCTGTAGGTACGATTACACACATACATTGCACGAAGGCGAGAACGCGCAATTCCAGCAGCACATAATTGGCAGTGTGGACGCCTTATGTATAGCAATATATGTAGATCATTTGAGATAAGCACTACGATACATGACACTTATAGTCATAGATAGCAGTCGAATAAGTGACACTTAAGTATCACCTGTCGCTATCGTGCGTCATGGTTAGATACCTCAAAGTGTACCTTTAACGAGGTGGACACATTGTTGTCGCTCGCGCTGCCGTTGCGCGTCTTGTATGTCCAAGCCTTAACTTGAGTGGTTTTGTCGAGCACAACATGTAATTTCGTGGTTCAGAACCCAGTTCAGAACTTGATACTGAGCATTTGAGCAACGTTTGAGAAATAACGCAGACGGAGAATTCAATTTACAACTTGTGTGTAAAATATAACTACATAGATACTGTGCTTTGGAATTAATTCGATGTTAAAGATTTACATTGAATCTGGGAAGATTTACATTGATTACAATTGGGCTACTTATTCAATCAGGACGGACATTGTCTAATAATAGTAATTAAATACATTAATTAATTAGATTAACAGTGGTCTACTTATAGAAATTACCGACGAAACTCTTCATCAATATTATTATTTTGTGTCAAACCATTTATTTACATTTATTTACATTTAGTTTTTAAACACTATAAGAAACAAATGGGCAAGATAAGTGTAACATCTCTTGCCCTAAATGGCATTTCATGTTTCAGCAGCACGGAGGACGTTGCCCCGGGCACATGAGACCACAATCCAACCGCGACGGACAAAACATCTTTGGAAATATTGTCACCATGGTTTTAATTAAGCGAGGACATCATTGGAAACTATTACTTAAAAGTGTAATCTAAATATTTTAAAAGATTGCAAGTAAAATCAACTTCACCGCGCACTTAACAGTCTATATGTCGGAAAATACCAACGAATTTTTTCCTAAGTTGAAGTAAACGTAAGTTAATAAAAAAATAATGATCAAAATCCAATCAATAGTTTCCGAGAAATCCGAGGGCAAACATACATAATATATACATTGATACATACACCTATGAAATGTAGTGTACTTTTTTGGAAGTCATATAGATTATCATAATATTCACATACTAGCTGACCCCCGCGACTTCGTTCGCGTGTTTATAGGTTTTATATAGGATCGGATCGGATCCCATAATTCTTTTATGTACCTAAACTAAATGTAACCTGTTACTCCTTATAACATTGAAAGTTCCATTAAAATCGATCCAGCCGTTTCGGAGATTAGCTTGAACAAATAGACATAACGACAAACATAAATTTAAACGCATACCAGTTTAAAATAAGCCGTACGTTCAAAGATCCGGGTCCCAAGTTATTTGAACCCAATACTGAGGGTTGTAATGTCTGTCATTTCTGAACTAATAAACTTATGACCTTGAACTATTTACGGGACAATACCTAAAGTACTAACTTTCTAACAAAAAAAGAATAAGTTAAATCGAACTACGCGTTAATGAATTACAGCTAAATACATGTTTTAACTTTCTTCCCCTCTCCCTAAGGAACCGTGCTGAATTTCGGGATAAAAAGTATCCTATAACCTACCTCGAAGTATAAACTCAAATCGTACCAAGTTTCATTCGAATCCATTCAGTAGTTTCGGCGTGATGCGCGGCCAAGATACAGACAGACAGACAGACAGACAAAAATGAAACAAATTGCAGTTTTGGCTTCAGTATCGATTATAGAGTGCCCTCAAATAAAAATTTTCAAAATATCTTCCATGTACAGAATTGGATCTGTTACAGTTTTATTATATTATAGATTATGTGAATATTTTGCAGTTCCAATAAAATAGTAGTACATTATTGTCAAATTTATAACCTCCTTTTTTTGATGTCGGTTAATAAGGTATGATTTAGGTATATTTGCACGAGCCAGTAAACAGACGGAGCTTATTTGAAGGAACTCTCCTATGTATGGCTTTGTTTTACTTCTCTTCGTGTCTCGCTAATATAGAAAATAGGCCGTCATCTCGTTATTGTTCATTGCTTTCTATGAAATTTTATCGATTAATTCACGCTAGTCCGTACTCTATCCTTAATGTACTTACGGACTACGAAACTAAATCAGGCCTAAGCCGTACTATGTCGACAGCCGCATTGTATGAAATAAAACGATCATAAAATTTTAAAATGTAAATCAATTATGTGAAGCCTAGCTGCAGTACTGCTGATTCAAATGCATCTATGCATTCTACATATTTAAGTCTCTATAGCGCAACAGTCAGGTCGCGGACTTCGCGGACTGAAAACGGAAAATTTGACGGTTCAAATCCCACCCGTTGCACTATTGCAAAGCATTATGAGCCACACTATAAGCTTTGCGCTTATTTGGAAGAGGAAGGGAAATACAGGATGGCTAATATTAAAAAAAAAAATATTCTACTTTTATTATTCTATTTTATTCTCTACTCAAATATTCTATACTCTCATTCACATTCGCATTTTATATTTAAACATCCACAATTTTACTAATTAAAATTGAAAATGTACATATTATTTTAATTTTAAAATTTAAATAGAGTGCTTTAATTCATTTAAAATAAATGAACTGCTTTAATTTAAAATTTACGTAAAATTAGCGTTTAACAAAATCATTTTAAATTAAATAGGATGGAGCGAATTAAGTGCTGGCGTTTTACGTTTGTATTCAATCTATTTTCTGGTAATGTAAAAGTAAAGCTGACGTAAATAATCATACTTTATTTAACATTAATCAAATGACACTTAATAATATGGACCTAATCTATTCGGTGCAATAGAGATCTGTTAAATTTAGTTAAAGGTTAGAAATATAATAAAAGAATGAGTAGCGCCAAAGTACATATTTAAGAATAACCATTATCAATAAGGGTTTAAAATAATAACTCTGTTTTTTAAATTTTACCATATTAATAACTTATAAATTCATAATTAAAAAAAAACACTAGAAATGCATGTTCTACAAAATAAATAAACTGCTAAATATATCTATTTTGGATGTACATACAAGACACATTGTATAAAGTTTCAACAAATCCTGTAAAAAATGTTAAAGCAGGTATTTTTTACTGTCATATTGTCTTAATTTAAGATCAAATAATTCGCATGACGTATAAAAGGTATGTAAGATATTGGCCACAAACAACGTAACTAATGGCCACCCTAACCACAGCCCTAACGCTTAAGATCGGATGTCCAGTGTACATTGTTATAGATCGACCAGAATCTCATGAAAAATAGGGATATGAAATTCCAAGGTTAGCAACACTACGGCTGCCCTAGCGATAAACAAAGTAACTGATATTTTTTGTAAAATTGACTTTTTGCATTAACAAAAGTTTTATGTCGAGTAGTTTTTTACCACAGTTTAATATTTTAAATAACTTGAACCGTTTACTGAAATTTAAATTGCCCAAACAAAGTAACTGCACTCACTTACCCGGTATATAAATGCAAAAATCAAGTAAAGAACAAACACAACACAAAAACAAAGTAACTGGATGTTGATTACTTTGTTTTTGTTTTTAAAATGCAGTGGCTTGATTTTTCGTTTCTTGAAACGATCCCAGGTAAGGTGTTCTGAATGTAATTACTTTATTTATCACTAGGGCAGCCGAGTTAACCTAGTGTTGCTTACTACAAAATTTAATTTCCCTATTTTTCATGAGATTCTGGTCGATCTCTACCTACATTATTTTTCTATTTTAGTTCCATTTATATAAAAATAAATAAAGTAAATTATACTCGCAACAAATCATAGCTATGAAAGATTAATGCGAACCAAAAAATATGTAGTAAGTTACAAATACATATTTATAAAACTGCGAGTTGCCTGTCCGTCCAAGACGGGTTTGGAAACCCCTGGTAGCTTTAGGTTTCAGTTTGATTAGGCAAATAGATGACTGTCTAAGCTGGAAATTGAATGCAGACCCATTTAAAGAAGGTTACGGTTAAAATTAGATTAGACCACCAAAAAAAGTCACTTTAGATTTCAAAAGTCCAGCCTCTGAATCAATCTAATTGCAAATTTAATATTCTTTACTTTTAATCTAAATTGTTCAATAAAAAAAGTAGCTACAAAAATTAAAAAGAGCAAAATACTCTTTTTGATAAAATGCCGGTCAATAAAAATGGAAACATCCGCGGGGCAAGAAGCTAGTGGCGCCATTTGTTATGTCTATCCGAAACAAACTTAATATTCTAGTTTAAGCCGCGAAGGTCACATCTCGTTTTTTTTTTTCGTATATAAAATGTAGCCTATGTCACCCGGACTATAACAACGAATCAATTGACACTTTATTGATCAAAATCGACCCAGTAGTTTAGACGCTACGGTGGAACACACATAATCTAATGCAAAAATTGGATACAAACATACATACATACATAGACTGCTAAAATCATAACCCGTCCTGTTGGCTTTGCCGTAGTTGGATAAAAAGCAACACCAAACCACAAACAAAAAAAAATGCCCGCATCCGTGCGCTAAAATGTACCTAAATACCTCTCGTAATTTAAATTCCGTGAATGGAAACGTATTTAAATTACAGATTAGAAGGGCTGAAACGTTCCTTTTGAACACAGGTAAGTACAAAATGAACTTCGCAATCCAAGAAACTTAACATTGAAATGAAAGGCAGACAGTATTAAAAATACCGGCATGCAGCAAGACGGCTAAGGGACCTTTCAGACAGACCGGCGCGGAGAGCGTCGGAGAGCATTTTTTTTTTCACACAGACCGGCCGTTCAAATTTGCTCTGCTCTCCGCGCCGGTCTGTGTGAACGGACACGCGGATGCGCTCGGAGCCGAGCGTACGCTCTTGGGCCGGACGGCAGAGCATATTCGGCCTACGGTCGGCTGTGCGAGCATGAAAGAGCACGCGAACGGAGCCGGTCGGATGCTCGAGCGCGAAAGGGCACGGGCATGGAGCAGCCGACCGGCTCGACGAGTAGCCGACCGGCTGCTCTCATATATTTCACACAGAGCGTATTGGGAGCATGCTCGAGCATCCTCTTATCATAAAAGAGTTAACATGTAAAAATAAAGCCTATTTCAATGTCTTAAGATTCTATTTTAAATGCGATTAAAATTTGCTCTGCTCTCCGCGCCGGTCTGTCTGAAAGGTCCCTAAGGGTTGAGACACACTATCGGGGCGCGAACTTACACGGGGGGCACCGTGTAACGATGCGGCAGCACCCCAGGCGCGGCATTGGTACAGCGAAATGTAGAAATAGACATTCTAAGACAAAATAGAAGCAGTTTCTTTATATTATAACTATTGACCACATTCTCATTCTGTTATTGTTTAATCAACATTGAAATTGTCTTCCATTGCTCTAGATTTAGATGTTTGAGAATTAATCATTAAAATGTCAAATGTCAGAATGTCAGAATGTCAAAATGACAAAATGACAAAATCTTAAAATGTCAAATTGTCAAAATGTCAAATTCAAAATGGCGAAAAAAAGATGGCCGCAATACAAATATTCTGAAATATACCGTCGTGGATGTGGTGGAGTCCGCGTAGTATGCACGGCGCAGTGTCATCGCTCCACCGTGGTTCAGCAGTAGTTCCACACTTAAGCGTAGGCCACATTGGGAGTGGAGCGAAGCAAATCGTTTCGCATCGCTTCGCTCCCAATATGGCCTGAGCTTTAGTTGATGCATCCAAGCCTTTTTGTTCGACACTTTATTATTTGAATAAAGAACAACCAATAAAATTCTGTTTTCACTGTTTCTCAGGCAGGTAAAGGATTATTCAGGCGGAAATCTAGGCAACTTTTTATCTCGGAAATGAGGATGGCTGTTTAGGCACAGGCCATAGGTAACTGTTTATATGAAAGACAATCTATCTATCTAGGTATTAATGATATAAAGAAGCTTGTCCTGACTGACTGACTGATCATCAACGCACAGCCTAAACCACTGAAGCTGAATCTTGAAATTTTCACAGTAGCTTCCTTTTATGACGTAGGCGCACACTAAGAAAGGATTATTACAAATTCCACCCCTAAGGGAGTTAAATAGGGTATGAAAGTTTGTATGAGAGTCCGTCATTTTATAAGTTATATCCATGAAAATCGGTATTTGTATTGTCGGTTAAAAATAAAGAATTACGTGTTTCAGGAATTTTGGAAATTCCACCCCCAAGTAAGATTTATAAGAATCCAAGCGAACGAAGTCGCTGGCATCAGCTAGTATATTATATTTTGTAGATTAATATAATATTATTATCACGGTTTAATCGCTGAATCGAACTTGACGAAATTCAACAAAAAGGTAGCTTGCACCCTGGAGCTGGTCATTTAAGAACCAACATAACAGTGGAACAGACACACACACGCACACACACACATACACACACAGCCACGTCAAACTTATAACACCCCATCGTTTTTGCGTCGGGGGTTAAAAACAGAGACGCGGCTAGCTGAATTTGTTTTAGGTGGGTAGGTATACCATTTGGTTATGAATTTTATTATTCACGAGTTCAAGGAACGCTGGCGGAATTTCTACAATGCAATATTAGAAAGACTTTCAAATTGTGCATTGTAGAGTATATCTATCTATCTTCTTCTATTCTATACATGTAATAAAATCGTAGAATTGCCGTATCTGTACATTGAAGATTTTTGTAAAATAATAACTGGGGGATGTTAGGGATAAGTAATAGAACGTAAAAAAGCTATTTTTAAAATTTTTGTCTGTTTGTCTCTTTGTCTGTTTGTCTATTTGTCTGTTTATCTATTTGTCTGTTTGTCTGTATGTTTGTGTGAGCATCACGTAAAACTACTGAATGGATTGAAATGAAACTTGGCATGATTTAAGTTCATACTATGGAGTAACATATAGAATACTTTTTATCCCGAAATTCAGCACGGTTCCCTTGGGAGAGGGGATGAAAGTCAAAATGTGTCCTTAGCTGTAATTCGTTAAAGGGTGGTCCGATTTCATTCATTCTTTTTTTGTTAGAAAGGAAATACTTTAAAGATTATTGGCTAATCTCTGAAAGGCTGGACCGATTTTGATGGGACTTTCACTGGCGGATGTTTACATTTTGATCTACCTAAACATCCGCTGGTGAACTTTTAACAGTTTTTATCAAGGTATGAGCTCAAAGGAGCTTAGGAAAAACAAAATGATTCTCACGGGATTTTTAAAAACCAATACTCACGCGCACGAAGTCGCGGGTGTCCGCTTGTCTTAACATAAAGTTGTTCCATTATTACGGTCTAACAATATGGACTTTGGTAAAATAACGACTGCATAACTCCGTCTGTCTGTGAACGAAAGGTACAGAGATAGACTAGATCTTAGAGAAGGACATGGCTACTTTTTATCCCAGAAAATCATAGGCCCCAAGGGGTTTAAAAAAAATTTACATCCACGCAAATGAAGGGCATCAGCTAGTAAAATAATATAGGTACATTTTATTATTTAACTGAAGTGCACTTATGTGTCAAGTTTCTTTTTAGTTTAGCTTTTTTTTTTTTCAATATGTTTTTATCTTTTCTGCTTCCAATGAGGAAACACACGAACCCGACCATCCTATATTTCTGTATTCCTTGTATAATACCGCAATGCGTAGTGCTTTGTCGGACCGTTGAAAGCCGAATATATTATTCGTTATCTGTCCCCGGGGTTCGCCATATTTGGAGCTCTTATGATGACGTGGCGACCTCCAAACATCATAGCCAGACTAGATGCAGCTGCCCGTGACTTTGTTTGCGTAAATATCTTATTTCCATCACCTTTTGACGCCCTCTCTGGCACAGTGGTGAGCATCCCGATATAAGTGGGAGGCCCCGAGTTCGATTCCTGGCAGGGGCAATTTGGGAATAATTTCTAAATTGTCTCTGGTCTGGTCTGGCGGGAGGCTTCAGTTGTGGCTGCTTACAATCCCACTGGAAAAGACGTTCCGCCAAGCGATTAAGCGTTCCGGTACGATGCCGCGTAGAAGCCGATCAGGGGTATGGGTTTAATAATACTGTGATACCTCTTCCAGGTAGCCCGCTTCCACCTTAGACTGCACCGTCACTTACCATCAGGTGAGATCACAGTCAAAGCTAACTTGTAGATCACTAATAAAAAGTAAATAAAAAACCCTCCTTCTCTGGCTTGAACATGTTACAGTTTTCTATACCCTTTAATCATCCAGAAAGTCAATTCTATAAAAAAACTTTACCTCTTTCAATTGTGATATTAATTAAGATACTTGTAATTTTAACTACGGTTTCTTCTGTCTGAACACTCAATTAGTTCAATGGAACCAGACTTAAAGGTCTAAGCATCATCATCATCATCATGATCAACCCATTACCGGCTCACTACAGAGCACGGGTCTCCTCTCAGAGTGAGAAGGGTTTTGGCCATAGTCTACCACGCTGGCCAAGCGGATTGGCAGACTTCACACACCTTTGAGAACGTTATGGAGAACTCTCAGGCATGCAGGTTTCCTCACGATGTTTTCCTTCACCGTTAAAGCGAGTGATATTTAAATACTTTTAAAACGCACATAACTCCGAAAAGTTAGAGGTGCGTGCCCCGGGATCGAACCCACGACCTCCGATTAGAAGTCGGTTGTCCTAACCACTAGGCTATCACAGCTTTTTTCTAGGTCTAAGCGTCTAAGCGAATAGGGGGATTCGATTAATGTCCTATAGGATTTATTGAAAAATGCTCAGACATTTTTATGGCTGACTCTAGATAACTCATACAGTTTACTGATTTAATTTTAATTTTTTGTCAGTATTTATATATAACTGTAGCTAAATATACAAAGTTTTCTTAGTTTTATTATTATAAAGTTAGAAAGAATACTTTCTCGTTTATTATTTGTAAAAACAAGAGGTTAAAATAAACTGTTCCACAATTGTGCTTAGATTAAACCCTACTTGAAAGTTATTGTTCACTGGTGCATACACAGCAAGCATATTCGTTTTCTAACAATAAACGAGTATAATGGCCAGTTTAATTATAAAAACATCTTGCTCAGGCATTGTACGGTTAATTGTTAAATATGTTATAATGTCTAAATACTCACCTGGGAGGCGCTTTCGAGCGCCTGTTGTGTTTATCTACACAAAAAAAATGTCTAAAGATAACTATTATTTATTTTAATTTGTTTAACAAGACATTACAACATTCTTGCATAAAGTAATTACAACCAAATCACACATATAAACATCAATAAATGGCATGCACAAAGATGATTTATAGCAATGATATAAATTATTTTATTAAAAGATAGGTAAATGTAGAAAATAAAGTTAAAATCATTGATGAATACAAACTGATTATCCTCTTTCTCTTGACCTATTTAAATGCACATTGACACAAAGAATGTGTATTGTTACGACGCTATACATAAAAAAGTATAACAACACTCCAAAAATATAGGCATGTACAAAGTTAAAACCGAAATACGAATAAAATATTTTCATTCAAAGAATCCGTATAGGTACTTCTGTGTTCCTTTTTTTTTTCTCAAAAATAACTCCATATAAAAACTGATAGAGTAAAGCTACAATAAATTATTTTCAGATATTTTTAATAAAAAATAACGTTTTTTTCCTACTTGAGTGTGATCTTGACGCTTGACAGCTGTAGCGGTAATACCAGTGTACCTACTGTTTATTTCTGTGGTCTACGACTCATTACATATTAAAGTACAAAATAAGAACAATATGTTACGAAGTTTCTTAGAACATGCCACTTCACTTCTTGAAAATTACTTTGAAATATTGAGCGAAATATTATGTAGGTAATTTATTTCTGTAAGTATTTAAAAAAACTATAATTTTGTAATTCATTAAATAAACTAGTAAGTATTTTGTAATTCACATAAACATTAGTGTCCGGCGACAAAAGTTTTTTTGTAGTAAAAGTCACTAATATTAAAATGTCCGATCTACTTTTTTATTAGAACATAATAATACGCCAGTCAAATTTGACATCAAAATCGCAAACGAACGGCTAGTTCTGATTTTTTAATATGTTGTTAGGACCACTACCAGTAGTCTAAATTCAATTTTGCAGCTTCGAAAGACCTGTGCTAATTTTGTAGCACTCGAAAAACCGCGAAATTATTGCACTTTTTTTGGGTTTTTCAATATAAGTCCTAAACTATGCGTTTCTAAAAAAAAATTGTTCTATACTTTTTTAAAGTAGACTAAAATTGCTACAATTTAAGACCAAAACTAGCTCTTTAAATTCAATATTTATTGAGATACAGCTCTCCAAAAATTGACAATTAATTCCAAAAAAGTGAAATTTTAAGATTCGGTCAATTTTAAACTCCGATATCGGGGAAAATACTCATTTTACGAGTAAAGTTAATTGAAAAGATGTTGTCGTAAATCTAATTAGCTTTAATTTAAACATTAAACAACGTCTGTAGCCCATATAGTTTACTTACAAATCCTAAAAGTTTAAAAAATGCCAAAATTGCAGTTTTCTCTTTAGTTTGTTTTGAATGTAATTTGAAAGAAAAAACCATGTACATCCACAAGAAATATGTATTAAAACTATTACTAAGTATTTAAATTAAGTATTTATAATGTTATTTATTCAAGAAAAAAATTATTTATATTATTATTGATATTTATTGATTTTTATGAAACATATTAATCTGTATTAAAATGACATTATGAGTTCCGAGCAATATAAGTCGTAAACTACGCATTTTTGTTTAATATTTTCTATACATTATTAAAGTAGACTAAAATTGCTACAGTTTGACATCAGAACCAGTTCTGTAGCTTCAATAATTGCCGATATACAGCTCTCCTAAAATTGAACTTTTTTCAAAAAAAGTGAAAATTTAAGAGTTGGTCAATTTTCGACCGCGATCTTGGGGATAATACTCATTTTATGTGTAGAATTATAGGTAAAAATGTTATAGTAAATCTGATTAACTTTAATTTAAGGGTAATACGACATCTCTAGGACATATAGTTTACTCACAAATTTTAAAAGTCCAAAAAATGGGAAAACAATTTTCGTAAATTTGCTCTGCTTAGTTTGGTTTGTGAGTACCTTGAAAGGAAAAACCATGAACATCCACAAGAAATGTACATTCAATCTATTATTATAGTATTCATAATGTTATTTATGAAAAAAAAATATTTATTTATCTTATTTTATTGATATTTATGAAGCATATTAACCTGCATTACAAAGATATTATTTTTGGTTATAATTGTTCATTAAGGTTTGTGAGTAAACTATATGGCCTAGAGACGTCGTTCCACCCTTAAATTAAAGCTAATTAGATTCACTACAACATTTTGACTATAATTTTACCCTTATAATGAGTATTATCCTCAAGATGGCGGTCGAAAATTGACCAAATCTTAAATTTTCACTTTTTTTGGAAAAAGTTCTATTTTAGGAGAGCTGTATCTCGGCAAGTATTGAAGTTACAGAACTGGTTCTGATGTCAAATTGTAGCAATTTTAGTTAACTTTAAAAATGTATAGAAAATATTAAAAAAAAATGCGTAGTTTACGACTTATATTGCTCGGAACTCATAATGTCCTTTTAATACAGGTTAATATGTTTCATAAAAATCAATAAATATCAATAATAATATAAATAATTTTTTTCTTGAATAAATAACATTATAAATACTAAATATAAATACTTAGTAATAGTTTTAATACATATTTCTTGTGGGTGTACATGGTTTTCTCTTTCAAACTACATTCAAAACAAACTGAAGAGAAAACTGCAATTTTCCCATTTTTTTAACTTTTAGGATTTATAAGTAAACTATATGGGCTACAGACGTCGTTTAGTGTTTAAATTAAAGCTAATTATATTTACTACAACATCTTTTTAATTAACTTTATCCGTAAAATGAGTATTTTCCCCGATATTGGGGTTTAAAATTGACCAAATCTTAAAATTTCACTTTTCGGAATTAATTGTCAATTTTTGGAGAGCTGTATCTCAGCAAATATTGAATTTAAAGAGCTAGTTTTGGTCTTAAATTGTAGCAATTTTAATCTTCTTTAAAAACGTATAGAAAATATTTTTTTTTTAAACCCATAGTTTAGGACTTATATTGAAAAAACCAAAAGTAGTGCGAAAATTTCGCGGTTTTTCGAGTGCTGCAAAGTTAGCACAGGTCTTTCGAAGCTGCAAAATTGGATTTACACTACTGGTAGTGGTCCTAACAACATATTAAAAAATCAGAACTAGCCGTTCGTTTGCGATTTTAGCCACTTTTGGAGTCAAATTTGACTGCACGTTTAAATACTTAATTAACAAATACAAAAGGATGGATCCACATAACTTTTGTTTTAAGAAAACGTTCAAAGAAATAATCTTTGTAAAAAATGTTACGAAACTACCTTCGCCGGGCTTGTTCTCATTAGCAAAAGCAATAAAGTTTTTTTTTTCATTCCATTCAAAACAGTTTAACTGTAAAGGCAGCCGAGTCACAAAAGCTTATGTTTCTGTAAGCGCTTCGAATTTCTCTTTGAATTTCTGAAGATTGTAACGTGCGAATAGGGTGGAATAGGGGTGTTAATTCTGGGTTAGTATTATTAATTTTCAACCGAGTTCGAAACAAGCACCAACATATTATATTGTACCTACTGTATGTACAATATATGTCGGTGGAAACAAGCATTAAAATTAAACACATTGAAGTCGGGTACTTTTTAAATTGGCAAGAGACGATTAAAAAAAATAATAGCGGGCAAACGAGCAAGCGGGTCACCTGATGTTAAGTGATTACTGCCACCCATGAATATTAGCAGCACCTGAGGAACTACTAATGAGTTGTCGGCTTTTGAGGAGGAAAGGGACTGGCTATTCAACTCGCTGCCGGGCCCGGAACACATCGGATGCTTTGCGGCAGATTACGGCTGAAGTGTGGTCGCTAGCCAGATGGATTGGGGGTAGAATCCTACCACAAAGCGGTGATACCATCTATATTACGTTGTGTGGTCTCAGGCACAACGACCTGTAGAGGGGACTGAAGAGCGTTAGGGCCTCGTTAGCATATTGGCATGGGTGCACCGTGCGTAGGTGAGGTTGACTTCGGCCACATAGATAGAATTTGGGCCACTTACACCCACAATTTAGATTATTCAGACACTGTATTGCTGTTTTCTTTGTATTTTTTCAAACGTCTTTTTGGTATGTTAATTAGGGGCAAGAAACCCTCGCTGAGTGTTAGCAGTAAAAACAACGATCCAAAGTTTACTTAAAGTTCAAGTGCTAGTTAATTTATAGCATGCTCCGTTTGCGTTTCAGTCCATAAATCTCTAAAACAAGCAAAAAATACCTATTCCTATTATTCATAACCTCGGAATTTACGCTGGAGCCGAAGAAAAATATTTGTTCAGCATTTTGGGAAATATGAGTTATTGTGTATTCAAGTTCCTTTCGACAGAATGATGTTTAATCACGCTAACGGAGTTCATTATTCAAAATATACCTTAAACATACGCGTATTAAAGCTTCACAAGTTCCTTTGAATCGTTGGACCGCACCAGCCTTGGCGTGCACTCCATATAATTTAAGAAAATATAATGCTTCTTTGTTTTGCCTGCTTTTATTTCATCAACATAAAGTTGGTATGATGTTCATGAAATATATTATCAACGATAGGATGGCCTTTTGGGAGGAAAATGCGTGCCAAACTTATGTACTTATGTAGGTACATAAATTTTCAAAATCGCATTCAGTGCGCACCGAGATTTTGACGGAATTTATCTATTTGTTTTAGTGCACAAAATAACCGTGAAAGTGCCATTTTGCGCTATTTTGAACTGTAAACACAGAAGTTCAGAAATACATCGAAAAAAGGAGATATTTCCTATCACACGTAAAGTGTTTTCCTATCACACGTAAGTGTGTGTTCTGGTACGTGTGAATTCATAGTAAATAGTGCTGAACGCCGATTTACCTTATAGTGTCCGTGGACATGTATTTTTTTCGGTTATATTCTACTCTATTTGTAATAGGTAGCAGATTTTCAGCAGTCTCCTCAGGTACCTATAGTTTAATCATTGAGGAGTTGGAACTCGAAGATTCCAAACAGTTAGTTGTCTTATTACTAATGAAATTTGTATGGGGAATTTAATAAAAATCGGTTCAGTAGAAGCAACGGAAAAATCTGTCAGAAGCTGAATAAAAATTTTTAAAAATCTGAACTGAATCTGAACAGTAAAGATTTGAATTAATTAGTGCAAAACGGCCCTCATACCTACTTACGAGTGCTTTTACCATATTTTACAAGGCACCGTGATAAATGTAATAACACTGAACACATTGCTCCAAATAAGATGTCGCCGCCACTCCGTAGTTGTTTTCCCATTTTTCCTCAAACACGAACCTCGGGGACGTTTAATTATATAAGAATAACTACAGTCCTTTATTTATGACTTTGCTCGAGCCAGCAGAGCGAAAATAGGTACTTTTATTGCGCATTTCGCCACGTCACATAGCTATAGGTTCGATAAATATACGCATGCACAATAATATGAGATCTGAACCCGGTGACGTCACTTTATATGACGCAAAAAAGTACTCTATGTGTTAAATGGTTTAAATGTATGCATTGCTATCTCAACGCGAGCGGTGAGGTGCGAAGTAATCAAAAGCAGTCCAGAGGCCTTATGCCGTCTTTGTACATGTGGCAATGATGATCGAAATTCGAGTATCGACATACAATGACTTCAGAGCAAAATGAACCCAAATACTCTTATTTTGAAGTCGTAATTCAATAGTTCGAATATTTATTTTACAACTGGCTGTTTTCGAATGCTGAATGTATTGGCGAATTCAAACACATTTTAGGTCCATTTTACTCTGAAGTCATTGTGATTCGATCAATAGTATTTAGTAAAGTTTTCGCGCTCTGCAAAGTGAGACTAAGCGTAGGTACAGGTCTAATTTTATCGTACACGTATTATAATACATTTATAAACTAGATGATGCCCACGGCTTCGCCCGTGTGTATTTAGGTTTGTAAAAATCTCGTGGGAACTTTGATTTTCCAGAACAAAAAGTACCCACCCGTCAAAAAAACCCGTCCACAAAACGGAAAAATTCCGTGGGATCCTTACGATTTCGGAATGCAATTCCTTACAGCATCAGGGTTGAGGAGTTGGACATGTACCTACTCGAGGTCATTCAACAATAAAGTCTTTAATTGGTATCCCCAATATCGATTTAAATAACCGACAGTGCCTAAAACCCATTAGTTTTGGGGATCAGATTCCCTACAGCATCAGGATTGAGGAGTTGGAATCCAAATTTTTTGTAGGACAGGGTCGCAATGTTTCTCTATCGATTAAAAAAAAATTACGCAAATCGGTTCAGAAATCTCGGAGATATCGGTGTACATAGGTAGAAAAACACAACTCCTCCTTTTTTGAAAGTCGGTTAAAAAAGTAGCCTATGTCACTCCCTGGTTAATTCTCTACTTGTATGTGAAAGTCCCGTCAAAATCGGTTCAGCCGTTCCAAAGATTAGCCCGTTCAAACAGACAGACAGACAGACAGACAGACAGACAGACAAAAATTTTAAAAACGTGTGATTCGGTTATAGTATCGTTCAAATAACCATATGAGCTTAATATGAGGTAGTTATTTCGATATTACAGACAGACACTTCAATTTTATTTATTAGTATAGATATATTAATACGCGCTACTGCTAAACAGATTCTGAGTGGATTTCTTTTCTTGCAAATATTGCTGGGTAGTGTTAACTTACTGTTTTTATTTCAGTACTTTATTCAATAACTTTGCTCCAAAAATTCATTTCAGGAAGGCCTTTTTTTATTAAAATCCGATAGAAATTTATATTTGGATAAGTTTTTCAAATTTTACGCCTTAACTTTTAAGACTGGTCTAAAAATATTAACTCTTTTGAGAATTTCAGGAAATATCTATTCTTTTCGATATTGAGTTAGCTTGAAATTGAATAAACTACGAGTATATATCTTCCTTGAATACCTACTCTTTCACGTGTAGACGAGGAGGTTTAAAGTAAAAATTACGATTTAAACCAAGAATGTTTGAAAATTTTGATCATCTTCATTTTTTTAGGTAGGTATAAAGTAGAAATGAGCCAAAAAAATTGGGCTAAATATTCCATAAATCATACTTTAATTTGATATTTCTGTTCTTTAAAGTAACTGATCCTCCACATTTCCTTAAAAATATAAGCTGGAAAGTATCCAAAGTTGAAAAAGAAATTGTTAATATTACGGTACGGTAGATAGGTACCTACATAACTTGGTTAGATTACATCAGTCAGCAAAAATATATTTCTGAGCATCTATTTCAATAGAGTATATTCTGATTCTATAAATAGAGAAATAACTAAAATATTAATTTATTATTTTTAAAACTTTGCGTTCGTGTGATTAGGGAGTTTCTGTGTGACCGTAGGCATACTGCGTTAGTTCTAACTTCTAGGGCATAAAATAAATTCAAAAAATACTAGGTATAATTTTTTAATATATTTCTCAAGTTATATTTAATTATTATATTAAAATATCTATAAAGATTTTTCGTTAAAAGATAAGAAGTCAACCATCCACGTCAAATTGTTTGAAAAAGCGCTTAGTACGTTAAGCTATCCATGTAAATTCGAAGAGAGATAACTAAATAGGTAGGTATCATACTTGTAACTTATATTGAAATACTAACTTCAAATTTCCGAGAAAAATAATACGTCTAGTATTTGGCGGTTCACATTTTCATTTGTAAAAAGAAATGGAATCTAGCAACACACACAAATACAAATAATCCCTACTTCTTGTAAAAAAAATCATATCTACTCAATAATAATAATTTGAACAGTTTTGTAGATGGTTAGTATATTTACAAACGTATCTTACGATCGACTACCGGACGTAAATACTAGTATAAACCAACCCGCGCGTCGCCCTACCGGGTGATTCCACTAGCTTCTATCAGGCGATTGATAAGAATACAGTAAAAATTTGTTGACTGAAAAGATGCAAAGACTACCTGAAGCTACCGAGGCTCTAGAGCTTCGCTGAATGAATGATACTCACGAACGTAATACTCAGTGGCGACTGAGTATCATTTTAACAACAAGCAACTCGTTACACGAAATGCAACTTTGCTTCAGAATAATGTATAATCTAGATTGCATATACACTGTATATTTAGAGCCGATAAGTTGACACGGACTTAGCACACATATTAACCTCTATTATTGTGTAAACTCGCTTTTCGAAATACAATATTTTAACCGACACAAAAGAGAGCCGTAGTAGGGGTGATACTTTAACGGGTTATCGCGACTCTGTCGCGCATTAAAAAGAAAATAATGTGAATTTATTGTATCACTTCCTCCCTGTACAGACACATTAATGCATTTTCCCAGGAATTTACTTCAAGAATATATGCTTGCTGTATTTACATGTTATATCAATTACCTTGCCTTTGGTATTAAAAATATCATGCTATTTACTATTTATTGATTTTAGATTTATTTTATTGTTTTACCACACAATATGTAGATAACTACGGGTACAATAACATCAGTCGATATTTCGATCCAGATGCATAGATAATCGTCAAGATGGGACTGCGGTCGGAGACGTTAAGTTGAAACTATCACGACGGAATATACTTCGTGTCCATTTTCTTGATCAATCATTATAATTATAGTTTTTATCAAAATCAGTCAAGCCGCTTGGGAGGAAAATAAATACGAAGGCACGCAAACAGATTTTGTACTATGTAAATATTTCAAATGAAGCAACTCTCCGCATTGTTAGTGGCTAATTTGCGTAGGTAATCTGTGTTCAAATTAGTGTAATTATTGTGTACAAAACCTAATGAGGCAACAGGTACTCGGATCACATGTAAACTAACTCTGCTGCAAAATTAGTGCTACACGTAAAATGCTTTGCCCAAAAACAAAGTTCGAATCACTTATTGATGACCTTCGATGATTCATTTAATATAGATTGTGACTATTTGAGTAAAGAGTAGTTTGAATTTGGATTTGAAAAATTGAAAGATTTTGAAGTTTCGGCACCAACAAAATACGATGAAAACTTTGGAGATTTTGCTCATAGTTTTCCCTAAAAATAGAGATAGCAGCATAGTTTTATAGCAGTGGTATATGGTAAACTGTGAAATGCGTTTGATTTATCGTCCTTCGCGCCACCAGCACTGGGAGTGCATTTTAAAATGTCAAAAAGTCAACATTTTATAGGAGAAAAATGTCAGGACGAGCGCCAAACTTCGTTCAAACTCATTCCACCTGGGCCACTTATTGTAGCTAAAAATAATTTTGTCAGGAAATTTTAGTGCGGGATGCATTTAATTGTGTAAGAAATTTTTATTGCGCGAATAACTGACTAACTTTTATGCACACATCCGGGCTGTGCTTTCTAGGTTAGGTACTCGGTGGTTGAACTATCTCTAGTAGGTATTTTAACATTATTGAAAGCTCTTTTTGAAATACTTTTGAGTCTAATAATACTGTATATGCACTTGAATGAATTATATAGCTATGCATAGCACATGCATTATTTTCCTAGATACACCTATTACATTTATAAATCAGAGACGCAACGTGAAATTATGAAACCTGTTTTTGGGTGCAACTTTTGCTTTTACCAAAACATTGAATAAAGTTGTTTAAAGCGCAACACATTCGCATGGATTGTTAGTGAATTTGGATGTATTTTGTTCGTAACTTTTGTAAATGAAAAGTTTATTTTTAACACCTAGTTTAAAAGGCTAGTTAAAGGACATGGCCGGAATTTGTATGGAGCTGTGTCCTTTGACATGGCCGGAATTTGCTCGAAATCGAAAAAAAAACTTACTTAAATAAACATAAATGGAGGTTAATTATTCATATGTGAAAATTGCTTTTAAAATAAACTAAAATATATCGCGGCAATTACATTTCTCCAGCGCAGGCGTGGAAAAAACACAAAGAATAAGAATGTTAACTGTTATTTGTTTTTCTAACTTTTCTAAGGTCATATCCAAGAAGGTTATATACTCTATGTAGACACTGGAGAGTGCGCCTGAAACATTGTAGTTAAGATAAATTAGTCATTTTATTTCAAGGTTCTCTCTCGAGTAAAAATGTCTTATCTAAAAATATTATTTAGGTTACCTACGCACAACGCAGATTGCAGAAGCCAGCCAGAAACATCAAAATAAGGATGGCGATCTGAGATCGATTAATCGGAGAATCGATTTTTGTGTACGTAGTGCGTAGGTACCACAGAATACATTACTCCTACCGTAGAAAAATGAAAACTCCATAGTAAAAAAATGAGAACCATTCAGCGCCATCTAGATTCAGCCCCCAACAACTCTTTGACAGCGAGAGATTCAAATATGGACGTTCTATACTTAACCTAAATAATATTTTTATACCCTGATTTCTAATTCCGTGGAATTCTGACAGCTGTCATTGTCATTTACAGATGAGTTATTTGTATGGAGAACAGGGTTAACATCTACGAAGTACGATTTTACCCAAAACTACTTTAATTCCCAGTCATCATAAAAAGCCATATGCCGAACAATAATATTAGACGTTTCGCCCTAAAATAGAAAACGGCAAGAGTGGAAACTAGAAAGTGCACACTAACAGCAATAGAAAACAAAAGAAGCACATTGAAAAAATTCATTCAAAAATGGAAGTCAAATGACATTCTCACCATGAAGTGTCTGTTAGGCATTTGTCATTCTACATGCGGCAGTTGATTTTTATTTATATAAGTTTTGAATTTTTTATCTTTTTTGTGGGAATTGTTTTATCTCTGGTAACATTACGAAACGTCAGAATTCCACGGAATTAGAAATCAGGGTATAGATAAGGAATTTTGACTCGAGAGAGAACTGGTAAATAAAATGACTATTTTGTCTTAACTACAATGTTTCAGGCGCAGTCTCCAGTATCTACATAGAGTATATAAATAACCTTCTTGGATATGACCTTAGAAAAGTTAGAAAAACAAATATCAGTTAACATTCTTATTTTTTGTGTTTTTTTCCACGCCTGCGCTGGAGAAATGTAATTGCCACGATATATTTTAGTTTATTTTAAAAGCAATTTTCACATATGAATAATTAACCTCCATTTATGTTTATTTAAGTAAGTTTTTTTTCGACTAATCAGGGCAAATTCCGGCCATGTCTTTTAAAATGTACGGATAATTTCGTTTTGTGGTACGTACCTGCCTCGGGATTATTTTGATGGTAAAGCAATATTGAATGACTAGAGAATGCCCGCGGCTTCGCCCGCGTGAATTTCGGTTTTTCACAAATCCCAAGGGAATCGTGGATTTCCGGTTCCCGTTCCCGCTCCATTTTCTAACCTTTATACCTACTTTCAAGGAAGTTTGCTATAGGTAGTAATCTACCTATAGCTGTAGCTAGAGATTTCATTTTTTTTCAAAATCCCGTGGGAACTGTGGATTTTCCGGGATAAAAAGTAGCCTATGTTTTAAGTTAGGGCACAATCTATCTCCATTCAAAATGTCAGCCAAATCGGTTCAGTAGTTGCGGCGTGATTGAGTAACAAACATCTAAACATCCACACTTTCACATTTATAATATTACTAGGATGAAGTAGCTTGTTTATGTATCAGACTGCCATGCGAGCCTGTGCGATTGCAATGTGTATTGTGATTGCATATCCATACAAATAAATGTTTTTTTTTAAATACAATACATACATGTCTGAAAGTAATTAATTGCTTTTATATATTTAATACATATTGTGTAATCTGAAAGTAATTAATTTTGAGATGGCGCCAAACAAAAAAAAATACACTTAGGTACTTCTTGCTGTGACATTTTCTCTTTGTTTGAGTAAGTTACAGTTTAGTATTTACATTAAGCTCATACTTTACATTCACGAACATTTTATTTACTTAGCCTGTTTTATCTTTCGTTAGTGAATGTTTTTGTGTGAATGTTGTTTGTTTTAATGTAGTCTATCTACATCAGAAAGGTTAATTTAGCTGCTTCCTGATTACTGGGGTGTAAGAGGATTATGTGATAGAGCCAAAGAGAATAGAGCTAAAAGCCTTTATTTTTGCAACGTTTTTCTTTTTAACCCCCGACGCAAAAACGACGGGGTGTTATAACTTTGACGTGTCTGTGTGTGTGTGTGTGTGTGTGTGTGTGTGTGTGTGTGTCTGTTCCCCTGTAGCGCTCAAACGGGTGGACCGATTTGAATGCGGTTTTTTTGTTTGAAAGATGAATTAATCGAAAGTGTTGTTAGCTATGTCTGATGAAAATCGATCCAAGATGGCCGCCGCTACAAAATGGCGAATGTCGGATTTTAATGGCGAAATACAAAATGGCGAATTTTAATTTATACTTGTACCACGTGTAAATGTTTTTCGTTTTTTTTCTATTTTCCTAAGTATTCCTATTTAGCTTGTGATAGCAACGCTGTGGTGAGTGCAAGTGTGGTGTATGGGTGCAAGGTCCCAGGTTTGATTCACGGTAGGGGCAATTTAGGAAATTATTTAATAAAACTGCCATACCTCTTCTAGGTTAGTCGCTTCCGTCTTAGACTGCATAGTCACTTATCAGGTGAGATCGCAGTCAAGAACTAGATTAGTAAACTAGATAAAAAAGGAAACAAAGTCGCTTGGATAACTTGAGTGATTTTCAAGTTTTTCTCTGTATTCCCGAGTCAAAGCACACACATTACCTACTTAAGGAGCTAGTTTGTCCCGCTCGATTCACGTATAGCGTTATGACTGTCTGTTGCAGGTTCGCCTGTATGAAGTGTCGGAGGTGTGCTATTCGTAAATCAAAGCGTACTACAATACACACAAGTGTAAATTAAAAATTAAAAAACCCCCGACATTCGCCATTTTGTGGTGGCGGCCATCTTGGATTTGCATAGTGCTATAGCCCTTTAATTTGATACCCATATTGAAGAAGTTGTGATAAAATATTTAATCCGTCATTTTGTAGCGGCGGCCATCTTGGACCGATTTTCATCAAACATAGCTAACAACACTCTCGACTAATTCAACTTTCAAACAAAAAATATCGCATACAAATTGGTTCACCCGTTTGAGCGATACAGGGAGACAGACAGACACACACACAGACACGTCAAACTTATAACACCCCGTCATTTTTGCGTCGGGGGTTAATGAAATACATACGTATACAACGTTAGTTTTACTTTGCGCAAAAACCGAAACACGTATCAAATATTTTTACATTTGGAATAGTTATACAAAATTTCGAAAACATATAATGTAAACTTACGAAGTTATAAGCTTCTTCTGTTGTGTCATTGTCCTCACAAAAAATTGTCACCCCAACTCGCAAGCCATAGTCAACTTGACTCCCGAGTTGAATGACCGCGTGCAGTATGCCGATCGTCAGCTGATGCGCGTTTCAACCACTGTGCCTAAGCTTGCAGGATTTTAAAATATTTTTGGACAAAATTATAACACAGTATAAGAATACTTGGATTCGATTCTGTTACTGATTCTGAGCAAACAACTTTCAGGTTTTGCTTCAAGTAAAACTAACGTTGTATACGTACATGAACACTTATTTCGTAAGTATTTATGATAAGTCTGTTTAGTCTAAACCCGAAATGTTTTCCACAGGCGCAGAGACGGCTAGCCAAATGAGGTCTATGGCTCCCAACGCTCGAGATTGACAAGATGACGTCGGCTGGCCTGCTGATATTCAGTGCGCTGCTCACACGAACATTATGCGTAATTGCACCGCACATACCAGGTAATTATTAACATTTTCCCGTAAAAAATAACAAGTGATAATGTAAACGATTGAAAGTTACACCGATTTCACCACACACTTAACAGTACGTATCTCGGAAACAACCGAACCGATTTTGATGAAACTTACACTGTTCCCTGAGTTGAAGTAAATGTAAGCTCATAAAAATGTTACAATCAAATGGGTTCGAAGAAATCCACGGACAAACATACATAGGTACATACATACATCTATGAAATTTTGTATATTCGTTTGGAAGCCCTTATAATTTTGCAGTTCCAATAATAATATTACATATGTACAACCGTCAAATTGATAACCTCCTTTTTTTGAACTCGGTTAAAAAAGAAATCATATTTTTATAAATCCATTATATCTACGCTATCTGGCATTCCGTAATTGTACAACATGAAAGAAAGTCGAAGAAGATCGAAAATGTAGCAAAAATTGCAATAATAAAAAGTTTCACTTTCCTTCGAAGGTTTTATCAACAATTGCATTTATATTTCACAGTAAATAACATGCATTTGTCTAAGAAATAGGAACAATTACTCTTGAGCCTTAATAGGGAGCGGAGAAATGTTTCTCAACAGAGGATCCTCTTCACAACAACGGGAAGCTTTGAATTTTCCCTCGTTTGCCATTTCCTTAACAAATTTTAAAACAGTTTCATTTCTATTTAATATTCATCCATTCGCTTCGCTTTTTGCAATTTTATTACTTCCAGTACAATTTGGATTTTACTCGGTCCTTCAAACGTTCAAGTTGAAGAGTGAATGTTGTGTAGAATTTGCGCTTTTTGCATTTTGTCTATTTAATTCTGGAATTTAAGTAAGTGTAAAATTACTTTCGGGGATTACGAACGATTTGAAAAATTACTTTTTTTCATCGAAATCTTTTTTTTATGCACTCCGATGTACCCTGATTACTCAAAGACGCCTGGACTGATTTAGAAAATTCTTCTTTTGTTTGAAAGGAAAATACTCCTCGAGTGGTTCCATGGTTATCAGGTCAAGATCTGATGATGAGATCCTGGACAAAATGGAGGAAACACTTCAAATTTTATGGTGTTTAATTTTTCCTAAAATATAGCTTATGCTTGTCAGATTTCAAAACCGGTGACAAGAAGATCATCAACGGGCCATTCTGGCACGAGGTGTTCACGGAGGTGTATGAAGACCAGGACGAAGATGTCTCCACCACTACGTCGGAGCCTCTGCCCTTCTTCGAGGATGATGCCTCCACTAACAACGTGACGGCTCAGTTGGGCAGTCACGTACATCTGCACTGTCGGGTCCATGACTTGGGAGAAAAGATCGTGAGTTATTATTATTACGCAACTAACGCAAATTCTAATATTCCCTCTTTTTAATGCCGCGATTCCCACGAGTTATGGCGTCTACTGTAAACACGAAATGAATTGCTAATGTTTGCTATATTTTCAAAGGTAACAACAAATAACATACCAATTAACTTTAAGACAAATATACCTATCTAGTTAAAAAACGTTAAGAAAAGCGGGTCAATATGTAAATAAGGATGCAAAACAATATAATCTAAATGAAAGTAAGATAAAAGTTGTCTAAAGTAAATTTGTACATAGGTAGGAAAAGCGGAAAATTCTCAACATTAAAGGGATCAACGATTTCATCCTAAGTACAATAAAGGAATAAAAATTCAAGTAAGGCTGTGCTAAAGGGACCCTTTCTGTTTAACGACATCGAAACTACCGAGAAATTATCGAGGAATCTTTGTTCTATCGAGCGTTATCATCAAGTTTTATATCCTTTTATTAAACTCCTTCAAAAAATGGAATGATTAATTTTAAAGATGTTATGTATTCTTCTTTACACTTGTCTTCTCTACAATCACGTTACTTGTAAATGATTGCAAGGTAGTAGGTACTCCGACCCTGAGCTTTTTGCTTAGTGAAGTGCACACACTACTGAGGTACGTGTGAAAGTTTATATAGGCGCACTGCAGTGTGACGTGCCTCTATTTCCTTCTATTACACAGTTCCTTATATTACTTACCATTCCCTTGTACACGCGCACTCAGTGTGACATCCTACAATGTAGTTTCTGTTGATCGTGCATTTTTTAACCCCGACGCAAAAACGATGGGGTTTTATAAGTTTGACGTTTCTGTGTACGTGTGCGTGTGTGTGCGTGTGTGCGTATGTGTGCGTGTGTCTGTCTGTTCCACCGTAGCGCTGAAACGGGTGAACTGATTTGAATGCGGTTTTTTGTTCTACAGGTGAATTAGTCGGGAGTGCTCTTAGGTTTGATGAAAATCGGTTCAAGATGGCCGCCGCCACAAAATGGCGGATTACATATTTTTTACAACTCCCTCAATATGGGTATCAAGTGAAAGGGCTTGACTAGTAGAATAGCACTATGCAAATCCAAGATGACCGCCACCACAGAATGGCGAATGTCGGGGGTTTTTTAAATTTTTAATTTATACTTGTACAGTCAGAAATCCCTCTAAAAAGAAATCATCGGCAGCCTGATCATCTAGGTTCATGGCAAAGTCCGTATCCATGGTGAAAAATGTAAAATGATCCAGTTTAGCAAAAGCAATATTTTTCTTAATTTTTTTTTCAAGGAGTGCAGGGGGCACTGCGTAGTAGCGAGGAAAGGAGGTAGATACATAGTATAGCGACAATACGCGTCAACCAAAATCATACACGAGGTACGCTTGCTTCTTCCTTCCTTTCCTCGCTACTTCCCATGCCACTCGAGGAGTGCCCCCTGCACTCCTCGAAACGTAACGGGGGGTAACGTGTAAAATGTCTTTACCAGATATCCTGGGTGAGGCGTCGCGGGGAAGATCTCCACCTGCTTTCCTTCGGACGCCACACCTACTCAGCGGACTCCCGATACTCTCTAGCCTTTGAGCAGCCCAATGATTGGCGCCTGCTCATACAGTACGTGAGTGAAAGGGACGAAGGATACTACGAATGCCAGATATCCACACACCCACCGCTGGTGCGAAGAGTGCACCTAAGTGTTGTTGGTAAGAAAACTTTTGTTGTTTCTTTGTTATTTTATGTATTAAGTTGTAGAGAAATCGTGTGCCAGTTAAAATTATCAGTAAAATTGGTTATGTCTGTAAGATCATTAAAAAATTGGGTTTTCAGAAGGTTTTGATCTGTATAAAACAGATTAGTTGATTTAAAACGTTCAAAATTTAGATTTGTTGAAGTGTTTCCAAAACCGGTAGTCAATCACACTAATATTATAAAGCCGAAAGTTTGTGTGTATATGCGTGTGTGTGTGTGTGTGTGTATGTGTGTATGTTTGTTACTCTTTAACGCTACAACTACAGAACCGATTTTGCTGAAATTTTGAATAAAGATAGATTATGCCCTGACTTAACACATAGGCTAGGCATTTTTATACTGGAAAAATCCACAGTTCCCACGGAATTTTGAAAAAACCGAAATCTATAGCTACAGCTGTGGGTAGATTACTATAGCAAACTTCCTTGAATTTTGAAAGTAGGTATAAAGGTTGGAAAAGGGAGCGGAAACGGGAACCGGAAATCCACGATGCCCTCGGGATTTGTGAAAAACCGAAATTCACGCGGGCGAAGCCGCGGGCAGAAGCTAGTAGAGAATATATTGCACAAGCATGTATCAAGTGTAAATCGGAACATGTTTATAAATCTAATGGTATTGGCAGGTTATTAGTTTTTGCACATATTGGTCAGACCGTATCATCGCAATATTTCATCCGAGATAAAGGTCAGAATGGAACGAGCTACCCAAAAAGTGTAACGCATCGACTTTGCTACCTACACGGATAAGCTTCTCTCTATTAATTGATATTAATCAATAAATTATTATTGTATCATAGATACAAAAAAAAAAAAAAACTTTTTATTATCAATTTCGACATAAACAGGGAAACACAATCGACATAAACAGGGAAATCTCTCTGAGGTCTCAAAAATATTTTTATCAGAGAATTATCTTAATAAGATGTTACGTGCTGGGGTTCGAAGATTTGGAATAAAACACCTGGTGACCCTTGATCAGACTTTATTCTGCACTTCCGTATTCCACTTGGTACTCCTGATCTTCTTGTAGACTTCCTCTTCACGTTTGTTCGCTTCCAATCCTCTTCGCTTCCGATCGCTTCCTTCACTTGTATATCGCTCGGCTCTCAGAACTGAACTGACTGCATCAGCTCGCCGGTCCCTTTATATACCCGTTACCGCGTGACTAAGTGTTTTCTAGAAAGTTCCACCCCTATCGATGGTTATTCCGGAAAGGTCGCGTTTGTTGTTGTTTACATCATGGGTTGTTTACATCGATGGGTGATTAGGTATTTATTAGGTGACGAGCAATTATGAACCTTAATGCTCTAGAAATAAGGTTCATTCGTAACACTGCCCCCCTCTTAGCGATGCTCGTCCCGAGCATCACTGTTGCTTCCGTAATGTTTTGCCAAGCGGTCGATGTGCACAACCTTAAATTTTCCCCTTGGTTGACGTTGAATCCTATACGTGACGTCGTTAATACGGGTAACCACTTTGTATGGACCCTCCCATCTGGTTTGCAATTTTGGAGATTTCCCTTTTCGACGAGTCGGATTATGCAGCCAGACTAAGGCACCTTCCTCGAATCCGCTCGTGTTCGATTTCCGGTCGTATCTGGTTTTCATGTTCTCACTCGATTGCAATCCGTTTTCCCGAACTGTAGCATGTATTTCTCGCATTTTCTCTCTCAGATTGGCGACGTAGTCTTGTACGGTGCAAGGTTCATCCGGTGACCCTCCCATCAATAAGTCTACTGGTAACCGTAGTTCCCTGCCATAATTGACTAACGCCGGAGTTGCCTTTGTGCTCTCATGCTCTGCAGTCCTGTAGGCGAGGAGAAACAGTGGAATGTACCTGTCCCAGTCTCTTTGGTGGGCGTCAACCAACTTTGCCAAATGCCTTTCAAGCGTCTGATTGAATCTTTCAACCATTCCGTCAGACTGCGGGTGGTATGCAGTTGTGCGTGTCTTATGCAGACCTAAAATTTTGCATACTTCCTGAAACACTTGCGATTCAAAGTTCCTTCCTTGGTCTGAGTGGATTTCCAATGGTACACCAAAGCGACATATAACCTCCTCAACGAGCTTAGTTGCAACAGTTGTAGCTTCCTGGTTAGGTATCGCGAATACTTCCGGCCACTTAGTGAAGTAGTCCATAACAACCATGAAGTATTTGTTCCCTGATTCAGTCACAGGGAATGGTCCGGCTACATCAACAGCTATACGTTCCCAGGGTGCACCAACATTGTACAGCTGCAGGTTACCTCTACTCCTTGTCTGAGGTCCCTTCACGGCAGCGCAAATGGTACATTTACGGCACCAATCCTGCACATCCTCCCGACAATGGAGCCAGTAGAACCTCTCTCGTACTTTCGTTAGTGTCTTCTTGACGCCAAGATGACCTCCCGAAACTCCGTCATGCACTTCACGTAGGAAATCGGGTACCTTGGCTCTCGGAACGACTACCTGAAGATGGAACTCCCTGCCGTTAGTCTTTTCCCATTTTCGGTAGAGTATTCCATTTTGTAGAGTAAGACTGCTCCACTGTGCCCAGTATGCCTTAGTGATAACGCTCATAGGTGCAACCTCACTCCATGTTGGTCTGGCGTCTCCTCTTTTCTTCCACACGATGATGTGCCGTAGATCCTCATCACCCTCTTGAGCCATCTTCATTGCATCATCCTCCCAGGGGCCTAAGGAACCCGTCCTGGTAAGTTTCAATGATAGCTCCGTCGACTCCTGTTTGATGCAATGTTTGCATTCTTCCGGGCATGGCCTCCGAGAAAGTGCATCTGCATTTCCATGTGACTTCCCGCTGCGATGTTGAGTCTCGAAGTCATATTCCTGGAGCTGTTCAATCCACCGAGCAACTTGCCCTTCGGGATTCTTAAATTGCAGTAGCCATTTCAATGCTGCATGATCCGTACGTAGTAAAAACTTTCGGCCGATTAGGTACTTGCTGAAGTGTTGCAATGTTTTTACCACGGCAAAAAGTTCCCTCCGTGTCACGCAGTAGTTCCGATCCGGTCTTGACAGTGATTTGCTGAAATACCCCATAACGACTTCTCTATCTCCCTGCTTTTGGGATAGCACTCCTCCAATCGCGGTGTTGCTCGCGTCGGTATCGACGATAAACTGGCCTTCCGGTTGTGGGTATCCCAAAATTGGTGTTTCACACAGGTATTTCTTCAGTTTTGAAAAGGAATCCTCACAGGCTTCATCCCAACAAAATGGTCTTTTCTCTTCCGTCAGTCTATGTAACGGTTTTGCGATCTCAGAAAACCCCTTGACGAAACGCCTGTAGTAAGAGCACAAACCCAAAAATGCCCTTACCTCTGTCTTGTCTTTAGGGGTAGGCCATTTTTTAACCACTTCAATTTTCGCCGGGTCAGTCTGGATGCCCTCACTTGTGATGACATGGCCGAGATAATTCACTTCTTTCCTGAATAGCTGACACTTCTTCGGGTTAAGTTTTAAGTTTGCCCCATGTATTTTGGCGAAGACTCGCTCCATGTTTTGCAAATGGTCCTCGAAGTCTCGACCCATGATAACGACGTCATCTAGATACACCAAGCAGGCATCTCCTACTAAACCTGCTAGCACACATTCCATGAGTCGTTCGAAGGTGGCAGGTGCGTTGCACAATCCAAAAGGCATAACATTAAACTGCCATAATCCTTTTCCCGTTGAAAACGCTGTCTTCTCCTTGTCTTTTGGATGTATTTCTACTTGCCAGTAACCTGATTTTAGGTCTAGAGTCGAAAACCATTTCATGCCACTCAAGGTATCCAGAGTGTCATCGATTCTAGGTAGCGGGTAACTATCCTTCTTTGTGATGTCATTGAGCCGCCTATAGTCCATGCAGAACCGTGTGCTTCCATCTTTCTTCTTTACAAGCACAACAGGTGAGCACCAGGGACTTGCGGATTGTTCTATTATTTTGTTCCTTTCCATTTCTTTCAGCATATCCTCGACTTCTTTTTCCTTCGCGATTGGTAGCCGTCTCGCCCGCTGACGGATGGGTCCCTCATTCCCGGTATCGATTCTATGCTGCACTAACGATGTTCTCCCTGGGTTTCCTTCTTGACTAGAAAAGATGTCCGCGTAGCGTAATAGAAACTTCTTTGCCTTGATGCTTTGTGAATAAGTCAGGTTGTTTTTGCAGTCTTTAAGAAGCTCATAGACTGTAGGATCCTTCCAAGAACCTGATTTACCCATGCTTGGCATTGCTAAATTGTTCCCATCGCGTACCTGTGAGATAACCGTTGCTGGGGCTCCCTCCGTGCCAGCCAGTACTCGCCCCTTAGTCCTGGCTGTTACTAGTTTCCCTGATTTTGAGACCTTGCATCCTCACCTCTCTTCGCAAGCTCCTCCAACCGTTTCTCTATTTTCATTAGTCGGGACATCTGCGACTCTTTCTGTGGGCAATTCAGCTGCAAATGCCCTTTCTCACCGCATCTATAGCACACAGCGCCAAAGTTCTTCCTGAATGAGGTCTTAACCTCTTTCACCTCCTCGACAACTTCACGTAGTCTGTGAGTCTGCCGAATGTCGTGTCGAACTGCTTCGACCTCTAAGGCATGCGCCAATGCTTCTTTTAATGAGGCATGGTGACGAAGCCTCACGGCAGCTCTTACCTCCAGGTCTTTAATTCCATCGACAAAAGCTTGCACGATGTTTGCGGTTACCATCTTATCGTCGGCCGATAGATAAGCTTTCCGCACAAGCTTATCTATTTCCAACGCCCATTGCTGGAGACCCTCTCCAGATCGCTGGACTCTATCGCGCAGCTGGGCGCGGAACACATGCTCCAGATGTCGCTCCCCATACCTGGATTCGAGTGCATCCAACAGTTCCTTGTATCCACAGCCTGAAGTAGGAAAGGCCTCCAGAACAGTTAGAGCCTGCCCTCTCAATGCGATAGTGAGGGCAGTCAAGCACTGTTCGTCCGTCCATCCGTTGGCAGTAGCAACAGTCTGAAACTGTTGCCGGTACGCGGGCCAGGAGGTGCTACCATCGTATGGGGGTACCTTAACATTAGGTCCCTGAACTGCGCCCATCGCTCCACTTGATGTTAGCCTTGTCGTTTCAAGACGTATCACCTTTTTCTGTAACTCGGTGAGGCCAGTCTTCACACCATCTATGTCCGTTCCTAGGCAGGTGACTCGCTCGTCCATGAGGTCCAACTCTTTTCGCAATTTAGCCACCATGCCGCCAACTTCGTGAACGGCCGACAAAACATTTCGCTGCACCCCTTCTTGATTTTCCTGTATCGCTGCAAATTTGCAATCTTGATTTTCCTGTATCGCTGCAAACTGTTGTTGCATTATCCGCATCAAACCCGACAAGTCAACGGTGGGCGTGGCTTGCTCAGTGGGCGTGGCCAGGTGGGTGTGGCCAGTGGGCGGGGCCTCCGGCTGAGTGGGCGTGGCCTCAAGGGGCGTGGTCTGGTGGGCGTGGCCAGTGGGCGGGGCCTCCGATTGGGTGGGCGTGGTCTCAAGGGGCGTGGCCTGGTGGGTGTGGCCAGTGGGCGGGGCCAGCTGGGGGGACCCACCAGGTGCTGGTTCCTCCAGGTGCTCCTCCACAGGTGCTCGGCTGGATTCCGCTGCACGCTGGGCCCTGGTCTTGACACCCTCGCTGCCGAAGTCGTCTCTCGGAGTCAATGGCATAGCTTCCAAATCGCACTTCTGACACCAATTGTTACGTGCTGGGGTTCGAAGATTTGGAATAAAACACCTGGTGACCCTTGATCAGACTTTATTCTGCACTTCCGTATTCCACTTGGTACTCCTGATCTTCTTGTAGACTTCCTCTTCACGTTTGTTCGCTTCCAATCCTCTTCGCTTCCGATCGCTTCCTTCACTTGTATATCGCTCGGCTCTCAGAACTGAACTGACTGCGTCAGCTCGCCGGTCCCTTTATATACCCGTTACCGCGTGACTAAGTGTTTTCTAGAAAGTTCCACCCCTATCGATGGTTATTCCGGAAAGGTCGCGTTTGTTGTTGTTTACATCATGGGTTGTTTACATCGATGGGTGATTAGGTATTTATTAGGTGACGAGCAATTATGAACCTTAATGCTCTAGAAATAAGGTTCATTCGTAACAAAGATGTTTTACATAATGTAATACGTGAAAACGTGTCTGGGATTACACACGAAAATACCTAGCTACCTACATGTTATACCTTTTCTTACGTAAGAACATTCGCCTCTGAATTGCAATGTAATCGTTTTTTTTATATAAACAGATTAAAAATTACCAACTTGAATGTTAGAATATATTTGTGTATGTATGTTATGGTTGAGAGTTTATTATTCATTAAATTATTTCAAATGGTTACTAGTAGGTAATTTACTGTGATTCATTAACAGTCCCATACTTCATATTGAAAAATATTCACATTTTAATGGGACTTCGATGGTCAAAGTTCAGATTTTGAGAGCTTTTGAAGAAATAATATAAGAAATAATAATAGCCCGCCAACCCGCATTGGAGCAGCCTCTGGTGGGTCTAAGATCCTAAATCTCTCTCTCTCTTATTAGAGAGGTGGCCTGTGCCCAGCAGTGAGACGTTTAAAAGGCTGTGTAGTGGTGGTGATGGTTGGAGAAATAATGCTAGAATTTAGAAACAAAATATAGGTAATTTCTACTAACCAACAAATAAGATGCGATAAATTTTAATAAGACAAATTATATCGACAATGGGCTCTGGCCATTGACCAAATTAATGTAAAGATTTTTTTCGTCTACCCAATAAATCCCTTCATCTAATAATCTAATTAAATAAGATTCAGTTGTAAGGGTATTACAGAATGAGCTAATCTAAACGGGTATGTACGATGAAATTGACCGGACATATTATGAAGGACGACCGTAAAAAAGGTTGAATAAGGACTAAAATAGTACACATCCCTAAAGGAACGTTCACAAGGAATTTTAATACGAAGCAAATAGGCCCTTTCCTTGTTATCGATAAACGTTTCGAGCAGAAATTTGTACAACAAGATCCTTTTATAAAGAAAGTTGCTTACAAGGGTTTATTTTATTTTGACATAACAAATAGAGTTCGTCGGTAAGTTGTATAAGATGATTATTATAATACTTGGATATTTTAATAAAATCTGTCTTCATTTTAACATGCCTCTATTAACAAAAGTACGGTCTATACTCTGATTTTTAATTCGGTGGAATTCTGACAGATGTCATTGTCATTTACAGATGAGTTATTTGTATGGAAAACAGGGATAACATCTACGAAGTTCGATTTTACCCCAAACTACTTTAATTCCCTGTCAACATAAAAAGCCCTAAGCCGCGTAATAATATTAGTCGTTTCGCCCTAAAATAGAAATCGCTAAGAGTGGAAACTAGAAAGTGAACACTAACAGCAATAGAAAACAAAAGAAATACATTGAAAAAATGTATTCAAAAATGGAAGTCGAATGACATTATCACCATGAAGTGTATGTTATGCATTTGTCATATCTACATGCGGCAGTTGATTTTTATTTACATAAGTTTTGAATTTTTTATCTTTTTTGTGGGAATTGTTTTATCTCTGGTAACATTACGAAACGTCAGAATTCCACGGAATCAAAAATCAGAGTATATACCAGACCACACTACTACATACTAGTAGGAAATGCTTATTCAGCAGGCTGTGGAGAGAGCTATGGTCGGAGTTTTTCTACGTCACCAAATTAGAGAGAAAATCCTTAGTAGTCAACGATACCTATAGCTCAACGAGTTACGAAACTGAAGTGACATGGGCGAAGCACATACTCGTAATTCAAAGAAACGATAGGCATAAGGTCCCAAATTATTGGAACCCCCATTACGTGGACCAACGATATCAGACGATTCTCAAGAAGCCACTTCAGCGGACCAACGATATCAGACGATTCTCAAGAAGCCACTTCAGCAGACCAACGATATCAGACGATTCTCAAGAAGCCACTTCAGCAGACCAACGATATCAGACGATTCTCAAGAAGCCACTTCAGCGGACCAACGATATCAGACGATTCTCAAGAAGCCACTTCAGCGGACCAACGATATCAGACGATTCTCAAGAAGCCACTTCAGCGGACCAACGATATCAGACGATTCTCAAGAAGCCACTTCAGCGGACCAACGATATCAAACGATTCTCAAGAAGCCACTTCAGCGGACCAACGATATCAGACGATTCTCAAGAAGCCACTTCAGCGGACCAACGATATCAGACGATTCTCAAGAAGCCACTTCAGCGGACCAACGATATCAGACGATTCTCAAGAAGCCACTTCAGCGGACCAACGATATCAGACGATTCTCAAGAAGCCACTTCAGCGGACCAACGATATCAGACGATTCTCAAGAAGCCACTTCAGCGGACCAACGATATCAGACGATTCTCAAGAAGCCACTTCAGCGGACCAACGATATCAGACGATTCTCAAGAAGCCACTTCAGCAGACCAACGATATCAGACGATTCTCAAGAAGCCACTTCAGCAGACCAACGATATCAGACGATTCTCAAGAAGCCACTTCAGCAGACCAACGATATCAGACGATTCTCAAGAAGCCACTTCAGCGGACCAACGATATCAGACGATTCTCAAGAAGCCACTTCAGCAGACCAACGATATCAGACGATTATCAAGAAGCCACTTCAGCAGTGGCTCCCCATCGGTTAACAACAGTAGGATGTGTTCGGTTGTATAGAAGCATCACTATATATTTGAAACAAAGTCCCTCGTCGCGTCTGTCTGTCTGTTTGCGATAAACTCAAAAACTACTAAACGGATTTTCATGCGGTTTTCACCAGTATAGAGAGTGATTCATGAGGAAGGTTTAAGTGTATAAATTGTTAAGGCATTGTGCAAATTGGTTGAATATGACGATAGTTGTAGAAAATGATGGCAAAAGTCAAGCCGCCTGGGAGCTTTAATCGAAAATGCCGTCCACTGCTGGACATAGATCTCTTGCAAGGATCGCCACAGAACACAATCTTGTGCCGCCTGATTCCATCGGCTACCAGCAACTCGCTTGAGATCGTCAGTCTATCTTAATTCTCAACCTAAACAAATTCGACATCAACGTGAAACCCGTATTTAAAATTATTGAAACCCGGTCAAAAGATATAATTAACGCATTACGGAAAACAAATACAAATTTAAATCTACCGTGTACCCGGGTCTCGGATTGGAGTTATAATTTATGTTCACACGCTGCGTGGGATAATTAATGCCAGTCTTTAAATAAGGCTTAAAATGCTTTTGAATAATCTCACCAGGCCCGTGATCATATTATATTAACCGTGTTTAATGCCCGGGTAAAGTTAACGTTTTGTGTAAAGCTGCTGTTTAGCCTAAGCATGGGTGAGAATAATAAAGAAGCCTTGGCAGAGAGTTGCTTTATTACTAGAGCCAATGTTATAATGGTTTTAACACAACTGTTGAACAGGTAATGTTTTTTTGCAATGTGCTCGTTATACCAAATTCGGGTGTATGTACTCGTATAATCTATATGTACATTGTACATACCTATAATAAAATCGTAAACTTGCCGTATCTGTACATTAAAGATTTTTGCAAAATAATAACTGGGGGATGTTAGGGATTTTTGTCTGTTTATGTTTATCTGTCTGTATGTTTGTGCGCGCATCACGCAAAAACTACTGAATGGATTGAAATGAAACTTGGCATGATTTAAGTTTATACTATGGAATAACATACAGGATACTTTTTATTCCGAAATTCAGCACGGTTCCCTAGGGAGAGGGGATGAAAGTTAAAATGTGTACTTAGCTGTAATTCATTAACGCATACCTAGTCCGACTTAATTCATTCTTTTTTTGTTAGAATAGAGATACTTTAAAGATTACGGGCTAATCTCTGAAAGGCTGGTGTGATTTTGATGGGACTTTCACTGGCGGATGTTTACATTTTGATCTACCTAAACATCCGCCAGTGAACTTTTTTAACAGTGTTTAGCGAGGTATGAGCTCAACGGAGCTTAGGAAAAACAAAACGATTCCCACGGGATTGTTAAAAACGAATATCCACGCGAACGAAGTCGTGGGTATCTGCTTGTATATTAGGTATATTATCAAAAAATTGTTTGGTGTCGCTTTGTAGCCTACACGGATTGAAAGGTCCTAATAAATGAGGTGTCATTAGAAATGTGTTAGTTGTGGAGCTGACATTGTGTGGGTCACAAAAGACAACATAGCAGACGCTAGACTTCAAAAAAAATTTTTTTTGACACTGTCTGGAGCTAGAATACTAGTTCCTTGGTCTGGAACCTAAACGGGTTGATAGATTTCGTATAATAAATGAGGTGTCATTGTAATTTATCATTCTTGTAAGAGTGAAGTCTTGTAAGTGAGAAAAAAAATGTACCCCCGAATATACTTCTTTGAATAGGTTTTAAAATATTTTTTTGAAAATATTAATGGTCTACAAAAAATTAAAAAAAAAAAAAACATTGAATTAAAAATTAATAATGAAAACAAAAACCTGACAGCGCAACGGCTTGAAAAACTTACAGTTTGAGACTCTTGATAAAATAACGTTATAACAGCTTAATTAAACTAGGCATTCAAGCCTCTTAAATATTAAAAAATAATTTTTATAGCATTCAGTAAATTAGTGTTGCTGTTTTTATTCCGTTCGAAAAAAGAACATTACTTGCTAATTGCGGCGTAGACCGAAAATAATTTTTTCTATAAAATATTCTTTGTTTTTTTATTCTAGTTGCTGCTTATAATTTTGGAATAATTCTTGGATTTTTATCCCTACTTAGATAGGTTTAGGTACATCTTGTTAAAACGGCCTTGTGTTGAAAACCAGACAGTGAATCGTCGGACCCGTGAAATTCAGTTTATACTGCATACCTATTTGTTGTCAGTGGATCGATTTTGAGTGAGCTATGCCTGATCATTGATTTAAAGATAGTTTAAATCAATGCAGTTGTTTTTATGTGAACGCTGAACTTTTAACCAATTTTTTAACCACTAGACCAACGACTGCCTCGTTAGTCTAGTGGTTAGCATATTCGACTGCAGATCACGAGAATCGAACCCGGGACGGGTTCGATTCCCGGGTCGGGCAAATAATTGTTAGGTATCGAGTTTTTCTGTCAAGAAATTCTCAGTGCCAGCCTAGAGTTGGTATTTGGCGGTGTTCCACCCCCGTGCCTCGGAGGAGCACGTTAACCAGTCGGTCCCGGTTATTATCACTATCATGTGACAATAGTCGTTAAAGCCCGCCAACCCGCATTGGAGCAGCGTGGCGGGTCTATGCTCTAATCCCTCTCTCCTGTGAGAGAGGAGGCCTGTGCCCAGCAGCGGGACGTTAAAAGGCTGTAGTGGTGGTGGTGGTGGTGGATCTTTTAAGTACTTAGACAAAATAATTTCCATTTTCACAAGTATGCTAAGGCAGAGAGATTCCAATAGGAAAGAAGGAAGGCGATGTGGTTGTACATGCATGTTCCATCTTTCATAATATGCAAATATGTATTGAGTCCATCTACATAATGTAAGGCTATAAAGGATTATGTACATCTTTCTTTGTGGCTGAAAAATTTTGTTCTCAAGTATATTCTAATACCCAGAGATCTTTTACATTCCTTCGTAATATTGTTTGAGAAATATTTGCTGGCGAGATTTTCAGCTTCGGAAAGTACTTTATACTCCCCATACTTTACGAAAAGCTTCGTAAAGCTTTTTAGAATTATATTTTTGGAAAAGTATTTCATACAATACTAAGAGGAGGAAAATAATTTAGTATTCGTAGAAATTTTACCCTGGTTCAATTGAAGATTGGACACACAAGCGAAACACTGCTAGTAGTAATTTACTTGTAAAATATAAGGAACTAGGGAAATACAGGCTCGAGTTGCCATTGCTCTATTGCTGTCTTATGGACACATTTGTAGGTTGTGTTGTGTTGTGTCGTGTCGTGTTGTGTTGTGTCGTGTTGTGTCGTGTTGTGTCGTGTTGTGTCGTGTTGTGTCGTGTTGTGTCGTGTTTACTAAATGTATGAAACTGGCGCGTCACGACACGCCACGACACGTGTGTTTCCGGCGTTAAATATACCTCTCAATGGGTTGTGGTACTTACTTAGTTACTCGAAGTTTAATGTAAGATCTAATAAATGGTCGAACAGAAGTACCTTTTTTTCAAATCAGTTGGTTCTGAATTAAACGAAACATACGATTTTTACATAATTTCGCAGGATTTTTCAAATCGTCGAAGACCATAAATCATTTTCGAGATCAGGGGGTAATAAATCATTCTTCGGTTAGCGAGTTTCACTATTTTAAAATTCATTTGACAATGTCAGGGAGTGGTTTACAATTCATCAATTGTGTTCCCAATATAAATGCATGCGACTGATAAAATATTCAGTTTATTGGTATTGTTACGAAGGGATAAACGATCGCTAAACAAACGTTGGTTAATTCTAGTTTTAGTTTAAGACAATTTAGTTTATAGTTTACGATCTATAAACTAAATTGTCAGGTCTAAAAATAGTGCCTACTTTTTCACAATTAAATTTTATTAGAGTTGTTTTGATTGTGCGAAAAAGGAAAACATTGGTTTTAGACCTGTTAATCTACTTAGTTCAGAGATTGTGTACAACAGAATCCGTACCATTTTATTGCATCGATGTCTGCAATAATTTAGGAAACTAGACCAATCAGCTGAATGAGTTTTGTGACTTCGAAATTACCAACATGAGATCGATGGCCTAGTTTCATCAGTTTTCCAGATGATAGAATGTAAGGTTTTTAAGTTGATTAAGTTTTTTTAATATATAAACCTGATCCACAAAATTTGACGTATTTGTTAACTCTACGTTTTTGTCACAGTGCCAAAGGTCGAGATAGTCGACGAGCGCGGTCGACCGCTCCAAGACAAGTTCTACAAGGAGGGCTCCATCATAGAGTTGCGCTGTGTCGTCAGCGAGGTCCCGCAGCCAGCTCGGCAGGTCAGCTGGAAGCACGGCGGAAGGCTGCTCAACTATGATACCAAACGAGGCGGTGTCAGGTGGGTTCAATTGCAATAAAAAAAAATTAATATAACTCCCGGCACGTAAGTCGAGCGGTGACCTTCAAGTGCGCGCAGCGTCGTGTGATTGAGCGAGACAATACGATTGGAGAGCCAATCAGCGCTAACAACGAGGGATCCACGTGAGCTAATCAGTGCTTACGAACGATCCCCGCGCCCTCCCCGCGACCCCCTCACCACCCGAGATACCTCATTTTCGACTTCTGCGCATTGAAGGTTAACGCTAGAATTATTTGCCGTGACTTGTAACCTGTTGAAAAACCTGAAGACCCAAACCGTGCCAAACGTCAGAACTGTGATCACTAACGTAAACATGTCTACATTCGTCCAGACTAAATCTAAGTGTACAAAAAAAACCGTATTCTAATCGGTGTAAATACGCATTATATTGTGTCTAAGACAAGATCTGACCGCAGCTAACAAAAGAGCTGATAGCTTTGAAACGGCTAAACTGATTTTGATAAGAAATATCCCAAAACCGTTTCTAGAAAACTTGCTTACAAATATAAAAAAAATCGCATTCAAATGGATTCACCCATTTTTAAGAGCTACGGTGGAATAGACATAGCGGTGAAAATAACATTCGTCTTTTTGCGTTGGGGGTTAAAAAATAAAACAAGCAGAGACAACTGCATGGAAGGGTGTCACATAGAAGTGAACGATTTCTAATATTATATAATAGGTACTGAAACTCGACAGTCCAAGCACAATTAAAGTGACAATGCTTTCTCGCGGTTTGGTCATCGACAAATCGTTGCAAAAGCCGCGAGAGAGAGAATGTTGCACATGCGCTTATTGTCTTTTAGCAACATAGATATATTCTTCTTCACTTGATAATATTGGCTTAAACGTTATTAATTGGTTTTTTTATGTCATGAGAATTCTACTTTTATACAAGTATAGTTAAATTAAAAATTTAAAAAACCCCCGACATCCACCATTTTGTGGCGGCGGCCATCTTGGATTTTAAATAATGCTATTCTAGGTAAGTACTAGTCAAGCCCTTTCATTTGATAGTCATATTAAGGGAGTTGTGAAAAAATAATATGTAATCCGTCATTTAGTAGCGGCGGCCATCTTGGATCGATTTTCATTAAACATAGCTAACAACACTCGCGACTAATTCACCTTTCAAACAGAAAAACCTGCATTCAAATCGGTCCACCCGTTTGAGCGCTACAGGGGAACAGACACACACACACACACACAGAGAGAGAGAGAGAGAGAGAGACACACACGGACACACACATACACACACAGAGAGAGCCACACACACGGACACACACATACACACAGACACGTCAAACTTATGTATAACACCAGGTAGGTAATATTTCAGCGTAAAATGTAAGGATCTATAAGTTGTAATTACTTATTTGGTGTTACTTATTTCGCAACTTTAAGTTTTAATCAATAAACAAATTACTAAAATCTCATAGAAAACAGAGACCAAAAATTGTGTCGAACAGAATTATAAGTACTTTTCAAAGGATTACGTCTTCTAAGAAACATTAATTTGATTTAGAAATATTTTACTATTTCGCTTGAATAAGCTGATACAAATATTTTACTAAACAAGAACTTCTAAAGGGTTATAACTCCGAATATAAATAAAACTCAATTTGCAAATATGAACAGAACAACTCTAATAAAATTTAATAGGTGAATAAATTGATACAATAATTATTATTTGTGCAAAAAGAGATCAAAAGTTAGTTTAAGCATATTAAAAACACTGAGTTTGGATTTCGAGAACTTGAAGGATTCTACAATAAATTGAACCACAAGTATATCGAGTGATTCTAAATCAGAGACAAACCTGAGGTTATTGAGGAGTTCAAAGGAACGAGTAAAGTTTGTGCGGCAAATGCAACATTTCATCTCACTAACGAGAAATAACAAGAAAATGATACGATTGTAAATATTGTTATAATAGGTACAAGTAATGTTCAACTTTTAAAACAAATACGAATAGGTAAATAGTTATCCCCAAACAAAATATATTCGTCCCCGAGCTTCGTGCGAGAGCGAACTCGCGCAGGTTTTTGCTAGCTCCGTCCCTTTCTGTCCGCCCACTGATACCTACAAGTATAAAAAACCCCCGACATTCACCATTTTGTGGCGGCGGCCATCTTGGATTTGCATAGTGCTATTCTACTAGTCCAAGCCCTTTCATTTGATACCCATATTAAGGGAGTTGTGGCAAAATATGTAATCCGCCATTTCGTAGCGGCGGCCATCTTGGATCGATTTTCATCAAACACAGCTAACAACATTCTCGACTAATTCACCTTTCAAACAGAAAAAAAACCACATTCAAATTGGTCCACCCGTTTGAGCGCTACAGAGGAACAGACACACACACACACACACACACACACACACACACACGCACGCACGCACGCACGCACGCACAGACACGTCAAACTTATAACACCCCGTCGTTTTTGCGTCGGGGGTTAAAAAATATACTACTGCGAGGCGCCTTGCGGTTATATTCAGAGGCGAATATTTGTTTGGCGATACCTATATTTGCTGTGTAGGCTTTGTATGAACCAACTGGAGCGGCAGTAACACTAAAGTGAAAGCACTCTAACGAAGCATCCGCGTCAGTCGGGAATGGAACGTCGCATTTGTTTTTTTTTATTAATCCTCTGATTATTCCATTCATTATTCATATTTCGTTCATTCATAATTCAGAATGCGATGTATTGCGCGTTCTCCTACGATCAGTAAACATGACGTCGGGATATAAATTATTTATAATGCAAGCGCTAAATGTCAGTAATATGTAAATTAATTTTCTAATTTAAATAGAATCCTAGACATTTGCACTATTTATGAAGAGACTAAAGTATAAAATATACAATTTGTACATTAAAATAAATCAAAACCAAAGGTCGTCTGAGACGTTGCTGCAAAATCTTTTAAATACCCTTCTGTATTGTTTCTTTTGTATCTTGTATTTTTATTTGTATAATATGTTTGTGCAATAAAAATCAAATAAAGCGTAGGAAAAAATCATATTAAGAGCCCTCTCCATGGGAGCGACAAATCGTTTGTGAGTGGAGTCTAAAGCATTGATTTCTGCATTTAGAGAGCGAGACGTCTTCAGTAAAGAAGAGTACTAAAAATATATACATAAATAAATAATAAATTAATTAAATAAATAAATTTTGCTTGAGATATCATGATTTTTAGTGAAAAACGGCAAAGTAAAAAGATGCAAATCTAGGTTTGTAATTATGCCTATTTTAGCAAATATTTAGCAACTTTTTACATGAACTAAAGACATTTGAAATTATTATGAAGTAACGTATGATAAGACTTCGGTCGTTTTTCAATTTTCTAGTTTCTTATATAGTTTACTTACGCACGAAGTTGCCTCAAAATTTGCCCAAAAATAGTGATTTTTCAAGCGTCATAACTTTCAAAATAAATATAATTTTACTAATTTTTTTATTTTATGGCATAGATAATGGAGATATAAATTGATATCTGGCTTAACTTTAGATCTATTGCAACAAATATTAGAGTAATAGGCGTAATATTTTGTATAGAGAAGCGCGTGAGGAGAGCAGCCTTAAGAGTAAAGTCTGTTCGTTTATTTACGGTCAACGTTCGTTTACTTACCACGTTCGTTTACTTACCACGCTGGCCAAGTGCGGATTGGCGGACTATTTGGAGATTCTGTTTTTTTATTCTTAGAATAGAAAAAAAATTACAAAGTATAAAAAATAATAAAAATAAAAGCAGAATAATAAGAGCACCTGCGCCTGTGTGACACTATGTTACCGAACGGACTTTACTCAGTTAATTAAAAATACCTACCTACGCAAAGTTATATTATAGGTACATATTAGGTACATAATGTTAAATTTATTCTAATTATATAAAATTAATGATTTAATTTATTTATTTATATCCAGTTTACATCGGTTCGTATTTCATTGATAATTTTCTGTTGGCTAGTATACAACGTTAGTTTTACTTGAAGCAAAACCTGAAAGTAGTTTGCTCAAAATCAGTAACAGAATCGAATCCAAGTATTCTTATACTGTGTTATAATTTTGTCCAAAAATATTTTAAAATCCTGCAAGCTTAGGCACAGTGGTTGAAACGCGCATCAGCTGACGATCGGCATACAGCGCGCGGTCATTCTACTCGGGAGTCAAGGTGACGATGGCTTGCGAGTTGGGGTGACCATTTTTTTTGAGGACAATGACGCAACAGAAGAAGCTTATAACTTCGTAAGTTTACATTATATGTTTTCGAAATTTTGTGTAACTATTACAAATGTAAAAATATTTGACACGTGTTTCGGTTTTGCGCAAAGTAAAACTAACGTTGTATAAAACATCCTTATGAGTCATTATCTCATAATGATCTTTCTGGTATTACACGGAATAGGCGAAAATTCGAATAGGTAAATTTCATTATAATTCCTATGGATTTAAGGATAATAATGAAACATTGATAAAATTGAAGAAATAATAAAGCCTTAAGGGAATATTATTCCTGTGAAGTTTTCAACATCAGATAATCCCATAAAATCATCATAATAATAAAACTAAATATTAAGATAAGCGATCCCTAACCGGAACAGGAGAAACGTAAAATAAGGTAGGTATCTCTCTAATACTTACTTACAGAATTTTATTCAATGGGCAGTAAAATTTGGTTAAAGGGAATAATTATTCCCATTTCTATTTGAAGTTAATTAATAGCAGACTCCCGGAAGATTTATTCTTTAGGGCGATTCAGACAAATAACAGCCCGTAAAATTAAGGATCTTTGGTGTAAAATAATGATTTTAATATAATTTATAATTAGGGATGTACAAAATATACAAAATTAAAAAGTGAACTACAAACCTATACCGTAAATAAGTATTATGCGCTTTATTAAAATACCTAATATGTGAATATTTTCTTTTAAAGCAATATTTGACTTGAATCTACTTATAACATAAAGTGAACAGACTTTTGACTTTAAAGTAGGTTCAAACGTACTTCAGCGATTCAGATTTTACAGCCAACTGGACCTTGAATATTTTTGTATTTTTTATAAAACTTCAAACAAAGAAAACTGAGTAAACAATGCAACATAAGAACTGGTAATGTAGCTCAAATGAAAGCTGTAAAAAAGCAAGGTCATTGGTTCAACCACTTTTGTATGAGACAAAAGCCTTTTAGCACGTAATTGAAATAGCCTTGAAAAATTAATTTTAACCCTTAGGGTTGGTTATATCTATCAGTAACTTATGTACCTACCTTATGTAATTTTTTCATAGACAAATTATTTGTCAGTTATAATTTTCAACTAAAATGAAATAGAATAAAATTAAAATAATAAACAATACAACGTGGTCCGGACGTATTCAAAACCGCTTATTGGATTATCAGTTCACTTTCCCTTATCCGACCCCAAGGAATAATAAACTCAAAACAATAGTACTCGTAACTGTAATTGAGCGAATGCGTATTTTACAACGTTCCGAACAATATAATCAAAATGATAACCGATCTGAGCGTTAACTTTCTCAACAATCTATACATACATATATAAAATCGTAATAATAAAATCGTAGAATTGCCGTATCTGTACATTAAATATTTTTGCGAAATATTAACTAAGTAGGAGATGTTAGGGATAAGTAATAAAACGTAAAAAAGCTATTTTTGAAATTTTTGTCTGTTTGTCTGTTATCTGTTTGTCTGTTTATCTGTTTGTCTGTTTGTCTGTTTGTCTGTATGTTTGTGCACGCATCAAGTAAAAACTACTGAATGGATTGAAATGAAACTCGGCATGATTTAAGTTCATACTATGGAGTAACATATAGGATACTTTTTATCCCGAAATTCAGCACAGTTCCCTTGGGAGAGGGGATGAAAGTCAAAATGTTTACTTAGCTGTAATTCGTTAACGGGTGGTCCGATTTCATTCATTCTTTTTTTGTTAGAAAGGAAATACTTTAAAGATTACTGGCTAAGCTCTGAAAGGCTGGACCGATTTTGATGGGACTTTCACTGGCGGATGTTTGCATTTTGATCTACCTAAACATCCGCCAGTGAACTTTTAACAGTTTTTAGCAAGGTATGAGCTCAAAAGAGCTTAGGAAAAACAAAATAATACTAATGGGATTTTTAAAAACCAATATCCACGCGAACGAAGTCGCGGGTATCCGCTTGGTTTAATACTAATAACGCGGACGTAGAAATAACGATCGGCCTTTTGTAAACGTATGTGAATATTTGGGACCGACCGCGACATCCTATTTTATTTGAAAGAAAATTTCAACAGTTAATACTCAGTTGCCCTTTATTTGAGAATTGTCATGGTTGAATGAATGTTTTAATTAAAACACTGGTTTCATTATGCGGGTTAAACCCTTGGTCCCACAAATTTGGAAAAGCGTCATTCCGTGTAACTTGACTGTGGTCGAGGAAATGATGGCTTTTATATATTTTCAACTAAGAATCCCATTTCCCACTAACATATTCTACACTTGTTTTTAACCTTATTAAACTTTCCAATAAGCGTACCTACCAACTAAATACAGTAAGCTAAATTCTTTTTAACCTTTTTAACTTCACAAAAAGGAAGTTGACACGTATACGTATACGTAATGTAATATTTTTAGAAATGCAATATATTCACATAATTATGACAATCTGTTAGGGCTTCCAAGTAAATAAACAAAATTTTATAAGTAGGTATATGTATGTATGTTTGTCCACGCAATTCTCCGAAATTATTAATCAAATTGTAGTCATTCTTTTTAATTGGCTTAAATTTACTTCAACTTAGAGAACAGTGCAAGTTTCAGAAAAATTCAGTAGCTTTTAACATATGGACACTTTTCCCTTTTCTTTATTTCATTATATTGATCTTTCTTTATTTCTGATCATTCTTTATTTCAGTACTTATATTGATGTTGTTTTATTTTTTTAATTATAAAATTACCTATAGCTTGTATTATTAGTTACTAGCTTCTGCCAACCGCAGCTTCGCCCGCGTGAATTTCGGTTTTTAACAAATCCCGAGGGAATCATGGATTTCCGGTTCCCGTTCCCGCTCCCTTTTCCTACCTTTATACTTACCTACTTTCAAGGAAGTTTGCTATTTCGGTTTTTCAAAATCCCGTGGGAACTGTGGATTTTTCCTAGATAAAAAGTAGCCTATATGTTAAGTCAGTCTAATCTACTATCTTCATTCAAAATTTCAGTCAAATTGAACAAATATACACATACACACACAGACACACAAACTTTCGCCTTTATAATATTAGTTACTTATTTCCATTCTTATTTCCCATTAATTATACTTTTTAACTTTTTTCCCAACAGTGTCAAAAGCGAGGCCACGTCGAACGGAGCGCTTTCTAGACTCTACATCGCGAATGCGAATAGAAACGACTCCGGCAACTATACGTGCTCACTCGCGGACGTCGCCGCGTCTGCTGTATCCGTGCATGTGTTAAGAGGTACGATATGGGCTATTCCACCACCACCACCACTATAGTCTTTTTAACGACCCGCTGCTGGGCACAGGCCTCCTCTCTCATAGGAGAGAGGGATTAAGGCCCGGCCCGCACTGCGAAATTTATTCGCGCGATTTTTTTCGCAAAATGCTGTGACATGTGGAAATGTATGAAGCTGCACGCACATGCGATTTAAAATTCGCGAGAAAAATATATTAAAATGCGGAATATAAACCGCGCGAATAAAAATCGCGCGAATAAATTTCGCAGTGCGGCCCCGCTCTTAGAGCTTAGACCCGCCACGCTGCTCAAATGCGGGTTGGCGGGCTTTAACGACTATTGTCACATGATAGTGATAATAACCGGGACCAACTGGTAAACGTGTTCTCCGAGGCACGGGGGTGAAACACTGTCAATTATCAACTCCAGGCTGGTACTGAGAATTTATTGATAGAAAAACCTAATACCTAACAATTTTCGCCCGACCCGGGAATCGAACCCGGGACCTCGTGATCTGCAGTCGAATATACTAACCACGACCAACGAGGCAGTCATCAATAGGTATTATTTTCAATACATTTGCGCGAGGTCATTCCTTCCGCGCACTCAAAAGCTGTGGAACCAACTCCCTTTGGAGGTGTTTCTACATAACTTTGACATAGTAACCCTAACCCTATTGAAGAAGCGGATCAACAAACTCCTTAAAAGCCGGCAACGCATTAGTGGTTTCTCTGGTGCTGCAAATGTTCATGGGTGGCGGTAATTACTTAACATCAGGTGACCTGATTGCTCGTTTGCCCGCAATTAATATAAAAACAAGTATAAATTAAAAATTAAAAAAACCCCCGACATTTGCCTTTTTGTGTTGAGATTATGCGGTGAGAATTTGCGTTGCATGCAGCGTTCAACGCAAAATGCAAATTTTCATTTGTGTGAACGTGACCCTACCGAGCATTCTGATCTTCTCAATCGAAGAAATAACCTCACTCCGATTCCCCGCCGATGTTATTCTAATCGATATTCATATAAACCGATTTCGCGAATTGTCAATTTATTCAAATCTCTTTGCAGGCGAAAATCCTCTGGCGATGCAGCGGGGAGGCGCTTCGATACTACATCCCACTCTGGTTTTATTGACCAGTTACATCAGCTGACAAATACTTAGCGCGTAATGTACGCGCAATGTTGTGTAAAAACTAATATACTAGCAATTAGTTTTACTCCTAGTGTAAGAAAGAATATTGGTGAACTTTTTTGGGACATGTTAAGTATAATACTTATAAAATATGTTATTATAAATATTGTGTTTGAAAATTGTATTCATCCCGCAAGGATAGTCACTGAAAGTCAAAAAATGATCCGTTAAAGGCATCTAAGACTGACGATTTGAAAATTTACCTATTTACTTTGTTGAGGGGTTAAAAAGTAAAAAAATGACAAAAAGTTATTGAAATATTATCATGATGTATACATATTATATAAATTTATATATTTGGGTAATATACTCGATTTTGTCTAAAATAATTCAATCGAAAAATCAGTAATAAAATTAGGCAATTTTTTTTTTCCTTAAATAAGTATATAATGTTATTATGTATTTAAGGAAAAAGTTATCAGTTAATCTTTAACTTTTTCAATAACAATTACATACAGATTGTACATTAAACAGCAGTTCTACTTTGTGGACTAACTTTGTTAGTATCCAAGGAGAACTGAAAATTGCTATGAGAGTCCACACATGTATCAGCACATTTTCCGCTATCGGAAGTTTTACTTTGCAGTTAAGAACGTTTATTACTTTTTAAAGAATGATCGGGTTCCGTCAAAGTTTTGTAACTTTGAAACTAAGATGTTATAAACTGTTCGAAAATCCGTAGCGTGAGTTTATTGAAGTTTGTATTTTGGATTTTAAATACTAAAGAATCTTGTTGATGGGGCTAAGCAATTTTGGCGTTTGCGTCGTATGAGGGCAATTTTGGAGATTAAAAAATGAGTCTCATATCAACTTTCTACACAAATCTTTCAAGTTAGTGTGATTCTTACTTACTACCGCGCGATATAACTATCAACATAATAAAAAAGGCTTTAATGAGAAAGATTTCTTTGTCTTTGTTAAATTCTAGTCAGATATAAAAATGATAGTAGATACCTACCTTAGAAATATTAAATAGATGAAAATTTTCAGATTTCTGTAACTTTAGTGCAACTTTTTAGTGTGAAAAAACGTTATAGTATTATGTGCGATTGACGAAAATCTGTTTAGCTCAATCAATGATCGGGACTTGTCACGTTATTATACATTTAACATACTCGTTATACACCGGTCAATTTAGACATTCAAGGTTACAATAATTCACACTTGGCGGAAAATCTACAATGGTTGTCAAAGTTAATTTTATGATAAAACTTACCGTTTTGCTGAAAATCGTGAAAAACCTGTTTTTGTGACCTTCGACCTCGAGTAATTTTTTTTCCAGGTGTCGGATCGATGAGGACTTTTCACATTTCATTTATAATAGTGTTTCGAACAATCCTACCAATTTTCAGCCAAGTGTGAATAAACTGTGCGTGACCAGGAGTAAATTTTTTTCCAGGTGTCGGATCGATGAGGACTTTTCACATTTCATTTATAATAGTGTTTTGAACAATCCTACCAATTTTCAGCCAAGTGTGAATTATTGTAACCTCACCCATATTTTTTAGTCTAATTTAACCGGACTATTACGAAGGCCACGTTCCATTATAATTAATGTAAAAACACTCAATGCCATAACTCAAAATATAACAAGGAGAATGATTACGTCTAATTCGACCCTAAGCAAACGTGTCGTTGTCTACTCACTTTAAAATCCTCCTGCACCTAATCTTTCTCTTCCTTTTCATTTCCTCTCCGGCGTTTCCACATTGTTTTCTTGAACAAAGTGGATAAATTTCAAATAGCCGTCCACTGCAACTGTTTACGGGCGGAGTTACTTTACTTGAGATTAACTTTGAATTTCTACGACTGTAATCCGAGACTTGGCATTTTTTCCTCCTATAAATGTTCAAAGAAAATGTATAAAATACTTTAAGAGGGCCTTTAAACTCAGCATTATTTACTTTAGTGTACCTATGGCTCCAATTTGCATATTCTGAACATCCATCAGAGACACAAGGGCTGATTGATGTACTTACCTAGTTTTTTTTTCAAAAGCAGCTTTAATGTTTTAATGATCCTGATAATTGTGTAGAAACCTACGTAGAATTTAACTATAATGAAATATTATAGAAGAACAAGTTGTTATTTTAATGGTTTCAATGTTTTAAATTACCTATATACCTAGATACACTCCGACTTTTTAATTCGATGCAGTAAACTGACGTTTCATTATGTCTTTCCGTAAACTAATGTTGTCAACCTTATTTAATTTCATTTATAATTATAATCATAAAATCGTTTAATGATACATAATAAAATCTTAACATAATGGTATATAGTAGGAACAATCTACCTCTAACGGGCATACACTATTTAACGTTTTAGAGACTACAATTTCATAAAGTTAGTTTTATAAAGTTTTAGGGTTACTTATTTAGGAAGTTATTACAGGTATCTATTTCATTATCTACTATATCCTCATAAAAATAAATTTTGCACGGTAGTAAATACAGATGAAATGCATTGATGTTGTGATGATATGAATCATCCACATCATTCACTTTTACCCGATCCCTATTTTTTTTTCGTCAAACAGAAGCCCATGAAACGTCAGTTTACTGCATCAAATTAAAAGTCCGATTATAATAACATTTTTTGGCTCTTGGGAAAAGTTAGAAAGAACAACTTAAACGAGGAATTTAAAAGTTAGCTAACTTGACAAGTGTGTTGGCATTTTGTCATTTATTATTAGAGATGAAAGACAAGAAATAAAATCATAATCGCAGACAAAATTATTTACTCACTGAATATAATATAATTTATGTATATGATGAAGAGAAGAGATAGAGATATTATGTAAACGAATTCATAAGCTTTTCGTTTTATATTAAAACTATGTCTGAACTCTAGACTGAGTTATAACCACTATTACTTTCAGAATATTTGCATTTTGCAACTGTTTAATGGTTCGGACATGAAAACACATACATAAACATATAGTTATATTTATGGTTATTTTTGTTTTGAAACTTTATTGTGATACGAAGGTTATAAACGTTCATATTCGCAATTTTGTTATTCATTTACCTAATGTGTTTTCTGCAACGGTTAAAATCTGTTGCTGTATTTACTATGACTAGAAACACACCACAATTATTCGACGCAATGAGTGAGCGCAGCGTGACAGTGGGTAAGGTGGCGTGTTACAAGTGTTATCCCACTTTTATCACGTGATAAAGAGGTCCATCTCTCTCTCCATCTTCGGTTCCTGAGCTCCAGGTTCCCTCCTCCTTCAGGACACAACAGAGACAACGCCTCACCATTACAACTTTACGGCACACTCGTGATTCTCCTTACTAGAGCCCCATCTTACGTAGGTACTCTTTATCTAGGAGTATGTAGTAATAGTTAGGCCAATTTTCTATGTTTCCGTTTATACCACGCGTCACCAGGTTTTTTGTTTGTTTTTTGGTTCACATTCCAGAGCCTATTTTGGAATGTGGTCCTGATCCTTGCGTTGGGTGTGGACAATTTACATATAGCTATACCCCGTATTTGGATGTCTATTGGATCTTTTAGACAGATCCATAATAGTGATCGAGTCGTACACGCCACGATACAACCGCGTGAATGAATTTTGAACTTCTGCAGAGGTTTGCGGCTACGACTGATCTGCAATTTGTGTTCCAGAAGATTTTCAATACTTTATAGGTTTTATGATGATACTAGAGTATGCCCGCGGCTTCGCCCGCGTGAATTTCGGTTTTGCACAAATCCCGAGGGAATCGTGGATTCCGGTTCCCGTTTCTGCTCCCTTTTCCAACCTTTATACCTATTATCAAGGAAGTTCGCTATAGTAATCTACATATAACTGTAGCTATAGATTTCGGGTTTTTTGAAATCCCGTGGGAACTGTGCATTTTTCCAGGATAAAAAGTAGCCTATGTTTTAAGTCAGGCCATAATCTATCTCCATTAAAAATTTCAGCCAAATCGGTTCAGTAATTGCGACGTGATTGAGTAACAAAAATCCACACTTTCACATTTATAATATTAAAGTAGGATTAGATATTATAGTAAATTTTCAAACGGAGGGTCTCCATTCCTTAGTACTTAAAAACAAACTTATTTTCAACTCGCTCCTTATTTAAAACTAAAACCGCTAAACCATTTCGGTCATTATCACGGTTTAAATTTATGTTAACTTTAGGCTTATTAAATATTTTCTTTAACTTTTGTACCTAACGGTCTCTTTGCCGTAGCGCTCGGTGTGGATAACCTCTGAAAGTGACTTAGCTCGAGGGTAATCCACATTTACACGGCCTCAAATGTGAGTTTCAAGTTAGTAAACGTGACGCGGGAGTAACGTTAATTTTCCAAATTTATATTGAGTTGCACAACTCCATATCCATAAAATTATGTGACGGATTTACGCCGACGCGGTTAACTGACTAATCGGGATATCTATATTTGGTAGGTAGCTTACTAATATAGTGACGATCTCAGTTTTTTTTTTATTACCCAAATTTGTTGTTAAGCGGGTAAAATGAAAGTCTATAGGACTTTCATTTTACCCGATTGACTTTTCTTTACATTTCATTTACATTTCATTTTATTTTCAAAAAATACCTCAGAGGCTCAACTGTATTTTTTCAAAGTTTACGGTGATCGTGTGTTAGTCTGTCATTTAGTATTGCCTTATCTCGACGTTTTCCCGAAAGTTAGTTTCCATGCTAACGCATATAATGACATAGCGTATAGTTAACTTGAATCTTAAGGCGCAGTTCCAGGCGCAGGCGCAGATGAATTGAATTGAATTGAATTAATCTAAATCTAAGATCTAAAATGTGCTCCGCCATGGGCGTTATAAGACTGTCTTATAGCGCCCACGACGGGGCACATTTTAGATCCGCCACGCTGCTCCAATGGGTATTGGCGGGCTTTAACGACTATTTTCTTAGGATAGTGGTGAAACTTGGATCACTTCATTTGTTTCAGTCGAACATGCTAACCACTAGACCAACGAGGCAGTTACATCAATGAAAATATATTATTTGGTTCAATGAAGAATAATTTCTATTATCTCGGAATTCATTTCGATCCTCTTATTTGACAAGCAGACAATTTCATTAAGTTTCCACTCGTGCGAGTTTTTTAAGAATTCTAATTTGATACAAACCTAGACATGATTATGGTTTCATATTGGTTCGGCAATTAGTTTCCAATCTAGAACATCTCTAACACTGAACTAGGTTGAACCATGAGAGTTGACATAATAAATTGCTTTCTTAATAAAACAGATATTTTTATAAATTTTGCTACAGACGATAACTGATTTTTCGATTGAGTCTACAATTTATGTATAATTTTTATTTTAACATGCCCAATGTTATATTAATTTATTATTAAATAATTCAGTCCCCTGGTTATAATTATATAATAATTAATTAATAGTATTAGTAACGTTATTGTACCTACACAATTGTTAAATGGTTACTCTCATTGTAAATAGAACTGTAGATAGATTTCAGAATATTGTACATATAAATATTATATGTAGGTATATGTTTTAATAAATACAATTAAAATATTGTACAAATAACGCTCATTTATTAGTATCTTTAAAATAAATCTAATATTAATTTCAAATAAATACCTGATGTTATTATTGGATTACTTATTAATTATATTGATGTGACATAAATTGTTATGTACTTACCTACTTTCTTATGATCATTTTGTGGCGCAATACTAAGATGTGGTATTCTGAATCTATCCTTCTTATATTTCTTATCTTTGGTTTATATAACATTATTATAGAACCAACAAAGAAAAGATGAAAGTGCGATGCAAGCCAAAATTCGGAGTCACCAACTAACTATAAAAACCAAAAACCTTCTGTGATCAGTCAGCCGTGAAATCACTGTAAGTACCTATATAATATTATCACAGACAAAACGCAAAGATTCATTTTATTGAATTACTTCCGAGGAATATTAGAACAGAACATTATATTCTTCCTAACAATTGGTTTTACATATCTATACATTGATTTCGTCACGTAAAATAATATTCAGTAACGAAATGAGGCAGATAATTTAAAATAATTCATACTTCAATCTGTACATTACCAATTGGGTGATATTTATTTTAAAAGTTAATATTTATCTCTAAAATTAATTATATTTTGTTAAGGTTATTATGGTTATTTATTCAAATAACTTCCACGGTTGTAATAGAGCAACAGAATTGAAATACGGTTAACTAACAAAATTAATAATATAATCTAAATTGATTTGAAGTATAAAGAAATGCTTTTACTGATAATTCAAAAAAAGTCAACAAGCATAAACCTTATTTACTGCAAGTTCAGTGCGCCCTTACTATAATTTGTGTCATTAATTAACTGTTAGTTATGTAATTATTATTTTGTCAAGATTTCCCAAAAACAATGTTAAATATATCTATAAATCTATTTCAATTATAATATTATTATACTTTGCTCTGTCTAATACTTACCTACTAAATATCTGGAAATAATATTGTAAGTATAAAAGAATGAGAAAGAATGAGGTTGTTTATAATAAACTGATAATTCATTCCAAATTTTGTTTTCTTTTGATAAACTCAGTATCTGCGTAAACATCCTGAAACATTTGTATACATGCATGAATGCCATTGCCATCTTTACTACATATTAAGGGTAAGATAATTTTATTTGTCTGACTCTATTAAGCTTTTTAGAATTTTTTATTATAATAGAAATACATAGAAATTATTATATTCTAGCCTAATCAGGTTAGTTTAAAATACTAAGGCATCGAACTATTACGCTTAGAATGGAAGTTTCTAACAAATTTCCGCTCGAAACGTAAGCTATAAACCAACCCATGTGTGCCCTGTAATTACATTTGCCGACACGCACACAAGCGCATGAGTAAGGTTGGGTCGCCTAAGATCGGATGTGACATAAGAACGGATGCATCGAATTTACCGCAAATGAAGCAATATTTATCACGGGTGGCAACACAGTTTGGTCCGCCATTTTATTCTGTTTCTCCCTTCATTCCGCGAACGGCGCTGCGATAAGAAACACGCGTGCACTAGAGTTTGGAAAAAAATATGCCGTTTTTAGTGAAATTTTAGTGATCCGGTCTTTCCTCCAAAACTTTGTTTCGAAATTATGATAAGTATTTATCATTTTAATGCTTTTTAAGTTGAATTTCGCGTAGAATTAGCAAATACTCTATAGATTTGTATACTTTGTTTACGCCCAGGGCGTTTGTAAGCCTAGATCCGGACTTTCCTCCCCTTGCTGAAGATCGGACTATAATAATCCGACCTTAAGGCACTTAAAAAAAAGCAGTGGTTCTCAAAATATTTGGATCGAAATAAATTACTTACTTAAATTGATCAAAATAAATTGATACTGAATTACCGTTTTCGGAATAACAAAAAGGTAATTAGGTACGCATAATATCTTCTTATCTATGTTATTATTTACTTCCTATGTAAATGATGAATTTTTAGTTAAGCTATTATCTGTTTTGTTTTTAAGCAAGTTCACTAAGCTGACATGCTATGAAAAATGTAGTCTGGTCAACAAGATGTCCCTGATATGGCGCGGGAATTCTTCACGGAAATAAGTGCCTTCACTAAGGAATACTTGAGACATCATACACTTTAAATTTATGTATGAGTGTAAAATTTTAATGATCTATAAATACGGAAAAAGACAATTTTTCCGTTTTTCGTGCTGGATTTCAGGGACAACTTTTACTGGATGGACTCTATTCTTTTGACATCTGTGAGTTAGGTGAAATAAATTAAAATACGGATCATGTAATCATGGTACCATCAAGTTCTCTTTCTGTTAGAATATGATTCTATTTACTCTAATCTACTTATTTGCATGTAATAATAAATAATAACTATTATTTCAAACTAGCGGTCCGCCCCGGCTTCGCCCGTGGTACATGTATAGCCTATAGCACTCAAGGATCACGTACATATCCAACGGTGAAAGAATTTTTGAAATCGGTCCAGTAGTTCCTGAGATTAGGACTAAGAATTTATTAATGGTTACTGATTAATCATGCCTACAAAATATCAGAGACGCACACTTCGAGCGACCACTTATACCGATTACCGAAAATGATTTGAAAGAAGCTGTGGAAAGAGTTAAAAGTAAAGAATTTTCAAACTGTGCGGCATCCAAATTATACGGCATACCGACATCTACTCTCAACGATCGAGTTTTGGCAAATAATTATGTTTGTCCGGTCTTAAGTCATTATCTTAAGAAAGCTCCCCGGCTGAGTGTATAAAGTTTGAGAAACTCAATTTAGCTCTCGTTAGGCTGAGGAGGGAAGATCGGACTAAAAAACGCAAAAAAAAAAAGAATTACCTGTCCTAGTCACATCACGTGGAATTATACTACGACTTTGTGTTACGTTATTGTCAACTAAAGAACGGATATTTTTCTTCTGTGCACTCTAATGCTGTAGCTACAGAAGTGAAATTAAGTAGTAGTCCGAACTTAGGCTTCACACGGGTTTCTTGAAAAGTAGTCAGAAAAAATATTCTGTCACTTTGAGGCGTGTCTCACACAATCTATTCCATCTATCAAATAAAATAAAAGGTGGATCAGATAATTGCTTTTATTGCTAATAACTTCCACTAATAGTTTATTTCGAAAATAGTTGTATTAAATGAAAAAAAAAATTATTTTGCAACACGGTCAAAAATTTACTCAAAAAAGTCCGAACTTAGGCGACCCAACCTTACCTTGAGCACTGACGCGACGATAGACGTACTTGCCTTTTAGGCTTGCTAAAAACGGCTTATCGCCGCGTCGACGACTGCCTTTCTTTACCTATTTATTCTAAGTACTAAGGCCTGTTTTACCACCTTCTGATTAGTATCGGATCTACAACTTTTGTTTTTGTCACTTGACATAAAGTAAGAAAGTGACAAAACTTATGCTTAGGTTACTTTTAGGCAACACTTAACAGAAGGTGGTGAAACAGGCCGTAAATCAGATATATATTTTTTAGCATACAGGCTCTAGTAGGTACAATAAACAGCAAAATTTATCATGTATTGGAAGCCTTAGAAAGCAAATTCGCTTTTTATTTATCACACGGTAGGTGAAACCGCAAGGTTTCAAACCCCTAACAGAAGTTTAGTTGTTCTATAAACTTTGGCATCAATCTTCCAAACAAACGCGCAAGTCTCGGTGAACCCCTTTCCCTGCGGAAATTACCCTAACTTGTAAACAAATTTTGGTTCAACTAAATCTGTTATGAAACTACCTTTATACAGTTTTGAACTGTGTGAGTATAATTTAAAGAAGAACTTACTTCATCTTTACTTCATCACATGTTTTTTTTTACTTCATCATAAATTCTAACTGGCCCGTTCGCGCGGTTGGCAGTGACCCTGCCTTCCGCTATGGGGTTGCAGGTTTGATTTCCGCCCCAAGTCTGGGTGTATTACGTATATTTTGTATTTATACATTTATTATATAATATATATATATATATATATATATATATATAATATGTATGTATGTAAGTCGGTTGTTACCTATATACACAGGTTGTTGCCTACTTTAGGAACAGACAATCGTGTGTGTATATTATGTAGGTATGTTCTAGATTTATTTCATCATTTTAGTAGTTACATAAGTTTATGATGAATTACATAGGTAATAACTTTTGATTCACGGAAAAAATAGAGATACTTAGCTCTTGACTGTGATCTCACCAAATGGTAATCCAAGATTGTAGCGAGCTAACTTGTAAGAGGTTATAATACAACATCTCATACTACTTATTAATCAAAATCGCTGGTATGTAGTCCAAATAATTAATCTTATTTAACGCTTCAGTGCCTTATTGTTGAGATTCTCTAGGAATACTCAGTCTCTACTCTCTACATAGACATAACAATGAAGAATCATGTTAATAATATTACGCCTGCTGAGTAAAAAGCTTTGATGTGGCAGTGTAAGACTTGTATTAACTTAGGTAAACTACTGACAACATTATTGTTAGCGGGTGTCTACGTCGCCAGAGCTAAGTACCTAGGGTGGATATTGCTTATTAGTGAATATTAACGTTTTGGTACCGCTTAGGAGGAATGGATTTTTTTTTGTTTGCTTTAGTTTGCTCTGATGGGAAAATTGTTTTAAAATAAGGCAGCAGTATAGCATCAAAATGTTAATATCGACAGAAACAGACGGAGTTCTAACTTTTGGGGCAGGAGCCGCGATTAAGAGCATCCACCCTACCACTTAATATGTTCGTTCAGTTTTGGCTATGCAATGATAATGTATTATGGAACCGTACAAGGGATATATTGCTCAACGGGTTGCAATGTAAAAGTGGCAATGGGCAGGGTGCGTAGTTCCAAGGACCGATAAGTGGGTTGTAAGTTCCAAAATGGCATTATCGCACCCGTAAGCGTAATGTTAGAAGGCTCTCATCGGGGGGATCGACTACTTTAAATGAGTTGCAGGGACTCCCTGGATACAAGCGGCACAAAATTACGGCGAGTGGTACTACAAGAGACCTGCATGTGTCTAGAAGTCGAAATCTGTGAGTTAATGACAACAAATCCAAGATGGCCGCTGTCACAAAATGGCGAATGTCGGGGGTTTTTTAAATTTTAATTTATACTTGTAGTAGGTAGCAGTTTCGGGAGCGTATTGTGTCTTTGATCATCATCATCATCATCATCATGATCAACCCATTACCGGCTCACTAGAGAGCACGGGTCTCCTCTCAGAGTGAGAAGGGTTTTGGCCATAGTCTACCACGCTGGCCAAGCGGATTGGCAGACTACTTATTATGTTGTGTCTATATGTGTATTACATAATTATTATGTTGTGTCTTTGATACAACATAATAATTATGTAGCTCTGTGTCTGAATGAGTTTAATCTATACCTATCTATCTTCTATTCTATACATACATATAATAAAATCGTAGAATTGCCGTATCTGTACATTGAAGCTTTTTGCAAAATAATAACTAGGAGATGTTAGGGATAATTAAACAACGAAAAAAAGCTATTTTTGAAATTTTTGTCTGTTTGTCGGTTTGTCTGTTTGTCTGTTTATCTGTTTGTCTGTATGTTTGTGCGCGCATCACGTAAAAACTACTGAATGGATTGAAATGAAACTCGGCATGATTTAAGTTCATACAATGGAGTAACATATAAGATACTTTTTAACCCGAAATTCAGCACGGTTCCCTTGGGAGAGGGGATGAAAGTCAAAATGTTTACTTAGCTGTAATTCCTTAACGGATGGTTCGATTTCATTCATTCTTTTTTGTTAGAAAGGAAATACTTTAAAGATTTCTGGCTAATCTCTGAAAGGCTGGACCGATTTTGATGGGACTTTCACTGGCGTATGTTTACATTTTGATCTACCTAAACATCCGCCAGTGAACTTTTAACAGTTTTTAGCAAGGTATATGAGCTCACAAGAGCTTAGGAAAGACAAAATGATTCTCACGGGATTTTTAAAATCAATATCCACGCGAACGAAGTCGCGGGTGTCCGCTTGTCAGTTAATAGTTCAATCACTGATTACTGTTTTACTTACTTATCGTTACTATGCCAGTAGTAATAAGTAGTTGAAGGTTAGTGTAACCGTATAAATAAGTAGGTAGTCAAAGGTTAAATTATGAATAGGTACTCGTATCAATAAATTCATATATTAATACGATTTTTTCTACCTTTAAGTTTAATTCACAATAATATTTCACACAAAACTCCATTTATTCTGTAAAAAGGCGTAGCGTCTGGTTCAAGAACGCGGAACCGTTGTTTACTATTTTTACGTAAATCTTGAGTACCCGAGACCCTTTAAAGGGCGACCCTAATAAATACAGGTAAGTAATGCTGGGAATTTGCATGCTCTGAAATAAAATAGAGATTATTTTAATTTCTTCCCTTTAAGAGACTTGGGATAAAAATTTTACTTAAGAACTGTGATTTGAAAATATTTTTACTGATAAATGTTATATAAGTAGATACGTACATGTACGCTCTGTATTTTGGGACTGAAGTTATTTAATTCAGTTATTCTTTTCGTAATAAATATAGCGGTTATAACCTTATAAAGCAGTGATACTCGTAAGATAAGATAAGATAAGAGATTTTATTTGCAAAAATGTGGTACAAATATTATAGATCTTAAAACTATTGTCTCCCAACACATTTAACTAATAAATTAGTGTGCAAATGGTTAATGGTACGTAGCTTAATGGTTAACACTTTCGGCCTACTTTTAGGAGTTATGTGCGTTTTAAGCAATTAAATATTACTTGTTTTAACGTTGAAGTAAAAATTCATGAGGAAATTTGCATGCCTGAGAAGTTTTCCATAATGTTCTCAAAGGCATGTGAACTTGCACTTGGCCAGCGCGGTGGACTGCAGCCTAAACTCATTCTGAGAGGAGACCCATGGCCCTGTTGTGGGCCGGTAGTGGGTTGATAATGATGAAAACATATAGCGGATGAATGATCTTAAAAAAAGTTTTTACCTTGTAATCTTGTTAAATAAAACAAGTTTGATAAAAAAGTGGTAATGTGCATTACCATATCTACTTACCTCTTTTATTTTTGTTTTTCACGTAAAAAGGAAACTTTTGTATGCTCTTAAGTTCAGGTTACGGTGATTCAGGTGAGTTCAGGTTCAGGAAACGGTGAAGGAAAACATCGTGAGGAAACCTGCATGCCTGAGAGTTCTCCATAACGTTCTCAAAGGTGTGTGAAGTCTGCCAATCCACTTGGCCAGCGTGGTAGACTATGGCCAAAACCCTTCTCACTCTGAGAGGAGACCCGTGCTCTGTAGTGAGCCGGTAATGGGTTGATCATGATGATGATGATGATGATGATGAAGTTCAGGTTAACTCACAAAGAACATTATTCCATTTGAAGTTCGAGGAAAATGTGATATCTCATAAGGTAACGGCTAGTGCCTAAAATCAGTTGTTCGAATTTTAGGTGAGAATCTTAAATCAATTGGCGAGGTAAAAATGAGCTAGACAGCTTCCAGACTTTTTCTAGAATTTCTCAGTTTATATAACTTAATAAATGATGCCCGCGACATCGTCTGAGTGGATTCATATAAATCTCTTACAAACTTTCAACCCCTATTTAACCCCCTCAGGGGTTGAATTTTCAAAAATCCTTTCTTAGCGGATGCCTACGTCATAATATCTACATGCTACATTTCAGCCCGATCCGTCCAGTGATTTGAGCTGTGCGTTGACAGATCAGTCAGTCAGTCATTCAGTCACCTTTTCCTTTTATATATTTAATGATAACTATAAGAACTTTTATATATTTTAATATTTTTATGATAACTAAGAACCCCTTCACACTAGTGCTGCGTAAACGCTGGTCACAATTTTCAAAATTACCGTACCTTATACGAAATTAACTTGAATGTTCCAAAGTATCTATCAGTACAAGTTCATTTTTCAAAACAATAGACATCAACAAAACCCAACTATTTAGACCGAACAATTTTCATTAATACAAAACCGATAATGGTTATGTGTGGTTATAAATAACCTATTCCTAATTGAAGATATTTGTATGTAACCACTCATCTGATGCAGTATTTACCAAACAAAACGTATAAACAATGAACACAATATTTGGGTAACAATAGAAGTACCGAAATAGCATTGTAATAATATTAGGTATGCTATTTGTATGGTATCAATGAAGTATCAATGAAGGTACCTAAGTAGTATGTAATCAGTTGTTTGAAAGATCTGATAGTCTCTTTTATTCTGCGATCACATCTGGTGGTAAGTGATGATGCAATATATTATGTACATCGATATAAACATTATACAACATCGAAGTGCGTTAACATGGAACGGTAATGACAGTTTAATTAACCCCATACCCCTAATTAATTTCTACCTAGCGTCGTACCGCAGTCCGCAGCGCTAAATAAACGTTCGAACGAAAGGTCACCTAACCAATTTTAGATGGGTTGAAGATGGCAACACTGCACCCTCAGTCCGGGGTAAACAATGTGTTGAATATGGTAAGTAAGGCAGTTTTTTCAGCTTTTCGACAGTAAATAAAATGTTCCAAATTAAGGGTAAAAACACTGGCTAAAATAATGACCATTTTTTGTTTCCTCAACTTTAATCAGTGATACACGATGTAGAAGTTCATAATGATCCAAGGTAGGTAGGTATTCTTCTTCGTAGTCGTCTCAACTACAGACATTCAATGCCAGACGAAGTTTTGTTTCATCATATATCATCACAAAATATTTTTTGTCTGGTCGTAAGCTTCGGCCTTGAATTATCACTCTAATGGCAAAAACGTGCCCCCAAGCGATCGAGCGATCCGATACGATGTTGAGTAGGAACCGATTAAGTTTATGTTTAACTAATTTGCCATACTACTTTCAAGTGAGCCCACTTACACTGCATCGTCACTGCGTCTGGTGAGATAACAGTCAAGGGCTAAGGGTGCCTTCAAATTTGCCGCAAAGTGCCGCGCGGTGGCAGCGCATCTGCAGCGCTGCAGCCGCACTGCTGTTACTAGGTTTGAGAATTCAATCGATGAACTGACAGCGCGGGTGTAGCGCTGCAACCGTGCGTTATTTATTTTCATAGATTTACAAAGCTACCGCGGCCGCAGCGCTGCAGACGCGCTGCCACCGCACGGTACTTTGCGCAAATTTGAAGGCGCCCTAACTTGTTACCGAATAAAAAAGTAGCCTGCCCGAGCAGTAGGTTACTGAGTGTGGGGATATTACGTTGTAGTACATAAATCTTATATATCGAAATTATTTTCCAATAATCCTGTACCTATTATAAGGGTCAGAGAATAATAAAGCGTTCAGTATCATCGTCATTTAAATGCACGCCTTTTGGAGATTGAATACAGATGTAGGGTAATATTATGATGAAAAACGATGACATGAATGAGGGGCGTTGTAGGGTCTTATTGACAGAGTCTATCACGTCTTTTTGTTGGAATCCTACATGTGAACTAAACATGTCCAGCAGTGGATGTCTATCAGTAAAGACAACAAGAATATTCATCAGGACGACGAATTTTGTTATTTTAAATTGATTGATTTTGAAATCTCACAATCACACTAATATTATAAAGGCGAAAGTTTGTGTGTGTGTGTGTGTGTGTGTGTGTGTGTGTGTGTGTGTTTGTTCCTCTTCTCCGCCGCAACTACTTAACCGATTTGACTGTTTAGAATGGAGATAGATTATGCCCTGACTTAACACATAGGTTACTTTTTATGCCGAAAAAGTATTCCTGTAGGACTAAAATAGATATAAACTTCCAAAAACGCCATAGAGGGCGCTGACTGTTCTTAGGTAAATCACGCTCACATAACACATTATTGCAATAGTTTGCTGTGTTGTATGCATTGGCAACACATAGGCTACTTTTTATCCTGGAAAATGCACAGTTCCCACGGGATTTTGAAAAACCTGAAATCTATTGCTCAGTTGCTCAGCTATAGGTAGATTACTATAGCGATCTTCCTAGGTAAGGTAGGTATAAAAGTTGGAAAAGGGAGCGGGAACGGGAACCTGAAATCCACGATTCCCTCGGGATTTGTTTAAAACCGAAATTCTCGCGGGCGAAGCCGCGGGCAGATGCTAGTTAAAAATATATAACAGAAAAGAAATCCCTTCTTATATTCGAAAGAAGGGTTTTGAGATCAATCTACGGTGCAGTACAGGTTAATGAGATGCGGCGCATTAGGTATAACTTCGAGCTCTATATCATCTTCAATGAGCCAAACGTGGTCCGGCACATTAAAATAGCAAGATTGCAATTGACTGGACATGCAGAGCGAATGGATGAGCATCGCCCGCCAAAGCAAGTATAAATTAAAAATGTAAAAAACCCCCGACATTCGCCATTTTGTGGCGGCGGCCATCTTGAATTTTCAATAGTGCTATTCTACTAGTCAAGCCCTTTCATTTGATACCCATATTAAGGAAGTTGTGAAAAAATATGTAATCCGCCATTTTGTAGCGGCGGCCATCTAGGACCGATTTTCATCATTCATAGCTAACAACACTCTCGACTAATTCACCTTTCAAACAAAAAAAAAACGCATTCAAATCGGTCCACCCATTTGAGCGCCACAGGGGAACAGACAGACACACACACACATACACACACACACACATACACGGACACGTCAAACTTATAACACCCCGTCGTTTTTGCGTCGGGGGTTAAAAAACTAATGGTGTCCCAGATGGACGCAGAAACATTGGCCAGCCAAAGCTTCAATGGATAGATGGAGTAAACCAAGACGACAAGCGGATTGGTTTAAAGAACTGGAAAACGAACGGTATAGACAGATTGGTGGAAGAATTTTCTTGAGCAGGCCAGGGCCCAGAAAGTGCTGTAGTGCCAATGGTGATTATGATGATGGTGAACAGAAAGTAGCGACACTGGGACCAGTAACTTCGAGTTATGTTCTGGACTGATACAGTCCAGATGATAGAATATCAATAATGGCCAGGTTTAGATCTGTCTATCTATACTAATAAATAAAATTGAAGTGTCTGTCTGTAATTTCGAAATAACTACCACATATTAAGCTCATATGGTTATTTGAACGATACCATAACCGAATCACACGTTTTTAAAATTTTTGTCTGTCTGTCTGTCTGTTTGAACGGGCTAATCTTCGGAACGGCTGAACCGATTTTGACGGGACTTTCACAGACAAGTAGAGGATTAACCAAGGAGTAACATAGACTACTTTATTAACCGACTTTCAAAAAAGGAGTTGTGTTGAAATCGGTAAGTACCTATGTTAAAAAACGCCCTGATAGGTATTTTCGCTGCTGCTTCGGTGGACCAGAAATCTACTTATACCTCAGGATTTGTGAAAAACCGAAATTCACGCGGGCGAAGCCGCGGGCAAAAGCTAGTTATTAATAAAAATACGCTTTAACTATGACCATACCTCATTCACGTCTGGGGATGGACTGGGGTCAGTATGATCCCCCAACTGTTATCAATATCTGCTTGATAAATTACCCTTTTATGCTAACACGAGTCTTCCTAATGCGTTTTCAGTGTGAACATGACGTGTTGACTTTTAAAATTAAGTACCTATATAAATGCCATACCAGTACGGGGCGGCGCATCTCTTGATGATAACAACATAAACAGCTTTATTTATTTTAACATACGGTTGAAACTCTCTCGCAGTAATCCTTGAATCAATTAAATTATCGACTAATTCTACCTCTGAATTTTAACATCCTTTTTCCCGTGGTATATTTTCCCGCAATGAAATCCATAAAGATAAATCTATATCTACTTCTGGAATACAATTCATTTTTTAGTTCACTTATCAAGTTTAGGTTAGTAAGCAATGAAACGTAAACAAACAGAAATATAGGCATTCATAATATTATTGGTGTGCATTTAGATTTATTCACACGGAAAATTAAATATAATTCTGAGGCAAATACAAGCAAATCTCGTTAAATTTAGTGTTGGCTCAACGCCAGCCTTCCCACAAACATATTGACAAATGATGATACACCTCCGCAGTGCGAGTTACGGAGAGCGCTCACGGAGCGGTTTGGAATCGCGCCCGCCGCGGCTGCGGGAGGGAGGTTAGAGAGAGCGCGCTCACGAGCCCGCTTGTTTTTGCGGGACCGCAGCCGCCGCGGCTGCGGGCGTCGCCCGCCGAATTGGCGGGCGACGCCCGCAAGACCGGCGGTTATAGTTATATATGAAGAGCTGGCGAACAAAATGTTATATTTTTAATCCGATGGTCTTTGGCTTGCTGAATAAGAATATCAACTTAATTTTACTTAAAACGGCCCGCAACTGTATCAAAATTGCATCCATAGGTCGTGGTTTCGATCATAACGGCATAATTACAATAAAGTTTCAATAAAGATTTGAATAATCGAGCACGTTTTCGTTCAAAATGGATTAATTTCCATACTTTGTAAGATGTCAATCAAAATGATTATTTCTTTTTCAGAAGAAAAATTTGTTTTTTTTTTACTAAGAATTTTTTTTTAATTAAAAAGTTTATCATTTAAAAACTTTATTCACTAATAAAGTTTTTAAACAATTTATGTTGAAATTGGCCTAAACTAACTTACAAATGTCAGACTGACTTACAAATGATAGATTATTGTTGAAAATTAATTAGAATTTTTAGAAATGGTTTACGAATTATTAATTTCATAATTGAAATAGGTTAGAATTAACTGACATTTGATTCATTCAGTGGCGCCGAACCGCCATCTTGAATTATTGGTATAAATACGGGTAATTCGAAGCCATGAATTGAGTCTCCTCCAAAGACTCAACCGACTATTAGATGCTTCAGCGTCTAGGTCGTGATATTTGATTGAGGGCTGCATAGCAATCACACCCTCATCGAATAAATGCTGCCATTTTGGAATTGGCTGAGTGTAATTAATTAATTAGTATAAAATATATTTGAAAATAGATCTCAGTTAAACTAATCTCTGAGTTGATATAAATTGAGTTATGTGCGGGTGATAAACGCAGATATTTTAATAATAGTTTGATTTAGTTTTAATATTAATTGACAGTCTGCTTCTGGAGTTATGTGTTTACACAAACAAGTTATTGCTTGCAATATTAATTAATTATTGCTTCCGTTAACTTATATGAGATAGCAAACTGAATTTAACATATTATTATGTTCAATAAAGTCACAAACTACATATGGGTAAATAAAAATCCACGCCAAAGCTCACTGTAAGTATGTCATTCAGTTTAATATTAATATTTAATAATTAATAGGTTACCTGAATCAATACAGGCCATGCCTCTTCAAACTTTTAAAGTAAAACTAAAGAACTGGCTCATGGAGAAATGTTTTTACAATTTAAAAGAATATAGGTATGACATAAATTCTATTTATTGCAATTAATTTTATATTTATATCTTTAGAACGTTGACATGTATGCTACTTACGTCATTTTGTTTAGTCTTAAAATCAATAATTCAATTTGCACACTAATTTATTAGTTAAATGTGTTGGAAGACAATAAGCTTTAAGATCCATAATATTTGTACCACATTTTTGCAAATAAAGACTCTTACTCTTTAGTTTGATGCAACTATACCGTTTTGTTCGCCAGCTCCTATAAGAAAAATGCGATCGCGCCCGCCAAAAAACCGCAGAGCTTGCGGGCGACGCCCGCAAAGCTCGCGGGCGCCCGCTGCCCGCCTTCTGCGGGAGCCGCGAGCAACCGCCAACTCTGCGGGAGTAAATCGCGTCGTGAGTTTTGCACTCGACATTTGTATGAATTTCGAGTATTGCGGGCCCGCAACCGCGGCGGGCGCGGGTGCGAACCGCTCCGTGAGCGCTCTCTCTTAGTGAGCCTCAACCGATTTATTTGCTACGGAATGCGACGAATGATTGAATTGTTTAAGCAATGTTGATCCAAGACAGGGTCTGGAATGATGACTGAGAATTCTGTAGTCTATTCCTCAATTGTTAGGGTCTAGAAGGTGTTGCTAATTTCAAACATAAATACATAATCTTAGACTATCCAGACGGAGCACTATTTAAGAAAAGTAGCTCGCTGATTGTGGCAACGAAATACCGAAGTTTGTACGCGACTACATGCAAAGACGTGTTAGAATAATGATGCCAGACTCATAACTTTTAACTCATTAATGGAAAAAAAGTATTTTATAGTTTAGATTATTGCTTAGATAAATATACATGCATAACTTATCACTATATGCATATATATTTAACTCGTGTACGCCAATATGGCGTACCTTTTGTAGCCGCATTTCGCTGGTACGTGCTGCTTCTTCTAGGTCGTAGTGCAGCGGAAACCAATATTAATTCTATGTACATAATGTTCCACCGACAAACGCAGCGTTAGAAGACCTCCACTAGATGGAAAGGTGATCTCAAATAAGTCGCTGGTTGTCGCTGTACAGGCATTTTGTTCTGCGGTTATCCTTGCATGAGATCTATTTACATCAGTGAAAATCTATCGGTTTTTTAGACGACGGAAAATATCAATCGCCACAGATTTTGCCGCTATTTCCAACGAGTCACTGCGGCTCGTTTAATGTCGTTACTCTAGCGGCACGCTATGATGGCCGGTTTGACGTTTGTCCGCTCATGAAGTTCCGTATTAATTGATAACGACTTTGAAGGAAATAATTGTATTACTTTATTGACGATAGTGATGTGCAGAGATTCATAAATTTTATCGAATGTAGTTTTAGGTTTAGGACTCAAAATTTATTTATTAAATTGATTTCTTAAATGTATACAAGTGTAGAAAAATCAGTTTGCACCATTTAAGGGGTGAATGTACTTGTGAATATGAACAATTTTCACTATGTGGACAAACCTCTGAAATCGCAAAAAAATATCAATAAATTTTTAAAAATGGAATCTAATACGATCGTCACATAGGATCGCTGGCTAGCACAACTACTACCTCCGGCAAACTCGCGTCAATGCTCAATGCAAAACAAAGCAGTTTCGAATTGACGTTGCTTCGAAAAGTATAAACTGTCAGTGCAATGCGATTGTGATATAGTTTTGACCTGGCTTTGGATTTCAAATATTGATACTGCATTACTGTTGACCCTTGCTCGTTAATTTGGACTCTGTTCAAGCCCTTTGTTGTGGATTTCGTCGATATGACCGAACGTACGCAGAGAACTGTTCTAAATAGTCAGACACGTGAGTTCGTAATACGCCTTCGTAACTATTTCGATCGTGAAGCTCAAAATGGAGGGCCAATTTTACCTATAACGTCAGTGGTTGAACGCGTAGCTGATGCGCTTAATATTGGACAACGAACTGTTAGACGGATAACTAAAAAAAAATATGGCGAGACTGGCACAGAAGAAAATAAACTTCACACACCAAAAAAGAGAAAACGAGCAAAACCAGTCGTAGGCATCGATAGCTTTGATGCCGATGCTATCCGAAGACATGTTTACGGCTACTATTTACAGAAGGAGTATCCAACAAGAAAAAAGTTGGTGCATTCACTGAAGGAAGCTGGATTATTCTTCGGTGGGGAAAGTTCTTTAACGAAGATTTTGAAGACCATTGGATTTCGATACAAAAAATGTAACAAACGCAAAATATTGATGGAAAGATTTGATATAGCGATGGCAAGGTATACTTTTTTACGGCAAGTGAAAGAAATCAAAAATTGGCAAAATGTTGTGTTCTTGGATGAAACATGGCTTAATGCTAACCATACTGTAGGCCGTTCTTGGAACGATGACACAGCAGCATCTACTTCCAAAGTTCCTGTAGGAAAAGGATCGCGACTTATAATTTGTCACGCCGGAACCATCAACGGGTTTGTCGAAGGTTCTCTCATGGCTTTTGCGTCAAAAACCACTGGAGACTATCATGAAGACATGAATGGAGAAAAGTTTACTGAATGGTTTACCTCAATGTTGTGTAGCCTCCCTGAACCATCTATTATAATTATGGACAACGCCCCATACCACTCGATGCAAATTGACAAGCCACCTGCCCAATCCCAAAAGAAAGCTGATATCGTCGCATGGCTTCGTAAAAATGGCGTAGATGCAAACATGAATATGTTAAAAGCGGAATTAGTACGTCTTTTAAAAGAAAACAAACCAACCAAGATCCGATACGTCATTGACGAAATAGCATTAGAACATGGGCACAGAGTTATACGGTTACCGCCTTACCATTGTGAGTATAATGCGATTGAGTTGGTGTGGGCTCAAATTAAGGGATATGCTGCAAGACACAATACAGAACCCCCATTTACCACAAAAAAAATGCTAAAATTATTAGAAGAAGCTTGTGAACATGTGACTAAAGGAGACTGGGAAAAGGTTGTGAATAGAACTGTTAAATTAATAAGGGAAGATTATGAAAGAGATGTGAAAATAGATAATATTATAGAAAACGAACATATAATTATTAATGTATGTGATGATAGCAGTGACGACAGTGAAAATAGTAGTATGGACGAATCTGATTAATTATGGCCTTTTGTGGCACCTTTTTTGGTATCTTTTGTATTCATATGTTTCTTGTGTGCATATAAAGTATGTATATTCATTTTCGTTCAAATATTCAGTTCGTTCAAATAAATTAAATAAACATATACATTTTTGTTTTATTAAACCTATTTAATCAGGTACAAAAACAAAACTTAATTGTTTTTTGTTCGAGAATAAATTGACATTCCACATCACTATTGTAATGTGTCAAACCGGCCATCATAGCGTGCCGCTAGTGTAATCTAATAACATTCCGTTTTACGGTGCTGTGATATAAAAATACGTCATATTTACGGTACAAGATGTTACCTGCAATCCTTATAATATTCCAACCATCTTTCTAAATGAATAGCCTGCAATATTTTTGGTGATTCCAATTAACGGAATCCAATTATCCCAGCACAGGAAATTAATCCGTAGGTAATCAATAAGATTGTTTTTGTTACCTACAAAAAGAAGATTGCCGAGGTTTCGGAGATTCATGATGATTGAAATAGGTACCTACGTAATTTCTCTTCTACCCTCCTTGTATTTTTTACCTTGTCAATGGTGAGCTTCGTATTTATTTGAGCAGCTTCGACATGAGACAAGCTAAGACAGTGAGACTATTTCTCCATCAGTTGTCTTCGTCAGTAAACGCGTATGGCTTGCTCTTTTGAGCAGTCTCAGTCTTAACCGATATGCAAATTAAGGCTTTTTCAGAATCTGATCGTTTGTGACTGTCTTTTCACAAAATGTCCAAGATCTTCTTAAAACACCGCATATAAAAGGCACTAAGCCATTCATGCTCTTGATTCGCATAGGAGGTCCATGATTCGGCTACGTTGTACAAGAACAAACGTTAAAACAATAAGTCTGCAAAATTCGAGCAACGTTTTGCAAACCACACGCCTGTCTCTACATTTAAGTAACTCACTTAAAGCGTAACAAAAATGGCTAGCGGCAAATTGAGGTTTAATTCGTACTAGTAACAAAAAGGATTATCATTATGTAGAAATAATTTAGTTCGTTTTCATAAAGCATAATTTGTTACGAAATGAATATCCTCAATACAAGCATTCAGTCACGAAACCAATATTGAGACAAGACATGAGTGAAGCCTCCGGATCAATATTCAATACCCTAAAGTCATCAGTCAAGGGCAAAGATCAAGTGATTACTCGGAATTAAAACGATTAATACACCTTTCAAACAAAAAAACCGCATTCAAATCGGTTCACCCGTTTGAGCGCCACAGGGGAACAGACACACACACACACACACACACACACACACACACACACACACACACACACACACACACACACACACACACACACACACACACACACACACACACACACACACACACACACACACACACACACACACACACACACACACACACACACACACACACACACACACACACACACACACACACACACACACACACACACACACACACACACACACACACACACACACACACACACACACACACACACACACACACACACACACACACACACACACACACACACACACACACACACACACACACACACACACACACACACACACACACACACACACACACACACACACACACACACACACACACACACACACACACACACACACACACACACACACACACACACACACACACACACACACACACACACACACACACACACACACACACACACACACACACACACACACACACACACACACACACACACACACACACACACACACACACACACACACACACACACACACACACACACACACACACACACACACACACACACACACACACACACACACACACACACACACACACACACACACACACACACACACACACACACACACACACACACACACACACACACACACACACACACACACACACACACACACACACACACACACACACACACACACACACACACACACACACACACACACACACACACACACACACACACACACACACACACACACACACACACACACACACACACACACACACACACACACACACACACACACACACACACACACACACACACACACACACACACACACACACACACACACACACACACACACACACACACACACACACACACACACACACACACACACACACACACACACACACACACACACACACACACACACACACACACACACACACACACACACACACACACACACACACACACACACACACACACACACACACACACACACACACACACACACACACACACACACACACACACACACACACACACACACACACACACACACACACACACACACACACACACACACACACACACACACACACACACACACACACACACACACACACACACACACACACACACACACACACACACACACACACACACACACACACACACACACACACACACACACACACACACACACACACACACACACACACACACACACACACACACACACACACACACACACACACACACACACACACACACACACACACACACACACACACACACACACACACACACACACACACACACACACACACACACACACACACACACACACACACACACACACACACACACACACACACACACACACAAGACACGTCAAACTTATGACACCCCGTCGTTTTTGCGTCGGGGGTTAAAAATAGCTGTTGGTAAATGAGTGAGTAAATTCGGTCCACGGAATCTTAAAAACTGAAACTATTGGTAAATGTATGAAATACTCGTATAAATTGGCAATTGTTCCCAGGAACATGCGACTCAAAATCGAGCAATTAAAATTATACGTCAAAACAGCGAGCATCTATAAGGAAACCTATAATATGTGTGATTGGAGAGTTCGTACGAATAATTTATCGAATAATAGGTAATCATCGTGTTTGTTCATCAAAGTGATTTAAGACTAGGCTTAGGCCAATTAAGCAAAACATTCACAGTTACAATAAAAAGTGTGAATTACACGATAGGTAATTAAGAAATAGAAATAAACTCGTGATTCCTCAATTACGCCTCAAGAAGGTCCGAAAGTCGTTTGTGGGAATGGGCGTAATGTTCTCAAAATTTCACAAGCAATCTTAGACTTGCCTTTACACAAGTTTAAGAACTCTATTAAAAGTATGCTCATAAAAAAAGCTTATTATACAATTGAAGATTATTTATACGATAAAAAAGCATGGATTTAACTCGTTCCAGCAATGCGCGAGACGGCATTTCAATCATGTACATAAATAATTGTTAAGTATATTGTTATTTTTAAAAAGAGCAACCGCCGAGTTTCTTGCAGGTTCTTCTCGGCTGAAACTGCATTCCGAACCTGTGGTAGATTCAATTGACGATTCAAAAGTACTTGTAAAAGTTTATTTGAATAAAAAACTTTTCTATTCTATTCTATTCTAGGGCGCTCGCGGCTAAAATCCCTATTCAGTCAAAGTTTTGAAATACAAAGCCTAAGCTTGCCCTATAGGTACTAAATTGTTGAAGGATATTAAGTATTATCTCAACAAACAGATCGGTTAAGGTTCACAGCGGCTCCCCTCGGCTAAGTGTTTCTCCATTTATTTTGTCAATATGTTTGTAGAAGTTTGGCATCGAGCCAGCAACGAAAACGAGATTTACTGCTATTTTGCGTAGGTTTTGACGTATCTATCCTACACTTTACCTAAACGATATCTCTGTTAACTGTAGGTAGATCAGGAAGTGATTGAATAAAGTTCGTAAACTAAAACCCGACTACGCTTAATAAATAATTTAACAATAATTTACTGTGCAAAAGCGCGGGGCAAACAGCTAATGGCAGCATCTCTTATGTGATTACCGAAACGAATTAAATAATCTAAAAACTCGCGCCAAGGTCACTTCTCGATTTTTTTCGTAAATAAAATGTAGCCTATGTTACCCGGACCATTATAACGAACTAATAGACACCTCATTCATTAAAATCGTCCATCGTTGTCAGTCCAGTAGGTAGTTTAGGCGCTACGGTGGTACACACAGAATCTCATACAAAAATCAGCCACATACATACATACATTGACTGCTAAAATCATAACCCTTCCTTTTGGCTTTGCCGTAGTCGGGTAAAAATCAATTTCGAAGGATGGAAAGCTTGTAAAGCTTGCATAGTGAAAGGTCAAAGAAGAGAATAGACTCTCTCTATACGTGGTATGGAGAAAAATGTTGAGAGTGGCTTGGAAAAAAATTACGAATGTATAAATTCAAGATCGAAGAATTAAAAAGGCATAAAGCAGCGTATTTTCTACACTGTAAAGGCATGTTCATTTTTACCATTTTTCTATAATACCCATACAAGTCGGATGGCGATTGCATATATTTTATATTCATGGATATCGATATGGATATCTTACTTGTTTGATCACGTAGACATCACAGTTTTTCCATTCAACATCTACTAGCTCAATGAAGAGTGGAGCAAACCAGAGCACGCAAATGAGATTGGACCAAGGATGGAAGACCCCTCAAATTAAGGAGTCAAGAGAAGGCACTTAAGTGTAGATTATGACCGCTCTGTCAAGAACATAATGACCCCAATCGTACTGGACCTTTAAATCCCTTACCGATAACGTCTTTGCAAGTATCTAGACGCACGGCAGTGCGTCCGGCAAGTTCCGGCCTTGATGCATGCCAGTGTGTATATTTACACGAACCATTTCGATATCTTTTACATCTTTCTAAAATATTAACAAAATATAAAAAGCGTAAAAACCGATTGAATAGAATTATATAAGTTCTTTATTCAAATAAACTTTTACAAGTGCTTTTAAATCATCAAGTGAATCTGCTATAAAATATTTTTTTTTTCACCCGTGTCGAATACCTACCTACAGTTACCATAGGCACATACATCTATCGCAATTTCCGCTCTGACTTCATAAATTATCGGGAACTAGACTGGGATGATGGACAAACGGTGTTCGCGTTAGTTCAACGTCTTAGCCTTGAGATATCGACCTTATTCTCTGATATTCTCTGAAGTATATATGTACATGTACTTACCTACTGTGTTATTGCATTTTATTAGCGAAATTATTTAAGCCATGATATCCAAAAAAGCTGTGATAGCCTAGTGGTTAGGACGACCGACTTCTAATCGGAGGTCGTGGGTTCGATCCCGGGGCACGCACCTCTAACTTTTCGGAGTTATGTGCCTTTTAAGTATTTAAATATCACTTGCTTTAACGGTGAAGGAAAACATCGTGAGGAAACCTGCATGCCTGAGAGTTCTCCATAACGTTCTCAAAGGTGTGTGAAGTCTGCCAATCCGCTTGGCCAGCGTGGTAGACTATGGCCAAAACCCTTCTCACTCTGAGAGGAGACCCGTGCTCTGTAGTGAGCCGGTAATGGGTTGATGGACCTCGGACCAATAATTTTTTTTTATTTCATTCATTTTAAACGCTGTTACAGCGCTCCAAAGTTGACCGGGTTCGTCAATGCTCATGAGAATCCGGTCAAAACGAAATGTTTCAGCCACAGCCACAGCCTGGGCCATCGAAGAAAAGTAGATTAGAGTAGCTAGCTAATAAGTGATTGAAAATATTATGATGTTGAAGATTACCTTATAAGCAAGATGTCCGTGGAGTAGGCCTACAAAACAGTACAAGATTGGTCTGAACTTTTTTTTGTAAAATGTATAAAAAAAAGTTTTGGAGCAAAAAAGATTTTATAAAAATTTTCTCACTTTTTTGCTTATAACTTCTTTAATTTTTAATTTAGGACAAAAAATTATATAAACATATTTGTAGGCAAAACAATTTGCTACAAATTACTTATGTCTTTACGAATTTTTTGTAAGACGCATAGTTTCCGAGATAATATCGCGAAAAAAGTGTTTTCCAAGATGGCGGCCGGGGGACAAGGGTGGCGACCCCACAAACTTGAGGTTAAGCTTCTATTGACCCTCCCCACATGTCTCAAAAATAAAATTGCGTCCTATAATAAATACAATATTCGGTCCTTAAATTGTAACATTTCAATGGATTAATTATAGAGTAATTAGATTATTATTGGTTGTCTACGATATAGTAATTGGCTGAATTTTTGGTACCAATACATTTTAGCAAATATTATAAAGTTAGTTCGGCCAATCAGAAGTGAATGGGATCCTCACAATGTAGTAGTCATTTTTTGACGATAGACCGGCAGTTCAGTTCTGTATAATGTAAAGTACGAGATCACTTCAGTGGCTGAATTGTATAAAAGTGTCAGACAGACAAAAAGTCTCTAAATTTCTTATTGCATTCACTCTAAAATAAATGTTCCGATCATACGGCGAAACGGCAGAACCTTCTGTATAATGTTAAGCACGTATGTGAAACTATTTAGAGTTAACTCCGCAGCTCTACATAAAATAGGGTCTGTTAACACCATTCTTCTTTTAAATTGTGTTTATTCCAACGTGCGCTAACACACTTTCCCACTTACGGCTTGTTACTCGATCCGTAGTTGGACTATACTCGTATTATTGTGTACCTAAGTAAACTCTTTAGTTATATTATGGAAGTAATCTAAATATATAAAAGGAAAAGGTGACTGACTGACTGACTGACTGACTGACTGACTGACTGACTGACTGACTGACTGCTGACTGTCTGACAGACTGATCTATCAACGCACAGCTCAAACCAGTGGATGGATCGAGCTGAAAAGCATGCAGATAGCTATTGTGACGTAGACACCCGCTAAGAAAGGATTTTTGAAAATTCAACCCCTGAGGGGTTTGAATAGTGGTTGAAAATTTGTATGATATATACATAATATACTAGCGGACCTGGCAGACGGCATCCTGCCCGGTGACATAACGACATCAACGCCACTTACCGCAACCCGCAAATTACAACGAAAAGTGGCATTGATTTTTATATAATACTAGCGGACCCGGCAGACGTCGTCCTGCCCGCTATTAGCGCCACCTACCGGGCTCAATTTTTATACTTATAAACCTTCCTCTTGAATCACTCTATCTATTAAAAAAAACCACATCAAAATCCGTTGCGTAGTTTTAAAGATGTAAGTATACATAGGGATATAGGGACAGAGAAAGCGACTTTGTTTTATACTATGTAGTGATATAGATACCTATTATGTAATCCACGCAGACAAAGTCGCGGGTATTAGCTCGTAAAGTATTATATTAATATTATGTTTAAAATAATGGAGCGTTCATTCGATGCCGAAGAAGGGTCACTCACACATTATACATTAAAAAAAATTGCAAAAGTGTTTACGGTCATCGTGAATTGGTGGCTTTATTCAGAGCAAACCTCGCTACAAAAAGGTCCCCGAGAGACACAATATTGTCAGAGGATAATTTGAATGCGAAACATTAAAAAAAAACCTACACACACCAGCAGACTACCGGTTTCACGTCGTTGCAAATTACGGCCTTATTCGTATGTGTATAATAGCCGAATCGTACTTCCCACGCCGATCGTTTGATGCACAGTTTGATGATTAGAAATTCGGTTACTTTGGGTAATAGTTATTTGAATGGTTGGGTTAAAAACATAAAAACTTTAAATAGAATTTTCTTGTTTGCTGACATCCTGATAGCCTGTATCTCGTTTATAGCAATTATCAGGAAAATAACTCTCAACATTGAGTAACTAACCATAGATGCAGACCTCATACATATATGTATATCTCTAGAATAATAAAGCATCTGCTCTTCTGTATAGTAACAATTTATGTATTACTAGAGAATACCCGCGGCTTCGCCCGCGTGAGTTTCGGTTTTTCACAAATCCCGAGGGAATCGTGGATTTCCGGTTCTCGTTCCCGCTCCCTTTTCCAACCTTTATACCTACTTTCAAGGAAGTTCGCTATAATAATCTACCTATAGCTGTAGCTATAGATTTCGGGGTTTTCAAAATCCCAGGGTGAACTGTGCATTTTTCCAGGATAAAAAGTAGCCTATGTTTTAAGTTAGGGCATAAATTTATCTCCATTCAATATTTCAGCCAAATCGGTTTAGTAGTTGCGGCGTGATTGAGTAACAAACATCCAAACATCCTAACATCCAAACAGCCACACTTTCACATTTATAATATTAGTAGGATCTACAATCTACATAGCTATGTACTGTGCCTGTCCATCAATGGACTCCTGTTATGAAAAACGTTCAATTCCCGTTCAATACAAGCTGTCGCTGCGATAAAACAGGAATGGACGTGGCCCGCGCAATATCCGGGCTTAGACACCGGATACACTACAGCTGTGCCGAAATGCCTCTAACTTTTCCAACGGCTATATTGTGTTACCAAAGTAACATGTTCCCTTTTTTAACCCCCGACGCTCCTCCACCGTAGCGCTCAAACGGGTGAACGGATTTGAATGCGTTTTTTTTGTTTGAAAGGTGAATTAGTCGGGAGTGTTTTTAGCTATGTTTGATGAAAATCGGTCCAAGATGGCCGTCGCCACAAAATGGCGGATTACATATTTTTTCACGACTCCCTCAATATGGGTATCGAATGAAAGGGCTTGACTAGTAAAACAGCATTATGCAAATTCAAGATGGCCGCCACCACAAAATGGCGAATATCGGCGGTTTTTTAAATTTTTAATTTATACATGTCAAAAACTTGAAAAAATAGATGCTTGTACAACAAAATTAAAACTGTTCAACGGTCAAGTAGCGGACTAGAATCCGAAAGATTTTATCTAGAGCGAAGCGAAGCTTAATATTAAACAAGCAGTGACTGAAATCTTGTAGATGAAGAAAGTAATAACTGTGTCTTTAGTAAATCAGATGTCCTCAAAAATATGTAGTTTCAAAGTTACGCAGGCCGAAGATGTTGCGCGACTACGTCCGTGTGAATTTAGGTTTTTCACAATCCTTGGGAACTAGGTATTTACTTCCGGGATAAAAGTTTCCTGTCTCAATTTCCGGGACGCAAGCTACCTCTGTACCAAATTACGTATAAATCGGTAAAACAGATGGACCTTTAAGAATCCCGTGGGAACTCTTTAATTTTCCGGGATAAAAAGTAGCCTATGTCCGTCCCCGGGATGTAAGCTACCTTTGTACTAACAAAATTGGTTAGGGTAAAACCCGGATAGACGCCCCACTTTTTGAAATGACTTCCTAACTTTTAAAATATTAATTTATCACAAATAATATTTATGAATATAGCTAGTTTAATCTTTTGGGTTCCATTATGACTTGTTTTTGTTGTCCTAACGATTACAGATTTTGCAGAATTTAACTTTTTGCAGACCCTTTTTTTTGAGGATAGATGCCTACCTGTGTGGATAGATGCCCCACTATGAAAATACTAAAAAGGATAGATGCCCTATGAAAAAAATAAGCAAAATACATAGTTTTATAAGGTTTTATTACCTAAATATATAAAAGGAAAAGGTGACTGACTGACTGACTGACTGACTGACTGATCTATTAACGCACAGCTCAAACCACTGGACAGATCGGGCTGAAAGAGATAGATGCCCCGAAGATTATTAAAACTATTAGGAATTTATTGAAAAGAGAAATAAAAATATAAAAGAACATTAAAAATATTTAAAAAAAATACTTGATATATCTATAGGTATATTAGGGGATAGATGCCTCTAAGGGCACCTATACCTCGAAAAATCGAGGCAACTATCCTTTTTGATATGGATAGATGCCCTTTTATTTATTAAATAAACTAAAAACTAAAGAGCGATTATTTACACTTAGGTGTACACTTATTGAACCAGTGTATTGACATAATCTATACTAATAAATAAAATTGAAGTGTCTGTCTGTAATTTCGAAATAACTACCTCATATTAAGCTCATACGGTTATTTGAACTGTACCATAACCGAATCACACGTTTTTAAAATTTTTGTCTGTCTGTCTGTCTGTCTGTCTGTCTGTTTGAACGGGCTAATCTTTGGAACGGCTGAACCGATTTTGACGGGACTTTCACATACAAGTAGAGAATTAACCAGGGAGTAACATAGGCTACTTTTTTAACCGACTTTCAAAAAAGGAGGAGTTGTGTTTTTCTACCAATGTACACCGATATCTCCGAGATTTCTGAACCGATTTTAGTAATTATTTTTTTAATCGATAGAAAAACTTTGCGACCCTGTTCTATAAAAAAATTGGATTCCAACTCCTCAATCCTGATGCTGTAGAGGACCTGATCCCCAAAACTAATGGGATTTAGAAACTTTCGGTTATTTAAATTGTTATTGCGGTACCAATTAAAGACTTTATCGTTGAATGAACTCGAGTAGGTACATATTCAACTCCTCAACTCTGATGCTGTAAGGAATTGCATTCCGAAATCGTGGGGATCCCACGGGATTTTTCCGTTTTGGGGATACTTAACAAATAAGCTACTTTTTGTTCTGGAAAATCAAAAGTTCCCACGGGATTTTTAAAAACCTAAATCCACACGGGCGAAGCCGTGGGCATCATCTAGTAAAAAATATAACAGAATCTACTACTACTTCAAAAGTTATACAACGGCAAAACTCGCCTCTAAAACTTTGAAGGATTTGCCGCGTTCGCTGCGGAGATAATCACACGCACAAGCGAAACAAATTGTTTTAATACAAATGTATGTAGGGGCCTGAGGTTTGGGGGGCCTGCGCTTCTTATTTAAACTATCAATTTTTAGTCACGAGTTTGGGAAGTCAGGTTTTTTGACACTGAGGCATCTATCCAACTGCGGCATCTATCCGGGTTTTACCCTAAGCTGTTGAGCCGTAAAAAGCTAGCAGACAGACAGACATACTTTCGCATATCTTCTATACATATAATAAAATCGTAGAATTCCCGTATCTGTACATTGAAGATTTTTGCAAAATAATAACTGGGGGATATTAGGGATAAGTAATAGAACGTAAAAAAGGTATTTTTGAAATTTTTGTCTGTTTGTCTGTTTGTCTGTTTATCTGTTTGTCTGTTTATCTGTTTGTCTGTTTGTCTGTATGTTTGTGCGCGCATCACGTAAAAACTACTGAATGGATTGAAATGAAACTCGGCATGATTTAAGTTCATACTATGGAGTAACATATAGGATACTTTTTATCCCGAAATTGAGCACGGTTCCCTTGGGAGAGGGGATGAAAGGCAAAATGTGTACATAGCTGTAATTCGTTAACGGGTGGTCCGATTTCATTCAATCTTTTTTTGTTAGAAAGTAGATACTTTAAAGACTACTGGCTAATCTCTGAAAGGCTGGACCGATTTTGATGGGACTTTCACTGGCGGATTCATTTTGATGTATCTAAACATCCGCCAGTGAACTTTTTACAGTTTTTAGCAAGGTATAAGCTCAAAGGAGCTTAGGAAAAACAAAATGATTCACACGGGATTATTAAAATCAATATCCACGCGAACGAAGTCGCGGGTATCCGCTCGTTAATAATATGAATTAAACAATCAAGTAATAACTGTGTCTAGTCCATCAGCTTTCCTCAAAAATATGCTTGCAGCTGTTCAAAGTTACATAGGCCGGAAGATTTTATTTAGTAACTAGCTTTTGCCCGCGGCTTCGCTCGCGTGAATTTCGGTTTTTCACAAATCCTGAAGGAATCATAGATTTCCGGTTCCCGTTCCTGGTCCCTTTTCCAACCTTTATTCAAGGAAGTTTGCTATAGTAATCTACCTATAGCTCTAGCTGTAGATTTCGGGTTTATCAAAATCCGGTGGGAACTGTGATTTTTTTCAGAATAAAAAGTCTATGTGTTAAGTCAGGGCATAATCTATCTCCATTCAAAATTTCAGCTAAATCGATTCAGTAGTTGCGGCGTTATAGAGTAACAAACATCCAAACATCCACACTTTCACATATATAATATTAGTAGGATTGAGAGATACGCATGCATCCGTTGCACTATTTGTCGTACTCACACATACGACAAGCTTTAGGGTACATTTATATAACAGCGGGCAGTGCAATACCGGTTTCATGTACTTAATTTTCGAAATATTTTGCCCAAATCAAGCACGAAAAGCCAAAGCGAAATCAAACTGTAAAGCGAGCGGTGTAATAATCGAGGCCGCTTGATTTTAGGAAACTGCTAGTCCTTTGATTACGATGCCTGTTTGGTAATTCAATATTTTGAGGTAGAGAGTGAACCAGTATATAATGTTACTGTTCAGATTACAAGCGTGTCAAACATAACTGAGGGCCTGTTTCACCACCTTCTAATAAGTATCGGATAGCTTATTCACAACTTTTGTCTTTGTCACTTGACATAAAATAAGTATGTGACAAAACTTATGTAGGTACTTTACGATAATATTCCCATAATCTATACTTATCTATACTAATCTATACTAATAAATAAAATTGAAGTGTCTGTCTGTAATATCGAAATAACTACCTCATATTAAGCTCATATGGTTATTTGAACGATACTATAACCGAATCACACGTTTTTAAAATTTTTGTCTGTCTGTCTGTCTGTCTGTCTGTCTGTTTGAACGGGCTAATCTTTGGAACGGCTGAACCGATTTTGACGGGACTTTCACATACAAGTAGAGAATTAACCAGGGAGTAACATAGGCTACTTTTTTAACCGACTTTCAAAACAGGAGGAGTTGTGTTTTTCTACCTATGTACACCGATATCTCCGAGATTTCTGAACCGATTTGCGTAATTTTTTTTTTAATCGATAGAGAAACATTGCGACACTGTCCTACAAAAAATTTAGATTCCAACTCCTCAATCCTGATGCTGTAGGGGATCTGATCCCCAAAACTAATGGGATTTAGGCACTGTCGGTTATTTAAATTAATATTGGGGATAAAAAATTAAAGACTTTATTGTTGAATGACCTCGAGTAGGTACATGTCCAACTCCTCAACCCTGATGCTGTAAGGAATTGCATTCCAAAATCGTAAGGATCCCACAGAATTTTTCCGTTTTGTGGACGGGTTACTAGGTACTTACTACAGATAGGCTACTTTTTGTTCTGGAAAATCAATTTTACAAACCTAAATACACACGGGCGAAGCCGTGGGCATCATCTAGTCTATACTAATAAATAAAATTGAAGTGTCTGTCTGTAATATCGAAATAACTACCTCATATTAAGCTCATATGGTTATTTGAACGATACTATAACCGAATCACACGTTTTTAAAATTTTTGTCTGTCTGTCTGTCTGTCTGTCTGTCTGTCTGTCTGTTTGAACGGGCTAATCTTTGGAACGGCTGAACCGATTTTGACGGGACTTTCACATACAAGTAGAGAATTAACCAGGGTGTAACATAGGCTACTTTTTTAACCGACTTTCAAAAAAGGAGGAGTTGTGTTTTTCTACCTATGTACACCGATATCTCCGAGATTTCTGAACCGATTTGCGTAATTTTTTTTTTAATCGATAGAGAAACATTGCGACACTGTCCTACAAAAAATTTGGATTCCAACTCCTCAATCCTGATGCTGTAGGGGATCTGATCCCCAAAACTAATGGGATTTAGGCACTGTCGGTTATTTAAATTGATATTCGGGATACCAATTGAAGACTTTATTGTTGAATGACCTCGAGTAGGTACATGTCCAACTCCTCAACCCTGATGCTGTAAGGAATTGCATTCCGAAATCGTAAGGATCCCACGGAATTTTTCCGTTTTTTGGACGGGTTACTACTTACTACAGATAGGCTACTTTTTGTTCGGGAAAATCAAAGTTCCCACGAGATTTTTACAAACCTAAATACACACGGGCGAAGCCGTGGGCATCATCTAGTAATATAATAAAGCGGAAGAGTTTGTATGTTTGAACGCGCTAATCTCAGGAACTACTGGACCGATTTCAAAAATTCTTTCACCGTTGGATATGTACGTAATCCCTGAGTGCTATAGAATATATATTATGTACCACGGGCAAAGCCGGGGCGGACCGCTAGTACCCTAATAATGTCCTAATGTTCCCTTTTACCAGCTCCAATTTAGCGTAAAGCATGACTTATATTTTTCTGTGCCTGTATACCCGTAGGTATGGGACATGGTTGATAGAATAAAATTATAAGGATAGTAATATAATAAAGCGGAAGAGTTTGTATGTTTGAACGCGCTAATCTCAGGAACTACTGGACCGATTTCAAAAATTCTTTCACCGTTGGATATGTACGTAATCCCTGAGTGCTATAGAATATATATTATGTACCACGGGCAAAGCCGGGGCGGACCGCTAGTACCCTAATAATGTCCTAATGTTCCCTTTTACCAGCTCCAATTTAGCGTAAAGCATGACTTATATTTTTCTGTGCCTGTATACCCGTAGGTATGGGACATGGTTGATAGAATAAAATTATAAGGATATTTGTATGACACTTCTGCTAATTCTGTCGTACCTACACAATGTCTAAACTTTATAACTGAACTAATCGATTCGAATCGATTCAAAACATAATGCTAGCCTTTTCCGAAAAAAACATTGTGAAAAAGACAGCACTATATTTTTAGACCTGTCAATTAAGTTTAGCTCGGAGATTTGTACTGTCTAATTATAATCATTGTGTAGCTAGACTGTGCCGCGCCACGTCCGATTGCAAATCATGGTTGCGGAGCAATTCAAAAATTCAGCCCGCCAATCCGCATTGGAGCAACGTGGTGGGTCTAAGCTCTTAATCCATCTCTCCTATGAGGTCTATGCCCAGCACTGGGACGTAAAAAGGCTATACTGGTGGTGGTAGTGTTCTAACAAACAATAACTCTTCACGGCATTTGAAGGCGTATAATCTAAATAAAAAAAAAAGCTGTGATAGCCTAGTGGCTAGGACAACCGACTTCTAATCGGAGGTTGTGGGTTCGATCCCGGGCACGCACCTCTAACTTTTCGGAGTTATGTGCGTTTTAAGTATTTAAATATCACTTGCTTTAACGGTGAAGGAAAACATCGTGAGGAAACCTACACGCCTGAGAGTTCTCCATAACGTTCTCAAAGGTGTGTGAAGTCTGCCAATCCGCTTGGCCAGCGTGGTAGACTATGGCCAAAAACCCTTCTCACTCTGAGAGGAGACCCGTGCTCTGTAGTGAGCCGGTAATGGGTTGATCATGATGATGATGATGAATCTAAATAATGCCTCAAATGTTATGTTGAAAAGTTTTTTTTATCATCACGTCAGTTGCACAGCGAATTAAATTTTCACATCACTTTGAGCCTTACACGGGTCAAAGAGTCTTTTATGACGTCACAAACGGTTCTTTCTAGTTGGAGTTACCAAGTAAAAGCTTTGTGCAGGGACAATTGTCATGTTATGAAAATACCTGAAATATCTTACTAAAAGAATACTTACAGTTGTGAAGACGTGAATAGTACAAGGTTCGAGTTACTTTTTTTCTGAGTTGAAAACAGGGCTCTACGACTCCTTATTGGCCTAATTTCCAGGCATAAGTTTATTACAAATATTTCATTTAAATTTAAATTTGGGCAAAATTTTATTACACGTGTACTCAAGTCTATGAACTTGAAAACAAGGATTATGTCCTATTCTGCTCCATACATCCATAACTCATGCTCTCCTGTCTCTAGCTCCTATTAATTCCTACAAAATTATTATAATATAAGTACTAGAAAATGCCCGCGACTTCGTCCGCGTGGATATAGGTTTTAAAAAATCCTGTGTGAATAAGTTGCCTATGTCAATTTCCGGTACGCAAACTACCTCTGAACCAAATTTCATACAAATCTGTTAAACGAATGGGCCTTTAAAAATCCCGTAGGAACTCTTTAATTTTCTGGGATAAAAAGTGGCCCATGTCCGTCCCCGGGATGTAAGCTAGCTCTGTACCAAATTTCATCAAAGTCGGTTACAGACAGACAGACACACTTCCGCATTTATAATATTAGTATGGATTTCCTTACATGCGAGAAATCTCACAATGAATAAAGCTATAAAAAGCACTTAAATCTAATAATAAAGGTAAGTCAGCCTGTCCCCTGGAGGTAAATTATTATTATTTCAGAGAGGTTCTTTGAATGCCTGATTAGGTTTTATTGTCTAATTCTTTCTCGCATAATGTATATAAAGAGATTCACAAATTGATATTTTATATATTATTATGAAAAGCTTTTACGTTTTAGCATTTAACTCATCCCAAAACGGCCATTTAAAATTTTATATAACCTAAAAAAACATTGTTGCGAGTTAATAATAATAATATTATTAATATTAATAAAGCCGGACACACACATAATGCTGCGCAAGCCAAACTGTTTATCGTAGCTCCTAACTTGTAACAAAACAAACTGCATGAAGACTCATAATACAAGTCACGGCAAATAAGTCTAGCGTTGACCTTCAATGCGCAGAAGTCGAAAATGAGGTATCTCGGGGTGTGAGAGGGTCGCCAGGAGGGCGTGGGGATCGTTCGTAAGCACTGATTAGCTCTCGCGGATCCCTCGTAAGCGCTGATTGGCTCTCCGATCGTATTGTGTCCCGCTCACTCGTACGACGCTGCGCGCACTTGAAGGTCTCCGGTCGACTTACGTGCCGGGGGTAATACCATACGCGCATTCCCTCCATCGTGCTCTGGAGTGTGACATGCTTCGTAAAGTTCTTTTCCTTGTGTCCCGTGAGCTGGTGATGTGCGTTAAGGTGTTACGTTTTCCATACTAACTTCATGTTACCATTCAAGAGCGAATGGATTATATATTTACACTGAAATTACATCGCACAGCCTTAATATAATTTTTATTTTGCGCGAAATTATATTTACATAAAGAAAACATTACATAGACAGCTTAATTATTATAATAGCCATCTATTAAACGCTGTTTTGCCTAGCTGACCGAGATGGCTTTACTTCACCTTTAGCTGTTTATGTAATGTTTTCTTTATGTAAATAAAATTTTCCGCAAATTAAACATTAAATTAAGGCTGTGCGATGTAATTTCAGTGTAAATATATACTTACTTAATCCATTCGTTCTTAAATGGTAATAATAAATTAGTATGTAAAACGTACCACCTATAAGCCGTAGCAATAGGATAAGAGTTCTCGAGGTGGCTTATGTCCAGATGTGGACACATACTGGCCAATGCATTAATAGATGGCCTACCTAGCTCAGTGGGCAAGGACTGAACTGAAATCCGAAAGGTCGGTCCGTTCGAACCTTGCACTATAACTATTGCTGTACCTATTCCTAAAACGAACTTTTTACTTATTGTTAATTTAGTGTGGAAACCAATATATTTTTATTTATTTTATATATATTAGCCTATCTATAATATGGGTTTGTTCTATTATGTGTTTTGATTTTATATTTCAACCCACTGCTGGGCAAAGGGGGAATATTTTCCCAGCTGTGGGATGAAATATAAAATCTTCTTCCGTTCCTTTTTATTTTGCAATGAACCGGACCATAGTTTTCCCCCATGCCTATGCCTTAATTTCATCTCTCAACCTGGTTCCAGGTCTTACTTGTTTCCTTTTTAATTGTTTTGGTAGCCAAGTCATAGTGGCCAGCCAAAGGAATAAATTAGTAATGTTAAATACGGCTATAATATCCTTATTAAAAACACTTAATGTGACGTCATCAACACACATTTCGAAGCCTGGAATGGCGATCAGCTTTTTGCACCAGAAAATTCATCCAGTTCCGTAAAGTGGTTAAGGGGCGCTTTTCCCTGTTTTAGGCGATTTTGGCTCTTTTCCAACGAGTTTTAAATCAAGAGGAAGATTTTTTTACGCGCCCAAAAAAATATATATTGTAGATCAATTCTTTATCAACTAATTTTAATGTTTGAAAACACAAAAGGTATGATTTTGCTCGATCATAAAAAATTCCGAAGAAATGCTGATTTTTTACATTTTTCTAGTTCTATATATAAAGTTTTGCACCAAATTTTATAAAAATTATATCTAAATAAAGTTTATTGCATTTACTATAAGTTACAACGACTTTTTTTTTTTAAATAAAAATCCAAGAAAAATTCTAGCCATTTCTAGCATAAAACGGTCACGCGCAACGCTCTTGCCATGTACTCAGTGGCTCACAGGCCTTCATCGAGGTAGGACGTGCGTCAGTTTTTGCCAGCCGCGCTCCCCGCGATTCATATTCGTAATTTCTCTAATTTAGTTATAATTTTTTTTTAAATTAGTAATAATAAATATTATTTTGTAAATTTGTGTCTTTTTAGATAGAGTTACGTATGTAATAAAAAGTTAGTAGAGGAAAATGTGAGATTTTGAAATAATGATATTTACTAAAGTAACCACAGTATACCTACTTAGGTATCAGTAACCAGTATGACCATTTTATTATATTTTGAACCTCCGACGCAAAAACGACGGGGTGTTATAAGTCTGACGTGTCTGTGTGTGTGCGTGTGTGCGCGCGCGTGTGTGTGTGTGTCTGTCTGTCTGTTCCCCTGTAGCGCTCAAACGGGTGGACCAATTTGGGTTTTTTTTGATTTGACCGTGAGCTCGAGGCCCGGCGCACACTGAATAATGAACTTTACACTATTGACATACGGTCGCGCGGTACGGTACGCGCGCGGTGTTAGCAAGCAGCAGAGATACGTGCAAGGCTCGGCACAGTTCAGTATGGACGATGACGGATTTGTCGACGGCTCGGGTGCGGCTCGTACAATGAATGGGGCACTTTATACTTGTAGTATTAGTGATCAGGTGAAGTAAATAGATTCAAATCAGAAATCAAATCACATATAGACATTACTAAAATATTCAAACATCTTATTTTAGTAATGTCTATATGATCTGATTTTTGCTCACGTGGTCAGATTTTTAAAAGCTTATATCTCCGAAACTATAGGGTGCAGCACCATGTTGTTGGTACTCAAACTTCTTATTTTCGCGATTCTATGTGCTCACGTGGTCAGATTTTTAAAAGCTTATATCTCCGAAACTATAAGGTGCAGCCCCATGTCGTTGGTACTCAAACTTCTTATTTTTGCGATGTCTATATGCTCACGTGGTCAGATTTTTAAAAGCTTATATCTCCGAAACTATAAGGTGCAGCCCCATGTTGTTGGTACTCAAACTTCTTATTTTTGCGATGTCTATATGCTCACGTGATCAGATTTTTAAAAGCTTATATCTCCGAAACTATAAGGTGCAGCCCCATGTTGTTGGTACTCAAACTTCTTATTTTTGCGATGTCTATGTGATCGCGTGGTCAGATTTTTAAAAGCTTATATCTCCGAAACTATAAGGTGCAGCCCCATGTTGTTGGTACTCAAACTTCTTATTTTTGCGGTGTCTATGTGATCCCGTGGTCAGATTTTTAAAAGCTTATATCTCCGAAACTATAGGGTGCAGCACCATGTTGTTGGTACTCAAACTTCTTATTTTCGCGATGTCTATATGCTCACGTGGTCAGATTTTTAAAAGCTTATATCTCCGAAACTAAAAGGTGCAGCCCCATGTTGTTGGTACTCAAACTTCTTATTTTTGCGATGTCTATGTGATCCCGTAGTCAGATTTTTAAAAGCTTATATCTCCGAAACTATAAGGTGCAGCCCCATGTTGTTGGTACTCAAACTTCTTATTTTTGCGATGTCTATATGCTCACGTGGTCAGATTTTTAAAAGCTTATATCTCCGAAACTATAGGGTGTAGCCCCATGTTGTTGGTACTCAAACTTCTTATTTTCGCGATGTCTATGTGCTCCCGTGGTCAGTGTTTTGAAAGCTTATATCTCTGAAACTATAGGCTGCAGCCCCATGTTGTTGGTACTCAAAATTCTTATTTTCGCCCTACTATATGCTCACGATGTCAGATTTTTAAACGCTTATATCTCCAAATCTATGGTCCACAGCCCCTAAATGTTGGTACTCAAACTACTTATTTTTGCCCTACTATATGCTCACGTGGTCAAATTTTTAAACGCTTATATCTCCAAATCTATGATCCACAGCCCCTAAACGTTGATACTCAAAGTTCTTTTATTTTTAAATTCTATAAATACAGAACTTATTATGCATGTGTATGTATACCTATTTACCCCATTTTTATTTATCCCTATTCTTTTACCTGCAACAGGTAAAAGAACATTAAAATAAAAAGGAGATACTTTATTTAATATCCCGTAAATATTTTAAAGTCATCGGTTTTGTAATTCAGAAATTACAGCCATCACAACCCTCTATATTTCATATAACTGGGAAACCGGATTGTACAGGAATCTTTACAGGAATCAGGAATCTGATCTTAAACTGGATAGATTTTAATGGGACTTTCACTATAACATATGCACCTATTGATTGCGCCACTTTTAAAAGTTTTTAGCAAGGCATGAGCTCAAAGGAGCAAAACAAAAAGAAAAGATTTCCCGCGGGATTTTTAAAAACCAATATCCACGCAAACCAAGTCACTGGTATCCGCTGGTATCGTTGTTAGAGCTTCTTCTGTAATCTATAGGATATTTAGTCATGTGGGCAGGCTATACCGCTGTTTTATAGATATATAAATAGATAAATGAAACATATTCCTACAATTAACTCATGTGACAAAGTGGCAGTTCTTTTTTGAAAACTGTCGTAGAAACATCGTAATGATAAAGGTATATATTTGGGAAGTCCTTGCTACACGGGAAACCGGTAGTGGTGATGGGCCGGTCTAAACCGTCACTAATCTATATGCAGTCGCTATCCGACTTGTATGGGTATTATCCAATAAAGAAAAATGGTATAAAATGAACATAAAAACACTACATAATACTTTAAATACATTATAGTTTGTAAAACTATGCCGTTTAATATTTTCGGATGAAAATATTCTTCTATTCTTATATGATCTAAAGACATGACATATATGTGATAACAAAACAGATCTAAACTAATGGCTGAGTTAATTTTAGAAGAAAACAAAAAAAAAATTAAAACAATCTATTTTAAAAATATGTTGTAAAACTGATTAATCTATACTGTGGCAAGGAATGCTCGAGCGAGCTCACTACTCCATGTCGGTCGGCGCGTCTTTAACTACGATATGTAGGTAAGAATAGCGGGGGCTGAGGTAGCGCGCAAATACCTAAAGTTGCAGGAAAACCGGGCCTTAATCAGGAAGTATTTTCTTCCGCTCATAATATTGTTGTAGCGAATTGATCCAATAAAACACTCGGCTACATTCAGAATATACAAACTGTATTAAATTTATAATATTTACACAATGTACATTAAGCTTGTTTGATTTGTCCAGCCGTGACCTACGGGTCACGGGGTGGTACAAAAACGTTATGCCTTGTTGACTGCCTTGAGGTGAATGTTTTAGTAGCTGGTCTCCCCAGAGCGAGTAGGACCTTTTGAATTGGTTCCAAATGAGACTGTTCCGGTATTCTTTCGTCTGTACGCTGCCTGCTAGCCACCTGTTTTTTTTTTTTTTTTTTTTTAATTCAACTACAAGTTAGCCCTTGACTGCAATCTCACCTGATGGTAAGTGATGATGCAGTCTAAGATGGAAGCGGGCTAACTTGGAAGAGGTATGCATACCCCTGATCGGTTTCTACACGGCATCGTATCGGAACGCTAAATCGCTTGGCGGCACGGCTTTGCCGGTAGGGTGGTAACCAGCCACGGCTTAAGCCTCCCACCAAACCAGACCAGAGACAATTTAGAAATTATAAAATCTCAAATTGCCCCTGCCGGGAATCGAACCCAGGACCTCCCACTTATAAGACCACAGCGCTCACCACTGCGCCAGGGAGGTCGTCATGTAGAGTAGTACCTGTAGTAGTAGTAGTCAACCTGTAGAGGTTGTATACCTCTACATTGTCAAGGATATAGGCTAATATACATACTAGGATATACATATAATACTAATCTTAGATAATCCGATCTATAATTTAGCTAATTATTCTTAACATAGAGGCCACGGCTCGCTACACTAGCGGCACGCTATGATGGCCGGTTTGACACATTACAATAGTGATGTGGAATGTCAATTTATTCTCGAACAAAAAACAATTAAGTTTTGTTTTTGTACCTGATTAAATAGGTTTAATAAAACAAAAATGTATATGTTTATTTAATTTATTTGAACGAACTGAATATTTGAACGAAAATGAATATACATACTTTATATGCACACAAGAAACATATGAATACAAAAGATACCAAAAAAGGTGCCACAAAAGGCCATAATTAATCAGATTCGTCCATACTACTATTTTCACTGTCGTCACTGCTATCATCACATACATTAATAATTATATGTTCGTTTTCTATAATATTATCTATTTTCACATCTCTTTCATAATCTTCCCTTATTAATTTAACAGTTCTATTCACAACCTTTTCCCAGTCTCCTTTAGTCACATGTTCACAAGCTTCTTCTAATAATTTTAGCATTTTTTTTGTGGTAAATGGGGGTTCTGTATTGTGTCTTGCAGCATATCCCTTAATTTGAGCCCACACCAACTCAATCGCATTATACTCACAATGGTAAGGCGGTAACCGTATAACTCTGTGCCCATGTTCTAATGCTATTTCGTCAATGACGTATCGGATCTTGGTTGGTTTGTTTTCTTTTAAAAGACGTACTAATTCCGCTTTTAACATATTCATGTTTGCATCTACGCCATTTTTACGAAGCCATGCGACGATATCAGCTTTCTTTTGGGATTGGGCAGGTGGCTTGTCAATTTGCATCGAGTGGTATGGGGCGTTGTCCATAATTATAATAGATGGTTCAGGGAGGCTACACAACATTGAGGTAAACCATTCAGTAAACTTTTCTCCATTCATGTCTTCATGATAGTCTCCAGTGGTTTTTGACGCAAAAGCCATGAGAGAACCTTCGACAAACCCGTTGATGGTTCCGGCGTGACAAATTATAAGTCGCGATCCTTTTCCTACAGGAACTTTGGAAGTAGATGCTGCTGTGTCATCGTTCCAAGAACGGCCTACAGTATGGTTAGCATTAAGCCATGTTTCATCCAAGAACACAACATTTTGCCAATTTTTGATTTCTTTCACTTGCCGTAAAAAAGTATACCTTGCCATCGCTATATCAAATCTTTCCATCAATATTTTGCGTTTGTTACATTTTTTGTATCGAAATCCAATGGTCTTCAAAATCTTCGTTAAAGAACTTTCCCCACCGAAGAATAATCCAGCTTCCTTCAGTGAATGCACCAACTTTTTTCTTGTTGGATACTCCTTCTGTAAATAGTAGCCGTAAACATGTCTTCGGATAGCATCGGCATCAAAGCTATCGATGCCTACGACTGGTTTTGCTCGTTTTCTCTTTTTTGGTGTGTGAAGTTTATTTTCTTCTGTGCCAGTCTCGCCATATTTTTTTTTAGTTATCCGTCTAACAGTTCGTTGTCCAATATTAAGCGCATCAGCTACGCGTTCAACCACTGACGTTATAGGTAAAATTGGCCCTCCATTTTGAGCTTCACGATCGAAATAGTTACGAAGGCGTATTACGAACTCACGTGTCTGACTATTTAGAACAGTTCTCTGCGTACGTTCGGTCATATCGACGAAATCCACAACAAAGGGCTTGAACAGAGTCCAAATTAACGAGCAAGGGTCAACAGTAATGCAGTATCAATATTTGAAATCCAAAGCCAGGTCAAAACTATATCACAATCGCATTGCACTGACAGTTTATACTTTTCGAAGCAACGTCAATTCGAAACTGCTTTGTTTTGCATTGAGCATTGACGCGAGTTTGCCGGAGGTAGTAGTTGTGCTAGCCAGCGATCCTATGTGACGATCGTATTAGATTCCATTTTTAAAAATTTATTGATATTTTTTTGCGATTTCAGAGGTTTGTCCACATAGTGAAAATTGTTCATATTCACAAGTACATTCACCCCTTAAATGGTGCAAACTGATTTTTCTACACTTGTATACATTTAAGAAATCAATTTAATAAATAAATTTTGAGTCCTAAACCTAAAACTACATTCGATAAAATTTATGAATCTCTGCACATCACTATCGTCAATAAAGTAATACAATTATTTCCTTCAAAGTCGTTATCAATTAATACGGAACTTCATGAGCGGACAAACGTCAAACCGGCCATCATAGCGTGCCGCTAGAGTAAGTACATTCAATTAGTACGATTGTTCTTTGCTTTGTACGTTTCATTAACATGAAATTGACATGAATTATCCGATGCTATTTCGAGTACATACATACACTTAACTAAATAACATCTGTTATTATATAAATTGCCTTCTTCCTTGTATTCTTATCGAACGGTCGGGGGAATATTGTGATGGAGATTGTATTCAAAACTTATAACGTAACTAGTTATTCCCAGTATGCGGTGCAATGCCACGTAAAGGTGTGGTTTAGGAACGCGTAGGGGACAAACATACAGACATCCATTTTAGAGTTCCGCACCCAAAGGGTAAAAAACGGGACCCTATTACTAAGACTCCGCTGTCCGTCTGTATGTCTGTCTGTCCGTCTGTCACCAGGCTGTATCATGAACCGTGATAGTTAGACAATTGAAAGTGAAATCTATTTGTGGCGGTGTGCAACCTCATGGCAGCGTTGCAACCTCCACAGTTTTCCTGGCTGGTTTTTCTCGCCGGCCGTTTTTTGTGTGTCAAGAGATTATAAGTGTTTATATTTTTCAAATGTAGAAGCTGTCTCAGCCTGCGCCTTCGATGTGCGCGGTGTAGTATTATTATTCCGTTTTTAGAGCCGGAAGGTCGGCTCCAGATTCTGTTTTGATATCATTCTATTTTGTTATCCCGGTGAGATCAGACCTCAGTGATGGTCCTATAGCCTGAGACAGTTTCATTTTCCAGAAGATTAAACCTGTACTAAATAATAACTCTAAAAGTGCGAGAATACAACATATTTATGTGAAAGCTTATTTGGATTTTATTTTATCACTTTCACTGCACCTATATTTGGTGACACCGACGAAGAGAAGTCCTATAATTGTGTTACGTATGACGTCACTTAAGGAGTACATAGTGTACACGTTGTATAAGCTTAGTGTACACATTGAACAACAGGAAATTTAGAAATTGAGTTGTAAATGAAGTGAAGAAATAAATGTTGGCGAATTATTGAAAATTTCAACGAACATTTCAAATATTTGTTTTCTGGAAGACATGCTGAATTATGAAATCATAAATTTTGTACAATGAAAATTTTCAGCGGCCATTTTGTGGAGTGAACATTAGAGACATTATTTTATTAATTTACGTTCATGTGTCATATATATTAATATTTTTCAGGAATATTTTAAAATTTTCTAGGAACTAACATTATGGAAAGCAAATGCCAACAATTGGAAGATGAAAATAATGCTCTCAAATTAAAACTTAAAGAGTTGGCCGACAAAACTTTCCCAATCTTTAAAGAAAATGAAGTGTTACGTTCGCAATTAGCGAGTGTTTCGGATCCCCCCACGGGTCAGGAATCAAAAATTTGTAAAGTTTCAGCTAAGCTTCCTCCCTTTTGGTCTGACCGGCCGAGCATTTGGTTTGGCCAGGTCGAGGCTCAGTTCGCGATTTCAGGTATCACGGTGGATCAAACCAAATTTGATTATGTTGTGGCACAATTGGACTCGCGAATCATTGGCGAGGTCGAGGATGTTATTACACAACCTCCGGCGTCAGGGAAATTTGATTTTCTTAAGAAGGAATTAATTCGGAGATTATCCACATCTGAAGAACAAAGGGTCAGGCAGTTGGTAAGTGACGAAGTGTTAGGTGATCGGAAGCCATCTCAATTTTTGCGGCACTTACGCTCTTTAGCTGGTCATGCACTTACGGATCAGAATATTTTACGGCAATTATGGATGCGTCGTTTACCGCAACATTTACAGGCAATTTTGGCAGTTCAATCGGAATTGGGTTTAGACAAAATAGCAGAATTGGCGGACAAAATTCTAGAAGTTTCGCCGAATATTCTTAATTCTTCCTCTTCGATTAATAACGCGGCATGCTCTTCAAATACTAATTTAGATGCGCTCGTCACTCGTTTAGAGAGTTTATCGAGGGAAATTTCAGAAATTAAGGAAAATAATAAAAAATTTTCGCGACATAGGAGTAAATCGAGAAATAGGTTTAGGTATAGGCGGTTTTTATCACCGTCCCCTTCTCGCAATAATTTAAATAATAGCAACAGCGATTTATGCTGGTATCATCGCAAATACGCAGCGCGTGCCCATAAATGTATTAAACCGTGTTCTTTTAAAAAATCGGAAAACGTGAGCGACAATCAGTAGCGACGGTACCTGATTTGTCGTCTCGTAGTCGCCGTCTTTTTGTAAATGATATCCGAACCAATAGACGATTTTTAATCGACACTGGTTCAGATGTTTCTTGTTATCCGGTCTCATGGTTGAATAGTCGACCCAAAATGGCCGACTATTGTATGCGTGCGGCAAATGGCAGTGATATTAAGACTTTTGGGACAATTTTATTATCGTTGGATTTTAGATTAAGGCGCAATTTTAATTGGCATTTTATCATTTGCGATGTTACAACTGCGATTATAGGTGCAGATTTTCTCGCGTATTTTAATTTATTGCCAGACTGTAGGTCAGGTCGAATTCTAGATGGTTCGACTGGCCTATCGTGCGTTGCATCAATTATTTCTCACGAACAAGCGAGTGTGAAAACTTTAGTTTCGAGTAATAATATTTTAGCTGAATTCCCCGCTCTTACTCGCCCGCCTGGTCCGGATCGGGAGATTAAACATAATACGGTTCATTACATCCGGACAACGGATGGTCCTCCGGTTTGCTGCCGTCCACGCCGACTTGCTCCACAGAAGTTAGCTATTGCTAAGAAAGAATTCGATAGCATGTTAGCTTGTGGTTATGCAAGGTCTTCGGATAGTCCGTGGTCTTCGGCACTTCATTTAGCGCCGAAAGGTGATTCTGATTGGCGTCCATGCGGTGATTACCGCGCTTTAAATGCGCGCACAATTCCAGACAGATATCCTGTGCGTCATATCGGCGATTTTAACCAAAATTTAGTTGGCTCAACGATTTTTAGCACGATAGATTTAGTTAAAGCGTATCATCAGATACCGGTAGCGAAAGAGGATATTTGTAAAACAGCTATCATTACCCCGTTCGGTCTTTTCGAATTTCCTTTCATGACCTTTGGTCTTAGAAATGCAGGCCAGACTTTTCAAAGATTTATCGATGAAGTTGTTCGTGGTCTAGATTTTTGTTTTGCCTATGTTGATGACATACTCGTTTTTTCAAAAGATAGTCAACAACATACTGAGCATTTGCGTATTCTTTTCAAACGTTTGGAAGAATACGGTATAGTTATTAATGAAAAGAAATGTCATTTTAATGTCCCGGAGGTACGTTTTCTGGGATATAAAATTAGCGCGGCTGGGATTTGCCCTCCTGCCGATCGCATTAAAAGTCTTCAAGAGTTTCCTCTACCTAAGACTGTACAAGGAGTAAGAAGATTTCTTGGTATGATTAATTTTTATCGGAAATTTCTCCCTAGCATAGCGCGTTTTCAAGCTCCTTTAATTGATGCCTTATCAGAAATTCAAGGTAAAGGTGCTAAACCATTTACTTGGACTGCTGATTTAGAGCGTAGTTTTAATATGTGTAAAGAAAGTTTAGCTAACGCAACACTTTTAGCTCATCCAGTCGCTGATGCTAGACTTGGATTATTTACAGATGCATCGAGTTCTCATGTCGGTGCATGTCTTCAACAAGAAGTGAAGCAGGGCTGGCAACCTATAGCGTTTTTCAGTAAGAAGCTGACTCCCAAGCAATCGTCTTGGCCGGCTTATTACCGCGAATTATTAGCCATATACGAGAGTGTGCAACATTTTAAACACATTCTAGAAGCTCAACCGGCTACGATTTATACAGATCATAAGCCATTACTTTATGTGTTTACACAAAAACGAGAGAAGCTTCCACCTGTTCAGCTTAATCAACTTGTTTTCATTTCGCAGTTTACTACTGACATTCAACATGTCAAAGGAGCTGAGAACATTGTGGCTGATACCTTCTCTCGTGTGGAGAGCGTCACAGCTCAAGACATACTTGTAGCGCTAGCGAAATCTCAAGAAGCCGATGAAGAATTAAAAACACTGAGTGACACAACGTCGTTGACGTTGGCTCGGGTTGCTATTCCAGGCACCAGGGTAAAAATTACATGTGACGTTTCAACAGGTAAACCACGTCCTTATGTAACTCCGCAACTTAGGAGGAATGTTTTTGAAAGTTTCCATAATCTCAGTCACCCTGGGATTCGCGCTACTTATAAATTAATTTCAGATCGCTTCGTATGGCCTAGTATGAAAAAAGACTGCCGCGTATGGACAAGAGCGTGTCAGGCATGTCAATCATCGAAGGTATTGCGTCACACTACTGCACCGTTTTCTAAATTTCCCCTTTCTTCTGAAAGATTTGCAGATATTCACATGGATATCATAGGTCCGTTGCCATTTTCGGCTGGCATGAAATATTGCCTAACTATCATTGACAGGTTTACGCGCTGGCCTGAAGTCCTTCCCATGCCAGATATTACAACGGAAACCTGCGTTTCAACTTTTATTTCTGGTTGGCTGGCGAAGTTTGGTGTGCCTCGTAGCATCACTACAGATCGAGGTTCACAGTTTTGCTCACATATGTTCCAGAAGGTGATCGAACTAACAGGTGCTGAGCACCACACGACCACTGCTTATCATCCTCAAGCTAACGGGATGATAGAAAGGTTCCACCGGCAGCTGAAGGCAGCTATTATGTGTCACGCTAATCCAAGGTGGACAGAAGTCCTTCCATTGGTGCTCTTGGGGATCAGGAGCGCTTGGAAGGAGGACCTAGGAGCGTCGTGTGCGGAGCTCGTGTATGGTGAGCCTATTCGGCTACCAGGTGAATTTTTTAATCCTTCTAAGAATCATATTGACGATCCTTCTTTCTTTTTGGATAGACTTAGATCAAATTTGAAATCCCTATCTCCAACACCTGCATCTAACCATAGTAGCAAAAAGATCTTTCATATTCCGAAGGATTTACTATCTTCGGAGTTTGTTTTTGTTCGTCGAGGTCCTTTTAGCAAGGCGTTAGAGCCACCTTATGTAGGTCCTTTTAAAGTTTTAAAGAGTGGAGACAAGTATTTTACAGTAGATGTGAAAGGTAGACCTGAGAAAGTTTCAGTGGATAGGTTGAAACCGGCATATATGTTGGATCCTACGGAATTGGATGATTTGGGTAAACCAGTTGTTAGGACCCGGTCAGGTCGTAAGGTTCATTTTAAGTTGCCACTAGCGTGCGTAAATTACATTTAAAACTTGTTTAACAATTTCTTTTTTTCTTTGTTTTCATGACTTCGTGGGGGAGCATCTGTGGCGGTGTGCAACCTCATGGCAGCGTTGCAACCTCCACAGTTTTCCTGGCTGGTTTTTCTCGCCGGCCGTTTTTTGTGTGTCAAGAGATTATAAGTGTTTATATTTTTCAAATGTAGAAGCTGTCTCAGCCTGCGCCTTCGATGTGCGCGGTGTAGTATTATTATTCCGTTTTTAGAGCCGGAAGGTCGGCTCCAGATTCTGTTTTGATATCATTCTATTTTGTTATCCCGGTGAGATCAGACCTCAGTGATGGTCCTATAGCCTGAGACAGTTTCATTTTCCAGAAGATTAAACCTGTACTAAATAATAACTCTAAAAGTGCGAGAATACAACATATTTATGTGAAAGCTTATTTGGATTTTATTTTATCACTTTCACTGCACCTATATTTTCATCTATTCTATCGCCTATTGCCACTATAACAACAAATACTAAAAAAACGGAATAAAATAAATATTTAAGGGGGCTCCCATACAACAGACTTGATTATTTTGCTCGTTTTTGCTCAATATTGATAACGGCAACAGCTTGAAATATTCACAGAATATATTTTAGTCATATATTAACCTTAAAAATAAATATTTAAATTAAAATAAAACAAACATTTAAGGAGCTCCCATACGAAAAAACGTGATTTTTTTGCCGTTTTTATAGATGGTACGGAATCCTTCGTGCGCTAGTCCGACTCGCACTTGGCCAGTTTTATATATATATTTTTTGTGCTAGAAACCTTTGCGAGTGTATGCAGAACAACTCACCAAAGTTTCATAATAATCGGATGAATAGTTTAGAAGTGCATAGAGGACGTACAGACAAACATTGAAACATTGTTTTTTTATACATATCTATACTCTATACTAATAAATAAAATTGAAGTGTCTGTCTGTAATATCGAAATAACTACCTCATATTAAGCTCATATGGTTATTTAAACGCTACCATAACCGAATCACACGTTTTTAAAATTTTTGTCTGTCTGTCTGTCTGTCTGTCTGTCTGTCTGTTTGAACGGGCTAATCTTCGGAACGGCTGAACCGATTTTGACGGAACTTTCACATACAAGTAGAGAATTAACCAGGGAGTAACATAGGCTACTCTTTTAACCGACTTTCAAAAAAGAAGGAGTTGTGTTTTTCTACCTATGTACACCGATATCTCCGAAATTTCTGAACCGATTTGCGTAATTTTTTTTTTAATCGATAGAGAAACATTGCGACCCTGTTCTATAAAAAAATTGGATTCCAACTCCTCAATCCTGATGCTGTAGGGGACCTGGATCCCCAAAACTAATGGGTTTTAGAAACTTTCGGTTATTTAAATTGATATTGGGGGTACCAATTAAAGACTATCGTTGAATGAACTCGAGTAGGTACATATCCAACTCCTCAACCCTGATGCTGTAAGGAATTGTTTTCCGAAATCGTGGGGATCCCACGGGATTATTTCCGTTTTGGGGACGGGTTTCTACAGATAAGCTACTTTTTGTTCTGGAAAATCAAAAGTTCCCACGGGATTTTTAAAAACCTAAATCCACACGGGCGAAGCCGTGGGCATCATCTAGTAATATAATAAAACTGTAACAGATCCAATTCTGTACATTGAAGATATTTTGAAATTTTTTATTGGAAGGCACTCTATAATCGATACTGAAGCCAAAACTGCAATTTTTTTCATTTTTGTCTGTCTGTCTGTCTTTCTGTCTGTCTGTCTGTCTGTCTGTATCTTGGCCGCGCATCACGCCGAAACTACTGAATGGATTCGAATGAAACTTGGTACGATTTGAGTTTATACTCCGAGGTAGGTTATAGGATACTTTTTATCCCGAAACTCAGCACGGTTCCCTGGGGAGAGGGGAAGAAAGTTGAAACGTGTATTTAGCTGTAATTCATTAACGCGTAGCTCGATTTAACTCATTATTTTTTTGTTAGAAAGGTAGTATTTTAAGTATTGTCCCGTAAATATTTCAAGGTCATACGTATTTTGGTTCAGAAATGACAGACATTTATTGGGTTCAAATAACTTGGGAACCGGATCTTTGAACGTACGGCTTATTTTAAACTGGTGTGCGTTTAAATTTATGTTTGTCGATCTGTCTGTTTGTTCCAGCTAATTTCCGAAACGGTTGGACGGATTTTGACGGAACTTTCAATGGCAGATAGGTGATGTTATAAAGAGTAACTTAGGCTACATTTAGTTTAGGTACAAAAAAGGATTATGGGATCCAATCCGATCCTATATAAAAGCCTATATCCACGCGGACGAAGTCGCGGGGATCAGCTAGTAAATAAATAAAAATAAAAAAGTCTTTTATTTCTTACATTTAACAGTATTTTAGTATCTTTACAAATGTTTTGTTATTTGGTTAGTTAAACTTATAATTAAGTTGTTAGTATTGTTAGGTGAAGCTGTAATAGCCTACCTACTGGTTAGGACGACCGACTTCTAATCGGAGGTCGTGGGTTCGATCCCGGGCACGCACCTCTAACTTTTCGAAGTTATGTGCGTTTTAAGTATTTAAATATCACTTGCTTTAACGGTGAAGGAAAACATCGTGAGGAAACCTGCATGCCTGAGAGTTCTCCATAACGTTCTCAAAAGGTATGTGAAGTCTGCCAATCCGCTTGGCCAGCGTGGTAGACTATGGCCAAAACCCTTCTCACTCTGAGAGGAGACCCGTGCTCTGTAGTGAGCCGGTAATGGGTTGATCATGATTGTTAGGTAATTAATGATATTATTTATGTAAGAACCCCAAGAAGAAGTAATGTTTTTTATACATATATAGATAATATTAACAGCGGATGTGCAAACTGTGCAATAAATTTGAGCTAGTTTGAATAGAGATTTAAATGCGTCGTCGACGTGATAAGTTTTACACATATGTACACGAATCATTGCCAACTGAAATTCGGTCAGATAATGGGGCCATTAGCAGGAATTATGTTCGCGTTCGTTACGTTAAATTCATACAAATAATTTCATACTTTAGTTATTTATTATATTTTCTGAACTTTGATTTCACTTAATGCTTGGAAAATATATTTTTAATTAAAGTTAGTCTTAACACTAATTGGTTTTGTATCGGTTAACAATCAACCAAAATGATATAACATATAAATAAAATAGCTTTTTTACATTCTGTTACTTATCCCTAACATCCCCCAGTTATTACTTCGCAAAAATATTTAATGTACAGATACGGCCATGTCTACGATTTTATTATAATTATGTATATAGAATAGATATATAGATATATAGAAGAAGATAGATATAGATATATATAATATAATAATCGCTAGTCGCTAACAATGGGCCTCATAAGAAGGCTCAGGGTCACTCAGTGGGCGATGGAGAGAGCTATGCTCGGAGTATCCCTGCGGGATCAAATCAGAAATGAGGAGATCCGTAGGAGAACCAGAGTTACCGACATATCTCATCGAGTCGCGAAACTGAAGTGGCAATGGGCGGGGCATATTGCTAGATGAACTGATGGACGTTGGGGTCCCAAGGTGCTTGAATGGCGACCGCGCACCAGTAAACGAAGCGTTGGTAGACCCCCGACCCGATGGACAGACGATCTCAAGCGAGTCGCTGGTAGCCGCTAGAATCAGGCGGCACAAGATCGTGTTCTGTGGCGACCCTTGCAAGAGACCTATGTCCAGCAGTGGACGTCTATTGGTTGAGACGACGACGAATATAATAATAATAGTAGAACAAATATATTAACATTGATGATGATGATGATTGATGATGATGATGATGATGATGATGATTATGATGACTGTGCAATACCTATAAGAATATTTTAAAATGAAAGATTTCTACACTATTATTAGATAACATCGCAGTACAATGACATTAACAAGGAACTAAAGTACTATAATAAAATAAATATGTACTTGCCGTCACCAATCGAGACGCGTATTGCTATTCGATTACTTGTCTCTGTAAATATAAATAATGTTTACGAGTGCATTTCTGAAAGTGTTTTGCATTTTTAGTGCGATTTGTTCGAATGATTCTGCAAGAATATTGGGAGTATTTCCAGTGCCTTCGATAAGTCATCAAATAGTGTTTCGTTCGTTAATGCAGGAATTAGTAAAACGTGGACATGACATCGTAGTGATTACAACAGATCCAGCCTTTCCGGAAGGACAATCTCCTCAAAATTTAAGCGAAATAGATGTACATGATTTGTCTTACAAAATATGGAATGACTTCTTAGAAATTAAAAAAACCCAAGCTCAAATGACCTCTACTCAATTAAAGCTAATTTTAGATGTCCATTTAAATGTTTTCAAAGCCCAAGTTAAATCTAAGCAAGTCCAGAAACTCTTAAACGATAAAAAGAAAAGTTTTGATTTATTGTTTGTAGAATCTTGCGTGAGACCAGCTTTAAGTTTTATGTATAGATACAATGTACCGGTAATAGAATTCAGTTCATTTGGCGGTGTACATGGAACATTTGATAGTACAGGAGTCCCGACGAATAATCTCGTATATCCTTTGCCGTCGAGTTCGAGAATCTATAATCTGACTTTATGGGAAAAAATTTCACAAATGTATGAGTACTACACGAGTGACAAAATCATGGATGAATATGTAGAAATAGAAAATAAAATAGTGAGAGGCTTATTTGGTCCAAACATACCTAGTGTAAGCGAAATGAAAAAAAATGTGCATTTAATATTTTTGAATGTAAATCCTATATGGGACTTTAATAGACCTGTTCCCCCTAATATATTATACTTGGGTGGGATTCACCAAAAACCTGACAAACAGTTGCCAAAGGTATTTAGCACAATTATTAATTTTACTATTACAAAATTATTAACTAGCTGACCCCCGCGACTTCGTTCACGTGTTTATAGGTTTTATATAGGATCGGATTGGATCCCATAATTCTTTTATGTACCTAAACTAAATGTAGACTAAGTTACTCCTTATAACATCACCTACCTGCCATTGGAAGTTCCGTTAAAATCGATCCAGCCGTTTCGGAGATTAGTTGGAACAAATTGACAGACCAACATACATAAATTTAAACGCACACCAGTTTAAAATAAGCCGTACGTTCAAAAATCCGAGTCCCAAGTTATTTGAACTCAATACTCAGGGTTGTAATGTCTGTCATTTCTGAAGTAAAAATCCTATGACCTTGAAATATTTACGGGACAATACCTAAAGTACTACCTTTCTAACAAAAAAAGAATCAGTTTAATCAAACTACGCGTTAGTGAATTACAGTTAAATACACGTTTTAACTTTCTTCCCCTCTCCCAAGGGAACCGTGCTGAATTTCGGGATAAAAAGTACCTATCCTATGTCCTACCTCGGAGTATAAACTCAAATCGAACCGAGTTTCATTCGAATCCGTTCAGTAGTTTCGGCGTGATGCGCGGCCACGTACAGACAGACAGACAGACAGACAGACAAAAATGAAAAAAATACAGTTTTGGCTTCAGTATCGATTATAGAGTGCCGTCCAATAAAAATTTTCAAAATATCTTTAATGTACAGAATCGGATCTGTTACAGTTTTATTATATTACGAGCGGATACCCGCGACTTTGTTCGCGTGGATATTGATTTTAATAATCCCGTGTGAATCATTTTGTTTTTCCTAAGCTCCTTTGAGCTTATACCTTGCTAAAAACTGTAAGAAGTTCACTGGCGGATGTTTAGGTACATCAAAATGTAAACATCCGCCAGTGAAAGTCCCATCAAAATCGGTCCAGCCTTTCAGAGATTAGCCAGTAGTCTTTAAAGTATCTACTTTCTAACAAAAAAAGAATGAATGAAATCGGACCACCCGTTAACGAATTACAGCTATGCACACATTTTGCCTTTCATCCCCTCTCCCAAGGGAACCGTGCTCAATTTCGGGATAAAAAGTATCCTTTATGTTACTCCATAGTATGAACTTAAATCATGTCAAGTTTCATTTCAATCCATTCAGTAGTTTTTACGTGATGCGCGCACAAACATACAGACAAACAGACAAACAGATAAACAGACAAACAGATAAACAGACAAACAGACAAAAATTTCAAAAATACCTTTTTTACGTTCTATTACTTATCCCTAACATCCCCCAGTTATTATTTTGCAAAAATCTTTAATGTACAGATACGGCAATTCTACGATTTTATTATATGTATAGATATAGACTAGATAGAAGAAGATATAGAAGATATAGAAGATAGATAGATTATTATATGTATCTAAGATAGATATAGATAGATAGATAGAAGATAGAAGATAAAATTAATTGATAAATTTAAACTACATAGTATTGATAGATGTAATAAATATCAGTTCAGATAAACGAACGCATACAAGAAGAACAAACAAACATTAATTTCTATAATTAATAATGTAAAGGATTATTAACTTTGACGACAATCGTGTCTGAGCCATAAACCTAAAGTCTGAGCTGATAATAAGTGCAGTTAATTTTACGATTGTATGACGCATGGCAAGCGGCATAAAAATTGTTACAGGCCAACAAAATTTTCCTGGTAATAAGTGTTTGTTTGTAACATCATCTAAGTATATTTTATCTATACATATGATTAAATCGTAGACTTGCCGTATCTGTACATTAAAGATTTTTGCAAAATAATAATTGGGGGTTGTTAAGGATAAGTAATAAAACGTAAAAAAGCTATTTTTGAAATTTTTGTCTGTTTGTCTGTTTATCTGTTTGTGTGTTTATCTGTATGTTTGTGCGCGCATCACGCAAAAACTACTGAATGGATTGAAATGAAACTTGGCACGATATAAGTTCATACTACGGAGTAATATAAAGGAAAATTTTTATCTCGAAATTCAGCACGGTTCCCTTAAGAGAGGGGATAAAAATCAAAATGTGTACATAGCTGTAATTCATTAACGCGTGGTCCGATTTAATTCATTTTTTTTGTTAAAAAGGAGATACTTTAAAGATTATCCGGGTAATCTCTGAAAGGCTGGATTGATTTTGATGGGACTTTTACTGGCGGATGTATACATTTTGATCTACCTAAACATCCGCCAGTGAATTTTTAACAGTTTTTAGCAAGGTATGAGCTCAAAGGAGCTTAGTAAAAACAAAATGATTCCCACAGGATTTTCAAAAACCAATACCCACGCGAACGAAGTCGCGGGCGTCCGCTTGTATATAATAAAATCGTAGACCTGTGTAGAACATAAACAATAAAATCGTAGACATGCCGTATCTGTACATGAAAAATTTTTACAAAATAATAACTGGGGGTTATTAGGGATAAGTAATGGAACATAAAAAAACTATTTTTGAAATTTTTGTCTGATTGTATGTTTGTCTGTATGTTTGTGCCCACATCACGCAAAAACTACATGGATTGAAATGAAACTTGGCGAGATTTAAGTTCATACTACGGAATAACATATAAGTAGGATACTTTTTATTCCGAAATTCAGCACGGTTCCCTTGGGAGAGGGTATGAAAGTCAAAATATGTACATATCTGTAATTCATTAACGCGTGGTCCGATTTCATTTATTCTTTTTTTGTTAGGAAGGAGATACTTAAAAGATTATTGGCTAATCTCTGAAATGCTGGATAGATTTTGATGGGACTTTCACTGACGGATGTTTACATTTTGATGTACCTAAACATCCGCCAGTGAACTTTCAGTTTTTAGCAAGGTATGAGCTCAAATGAGCTAACGAGAAACAAAGAGTTCCCGTGGGATTTTTCAAAACCTAAATCCATGCGGACGAAGTTGCGGGCACCTCTAGTAATGAATAAAATACATAAATTTGCTTACTTAACTTGAATTTGTATTGAAGAAATTTTTGTAAAATCTAAACTTGCCTGTCTGCAATGAATTGGTTTTCAGGATATACAAACCTACCTCGACTCGTCTAAAAATGGTGTAATTTACATAAGCTTTGGCACAAACTTAAGACCTTCATTACTGCCAACGGAAAAATTGACAATATTTACAAATGTATTCTCTCAACTGTCATATGACATTTTATGGAAATGGGACAATGATGAACTTTCTGGCCGTTCTGAAAATATTAGAATTTCAAAATGGTTGCCACAATCAGACCTATTAAGTAATTATTTAATATAATTAATGAATGCTTCTTTGTTGAATAATTTTAAAAATAAAAGAAAGTCTATAAATATAATTATTTTTAATTTTAGAGCATCCAAAAATGAAATTATTTATAACTCAAGGAGGTTTACAGTCAACTGATGAAGCTCTGACGGCAGGTGTACCATTAATTGCGATACCATTTTTTGGAGATCAATGGTTCAATGCGGAACAATATGTAAAATTCAATATAGGAGTAAGTCTTGATTTTGGAACTATTACTGAGGCTAAACTGAAGAATGCCATAGAAACCATTATACAAGATAATACGTGAGTGAAAACAGCTGTAAACTGGATTACCTAATCGTAATACAACTATTCTGCTTTCAATGTGATAAAAGAATTTATACATAAAAAGGAACAACGAAATTGACCCGCGATGCTCAACATATTGACTTTAACTGACGCGTGCAAATAAAAATTATTTTTATATTGTTTAGTTACGTATCAAGTTTTTGAAAAGAATTATAATATTATTTACTAGAAAGTACTGTAGTAAGAGTGGTGTGAATTTTGACCTGCCTGTTTTTTTCTTTAACATTGACGGCATAGTAACTTAGAGTGCCTTAGACCAATGTAATACCTTTATATCCCTCTGCCTCTAATATTTAAGTTTTCGCTTCATTGACTACTCTTAAAATAACACCTGTATTCCTTCTTCCGACCAAATCTTGATCAAATTTTTCTGACAAAATTTGTTTGTATAAAATTATTATTAATCGGTTTTGTTTTTTTATACGTATTTCATTGGTATTTTTTAGGTACCGTGAAAACGTAGTAAAGCTGCACAGGCTGATGCGCGATCAGCCGCAGTCGGCGCTGCAGCGCGCCGTGTGGTGGACGGAGCACGTTCTGCGTCACGGCGGCGCGACGCACCTGCGCGCCGCGGCCGCCCACATGCACTGGACGGAGTATTACGCTCTTGATTTAGTACTACTGTTTCTCACAGCATCTGTGACTGTATTCGTGGGAATTTTTGTTGCAATTCGTTTTCTTTTATTAAGATTACATACAAATTTAGAAATTAAGATGAAGTTGAATTAGTAAAATATTAATTTAACCTAAGAAAATGCTTACTTACTTTCTTATTTTTAAATTTACGTAAGTACATAGATATTTTTAAACATTGATTTCACTTAATGCGTATAATTTTGATTAAGATTTTTTTTTATAATTTGGTTTTTTATCCGTTGACAATTAACATAATAACAACACACTTTATTTACGTTATTTTGTATTAGCCCTACTATTCCTGTCTTTAATAAGAAAAAAATATGTGTAAGTATGTTACTTTATCCAAGACCCATAAATCTCACCACCTCTATTTACAAGATGATAATAAAGTATCGAATCAAAGACTGCCGTTTTACTTCCGCCAGGAACCCTAAAATGTGGATAAAAATCAGCGATAGTAATACCGCGGTCGTAAATCAGGGCGGCAATATTTCGTTGAAATCACTGATAGTTAGGGGTGTCGCTAAATATGTCAAATTGTTTTGATTGCTTTTTTAACCCCCAACGCAAAAACGACGGGGTGTTATAAGTTTGACGTGTCTGTGTGTGTATGTATGTGTGTGTGTCTGTCTGTTCCCCTGTGGCGCTCAAACGGGTGGACTGATTTGAATGCGGTTTTTTTGTTTGAAAGGTGAATTAGCCGAGAGTGTTGTTAGCTATGTTTGAAGAAAATCGGTCCAAGATGGCCGCTGCTACAACATGGCGGATTACATATTTTTTCACAACTCCCTTAAAATGGGTATCAAATTAAAGGGCTTGACTAGTAGAATAGCACTATTGCAAATCCAAGATGGCCGCTGCCACAAAATGGCGAATGTCGGGGTTTTTCAAATTTTTTAATTTATACTTGTTAGGAATAAATATTGTAATTAAATAGTAACTTATTAAATTATATTATTTAAACATTTACATAAAACATTAACATTAAACATTATTAATATCATTTATCATTAACATAAATACAGACAATAACTATTGCAATAATAATTGCAATGTGTTCATCATAAGCTTGGTGATAAGCCTTCAGCCGTCTTAATCCTTAGCCATCTTAACTATGTTTGATGCATTGCGACAAGTAACGTTAAGAATATTAACAATTCAAACATAATTTTTTGAAAAAAAAAAGTTGTGCAACCATGCTGTACATTGAGCGCAAACTATGATAGTAAAACTGGTCAAATGCGAGTCAGACTCGCGCACGAAGGGTTCCGTAGCATCCCGTGTGGGGTTGCTGGTCCCCCATCGGGCGCGTCCCCCCGGTGGCGGATAGGGGAACGCCTCCCAGATATGGGAGGTACCGGGGAAACCCGGCGCGGACCAAAACCAGCAGGGGGTTGCCGCTTGGAGGCTCCTGGTACTTCTCTGTTCATCAGAGTGGACTGTGGAGACTCCGGGCGGCGACAATTGGGGGGGAGGCTTTCGGGCCGTGAGGAAGAAAACCTCGTTAAAAAATTACAGGAGGGGGTGGCAACGCCCTGCGTGGCGGGTCCGCCGGTCTTTGTGGCCGGTGGGCGCTGGCTTCGGCCACCGTCGGGCAACCCGTAATCCGCACTGAGCGGAACCGGGGGCCCCACGCACTGAGCGAGGGGCCGCGAGGAAGAAAACCTCTATAAAAAATTACAGGAGGGGGTGGCAACGCCCTGCGTGGCGGGTCCGCCGGTCTTTGTGGCCGGTGGGCGCTGGCTTCGGCCACCGTCGGGCAACCCGTAATCCGCACTGAGCGGAACCGGGGGCCCCACGCACTGAGCGAGGGGCCGCGAGGAAGAAAACCTCTATAAAAAATTACACGAGGAGTGAACCTCTTGAGGGTTGCCTGTGGGTGTGGCCCTCTTGAGGATTGCCTCTAGCGGGGAACTCCGGGTGATGGAATGGCGTATCCGTCGCCCGTTGAGACGCCTCGGGTCGGGAGGCGCACCATTATGTTCCTGGTGCGCCTCAGACGGTGTTAGGGGGCCTTTAGGTCCCCCGGTGGAGGGTCTGCCTCGGCGGACGGCGCCGGCTGGGTCGCGGATGATTGTGCAAGTGTACCCGTAACCCAGCCACCAGGCGACACGGAGGAACATCGCTGGGTTTTAGTGGGTATTCTGGCCATCGGCCTGCTTGAGTCCCACACTACCTTCCGGAAGCATTGCAGTCCGCTGTAGGGCTTCCGGAGGGTGTGCGTAAATGCATTTCACAGCGTCAAAAAAAAAAAAAAAGGGTTCCGTAGCATTATATATAAAAAAGGCAAAAAAAATCATGTTTGTTGTATGGGAGCCCCCTTAAATATTTATTTTATTCTGTTTTTTAGTATTTGTTGTTATAGAGGCAACAAAAATACATCATATTATGTGAAAATTTCAACTGTCTAACTATCACGGTTCATGAGTACAGCCTAGTGACAGAGGGACGGACGGACAGACAGATGGACAGCGGAGTCTTAGTAATAGGGTCCCGTCTTGAGTCCCTTTGGGTACGGAACCCTAAAAATCATTGAAACTGTTATATTTGCAACCCTACGGTGTCGTACGTGCAACGAAAACTGATGGCTCATTACAGGCCGCGACTGTGCGTATTTTGAATACTACGCTGCCATATTTTTTTTCTGAGCTTCTCTATCACATTTCATTGATTTTTATACTTATCGTACGTAGAGACAAACGTAGATTGACAATTTTTTTTTCTGGTACTTACAGTAAGCAACCCTAAAGTTTAGAGTCCTTTATAAAACCTCTACTTGCATAATTTGCGAGACAGCGGTCCTTCGCTTTGGCAACGCTTTCAACACTTTCTCGATAGAAAACTCACGAGAGAGATGTGTGCTACTAATTGTGCTTAGGAAAAATTCTTCACATTTTAATTATGTGCTTAGGTGTGCTACTAATTGTGCTCCAAAAATTATTCACATTTTAATTATGTTATAGTTTTGGAATCTCTAATCAATTAAACCAATTTTACCAAATATCTATGCGGCAAAAGTCGCGGATAATGTAAAACAAACCCATAGACACAAAACTTATCGTAGTCGGGTAAAAATGAACAAGTTTTGCTTTGTTAAATTACTTCAGACACTTTGGGGATAGACGGAAGTGGTATAGAGCAATATAACTCACTCATGCAGCATAAACTCGGAGTACCGTATAATCTTTATTGCAGAATACGCATTGCCAACGGGAAATAGAACTCTAGTATATGAAAAATGCACAAAAATATTATTGTACTAGGAGTAAAATTTCTATTGTATAGATCGACCAGAATCTCATGAAAAATAGGGAAATGAAATTCCAAGGTTAGCAACACTACGGCTGCCCTAGCGATAAACAAAGTAACTGACATTTTTTGGGAAATTGACTTTTTGCATTAACAAAAGTTTTATGTCGAGTAGTTTTTTACCACAGTTTAATATTTCAAATAACTTGAACCGTTTATTGAAATTTAAATTGCCTAAACAAAGTAACTGCACTCACTAACCCGGAATATAAATGCAAAAACCAAGTAAACAACAAGCACAACCCAAAAACAAAGTAATTGGATGTTGATTACTTTGTTTTTGTATTTAAAATGCAGTTGCTTGATTTTTCGTTTCGTGAAACGATCCCAGGTAAGGTGTTCTGAATGTAATTACTTTGTTTATCACTAGGGCAGCTGAGTTAACCTAGTGTTGCTTCCTACAAAATTTAATTTCCCTATTTTTCATGAGATTCTGGTCGATCTTTACCTACTAAATGTTCTTGCAGTGGGGTGGGAGTTGGGATCTACGCCGCGTCGCATGAACATGCTCACAATTAAGAGCCACGGTTCAAAAACTAGTCTGAAATACACTGGCGTATTTCACCGTGAGTCCAGCCGTCTTCTTATTTATTTATAACTAGCGGTCCGCCCCGGCTTCACCCGTGGTACATATATAGTTTATAGCACTCAAAGATCACGTACATATCCAACGGTGAAAGAATTTTTGAAATCGGTCCAGCAGTTCCTGAGATTAGCGCGTTCAAACAAACAAACTATTCCGCTTTATTATATTATAGTATATAGTATAGATGGATATCACTCACGAACGCTAAAACGAAAGTTTTACTTCATCACTTCATACTTCAAAAATCAGAATGTCAGAATGGATTGTCTCCGGACCACTTAAGCATTAAAGACTAAAGCAATATAGACATACTCGCTGATGCCAGCGACTTCGTCCGCTTGGGTTCTTATAAATCTCACTTAGGGGTAGAATTTCCAAAATTTCAGAAACACGTAATTCTTTATTTTTAACCCCCGACGAAAAAACGACGGGGTGTTATAAGTTTCACGTGTCTGTGTGTGTGTGTGTGTGTGTGTGTGTGTGTGTGTGTCTGTCTGTTCCCCTGTGGCGCTCAAACGCGTGGACCGATTTGAATGCGGTTTTTTTTGTTTGAAAGGTGAATTAGTCGAGAGTGTTGTTAGCTATGTTTGATGAAAATCGCTCCAAGATGGCCGCCGCTACAAAATGGCGGATTACATATTTTATCACAATGCCCTCAATATGGGTATCAAATGAAAGGGCTTGACTAGCAGAATAGCACTATTGCAAATTCAAGATGGCCGCCGCCACAAAATAGCGAATGTCGGGGGTTTTTTAAATTTTAAATTTATACTTGTTAACCGACAATACAAATACCGATTTTTATTGACATAACTTTAAAAATGACGGACTTTCATACAAACTTTTATCCCCCATTTAACCCACTTAGGGGTAGTTTTTCCAAAATTTCTTAAATATGTAATTCTTTATTTTTAAACGAAAACCTAAATATCAATTTTCATGGATATAACTTGAAAAATGCCGGACTTTCATACAAACTTTCATCCCCTATTTAACCCTTTTGGGGTGGAATTCGCAATAACCCTTTTTTATTATGCGCCTACGTCATAAAAGGAAGCTACTGTAAAAATTTCAAGTTTCTAACTTCGGTGGAGGCTGTGCGTTGATGATCAGTCAGTCAGTCAGGACAAGCCTCTTTATATTGATACAGATAGAAATATTATTGCCGATACGCGGCCTAGTATAGATATAATTTTATGCCTTGCCTTTTTTGCTTGACTTGGCTTCAGCACTGCCGTGCTCTGATAACAAAACGAATTTTGATACTAAAATTACGTCCAAAAGGATAGCATGAAACCTATTATAAAGTTTTCCACATAACAATAAATTCCAAAGACTAATAACAAGTAAACTAGATAAAGTATATCACATGTAGGAATCATTAATTACTTAGATAGTAAAATTTCAAATAGCTGCTTGATTATTATTCAAGTTTATTTAACCATGAAGTGGAAAACAAAAGAAATACTTCAATAAAATTGAAATTATATAATTCGGTGATCGCAAGGAAACGTGTCGTGTCACAAATTTTAATTTAAGTGACCATTTCCAACAATTAAGAGCTAAATAAATTTTTTAATTTTTCAATAGTAGGTACGTCTTCATCTTTGTACAAATGAATGAAAAATAAATAAAAAAAAGCTTAAGTTTTAACATTTCATAATTGTTCTTTGATCTTAAGAAAAAGTAATTATGTCCAGTCTTATACTATTTATAATGATTTGGGTTGCGATCGTGACAAGCGATGCCGCAAACATTTTAGGAGTTTTTCCAACACCATCATTCAGCCACCAATCAGTGTATCGTCCTGTAATGCTCGAGTTGGCGAAGCGAGGACATGAGGTTACAGTGATTACGCCGAGCTCTGCATATTACGCAAAGGAAGCACTTCATCCAAATCTTACCGTAATTGATGTTCATGAAGCTTCTACTGAATGGAATAAGTATCTCGCAAATTCCGCAGGAAAAGAGTGCGACATCCAATCGCAACCAGTTATACAAGCTTTAAATTATTTGATGAAGATGTTTGAGGCACAAATAAAATCCAACAATGTCCAAAATCTCATACAAGACGAAAATAAAAAATTCGATTTAATATTCTGTGAATCTAGCGCTAGATCAACTATTGGTTTTTCATATTTGTATAAAGCTCCCGTTATAGAGATTAGTTCTCTTGCTGGTTTCATTGATACATAATATGATGCAGTGGGAGCAGTGTCCCATCGCCTATTTTATCCTCTTTTAACACGGAAACGACTTTACAATCTGACAATGTGGGAAAAAATATCAGAATTATACATGCATTTTTCTATAGAATATGCATACAAAACTCAACTCGAGGAATTAGAGAACAAGATAATGAAAAGTGCTTTCGGTCCAGATGTTCCGAATTTAAATGAGTTACAGAAAAATATTCAAATGGTGTTTCTAAATGTCCATCCCATTTGGGACTTCAATCGGCCCGTGCCACCTAACGTTATATATTTGGGAGGTTTGACCCAAACTCCAGAAAAGGAGTTACCAAAGGTAACTTAATTTAATTAATTAATTATTAATAATAAATCTTAATTTAATTATTATTCATTGCACAAAATTTTATATGTATTAAAAATAAGGAGTCAATAAATAAAACAAAATTGAACATCAATTTTAAATAAAGTAAATTAAATAATAATGGATAAAAATAATTTGACTTCTTATTGTTTTAGGAACTCAAATCTCATTTAGATGCCTCCAAAAATGGTGTAATATACATGAGTTTCGGCTCAAGTATTGAACCTTCACAATTTTCCCAAGAAAAACTTAAATCCTTTACTAATGCGTTCGCTGATCTACCCTACGACGTTTTAATGAAATGCAATGAAGACGAACTCCCAGGACAACCGAGGAATGTTAAAATATAAAAATGGTTCCCGCAGTCAGACGTACTCAGTAATTAATTTGTTGTTAAATTATTTTTCCCTTTATTACATTTTCTTGCAAACCAGAGAGAGAATAGGGAGATCCTACAAACGTGAAAACCGTTCAACTGGCGTACCCATTGTGAAAAATTGCGACAACTGGCGGGGTCTCTCGCGGGTGGTCAACGTGATATTATCGGCGCTTGCCAATTGAATTGATGATATCTCTGAAGTTTAGTATGGAAGCTATATATAAAACTTATGTCTTCTATCACTGTGTATGTATTCGTTGTCTTGCTATAGTTTGCCCTCTTTGGATTCAGATTGTCCCTGCGTTTAATTTTATACCAATGCCGAAAATTAAAACTTTAATACTCGAGTAGACATAATATTATGTCCGGTTACCGGTTAATCAAGTTTTGACAGCAGACATTGAAATGAAATGAAAATTTATTCATAAAAACTAATCTCTAATTCAAACGTGTCGTTCAAACATTATATGTTTTCTCACCATTTGTTACCAGTGTAAGGGCGTGATAATAAAATTATAATATAATAATTTCAGAACATCCAAAAATGAAGTTGTTTATAACGCATGGAGGTTTACAGTCGACAGATGAGGCTGTGAAGGCTGGAGTCCCTGTTGTTGTCATCCCATTGTTTGTGGATCAATTCTTTAATTCTGAACAATGTGTAATTCACGGCATTGGAATAAAACTCAGCATGGATACTATCACGGAAACAACATTAAAGGAGGCAATTGAAACGGTCATTGGAAATAAGAGGTAGAGCAACATTATTATATAAGTGATGAATTTTTAACAGATAATAACCTATGTAAGTGATCCATTAAGTATGTTAACATAATATTATGTTAAGATGATATGATGTTAACATATTAATGTTATCATATTATAATAACGTACTCGTATTGTGCTTTCTGGAAAGTCAATTGTGAGTTTTTTGCGGGTAGATTCCATAGAGATAATAATAATAAATAGAGCTGGCATAATGTCCTATAGAAATTAGTGGATCGGAAAATAGCTCAAGCTTATCAAAATTTTCATAAGTGTGAAAAAGACAACATTCCATTTTTGACATAATAATAAAACAGTTTGCGGCACACTCGTGACTTAAGATGGCCTCCCTAAAATGTATACATGAACACACACACGCACAACTTGAGACATCACAATGAACACGCGCCATTTTATGTTACAGGATTGTGCGTGTGTGAGTGTATTTTTGGCACGTTTTTAAGGTAGTTATGCCAACTCTATTTATTATTATTATCTCTATGGTAGATTCACTACAAACTGACAGACTTGTCATTAATATATATATAGCTGCTCGTGCTGATTCACTGACTGATTGATCACCTCTCCTGTAAAATTTTGTATGAAAAATTTTTTTTTCAACAATGGTTTCGTATAGAAAACAAAAATTCATTAGGAACAAAAATATGGAGAGAGCTGATGATTGAGGATTTCGGAGATAGGTGAGGGGCACGCTTAAGGTAATGAAGATAGGTGGGGGGTGCTCGAGCAAATGTCACTCAAAACGTCATCCAATTGGCAGTGAGCTGAAAAAAAATTCAAAATGGCGAAAAAAAGATGGCCGCCATACAAATTTCGTCGGTCTCCATCTCGGAGGGTATAAAAGATGGAAGAGTGGTTTCTTGGCAAAAGATGATGAGGATCCAAAGGTCTACTTGATGAATTGAAAAAAAATTCAAAATGGCGGAATTTATTTTTCCATAGAAAATGTATGGCGAATATTGAAGAGACTACAAGTTGTGAACTATGCAAGGCTTTAATGCGGTTTTTTGGAGAACTCTCAAAGAAAAATATGGGAAGACATGATGATTGAGGGTTTGGAAGTTGGTTGAGGAGCCCGGGCAGGGTATTGAAGATAGGTAGGAGGTGCTCAAACAAAAATTACTCGAAACATCATCCAATTGGCAGTGAGCTGAAAAAAGTCCAAAATGGCGGATTCAAGATGGCGGCCATACAAACATCGGTGTCTATCTCACCAAGTATAAAAGATGGAAGAGTGGTTTTTGCCAAAAGATGATTAAGACCTTAAGTTCTACTTGATGAGCAGAATGATTCGAAGAAAAAATATGGAGAGTGATAATGATCGAGGATTAGGAATATGGGAGAGATAGGTGGAGGCTGCTCAAACCAAAATACCCGAAAGCGAAACCTCGCGGTCCGCTTGCGGGCCGCGCACCCACGCGCCCTACTAGTTTAATAAATAGAGCCTGTTATACGCCGGTTTGATCAACTCAGTTAGGCTAGGTTTGAGTTCGCCAATACATTCAGCATTGTTCGAATGCTGAATGTATTGGCGAACTCAAACCTTAATACAAGCCATTTTAGGTCTATTTTACTCTGAAATCGATCAATAGTTTTCGAGTTCGTTTTCGAGTGCTCCGATTTAGACTAAGCACACTGATAAGTGTTGGATAGCTATCTACAATTTTTGTCTTTGTCACTTGACATAAAGTAAGAATGTGACAAAACTTACGTTTAGGCTATCCAACACTTATCAGAAGGTGGGGAAACAGGCCGTCAGTCTCCAATATTTTAACTTTATAAAATAACAGTACTTGAGATAAACGTAGTAAGAACATTTTTTTTAAATTGAGTTAAATATAGATTTGGAATCAGCGTGATGAGCTGATTCCATATCTATATTTAAATAAATTAAAAAAATATATACTTACTGCGTTTATCGCAAGCACGACAGAACACGTGACTGAACTTTATATTATTACTAGCATCTGCCCGCGGCTTCGCCCGCGTGAATTTCGGGTTTAAACAAATACAGAGGGAATCATGGATATATTCGTTTCCCATTCCCTCTCCCTTTTCCAACCTTTATACCTACTATCGAGGAAGTTCGCTATAGTAATCTACCTATAGCTGTAGCTATAGATTTCGGGTTTTTCAAAATCCCGTGGGAACTGTGCATTTTTCCAGGATAAAAAGTAGCCTACGTGTTGCCAATGCATGCAACACAGCAAACTATTGCAATAATGTGTTATGTGAACGTGATTTACCTAAGAACAGTCAGCGCCCTCGTTGGCGTTTTTGGAAGTTTATATCTATTTTAGTCCCACAGGAATAGTTTTCCGGGATAAAAAGTAGCCTATGTTTTAAGTCAGGGCATAATCTATCTCCATTCAAAATATCAGCCAAATCGGTTTATAGTAGTTGCGGCGTGATTGAGTAACAAACATCCAAACATCTAAACATCCAAACATCCACACTTTCACATTTATAATATTAGTAGGATCTAGTAGCTAGCTTAATAGAGGCATGCGCAAATCTCGTCGCTATTACGTTACTTGTTCGTGTCCCCGCAGAGTGCTGACAGAATGAATCGACACACTCAACGCTGTCTCGTAAATTATTAACGCGCTTCGCTTCCCACTTCGTGCTTGGATTATGAGATTACCTTTCAGATATCGTCTGGGATTCGCAAAAATCGAACTTTTTATCCAAAATGGGTCACATAATATAATATAGATACACGTCCAAAAGCAGATATTCACTTTTATATTCTGAGTTTTATCTGTAAGTTTTGGTCTGAGAAACCGTGAAAAATATGGGCGAAGTGCTTTCAACATTTACGGCCTGTTTCACCACCTTCCGATACGTGTTGGATAACCTAAACGTAAGTTTTGTCACTTTCTTACTTTATGTCAAGTGACAAAGGCAAAAGTTGTTGATAGCTATCTGATGCTTATCAGAAGGTGGTGAAACAGGCCCGAGTTTTGTTTACTGTTTAATAGTGGGCTCATGATTTATGATTTACTAGAGAATGCCCGCGGCTTCGCTCGCGTGAATTTCGGTTTTAAATAAATCCCGAGGGAATCGTAAATTTCCGGTTCCCGTTCCCGCTCCCTTTTCCAATCTTTATACCTACTATCAAGGAAGCTCGCTATAGTAATCTACCTATAGCTGTAGCTATAGATTTCGGGTTTTTCAAAATCCGGTGGGAACTGTGCATTTTTCCAGGATAAAAAGCCTATGTTTTAAGTTAGGGCATAATCTATCTCCATTCAAAATTTCAGCTAAATCGGTTCAGTAGTTGCGGCGTGATTGAGTAACAAACATCCAAACATCCAAACATCCACACTTTCACATTTATGATATTATTAGGAGTAGGATCTGCTTATCTCTTGCGTACTTCAGATTTACTGCAGAGAATTAATATGTAAATAGAATTTGTTTGCTCTGGAATTGGGACTTGCAATCGAAATCATTTATTTTACACTAACTACCTAATACTAATATTATAATTAACGCGAAAGTGGGTTTATTGGTTGGTTCTTTTTTCAATCACGATCATCTATGGTCGACGTAATTTTTTGCATGGTTATACATAGTTGAGGTACTGGAGAGTGATATAGGCTTCTTTTTATCCCCATACGCAAAAGCGACGGGGTGTTATAAGTTTGACGTGTCTGTGTGTGTGTGTGTCTGTCTGTTCCCCCGTAGCGCTCAAACGGGTGAACCAATTTGAATGCGGTTTTTTGTTTGAAAGGCGAATTTGTCGGGAGTGTTGTTAGCAATGTTTGATGAAAATCGGTCCAATATGGCTGCCACCACAAAATGACCGATAACATATTTTTTCACAACCCCCTTAATATGGATATCAAATGAAAGGGCTTGACTAGTAGAAAACAACTATGTAAATTCAAGATGGCCGCCACTACAAAATGGCGAGTGTCGGGGGTTTTTTAAATTTTTAATTTATACTTGTTATCCAAGGAAATCAAAGAGTTTCCGCAAAATTTAGCCAAGGTGTCGTACAAAGAATTACTTGTCTTGTAGTCTCGGTTGGCGATACAAGACAAAGCTAGGAGATAATAAATATGCCTTTTAAACAATAGTTTAGTATTTCAGACAATTGCACTTAATCTGTGCCTTATAAAACTAGAATCCAGGTGCATTTAAAGGTGCAGAATTTAAGAAAACAAAAGGAGCCAACCGCTTCATAGAACAAGCGTGCCGCCGTCGCGTGCTCATTTCCATTCAAAGGGGATTTATTGTTCGGTTTTTCATTGATCATTTCTAAAGGCTATTGAGGTATTTGTTATGGAAAAACGGCCTCGAATTAAAAAGATATCTGAGTGCTTAGTCTAAGATCGGAGCACTCAAAAACGAACTCGAAAACTATTGATCGATTTCAGAGTAAAATTGACCTAAAATGGCTTGTATTAAGGTTTGAGTTCGCCAATACATTCAGCATTCGAACACAACGAGCGCCCCAAGCAGAAATGTTGTAAAATACATATTCGAACTATGGTATTACGACTTTAAAATACGAGTATTTGAGTTCATTTTGCTCTGAATTCACTTGTGATTCGATCAATAGTTTTCGAGTTCGTTTTCGAGTGCTCCGATCTTAGACTAAGCGCACTGGACTCGATGAACATTGTTTCTAAATACACCGTGTTGAAAATGGTATTTAAAGTTACCTTGTTTGACTGCCGCTTTGGAGTACTTAATATTATTAACCGTCTTCAATAAAGGGAGGTTATCAATTCGACACGTATGTATTAATATTGCAAAATACTCACATAATATGATGATCTATTAGGGCTTCCAATGATCAAACAAAATTTTAGTTTAACTTTTGAGTAATTCGTAGACTTTAATCAATCTTTGAGGATAGAAACGTTATATGTGCGCAAGCTATTATTATTTTTATAATTGCTAATAATGCCACATCGGCTGGTGAACCTTCGATGACCTTCGTGACACAGTGTTCTTAAAAACGGCAGGTCCCGGGTTCAATTTCCAGCAGAGGCGATTTGGAAATTCTTAATTGTCTCTATATAGTCTAGTCTGGGAGGTTTCAGCCGTAGGTACTACTTGCTACGTAGTAAAAACAATAAACTGTTATTGTTTTTACTTACGTTCAATGTATTGAATAAAACTTAGTGATAATAATAATTAGTATGCATTGAATGCATTGAAAATTAATCTCTATCGTACGTATGATTTATTTTGGATTTTGATCAAGGTGTTTGATTCAAAAGATTTGGCAGTAATTATGTTATTATATCATGCCAATTTATGTGTACCTATGTGAATTACAATTTGTTTTTAGTTGGTTTGGTAGTATATATTAATAGTCTGCTATTGGAATTCATTGTGGTGTAACTACGTTTATTTTTAAGTCATTTCATTATTTGATAGTAAGTTACACGCTCTGGATTAAGTGTATGATTTTTAAATGAGCGATTTCAATTTTAGTGGTTTAATAATTATATTTTCTAGGAAATTAAACTCTATTTGATTTGTGTTGTGCCATTCATATCTTCAAATAAATTACAGTAAAGAATTATTGTGTTGGTTAATTCTGTGAAATGAAATTAAAATAATAAATGAATATTTAGATAACAAAAATGCGTGCTGCATTCAAGTGTTTTTTAATATGTGCTAAATGATTAAAATTAAGGATGACAAAGGTCTTTACTACTTATTGATATTAAAAGTTTATCACGGTAATGAAAGGTTCATTAGGTAGGTACATAAATAGTATAGCAAGTGCAGCATTATAATAAATACAAATGTTTATCAGATGATTTATTTACCAAAGGGATGGTATCATGCGATGCAAAAATATAAATATGATGTTTTTTTTTTGAACATACTCGTAACCTATCGTCCTAATTGGCTAACGATCGTACGATTGATATGATCGATTTTGTCCCACGATGAAAATTTGTACTGTGACCGTGTGATGACTTGCGGGCTTCAATTAGGATTCCCTTAGGGGATTCATAATAATGTTTGTTGATCGTGCGAAAACATCGATTATATTGATCGTACGATCGTTAGCCAATGAGGACGACGCCTAAGACTTTTCACCTCTACGCATCTTATCTATTTTGCTGCTGCTTTTGTCTTTAAATAAACAACAGGTCGCATAAAATCTTGTTTGAGGCCTAGCGCACACCTGCAGAGTAGAGTGGAGTCGAGACTCAGAGTATTTTTAGATAGAAACTGAAATATATCTTTATTTATTTTGAGGGTTGCAATTGGTGTAATGAAAATAAAATTTAGAGTATAATTAAGGCGACGCAGTTGCTTGCCGGCAGCGCTTAACAGTGCTCAATAATTGCCAAACCCTGGCCGGTATGTCACTAAAACTTCACGATCTGGATATTTGAGGAATAAACATTTATGCATCATACTAACTATATTCACTTTAAATTATGAAAGCAAATACCTAACAAGAGTAACATTTTTTTAGAGAGATTTTCTGATAAAAATAAAGTAATTGTATGACCGAGTAACGCAAGGACTTAGACTGTACTTTAGTGAAATTGCATTATTTCCATCCATCTGTATAACTGTCTGTCAGAACCTGATATACTCTACTCGGCGTCACTTGTTCTGCGTTGGACCTAAAAGGCCCTACCAGTCTATCGTACGAGTTGCTATAATATTTATTTAACTGTAATTTTTTTTTTTTGCAGTACAAAACTAATTTTGCTTGTAAAATTACAGTCATTATAATATAATAATATTATGATGATGATTAAGATGACTGTGCAATACCCATAAGAATATTTTAAAATGGAAGATTTCTATACCTACTATATAGATAAACATCGCAGTGGGATGTAATTATCAAGGAACTGAAGTACTATATAATGAAATAAATAATACTTGCCGCTTTACCAATCGAGACGCGTATTTCTATTCGATTACTTGTCACTGTAAATATAAATAATGTCAGCGAGTGCATTTCTGAAAGTATTTTGCATTTTTAGTGCGATTTGTTCGAATGATTCTGCAAGAATATTAGGAGTGTTTCCAGTGCCTTCGATAAGTCATCAAATAGTGTTTCGTCCGTTAATGCAGGAATTAGCAAAACGTGGACATGACGTCGTAGTGATTACAGCAGATCCAGCCTTTCCGGAAGGACAATCTCCTCAAAATCTAAGCGAAATCGATGTGCATGATTTGTCTTACAAAATATGGAATGACTTCTTAAAAACTGGAAAAATCCAAGCTCAGTTGACTTCTACTCTAACAAAGCTGATTTTAGATGTCCTTCTAGATATTTTCGAAGCACAAGTGAAGTCTAAGCAAGTCCAGAAACTCTTGAACGATAAAGAGAGAAGTTTTGATTTATTGTTTGTAGAATCTTGCGTGAGACCAGCTTTAAGTTTCACGTATCGATACAATGTACCGGTAATATAATTCAGTTCATTAGGCGGCGTAATGGGAACATTTGATGGTACAGGAGTCCCGACGAATAATCTCGTATATCCTTTGCCTTTGAGTTCGAGAATCTATAATCTGACTTTACGGGAAAAAATTTCAAAAATGTACGAGTACTATATGATCGAAAAAGTAATGGATGAACATATAGAAGTAGAAAATAAAATAGCAAGAAGCTTATTTGGTTCAAATGTACCTAGTGTAAGCGTAATGAAAAAGAATGTGAATTTAATATTTTTGAATGTGAATCCTGTATGGGACTTTAATAGACCTGTTCCACCTAATATAATATACTTGGGCGGAATCCACCAGAAACCTGATAAACAGTTGCCGAAGGTAAAATTTAGCACAATTAATAATTTTATTTAGACTGACTAGACTGGCCGCGGTTAGCTACCGATCCTACATTCCGCTCTGGGTTTGCGGGTTTGATTCCCGCCCTAAGTCTGGGAGTGTATAAGTATATGTTATATACTTTTATTAAATATTTAATTTAATATATAAAATATATCTATGAGTCTGTTGTTACACAGGCATTAAGTTGCCTACTTTAGAAACAGACGACCGTGTGTGTAAGTGTGAGTATTATTTATTTATTTATTATTGTGAAATTATTAACCATATAATTCATTGATAACTTTAAGCTACATAATTTAAATAGATATAATAAATACGGATAAACGATTAGTGAACGCATACAAGAAGAACAGACAAACACTTATTTTTATTATTATTAATGTAAATAATTATTTTTGATGACAATCGAGTCTGGGTTATAAACGTCTGAGGTAGTCTGTGGTGATAAAAAGTACACTTGCAACTTGACACCGTGCAAACGATAAAAAAAATTATAAAAACAATGTTTCTACGTGATAATAAGTGTTTGTTTATATCATCATACATGAATAAATTATGAATGAATTTGCTTTCTGAACTATTTTGAATTGAAGAAATCTTCATAAAATCTAAACTTATCTGTTTTTTATTCGTTTTTAGGACATACAAACCTACTTTGACTCGTCTGAAAATGGTGTAATTTACATGAGTTTCGGTACAAACGCAAGACCATCACTACTGCCAACGGAAAAATTGAGAATATTTACAAATGTATTCTCTCAATTGCCATATGACATTTTATGGAAATGGGATAAAGATGAACTTCCAGGACGTTCTGAAAATATTAAAATTTCCAAATGGTTGCCACAATCAGACTTACTAAGTAATTATGTATATAATTAATTATTAATCTTTCTGTTTTGCTTATTTCATTATAATATTTCTTATTCCCAAGTTACTTAACACTGAAGTTATTATTAAGTTTATACCCTATATATAGGTATTATATATATACTAGAAGAAAACCCGGCTTCGCTCGGGGGACTCATAATACACATCTAGGTAAAAAATGTAGGTAGATATTTCTGTTGTCATCGGTTCTCAAGAATATTAAAGGAAAGCAAAGCATAGATTCGTATAGCTTCGTTCATTGTGTTTAATAAATAAAGTAGGTAAATAAAAACTGCAAAAGTTTTTACACAAATAATTTTTATTTTAAATTAACATTCAAAATAAACTAACTAACTAACTAACAAAAATAGTCTTAGAAAATAATATTAGGAAGTATGTAAATTGTAATTTTACAATGAGTACTCACCCGAGAATTTGGCAAAGATACTTATAAAGGATACTTATCTCTATTATAAATCACAGGTTGATTATCATAAAATTTCTCTATATATAACATTTTTCGTTAAATATTTATCAACTTTCAAGCCTTGTTCAGTGGTATTAATAATTTGAATTTTGACATCATCGAATCTTCGAACTCGAGAGAAGGCAACATAGAGCTGGCCATGGGTGAACACAGGATTAGGTAAAAATAGACCGATTTTGTCTAAAGTTTGTCCCTGGCTTTTATTTATTGTCATAGCGAATGCTATGCGAATGGGAAACTGAAGCTGACTAAATTTAAAAGGAATAAATACTCTAGTTCCCACATGGCTACCACAAATAATTTCGGCATCAATGACACGTGAAGCTAACGCTCTAACAATAAGACGGTTTCCGTTGCACAACCCGACAGTCGGGTTTAAATTTCTCAAAAGCATTACTATACAACCAACTTTTAATTTTAAAATTTGTGGTGGTAGTCCTGCAGGCGTTATAGAATTTAGGAATTCTACAGGATATTGCTTCTACAGGATATGTAGAATCAATATAATACCTCATTATATTGCTTCTACATATGTTATTTCTAGAATCAGATAATCGTTCATTTAATGTTATTTGAAAGTGCTAAATATAAATAGTTATTTCTGTGGGGCTGATGTTCTGTACTAAACCTGCTTGAATATTTACGTTTCTTTGGGGTCTGCCAGCCATTTGATGTTTTCTTTCTCCTCTTCTTCTAAAGAAATAGAATCATTGCTGACTGACAGCATTGATTCTTGTTTTTTCTCGTTGCCAGAAGAAACATCATCAGTCACCAGTGACTCTTCGATTAGCGTCAACTCTTCGTTATCGACCTTAAAGGAGAAAATATATTAGACAAATATTCAAATAATAATAAGTATTGTGTATGTATGTAGGTATATCCTTACACCTCAATCTGGTAATAAGTATTATTTTTATTTTACTGTACTTGGTGACCTGCACCATTAACTTACCTGAAAGTCATCAAATAAATCTTGTGATTTGTCAGGTTGTATTGTAGAGGCAGCTAGTGATTTAACAGATGCAACAGGAGCAGTTTAATTTTTTGGAAAAATGTTTGACAGTGCCCGAGCCTTGGTTATTCGTAACTCCCTAATTGTTTCTAGGCCACAACACTCGCAATAATTGAGATTATCTGCAAAAATATATTATACAATTAATAATGTCTATTTGATTTGTTTTGACAATGAACGAAGCTATATGAATCTATGCCTTGCTTTCCTTTAACAATGAGAACCGATGACTACAGAAATATCTACCTACATTTTGTACCTAGATGTGCATTATGAGTCATTCTCTCAAAAGGGCTAGAACTCAGAGTCGTAAAACCTGTTAAATCTCCATGGTTAAATCAAATAAAAATAAAAAAAGATGTGTCAAATTGGCGAGTCGTATCCATGGCGACTGCGGTTTGTTTGGATGACAAACGTGATTTGTTGTTTGTCAGTGCCGTTAGAATTTAACGAAATTCTCCATAATACGAATTTTGCGGATATATGTTGTCGACTCGAAATCAATATTTTTTCATGCCCTGTTATTCTTATAAGGTTTCGATCGAGTCTACCGTACCCCTGCACGAAATTATTAATATAGATAATCATGACAATTTATTAGTTTGAATATAATTTTAAATTTATTGAATATAAAATAAAAGAAAGTTTTTAAATATATTTTTAATTTTAGAACATCCAAAAATGAAACTATTCATAACTCAAGGAGGTCTACAGTCAACTGATGAAGCTTTGAGGGCAGGTGTACCATTAATTGGAATACCATTTCTTGGAGATCAATGGTTCAATGTGGAACAATATGTAAAATTCAATATAGGAATAAGTCTTGATTTGGAAACTATTACTGAAGCTAAACTGAAGAATGCCATAGAAACCATTACACAAGATAATACGTGAGTAAAACCGCTGTTAACTAGTTTACCTAGTTCATTCAACTAAAATTCTGCTTTCAATTTGATAGAGGAATCATATACATATAATAAAATCGTAGACTTGCCGTATCTGTACATTAAAGATTTTTGCAAAATAATAACTGGAGGATGTTAGGGATAAGAAATAGAACGTAAAAAAGCTATTTTTGAAATTTTTGTTTGTTTGTCTGTTTATCTGTTTGTTTGTTTGTCTGAATGTTTGTGCGCGCATCACGCAAAAACTACTGGATGGATTGAAATGAAATTTGGCATGATTTAAGTTTATACTAGGGAGTAAGTAACATATAGGACACTTTTTATCCCGAAATTCTGCACGGTTCCCTTGGGAGAGGGGATGAAAGTCAAAATGTGTATTTAGCTGTAATTTATTAACGCTTGGTCGAGATTTCATTCAATTTTTTTTGTTAGAAATAAGATACTTTAAAGATTACCAGCTAATCTCTGAAAGGCTGAGTAAACATGATCTGATTTGTTCTACCTAAAAACCCACCAGTGAACTTTTAACCGTTTTTAGCAGGGTATGAGCTCAAAGGAACTTAGGAAAAACAAAATGATTCCCATGGGACTTTTAAAAACCAATATCCACGCGAACGAAGTCGTGGGTATCTTCTTGTTTACACATAAAAATAAAGGACAAAACTGACTTGCAATGCTCGACATGCCGACTTCAACAGACGCGTGCAAATAAAAATTATTTTTGTACTGTTTAGTCACGAATAAAGATTTTGAAAAGAATAATGTTTACTTTAAGAAAGTACTGTAGGTATAAGAAAGTGGTGCAAATTTTGATCTGCGTGTTTTTAATATTTCCGCGTTTTTTTGATATCGACGGCATAGTTCCTTGGACCAATGTAATGCCTCTATTCCTCTGCTTCTAGTAATAATAATTGAAGTTTCAGCTTCATTGACCATTTTCAAAATAACATTTGTATTCCTTCTTCCGACCAAATTTGTTTGTATAAAAATTATTATTCGTTGGTGTTTCTCAGCTACCGTGATAACGTAGTAAAGCTGCACAGGCTGATGCGTGATCAGCCGCAGTCGGCGCTGCAGCGCGCCGTGTGGTGGACGGAGCACGTTCTGCGTCACGGCGGCGCGACGCACCTGCGCGCCGCGGCCGCCCACATGCACTGGACGGAGTATTACGCTCTCGATTTAGTACTACTGTTTCTCACAGTATCTGTGGCTGTATTCGTAGGGATTATTGTTATGTTTCGCTTTGTTATATTAAGATTACATATACGGAATTTAAAAAGAAAGATGAACTAGTGTAATATTATGTAACGTTAACAAAACTCTAATACTTTCAAATTTTTTAAATGTGCATAAATAAAAATAAAATTGTCTTATATTTATTTTATAACTTTGTTGGAAGGACTCATGAATTGTGTAAATAGCACAGCTGAACACGTTCACTGCGGGCGAGGTCGATATCAGCCTCGTGGTAGACTTTCGTCTGGTGCGGCGCGCAAAACTCGTGTTTTCTCGCCTGTGCGGGAGCTGTCTACGATCAACCGTAAGACGTATGACAAAGACAAATATAGTTTTCTTTATGTCTTCAAAGCCTCGACTCGTTGGTATAAAAAAATAGGACGAGGTCAAAATAAGCGTCGTACGCACTGAGTTGAAAATTATTTAATTCAGTGCGGGACGACGCTGATTTAGTCCTCGTGCGGTACAGGGCGCAGGCGGCGTGGGAATGATTCATTCAATGTTAGTGCCGCGACCATGGTCGATACCGGAGCACGCGTTTTACGCAGGAGTCGATATCCTGAGTCCACATCATGACTTCGAAATACATTTTATTATGTGTTCAGTGCTTCCTCGGGTATAAGTTGACTTTTTTACGTGTTTAAGTAAGTTAACTTAATGACGTGATAACGTCTTATAAATCGATGAACGCCGGCTGCAAGCACGAAAAACCGTGAGTATTATCACGTTCCGCCGGAGTGGAACGTGCAAACGAGAACGCAGAACAAGCGATAGAGAGGCACGATTGGTCTCAGAGTTCGGATTGTGATGCATCTATCTGTCTTTGTTTTTAACCCCTGACGCAAAAACGACGAGGTGTTATAAGTTTGACGTGTGTGTGTGTATATGTGTGCCTGTGTGTGTGTGTGTGTGTGTGCCTGTGTGTGTGTGCCTGTGTGTGTGTGTGTGTCTGTCTGTGTATGTGTGTGTGTGTGTGTCTGTCTGTGTGTATGTGTGTTTGTGTGTGTGTGTGTGTGTGTGTGTGTGAGTGTGTGTATGTGTGTGTGTGTGTGTGTGTCTGTCGGTTCCCCTGTAACTGGAGAACCGATTGGAATGCGGTTTTTTTGTTTGAAAGGTGAATTAGTCGAGTGTTGTTAGCTATGTTTGACGAAACTCGATCCAAGATGGCCGCCGCTACAAAATGGCAGATTACATATTTTTTCACAACTCCCTTAATATGGGTATCAAATGAAAGGGCTCGACTAGTAAAATAGCACTATGCAAATCCAAGATGGCCGCCACTACAAAATTGCGAATATCGGGGGTTTTCTAAATTTTAAATTTATAATTGTTATCCCTAAGGTATTCATAACATTGACTTCGATATTCATCGATATTATACCAGAGAAATTTATTCCCGTCACTAGTGCAACCCAAATTAGGTGCGGCGCGGGACCTAAAGCGACCTCGGCAATGTTTTCGGTATTTTCTCTTAAACCAAGGGTCAGAACACCAGGCGAAGCTAGTTTTAGTTAAAACATTAACACATAAATGATTTTAGCACAAATCTAAACAGTTTGTGACGTTCCTGGTCAAATTATGACATATTTATCAAACCATTCAGCACGAGGCCAAAAAAGCGTCAACCGCACTGAAATAGAGTTCCAGGTTTCCTAAATCGACCTCAACCGCACCAGCTGAAAGTTCTCTAAATTTTGGCTCGCAGTGAACGTGTTATCCTACTACTTAATATTATAAATGTGAAAGTGTGGATGTTTGGATGTTTGTTTTAGGGATGATGTATTGGTGCTCTGTTCACTTGTAGATGATATCACTAGATGATCATAATATTGTCTGTGTCTAGTATTATATAGTTATCATAACGTTACGTAACTATTATTATTATAATTATATAGGTATTTATAATTATCTCATTAGTAATATAGATAAAATTAATTAGTTTAATAGTAGGTACGTCTGCATAGTTATTGTGACCATTAACAACTTCACACCTATAATAATATGTATTTTGATAAATTAAAAGCTTCTGAAAAATAAACAATGTTTAAATGTTTGAAATAATTTTATTATAAACATTTTTTATCTTAGGTTGACGTGAAAATGTAAAAGTTAAACTGCATAATCTGATGCGTAATCAACCTCAGAAAATTATAAAATAGTAGTTTATGAAACGGTTGCATAATATAGGTTATTAAAACACGAGTGTTAGTTTAAAAAACGAGCCGCAGGTGAGTTTTTTAATAGTATTACACGAGTGTTTTAATACCTAATTATGTAGAGTTTCATACACTACTTTATCTAAACTCATATCTTAAAATCCAAATCATAAAATATTGGTAATATTTGTCATGAGTTTTCCTTGATTTTGCTGGCAATTTAAGATTGTTGGTCGATGGTCAGTCAGGTGGAGTTAAATTCTCTTCAGTATCACTGTTAGACATTTTTCCGCGCAACAAAAATGACTTGCAAAGGTTTGGGTTACAAAAACAATAAATAATAACTTAAAAATTTAAATAATAGGCGCCAAAATTCAATTGTCAATATCGCAAGTGCGGTCCGTGCAGACTGCAGCGTGCAGGTGATGTTCATTGTCTATGTTAAATTATGGTAGCACTACACTCTGTCCTCTGGCCGCATCCTCTTCCCGCCATCGCTGAAAAAACAGAAGAGTCGTGACTCGACCAGACCTGCGGAAAAATGTCTAGCAGTGATACTGAAGAGAATTTAACTCCACCTGACCACCGACCAACAATCTTTTGCCAGCAAAATCAAGGAAAACTCACGACAAATATTACCAAGATTTTATGGTTTGGATTTTAAGATATGAGTTTAGATAAAGTAGTGTATGAAACTCTACATAATTAGGTATTAAAACACTCGTGTGATACTATTAAAAAACTCACCTGCGGATCTTTTTTAAACCCACACTCATGTTTTAATAACCTCTATTATGCAACCGTTTCATAAACTAGGTACTATTTTTAAATATTATAGATGTATGTGAATAAAGTAGTCCAATATATGACACATTTTGATTTCTTAATCGGGATTTTAAGATATGAGAGTAGATAAAAATATATTTGTACTCTACTCAATAAGTTCTAGACAAATAATGCAAAACATGCCAGAGTAAGAAAAAAAAAATTCGGCTCCGTGTCTAGGACCTAGGTATGTAATCCACCCTAAAAGTAATTAAACTGAATTTCTAATTATATTATATTCGTTTTTGGGTAAACATTCTACGCCAAATATCTAAACGTCTGTAACTCATTCCGACTGCGAGCTGGAGATTCGTGACATACAGATAGATGGACAGACAGACACACAACAGAGCTACAATAATAGGACTTCGTTTTACCCTTTGAATACGGAACCCTAAAATAATTAAATAAATTATTTTGATACAGTATCCTGTGTGCTAAATGAGATTATTGCAGTAGTACCGTAGTGTTAAATTAAATTCAAAAACAAAATAAGTAATGGTAACTACATACATTTAAAATAAAGAATAAAAGCTCTAATAATTAGCAAAAAGTTTTCAGGCGTAACGTTGTTTGTTGTTAATTGTCCGTGAAGAAACAATCTTCCTCTAATTACCGCCTAAATGACCACCAAGCAAAAGCTTAAAAGAAAATACTTTTCTTACTTAGTTTAGGGTCCATTAACATAATTCGAACAGTTTGCAATCTACTGTTATGAATTTATTATTTTTTGCTAGCTGACCATTTAAATTGTTATATATTTGAAAAACAACTAATGAAAAATAGATATTTAACACTTTTCGAGAATCTTTTCTTCAATTTTTTCAAGTGATTTCAAATAATTTCAGTTAATTCATTAAATTCGTATGGAACTCAAATAAAAAAAATATTTTAAATATGCTACACGAAAAAATAAAAGACGAAATAATTTAACATATTTTTTATATAGATAAAATAATAATAATTAGCTTTTGGACTATACACAGAAATTACGAAATTGTACAAAACGAGATAATTAAACCCAAAAAATAAACAAGAGAGAAAGTAAATGTACCTATCCGTATTGGTATAAGTAATTTTTGGGCAAACATACAATCTTCGGGGAAAGAAAAGTGTAAGCAACTAAGGACGATATTAGAAAAGTAAGTAATTTTATAATCTAGCAATATGACAAGACCTCTAGATTTTTGTTCTGAAATTCAGTGTAATTTTTCAAGTCAACGTTATGGAGTTGTCAAATCATGACATTTTCCTAAAAGTTAATTTCAATAGTCTTAAAAAATTACCCTCAGCACCTACTTACTGCGTATTTTATATGGCTATCACTTTTGTACGTGTGAATCTAAGGAAATATTTTTTTCTTTTCATTAGTTTACTAATCTCTTTTCTCAAAATTCAAGTCCTGTTAGAAAATAAAAAAAAATTGCAAAATAATTCTGGCTATAGCGATTTTTAGGGTTCCGTAGTAAACAAGGAACCCTTATAGTTTCGCCATGTCCATCCGTCTGTCCGTCTGTCCGTCCTCGGTTAATCTCAGAGACTATTAGGGACCTTTCAGACAGACCGGCGCGGAGAGCAGAGCAAATTTTAATCGCATTTAAAATAGAATCTTAAGACATTGAAATAGGCTTTATTTTTACATGTTAACTCTTTTATGATAAGAGGATGCTCGAGCATGCTCCCAATACGCTCTGTGTGAAATATATGAGAGCAGCCGGTCGGCTACTCGTCGAGCCGGTCGGCTGCTCCATGCCCGTGCCCTTTCGCGCTCGAGCATCCGACCGGCTCCGTTCGCGTGCTCTTTCATGCTCGCACAGCCGACCGTAGGCCGAATATGCTCTGCCGTCCGGCCCAAGAGCGTACGCTCGGCTCCGAGCGCATCCGCGTGTCCGTTCACACAGACCGGCGCGGAGAGCAGAGCAAATTTGAACGGCCGGTCTGTGTGAAAAAAAAAATGCTCTCCGACGCTCTCCGCGCCGGTCTGTCTGAAAGGTCCCTTAGTGCTAGAAATCCGTAATTTGGCATGAGTATAAATATTAATCACGCCGACAAAGTGGTGAAATAAAATTTTGATAAATATTTGTTTTTAGGGTAGCTCCCCTACATGTAAAGTAGGGATGAATATTTTTTTTCTCGTCTACCCCATAGTGTGGGGTATCGTTGAATAGGTCTTTTAAAAATACTGTGGGTGTGGGAACATCATTTTTCGATTTCTAGATCCGTTTGTAAAATATGATGTTTTAAAGTGCAAATTTTTATTAGAGTCAAGTGTCCCCCCCCCTCTATCAGCCAAATGGCAGTATATAGGAACTTGAAAAAATTCACAGCAGTAGGGTATATAATCAATTTTAAAGGAAAACTATCACGGCTAAGTAGGGTTCACAGGTTAAGGAGTTATATCTGTTTTTCGAGGATTGTGACTACGGAACCCTACACTGCGCGTGGCCCGCCACGTACTTGGCCGGTTTTTATTTTTGGTTCGGGCAAACCTCCAACAAGTGAACCTATCTACTACTGCCAACGATCATTACCTATACCTAAACAGAGTGGCACAATGACGATATACGTAATACTACTAGGCGTACTTCTTAGAGTCGCTTTTTTGCGCAGTGTGCTTAGTCTAAAGCGGAGCACTCGAAAACGAACTCGAAAACTATTGATCGATTTCAGAGTAAAATAGACCTAAAATGGCTTGTATTAAGGTTTGAGTTCGCCAATACATTCAGCATTGTTCGAATGCTGAATGTATTGGCGAACTCAAACCTTAATACAAGCCATTTAGGTCTATTTTACTCTGAAATCGATCAATAGTTTTCGAGTTCGTTTTCGAGTGCTCCGCTTTAGACTAAGCACACAGTAATAGTTAGTATTCCGAATTCTTTACTTTAGGTACTGTTTTTATCTATAAACTGATCATCCCACCTATATTTGCAGGATCAGATAGGTTTATATTATCCCGCAAATATAGGTTAATCAATTCCATAGATTAATGATGTTAATGTTAAATTATTATACAGAAAAGCCCATAAAAACATAATTCTTGGCAAAAATGTCATTTTAATATTTTCCCTGTATGCCGCCAACGCGGTTATTTCCATAGAGATAATAATAATAAGTAGAGTAGGCATACCTACCTTAAAAACGTGCCAAAAATACACTCACACACGCACAATCCTGTAACATAAAATGGCGCGTGTTCATTGTGATGTCTCAAGTTGTGCGTGTGTGAGTGTTCATGTATACATTTTAGGGAGGCCATCTTAAGGGAAGTTGCAATAAAATTTCTGCCACGATCTGTTTTATTGTTATGTTTAAAAATGTAGTGTTGTCTCTTACACACTTATGAAAATTTTGATAAGCTTAAGCTATTTTCCGATCCACTATTTTCTATAGGACATTATGCCAAGTCCTCTTCTATAGGTTCATGGTTATTTCACGTTCAGTGTGTGAAATTCTAATATAAATAGTTTTGCAGCTTCCATTAGTTCGTTTTTCGTACTACGTTTTGAGAACATTTACAACATTTGTGAAGTTTTATACATAATAGGTAAAGTTGTGATAATATACCTAGAGTTAAAAGTAATACAGATAAGATTTTTGCAGCAAGAGCTTTCCATTGCATTAATTTGGTCTAATGCTAATTTTGGTTGTTTTATGTAGTTCACGCATATTGGTATATTTATGTAGAAATATAGAGAATCTTCATAGAGAATGTATGAAGAAATATAATTTTTCACTGTGACGGAAGTCGGAACTGCGCCGGTACTGATGTTTCACTGATATATGTGAATCGGCCTTAAGAGGAGTCGGGTAAGAGCGTAATCAGGAAAGAAAGCAGATAAATAAGCTCGTAACTAAGAAAACCAGTAAAAAAAGTTATTTCAAAATAGGCACGGTAATTTTAAAAGTGTTCGGTCACTAATTACTGGAGTACTTTACTTTTTAGGGTTCCGTACCCGAAGGGTAAAAACGGAGCCCTATTAATGTCACTCGGCTGTCTGTCTGTCTGTCTGTCTGTCTGTCTGTCCGTCTGTCCGCCGGTCACAGGTCTCTAGCTCGCAGACGAAATGAGTTACAAACCTGAAATTTTGGTATTTAGTGTAAAACGTTAACCCAAAATCAAATATTGAATTAGAAATTGAATTAAATAATTTTTCAGGGGGGCTCCCATACATGAAAAAGGAGCCGGAAAAAAAAATTTTTTCTTTACCCTAGGTTGTGGGGTATCATTGTTTAGAGCTCATTAAGTAGAGTACAAATATATATTTTTTTAATTTTTATCTCAAAAAATAAGGGAATGGGAGGCCATCAAAGTTGTCAGTTTTAGACCATTTTTGGACGGGGGCTATCTCAAAAACTAAACTAGTTGGGAATATGATATTTCAGTATATTATGTACTATATGCTCTATTTAAACAACAAATACCGAAAACAACGATTTATTAAATAGTTTATAAGCTGTGACCAAAATAAACGAACATTTTTTTGGGTTTTTCTTTCACGGTTTGTTGCGATGTCTAGCTCGGAAATTAAATATTTCTTAGACCCAAAATATTATATTGTTCATAATTATGTACGGAACCCTGAAAGAGCGAGGCCCGACTCGCACTTGGCTGATTTTATTATTAAGTACCCATAGAGCTGGATCGTCAATAAAGCATAAAATACAAGACAAAGATTCTAAAGGAACTCTTCAACGGTAAACTGGTAGAGTTGAAGCGCGCTGTAATTAAAATTAAATTTGTAACAACTCTCTGAGCAGTTGTGAATTTCAGGAATTATAAGCAACTAGCGGACCCGGCAGACGTCGTCCTGCCCGCTATTAGCGCCACCTACCGTGTCCAATTTTTCTACTTATAAACCTTCCTCTTGAATCACTCTATCTATTAAAAAAACAAATTATTTTCTAGTAAAATAATGCGTGAATTGTTGCAAGAGCGACACATTTTAAAGTAAATATTATGATCTATGATTATTTATATGGTAGGTATTACATATTTTAAAAAGTATAAAATATTAGAGTTATGTATTATTATCTACTTTTTGTAATTAAAGCGCAAACAAATAACAATAACAAATGTTATGTATAAACAAAAATTACATAATATACTAACTACTATCCATAATATATATAGTTGTAACTTTCGTTTTTTGTTTTGCCGTAGAAATAATAATTTCACTAAGAAGAGCAGATTTAAAAGGCGTAGCTAACAATGTTCCATTTACTATTATCGTTTTGGTAAAAATGCAAGAAAAAAATTGTCCAAATAGCTGCTAATATTTTGCTAAGAAGGCTTGGAAGACGTTACGCTCCGTTCCCACAGTTTTTTCTAAATAAGTATTTATTTAGCTAAAAAACACAAGTGTAAATTAAAAATTTAGAAAACCCCCGACATTCGCCATTTTGTGGCCGCGGCCATCTTGGATTTGCAATATTGCTATTCTACTAGTCAAGCCCTTTCATTTGATACCCATATTAAGGGAGTTGTGAAAAAATATGTAATCCGCCATCTTGTAGCGGCGGCCATCTTGGACAGATTTTCATAAAACATAGCTAACAACACTCTCGACTAATTCACCTTTCAAACAAAAATAAACCGCGTTCAAATCGGTCCACCCGTTTGAGCGCCACAGGGGAACAGACAGACACACACACACACACACACACAGACACGTCAAACTTATAACACCCCGTCGTTTTTGTGTTGGGGGTTAAAAATTAGTTGCTGACCACTTCACCTTTTTAATCGTGCACATAGTTATCAAGTAGCTTTATTTTAACAACATCTCAATATTCTGGTATAAATTACAGTCTTTATAAAATATAGAGACGGTAAAATGTAATTTTATAGGGAACCAAAGTTTTCCGTAGATTCTCTACTGGAATTGTCATAAAATGAGCACTGGAATAAAAGTAAGTACGGACGGTTTCACAGAAACGACGGAAGATTTATAATACGCAGAAATTATGTTGCTGGAATAGCTTGCAATATTCATATCCAATTTATACAAATAAATAAATTTGAAGTATACAGGGTGTAAATGACATCTTAATGAAAACTTTGAGGTAAGGTTGCATTTAATGTGTTATGTGAAAATACTGAAATCATTTACTTATGTCGAAAATGATTGGTTTCAAATATTGCCATTTTTGAGCGCGCAATGTATTGTATACAACGCGATCACAACGCAACGCTCCGCGCAAAATTTACACTAGACTTTTATAATTAGTAGGCGGTGCGGCCCGCGGTACATGCCGCGCCGCCTAGTAGGTACCGACGTAAGTACCTATGTAGGTACGGAGTCAGCGCGGCATTTCTTTTGACAATGCCGCGGCCGCGGCCCGCGAACCTCATTATAAATTATATGCGCGTACCGACTGCCGAATGTACCTACTATCATTGTAGGTTAGCGACCTGTACCTACTCACTAGGTTAACAGTCAGCTGATCTACATAAATCTTTTTGATTACATTTCTGTTTTAGGTGAAAATAATGAAATAATTACTTTTTCATTTATAATTGCGTTGAGACAGATAGTAATAATGATTTTATATAGTATTCAGTTAAAAAAGAGGTAAAAAATATCGGAAATTTAATGGAAAATTCGACGAAAAATTTCACCATTGGGAAACCTAGAATCATGTACTGAATCCGTGGGACGCGTTTTGAACAACATGTCTGAATACACCCTTTATGTTTGCGATTTCGAAATATCAACCTGTTGTTAACTTGTTTAACAATAGCATAATTCAAATGATGCGGTGATAGTCTAATGGTTATGACTTTTGCTCCCTTTCCGGGGGCAGAAGTTTATCTCCGGCACGCAACTCAACTATTTGCAGTTATTTATACGTGCGTTTCTTGTTTTAACGGTGAAGAAAAACATCGTGAGGAAACCGGTATAAGCGAGTTCTTAGTCGTTTGTGTTTTTCAACCTTTGCACTTTATTATTTAGACAACTTTATAAAGTAACTAGAGAATGCCCGCGGCTTCACCCGCGTGGATTTCGGTTTTGCACAAATCCCGAGGAAATCGTGGATTTCCGGTTCCCGTTCCCGCTCTCTTTTCCAACCTTTATACCTACTTTCAAGGAAGTTTGCTATAGTAATCTACCTATAGCTGTAGCTATAGATTTCGGTTTTTTCAAAATCCCGTGGGAACTCTTTGATTTTTTTGAATAAAAAGTAGCCTATGTTTTAAGTCAGAGCATAATCTATCTTCATTCAAAATTTCAGCCAAATCGGTTCAGTAGTTGCGGCGTGATTGAGTAACAAACATCCAAACATCCACATTTTCACATTTATAATTACTATATATATAGCTGCTCGTGCTGATTCACTCACTCACTCATTGATCACCTCTCCTGAACAATTTTGTATGAAAAATTTTTTTTTCACTCATGGTGTCGTATAGAGGACAAAAATTCATTAAGAGGAAAAATATGGAGAGAGCTGATGATTGAGGATTTCAGAGACGAGCGACGGGCACGCTTAAGGTATTGAAGATAGGTGGGGGGTGCTCGAGCAAATGTCACTCGAAACGTCATCCAATTGGCAGTTAGCTGAAAAAAAATTCAAAATGGCGAAAAAAAGATGGCCGCCATACAAATTTCGTCGGTCTCCATCTCGGAGGGTATAAAAGATGGAAGAGTGGTTTCTTCGCAAAAGATGATCAGGATCCAAAGGTCTACTTGATGAATTGAAAAAAAAAATCAAAATGGCGGAATTTATTTTTCCATAGAAAATGTATGGCGAATATTGAAGAGACTACAAGTTGTGAACTATGCAAGGCTTTAATGCGGTTTTTTGGAGAACTCTCAAAGAAAAATATGGGAAGACATGATGATTCAGGGTTTGGAAGATGGTTGAGGAGCCCGGGCAGGGTATTGTAGATATATGGGAGGTGCTCAAACAAAAATTACTCGAAACATCATCCAATTGGCAGTGAGCTGAAAAAAAGGCCAAATCGCGGATCCAAGATGGCGGCTATACAAACATCGGTGTCTTTCTCACCAAGTATAAAAGATGGAAGAGTGGTTTTTTACCAAAATATGATCAATACCTAAAAGTCTACTTGATGAACAGAAAAAAACAAGATGGCGGAATTTATTTTTCTACACAAAAAAAATTTTATTGATGGTTTCGTGTAGAAAACAAAAATTCATGCGGAGGAAAAATACGGAAAGAGCTGATGATCGAAGATTTTGGAGACGGATGAAGAGCACGGCGAGTGTATTGAAGATAGGTGGGACGTGCTCAAAAACCGCTAAAAACTACTCGAATCCTCGCGGTCCGCTTGCGGGCCGCGCACCCACGCGCCATACTAGTTAATATATATATAGCTGTTCGTTCTGATTCACTGACTCATTCATCGCCTCTCCTGTAAAATTTTGTATGAAAAATTTTTTTTTCACAAATGGTTTCGTATAGAGGACAAAAATTCATTAAGAGGAAAAATATGGAGAGAGCTGATGATTGAGGATTTCGGAGACGGTTGAAGAGCACGCTTAAGGTATTGAAGATACGTGGGGGATGCTCGAACAAATGTCACTCGAAACGTCATCCAATTGGCAGTGAGCCGAAAAAAAATTCAAAATGGCGAAAAAAAGATGGCCGCCATACAAATTTTGTCGGTGTCCATCTCGAAGGGTATAAAAGATGGAAGAGTTGTTTCTTAGCAAAACATGATCAAGATCCAAAGGTCTACTAGATGAATACAAAAAAAATTCAAAATGGCGGACTTTATTTTTCCATAGAAAATGTATGGCGAATATTGAGAGAGAGTATAAAGTTGTGAACTAGGTATGCAAGGCGGTTGATGCGGTTCTTTGGAGAAATCTCAAAGAAAAATATGGGAAGACATGATGATTGAGGGTTTGGAAGATGATTGATGAGCCCGGGTAGAGTTTTGTAGATAGATGGGGGCTGCTCAAACAAAAAATACTCAGAACCTCATCCAATTGGCACTGAGCTGAAAAAAAAACAAAATGGCGGATTCAAGATGGCGGCTATACAAATTTCGTCGGTGTCTATCTCACCAAGTATAAAAGATGGAAGAGTGGTTTCTTGGCAAAAGATGATCAAGAACTGAAGATCTACAATTTGATGAACAGAAAAAAATCAAGATGGCGGAAATTATTTTTCTACACAAAAAAAATTTTTATTGATGGTTTCGTGTAGAAAACAAAAATTCATGCGGAGGAAAAATACGGAAAGAGCTGATGATCGAAGATTTCGGAGACGGATGAAGAACACGGCGAGGGTATTGAAGATAGGTGGGACGTGCTCAAACAAAAACTACTCGAAACCTCGCGGTCCGCTTGCGGGCCGCGCACCCACGCGCCATACTAGTATATATATATAGCTGCTCGTGCTGATTGGGTCACTGACTGACTCATTGATCACCTCTCCTGTAAAATTTTGTATGAAAATATTTTTTTTTACTAATGGTTTCGTATAGAAGACAAAAATTCATTCGGAGGAAAAATATGGAGAGAGCTGATGATTGAGGATTTCAGAGACGAGCGAATGGCACGCTTAAGGTATTGAAGATAGGTGGGGGGTGCTCGAGCAAATGTCACTCTAAACGTCATCCAATTGGCAGTGAGTTGAAAAAAAATTCAAAATGGCGAAAAAAAGATGGCCGCCATACAAATTTCGTCGGTCTCCATCTCGGAGGATATAAAAGATAGAAGAGTGGTTTCTTGACAAAAAATGATCAGGATCGGAAGGTCTACTTGATGAATGGAAAAAATATTCAAAATGGCGGAATTTATTTTTCCATAGAAAATGTATAGCGAATATTGAAGAGACTACAAGTTGTAAACTATGCAAGGCTTTGATGCGGTTCTTTGGAGAACTCTCAAAGAAAAATATGGGAAGACATGATGATTGAGGGTTTGGAAGATGGATGAGGAGCCCGGGCAGGGTATTGTAGATAGATGGGAGGTGCTCAAACAAAAATTACTCAGAATCTCATCCAATTGGCACTGAGTTGAAAAAAAAAAAAACAAAATTGCGGATTCAAGATGGCGGCTATACAAATTTTGTCGGTGTCTATCTCACCAAGTATAAAAGATGGAAGAGTGGTTTCTAAGAAAAATATGATCAAGAACTAAAAATCTACTAGATGAACAGAAAAAAAAACAAGATGGCGAAATTTATGTTTTCACACAAAAATTTTTTTAGTGAAATTTCTTTTTTTAGTAAAAATTCATGCGGAGGAAAAATACTTATGGAGAAAGCTGATGATTGAGGATTTTGGAGACGGGTAAAGAGCACGGCTAGGGTGTTGACGATAGGTAGGAGGTGCTCAAACAAAAGTTACTCGAAACCTCATCCAATTGGCAGTGAGCTGAAAAATAAGTCCTAATCGAGGGTTTGGAAGAGGGATGAAGATAGGTGGAGGCTGCTCAAACAATAAAACACCCGAAAACAAAACCTCGCGGTCCGCTTTAGCGGGCCGCGCACCCACGCGCCATACTAGTTAATATATATATAGCTGTTCGTTCTGATTCACTGACTCACTCATTCATCGCCCCTCCTGTAAAATTTTGTATGAAATTTTTTTTTTTTACTAATGGTTTCGTATAGAGGACAAAAATTGAAGTAGAACAAAAATATGGAGAGAGCTGATGATTGAGGATTTCGGAGACTGGTGAAGAGCACGCTTAAGGTATTGAAGATAGGTGGGGGGTGCTCGAGCAAATGTCACTTGAAACGTCATTCAATTGGCAGTGAGCTGAAAAAAAAATCAAAATGGCGAAAAAAAGATGGCTGCCATACAAATTTCATCGGTCTCCATCTCGGAGGGTATAAAAGATGGAAGAGTGGTTTCTTCGCAAAAGATGATCAAGATCCAAAGGTCTACTTGATGAATAGAAAAAAAATTCAAAATGGCGGAATTTATTTTTCCATAGAAAATGTATGGCGAATATTGAAGAGACTACAAGTTGTAAACTATGCAAGGCTTTGATGCGGTTCTTTGGAGAACTCTCAAAGAAAAATATGGGAAGACATGATGATTGAGGGTTTGGAAGATGGTTGAGGAGCCCGGGCAGGGTATTGTAGATAGGTGGGAGGTGCTCAAACAAAAATTACTCGAAACCTCATCCAGTTGGCACTGAGCGAAAAAAAATACCAAAATGGCGGATTCAAGATGGTGGCTATACAAATTTCGTCGGTGTTTATCTCACCAAGTATACAAGATGGAAGAGTGGTTTCTTGGAAAAAGATGATCAATACCTAAAGATCTACTTGATGAGCAGAATGATTCGAAGAAAAAATATGGAGAGTGATAATGATCGAGGATTAGGAATATGGGAGAGATAGGTGGAGGCTGGTCAAACCAAAATACCCGAAAGCAAAACCTCGCGGTCCGCTTGCGGGCATAAAAAAAATGTCTCCGCGTAGGTGAGCAGTTTTTAAATCGTCGAAATTATTGGGAGTATTCGGAGTCGACACTTTTCCCATTTCTCGAGTGTATTTTCTGCAACGCTATCGGATTTATGGATACTTACCTATAACCCGTCGAGCATCTTATCGTGCAAGGCAAAGTACCGTGCACTGGAGGGCGAGGAAGGTCGCAAATGCGATGGACCGACCAAACTAACTTGTTTGTCTAGTGGTTTTTTTTTTTTTTTTAGTTTAGGATCTTAGTTTAGGATCTAGGTTAGGATATTTGACTGCAGATCACGAGGTCCTGGGTTCAATTCCCGGGTCATGCAATTTATTATTAGGTATTGGGTTTATTCTGTCAAGATATTCTCAGTGCCAGCCCGGAGTTGGTAGTTGGCGGTGTTTCACCCCCGTGCCTCGGAGAGCACGTTAATCAGTCGCTCCCGGTTATTATCACTATCATGTGACGTGACATGAGTCGTTAAAGTCCGCTAACCCGCAAATTGGAGCATCGTGGCGGGTCTAAGCTCTAATCCTTCTCTCCTATGAGAGAGGATGCCTGTGCTCAGCAGTGGAACGTTAAAAGGCTGTAGTGGTGGTGGTGGTGGACCAGACTAAGTCACCTGTGGATGGTCCCCTGGTAGGACCAAACACCGCCAGCCGTCCGCGTCGCCCTCAACGTGAAAGTACGTCTAGTAGTAACAAGTGTAATTATGATTTACGTTAGTTATACGTATGTTATGCCCCCTTGTCTATGTTCGCTTATGTAACGTATTTGAGGTATGGTAACAAAATAATATAAATTAAAAATTTAAAAAACCCCCGACTTTCGCCATTTTGTGGTGGCGGCCATCGTGGATTTGCATAGTGCTATTCTACTAGTCAAGCCCTTTCATTTGATATCCATATTGAGGGTGTTGTGAAAAAATATGAAATCCGCCATTTTGTAGCGGCGGCCATCTTGGATCGATGTTTGATGAAAACATCAAACATAGCTAACAACACTCTCGACTAATTCACCTTTCAAACAAAAAAACCGCATTCAAATCAGTCCACCCGTTTGAGCGCCACAGGGGAACAGACAGACACACACACACACACACAGACACGTCAAACTTATAACACCCCGTCGTTTTTTCGTCGGGGGTTAAAACCAGTTCGGCGCACAATCTACTTGCACAACTCGCAACACAGTCCCAGATGAGCAGTCCGAACTCTACGTTTGCAAGTCACTAATCCTTTTTTTTAATGCAAGAGTGGTTTTGCTCAGTCGAAACCTCCAGCGACCGAAAATTCTAAATTTTTTTGTTTCGGGAAGGTAGGTCACTATCGGATAAACTAAAACGTTTGTAGCGAACCTCGCTTTGGGATTTAGTTTGAACAAGCGGAAACCCGCGACTTCGTTCGCGTGGATATTGGTTTTTAAAAATCTCGTGAGAATCATTTTGTTTTCCTAAGCTCCTTTGAACTCATTCATACCTTGCTAAAAACTGTTAAAAGTTCACTGGCGGATTTTTAGGTAGATCAAAATGTAAACATCCGCCAGTGAAAATCCCATCAAAATCGGTTCAGCCTTTCAGAGATTAGCCAGTAATCTTTAAAGTATTTCCTTTCTAACAAAAAAAGAATGAATGAAATCGGACCACCCGTTAACGAATTACAGCTAAGTACACATTTTGACTTTCATCCCGTTTCCCAAGGGAACCGTGCTGAATTTCGGGATAAAAAGTATCCTATATGTTACTCCGTAGTATGAACTTAAATCATGCCGAGTTTCATTTCAATCCATTCAGTAGTTTTTGCGTGATGCGCGCACAAACATACAGACAAACAGACAAACAGACAAACAGATAAACAGATAAACAGACAAACAGACAAAAATTTCAAAAATAGCTTTTTTACGTTCTATTGCTTATCCCTAACATCCCCCAGTTATTATTTTGCAAAAATCTTCAATGTACAGACACGGCAATTCTACGATTTTATTATATGTATAGATAGAAGATGTATAGATTTGAAAATAAATTAGGATGTCTGGTGAAGGATATTTTTTTCTTTATGAATTATTCTGTGTAGTTAGTTAGTGAAATAAAGTGTTGTTTGTTCCCGATGACCGATGGGGCAGACGCATTCTAGAGTGGAGACCACGTACTAGCAAGCGCAGTGTAGGATGACTTCCAGCCCACTGGACCGATGACCTCTAGAAGGCGGTGGGAAGCGGATGGATGAGGAAGGCTCTGATTGGTAGCACCCTTGAAAAGGCCTATGTCCAGCTGTGGACGACCACAGGCTGATGGATAGATGAATGTTGTATTGAATGGAATGACTGTGAGGACGAGTGCGTGCGAGGGTCAGCTAGCGTGCCTTTGGGCGCAGGCAGACGCTCGAGCCCGGCAGCCACGCCGTATGAGAGCAGCGAAGCAGTGGCCTAGTCCGCGGCATCCCCAGCCTCCAAGGCACCGTCGCTTGCACCCGAACCTCGTATGGTATTACGCCCCAGAGCTAGGCCATGCGCATTCCGCATTGTTGGTATGCAAGTGTGTACATGACGGGCGCGATTTGTCGGAACAACTCACTACGGCTGCCGCGCGCCGTCGGGTCAGACTCAAGCGCCGTGTCACATCATCCGGATAATCTAAAATAAAGGCAAAAGTATATTGCATATGTACCACATTCAGGTACTTACTTCAATAATAACAAGGATCCGAATCTCTCGTTCTTCTCACTTCTAAAGGACATCAAAAGGTAAGGAAATGCAAGTCTACGTAAAGGTCATTGGTAATTAGGTAGGTACCTACCTACCTACCAATTAATGTTTACTTTATTCTTATTCTTATTTATCTCAACCGTATTTACATAAAAATTACAATGTAAAATTCTCAAATTCAAAGTAAATTTATTCAAAATACTTTTACTAATAATTATATTCTGTGTCCGTACTAATAATGTATAATTATATTCTGTACTAATAATGTATTCTGTGCCAGAGTTAAACTAGTTAAGAAGTTATTAAGTTACATTAATATGTCAATAATTAATATTATGTTAATAATTTAGTAAGTATGTTTATATAATATTGTATATAATAATAATATAATTAACTAGCGGACCTGGCAGACGTCGTCCTGCCCGGTGACATAACGACATCAACGCCACCTACCGAGACCCGGTGGGTTACCTGTAGCTACCTACCCGGTAATTGTGTTTTCGAACTATCCAGGAACCCATTGATAAAAATGAAAAATGTGATAAATGAAGAACCGCTCGACCGATTTTGTGCAAACTTCACATAAACTACTAAATAGTCCGAACAAAGCCTAAACATTTGGTTTGGATAGGTGAGCCTGTTCACTTCTTGGTTTATAAAATTACAACGAAAAGTGGCATTGATTTATATATATATATATAGATATTATGTTAATGATATTATGATTTTTGTTATGTTAATAGATTTTAAATGTGTACATCGAAATTTGGCTTGACACAAATAAATAACATAATAAATAATTAACTAGTTATTAAGTTACATTAATATGTCAATAAATAATTAATATTATGTTAATAATGTAATAAGTATGTTTATATAATATTGTAACTATATAATAATAATATAATTAAAATGATAATGATATGATTTTTGTTATGTTAATAGATTTTAAATGTGTACATCGAAATTCGGCTTGACACTAAATGATTCAGTAATTTAACGACTGCAGCTCGCGTGAACTCGTCTTTCATTTACTACAGAAGTATTAAAATAAAATAAATAATATTTGCCGTATATCTGCTCATAGTCGGAAGACTGATCGCATGATATAGCACAAAAAAAAAAAAAAAAATATATATTTGCCGAAACCAATCGAGACGCGTATTTCTATTCGATTATTTGCCACTGTAAATATAAATAATGTTTACAACTACGTTTTTGAAAATATTTTGCATTTGTAGTGTGATTTCTTCAAATGAGTCTGCAAGAATATTAGCAGTGTTTCCAATGCCTTCGATAAGTCACCAACTAGTGTTTCGTCCGTTAATGCAAGAATTAGCAAAACGTGGACATGACGTCATAGTGATTACAGCAGATCCAGCCTTTCCGGAAGGACAATCTCCTCAAAATCTACACGAAATTGATGTACATGATGTGTCTTACAAAATATGGAACGATTTCATAGAAACTGGAAGAGGCCAAGCTCATATGACTTCTACTCAAACAAAGCTAATATTAGATATCCTTTTAGAAGTTTTCGAAGCACAAGTTAAGTCTAAGCAAGTCCAAAAACTCTTGAACGATAAAGAGAGAAGTTTTGATTTATTGTTTGTAGAATCTTGCGTGAGACCAGCTTTAAGTTTCACGTATCGATACAATGTACCGGTGATAGAATTCAGTTCATTAGGTGGCGTAGTTGGAACATTTGATGGTACAGGAGTGCCGACGAATTTTCTCGTATATCCTTTGCCGTTGGGTTCGAAAATCTATAATTTGACTTTATGGCAAAAACTTTCAGAAATGTACGAGTACTACATGATCGGAAAAGTCAACGATGAACATGTAGAAATAGAAAATAAAATAGTAAGAGGCTTATTTGGGCCAAAAATACCTAGTGTAAGCGAAATGAAAAAAAAAGTGCATTTATTATTTTTGAATGTGAATCCTATATGGGACTTTAATAGACCTGTTCCACCTAATATAATATACTTGGGAGGAATTCACCAGAAACCTGACAAACAGTTGCCGAGGGTAAAATTTAGCAATATTATTAATTTTATTATTTTGAAATTATTAACCATAATATTAATTGATAACTTTAAGCTACTTTATATAAATGATAAATTATTATTAGTATAATAAAATAAATTATTTATTATCAGGTAAATGATTCGCTAACGCATACAAGAAGAACAGACAAACATTTATTTTCATTATTAATGTAAAGGTTCCTCGTTACAATCGTGTCTGAGCCATAAACCTAAAGTCAGAGCTGAAAAAGGGGTAGTTAATTTTAAGATTGTATGACGCACAGCAAGGGGCATAAAAATTGTTACAGACAAACAAATTTTTTGTCTGGTAATAAGTGTTTGTTTATAACACCGTACATGAATAAAATTATACATGAATTTGTTTTCTTCACTGTTATTGTATTGAAGAAATCATTGTAAAATCTAAACTTGCCTGCTTACTATTGGTTTTCAGGATATACAAACCTACCTCGACTCGTCTAAGAATGGCGTAATTTACATGAGTTTTGGTACAAACGTTAGACCATCACTACTGCTATCGGAAAAATTGAGAATATTTACAAATGTGTTCTCTCAACTGCCATATGACATTTTATGGAAATGGGATAAAGATGAACTTCCAGGCCATTCTGAAAATATCAAGATTTCAAAATGGTTACCACAATCAGATCTATTAAGTAATTATTTATTACCTATAATTAATTAATAGGTACTTATGTTTTGCTAATTTGGTGCATCTAATTTCTAAGTTACTAAAAATTGATCTTGAGTATTACTTATTACTAAGTTTATAAGTTGAATCATAATAATTTATCATTTTAAATTAAATTTAAAATTTGTTGATGATTTTGAAGAAATTTTATATTTTTAATTTTAGAGCATCCAAAAATAAAGTTGTTTATAACTCAAGGAGGTCTACAGTCAACTGATGAAGCTTTGACGGCAGGTGTACCATTGATTGCGATACCAATTCATGGAGATCAATGGTTTAATGCGGACCAATATGTAAAGTTCAATATAGGAAAAAGTCTTGATTTGGAAACTATTACTGAGGCTAAACTGAAAAATGCCATAGAAACCATTATTCAAGATTATACGTGAGTAAAAACAGCTATAAATTAGTTTTAAATTAGTTTAGTTAGGAGAAATTCAACCTAGCCAGAATTTAACTTTTTTGCTATTAATGTGATAGAGGAATTTGCACATAAAAAGAAATTACGAACTTGACCCGTGATGCTCAATATACCAACTTCAACAGACATGTGCAAACAACAACAACTATACTTTTTAGTCGCGTATCAACTTTTTGAGAAAGTAATATTTATTAAGAAATATAGAAATAAGAAAGTATTATTAAGAAAGTGCTGATTATGATGAGCGCTTTATTTTTGGAAAATTTTTATTGCAGTTTTTATTTCCTTTAAGATCATCGCCATAGTTCCGTAGACCAATATAATTTTTTTCAAAGAAAAATGAACCGACTTCAAACCAATCGAACTAAAAAGTTTAAAATAATTTTTTATTCATTTAGATTGACGATTAAACTACCTAACTCAAATGATATATAATTTTTTGAAGTCGGCGCCAAATGACTCATACTTTTCAAGTCGAAAATATGCTTCCCGCGTCCCGGACAGCCTCACCCTCCGCGACTATTATTATGGTTCACCGCGCTCGCATTCAAAAGTGGATAGTTACTCTGATTTTACTAAGATGAATTGAATGTAGTTTGGCGTCGACTCCAAAAAATTATATATTATGTGAGTTAGGTAGTTTAATCGTCAATCTAAATGAATAAAAAATTATTTTAAACTTTTTAGTTCGATTGGTTTGAAGTCGGTTCATTTTTCTTTGAAAAAAATTGTTTTATGCTTTTTAGTGATTTGTTTTCTTTATATTAATAATAATATAAATGAGAACTATGTAAAATAGATTATGACCTATATATTATTAATTATTATTAAATATCCTATGACATATTACATACATTTTATGTGTCATACTAAGTATAGGTGAATGGTTTTATAATGTTCTAACCCAACCTAACCTAACTTCCGATCTATACAAGATTAGTTTGTATGCGCACTATACTCTTGTATAATTTGGAAGACCTTGATTATAAAGTAATTTAAAATCTATACGCGACCAGTTTCACACACTTGCGGTTTGGCTTTGTATAGAATGGAAATACACGTAACCGTGCACAAACTCCAAGGGATCTCTCTATAGTACAGCTGTACTGACTTCGGCCCAAAAGTTTTTGCAAAAGGTCAATGTTACGTAGCCGTAGCAGAGTGAAGTCTTTTGACAGAATAGGTATATTAGACTTCAGCAATATGTTTGGCAATATCAGAGAACATATTAGTGACATATGTATACATTTATGGTTATAACTTCGTACGTAAGAATGATAACTCGATGTGTTATATACTAAAACCTTCTTGAAAGTATGTAGATTACGATAGTAAAACAATCATCAAAATCGGTTCATTAGTTGCGGAGATAATCGCGAACATACTTACATACATACATACATACATACATACATACATACGAGTCGAATGCAGAACCTCCTTTTTTTGAAGTCGGTTAAATAACCTCTCTATATCTACCTCTAATAGTGTTTTTGCTTCAATGACAGACTTCGGCCTCCCTTTCGGAAAGAAAACATCGCCAGGAAACTTGCATTCCCGAAAGTTCTCTATAATGTTCTCAAAGGCGTATGAAGTCTACCAATCTGCACTTGATGAGCGTGGTACGGCCTACACTCTTCTCCTTAGAGGAGATCCTTGCCTTGTAGTTGGCCGGGAATGGGTTGGTATGATGATGATCATTATTCGTTGGTGTTTTTCAGCTACCGTGAAAACGTAGTAAAGCTGCACAGGCTGATGCGCGATCAGCCGCAGTCGGCGCTGCAGCGCGCCGTGTGGTGGACGGAGCACCTGCTGCGTCACGGCGGCGCGACGCACCTGCGCGCCGCGGCCGCTCACATGCACTGGACGGAGTATTACGCTCTCGATTTAGTACTACTGTTTCTCACAGCATCTGTGGCTGTATTCGTAGGGATTATTGTTATGTTTCGCTTGATTATATTAAGATTATGTTTTAGAATTTTAAATATGAAGAAGAAAATGAACTAGTTAAATATTATGTAACGCTAACGAAACGCTAATACTTTGTAGTAAGTACTTATTTTAAATGTAAATAATATAAAAAAGTTATTTGTCAAGTAATGAATATGAATTGAATGGTGGCGGCCACCACAAAATGACGAATGTCGGAGGTTTTTAAATTTTTATCTACTCTCATATCTTAAAATCTATGTTGTAGGTAGGTATCTATCTATCTTGTATCTATTTTGTCGCCTAAATCTCGCGACAGATACATGGCGGCTTATGATAATTAATTTTATAGCACGGAAGACTCAAAAACAAGCCAAATCATTTTCAGAAAATGTTTTCATGGCTTATTTTCACAAATTAAGCGGCAAGTATAAGCCATCATCGCTGTGTCGATATACTCGATGCTTAAAAGTACTTTAATTCTTTGGTCATAAATCTACTTTATTTATGTTTTCTCACAAATGAATTGAAAAACGTCGTGTGATATACGGATGTTAATGTTATTATAATCTCGTAACGATGGTAAACCCTCGCCTGCGGTTCGGGCTTACAAACGTCATTTCGATAGTAATAAACTACTTAACGTCCTTGTATCACAATGTACTATTAATTTATACTTGTGTACGATAGTGTTTACTTCGTGTTTCCACAGAAAGGGCTTCCACGTCCTGGGCAGCGCTTATCCCCTGTCTCAATATTTCCCAATTGCGGAGAATCAATTCATCGAATGATTCGACTAGTAAATGATACCTACACCAGCAACCGTCTAATAATGGCGAGTGAATAAATAAATAAATATATACTCACACATACACACACGGTCGTCTGTTCCTAAAGTAGGCAACTTAATGCCTGTGTTATAGGTAACAGCCGACTGATAGACATATTTACATATATATTTTAATAAAGGTATACATACATACATATTATAAAATATACACCCAGACTCGGGGCGGGAATCGAACCCGCGACCCCGGAGCGGAAGGCAGGGTCACTGCCAACCACGCCAACGGGCCAGTCATAGTAGCCAGCCAGAGTAGGTATATTCCATTTCATTTAAATTTTTTCGTACGAGAATCTACAAAAAGAATGATTAAATTATTCCGTATAACTAAATACGAGTAAATCCGGCCTCGTGATAAAACACGATTTTCACTAATATCAGCCGACGTCACGCGCTGAACCCCGCTCACTGGATCACATAATTTCCCACGAAACCAGTTTTGTGGATTTACGGTACCGCTTATGTATTTGATACCTATATTTTGATACCGAGGTTTCATATATTGAGCTTTTCGGTTATTTACTATATTATTTTGTTTATTGCACACATCATAATAGTATACAAGGACGGGAAGTGGGTTATTACATATTAGACACCAAATGACATTTGTAAGCCCGAGCCATAGGTGATGGTTTTATTTATTGCACCACATCACAATACTATATTGTGCTACAAGGACGCGATGAAAGGATATTACAAACGATTTGATATTTCTGAGCCAGAGCTGTGACAAGAATTCCCGTCGTTACGAGTTTTTCATTTTTAAATACACTAATAAGGCACGTGCATTAGAAAAAATATTCAATATTTATCAATTTAACATCTTTGGCATTTGGAGACCTACGCTGCTGTCGGTTGCGTACTACTTACTCTGCAATGCTGTCATCATTGCAGTATGGTTCTCACTTCTCAACAATATAGCAAAGAGCGTGTATTCGATTGGTACCTACAATGTATGTAGGTACTAATGTTGGAAGAAGGCTTAGTGATGAATCCTAAGACCTCAATACGAGTTCTGCGCCAAACTGCGTGTTACAATTTATCCACGTCATCGGCCGACGCTTTGTGAGGAAATATTTAAGATTCCCGCGAGACGCACTGGGGAGGATCAATATTGTTCAATTTATAGGGTTGTTATCAGACTTCATATTAGCAGTCAAGTCAGTGAAAAAAAAAAAACGAGAGAATATTTTTATTTTTAGTTGTAGGTAAGGGTAGGGGCATACTTGCGCAGAGTCAAAGCGCATCGAAGCGAATCGAAATTTTCACGGCATATTGGCACCTGTGTCTAGAAAACAAGGCATACATTTAAAAAAAAGATGAGTGAATCCGCGTAAATACGCGCGCATTCGTACGGCTAGCGCAGATTGGTTCGCGCGCACTCTTCGAAATTGAACGCATGCACGCGAATTCAAGCTAATTCACGAGAATCGAAGCGTCAGTTGGGTTCTACTATTAATTTCTCAATGATCGGGCCGGGTCATTACGCACGAAGAGGCGTGTGGATTCTCGCGAATGTGCGGGCATTCGAGCAACGTGTGAAGAGTTTGACGCTTCGATTCGCTTCGATGCGCTTCGACTCTGTCCTAATATGTCCCGACCTTAAGACTACGAAGTCACTCTCACTGTCCGAGGGGACGGCAATCCGACACGATTGGAGAGAGATCATTTCGACGAGACGACTTTATGTATTCTCCTAGGCACAAGGGTGTGAAGCCGCCAACTACCTCGCTTCAGGCTGCTAATAAGAATTTCTTGTTAGAAAAGCGTAATGACTTGAATCCAGGGGCACATGATCCGTATAGCCAAATTATCTAGACCAACAATAAATCAGTTTATAACGATAGGCTGAAGCTTAGTGCAGGGTATTAGTAACATCACAGCTAAGCGATTATACTGTTAATCTGATATTTACTGGTTCGTTCGTTTCAACCAATGGACGTCCACTGCTGGACATAGGTCTCTTGCAAGGATCGCCACAGCACACGATCTTGTGCCGCCTGACTCCAGCGGCTGCCAGCGACTCGCTTGAGATCGTCTGTCCAACGAGTGGGGGGTCTACCTGCGCTTCGTTTACTGGTGCGAGGTCGCCATTCAAGCACCTTGGGACCCCAACGTCCATCGGTTCTTCGAGCAATGTGCCCCGCCCATTGCCACTTCAGCTTCGCGACTCGATGAGCTATGTCGGTAACTCTGGTTCTCCTGCGGATCTCCTCATTTCTGATTTGATCCCGCAGGGATACTCCGAGCATAGCTCTCTCCATCGCCCGCTGAGTGACCCTGAGCCTTCTTATGAGGCCCATTGTCAGCGACCATGTCTCAGATCCGTAAGTCATCACTGGCAACACGCACTGTTCGAAGACTTTCGTCTTCAGACACTGAGGGATATTGGACGAAAAGACATCTCGAAGTTTCCCGAACGCTGCCCAGCCGAGTTGGATTCGGCGGTTGATCTCTTTGTCAAAATTGGACCTACCTAGCTGGACCGTGTGTCCCAGGTATATGTACTCGTCTACAATTTCGAGTGCTAAGTTCTCAACGATTACCGGGTGGAGCGGAACATGAGCATTGGACATGACCTTCGTCTTACTCATGTTCATTTTTAGGCCCACCTGTTGAGAAACTCTGCTGAGATCGTTGAGCATTGTATTGAGGTCTCCCAGAGTCTCTGCCATCACGACTATATCATCGGCAAACCGTAGGTGAGTGATGTACTCGCCGTTTATGTTGATGCCAAGTCCGTTCCAGTCCAGAAGCTTAAAGATGTCTTCCAACGCTGCGGTAAATAGCTTCGGGGAGATAACATCTCCCTGACGCACTCCTCGCTGCAATTGGATTGGCCTCGTATTCTGGTCCTGTATACGGACTGACATAGTGGCGTTTTCGTACAAACACTTCAGCGCTTGGATGTACCGATAGTCGATCCGGCATCTCTGCAGTGATCTCAATACAGCCCAAGTTTCCACCGAATCAAAGGCTTTCTCATAGTCCACAAACGCTAAGCAAAGTGGCCGGTTATACTCTTCGGTCTTCTGTATAACCTGCCGCAGCGTATGGATGTGGTCTATGGTACTGAAGCCTTTTCGGAACCCGGCTTGTTCGGGAGGCTGGAAGTCGTCGAACCTACGTGCGAGACGATTCGTAATGACTCTCGAGAACAACTTATAGACATGGCTCAGCAGCGAGATGGGTCTATAATTCTTCAGCAGGGTATTATCGCCCTTTTTGAAGAAAAGAACCACCACGCTTCTGTGCCATGCCTCTGGCGTTATTCCCTCGTGAATTACGGAATTGAACAATCGCTGAAGGACTTTGAGTATTGGTCTTCCACCCGCCTTCAGGAGTTCTGCAGTGATTCCGTCATCACCTGGTGCCTTGTTGTTTTTAAGCTGCTTGAGAGCCATACTAATCTCGTATAGGCTGACGTCCGGGATATCTTCGGTATAGTGTCGGGTCAGTTTGGCTCTGGGATCTTTAGCCAAATCTTCAACAGGCTTCTGTGTTGAGGTGTATAACACATACTGGTATCATTGATTAATTATTCATTAAGCAATATTCTATTGCTAATAATCTATACATATAATAAAATCGTAGACTTGCCATATATTTACATTAAAGATTTTTGCAAAATAATAACGGGGCCGGGGGTATCTATGTTAGGGATAAGTAATAGAAGGTAAAAAAGCTATGTTTGAAATTTTTGTCTGTTTGTCTGTTTATCGGGTTGCCTGTTTATTTTATAAATAAATTATGCGAAGGAGTGGTTGTTTGTCAGTTTGTTGGTACGCCGCAACAGAGCTACGGATAGACGTGATTTTTGCATGGGTATAGTTATGTAGACAACCGGAGGAATACTATTCCGCTACATAAATATTATCCCGGAAATTCACAAAGTAAGTATAGATCGACCAGAATCTCATGAAAAATAGGGAAATTAAATTTTGTAGTAAGCAACACTAGGTTAACTCGGCTGCCCTAGTGATAAACAAAGTAATTACATTCAGAACACCTTACCTGGGATCGTTTCACGAAACGAAAAATCAAGCAACTGCATTTTAAATACAAAAACAAAGTAATCAACATCCAATTACTTTGTTTTTGTGTTGTGCTTGTTGTTTACTTGGTTTATGCATTTATATTCCGGGTTAGTGAGTGCAGTTACTTTGTTTGGGCAATTTAAATTTCAGTAAACGGTTCAAGTTATTTGAAATATTAAACTGTGGTAAAAAACTACTCGACATAAAACTTTTGTTAATGCAAAAAGTCAATTTCACAAAAAATGTCAGTTACTTTGTATATCGCTAGGGCAGCCGTAGTGTTACTAACCTTGGAATTTCATTTCCCTATTTTTCATGAGATTCTGGTCGATCTATACCTTATTATTATTATTTTTCAAGAAACCAAAATCAATCAACAAGCATTAGGTAGTTTACTATAATGATATGTATGTCTAGTCTTTTTATAGCATAAATATCTGTAATCTATGAACATATTTATTCTAATATTATTCTGTGGGCGCCGCCATTTTTATAATTTGAGGCCGCACTCGGGGGCCTCACATATTTAAATAGTCGTGAATTAATTTTAGTTATAGTACCATTAATTTGATAGATGATAAAATAAAAATTCACATTCTGTATACACTTGCAGCAAAATATAGTAATAATAATGTCCTCCTGACCGAATTTCGGCCACGGCGGCCAATCTCAACCGAGGCAGAGACTAGCCATCTGCGCAGGAGATATTATAGTGCACAAGTGTGTGCGCATACACAGGTGCACTCTCTATTCCCTCACTCTCATAGTCCGATGGGACGCCAATGCGACACGACCGGAGAGAGATCAGGCGCAGCAAAATATAGCTATGTTTTGAAGGGCATAAAGGTACAGTTTTCCGTTATTGCCAAAAGTTGAAATGCAGCAGATCGGAAATTATATGGATATGCACAGAGATATCCTTGCATCGTGGAAAAGGATAGTGGCTACTTTTTATCCCGGAAAATCAAAGAATGCTCACGGAATCTCACTAATATTTTAAAGGCGAAAGTTTGTGTATGTATGTATGTATGTTTGCTACTATTTAACTCAGCAACTACTGAACCGATTTGGCTGAAATTTAAATTGGAGATAGATAATGCCTTAACCTTGACACATATAGGCTACTTTTTATCCTGAAAAAAATCCAGATTTCCCAGGGATTGCAGATAGCAGCTATATAGGTAGCTTACTATAGCAAACTTCCTTGAAAGGTTGGAATAAAGGTTGGAAAAGGGAGCGGGAACGGTAACCGGTAACCACGATTCCCCCGGGATTTGTGAAAAACCGAAATTCACGCGGGCGAAGCCGCGGGCAAAAGCTAGTTTTTAATAAACTTGAATCCATGGTAGAAGTCGCGGGCGATCAATTCGTCAGTGGGGTTTATGTAAATTCAATATAAGTTCTATATATTATAGTACCATACATTAATTCATATATCCAATAGTCAAACTCAAAAAACAATCTGGGAAATGGGGACCATTAATGTAATGTTTCAGGATCCAGTAAAACACACTTTCTGTTTACCCAGTAGGCTATGTACTGTATGCAAGCCCTGAGCCCGTCTGTCCCCGTCCCGTGCCGGTGTGCGACTGACGCCCTCTATCGTAACCTGCATACACTACATCCCTCCCTTATTTTATTTTTATTCAAATAAACTTTTACAAGTACTTTTAAATCGTCCATTGAATCTACCACTGGTTCGGAATGCCGTTCCAACCGAGAAGAACCAGCAAGAAACTCGGCGGTTGCTCTTTTTATAAAAGTAACAATATTACAATTATTATATGGCGGTTAACTAACCAAAATGTTTTTTTTTAAATATTATTATTACAGATTACTCGTAAAGTTTAACAGAACAGCTTTGATTTTTACTCTATTTTAAATGTGTGTAAAAATTACATAAACGTAGTTGATGACAGTAGACAACAATACAAAATACATAAATTAAAGGCTTTACTCTAGATCATTATTCTCTTCTAAATCATTATTCTACTATTTATACTAACCAATTAGTAATGATATGATTATGATTGTGTTATTTTTGATTAGGTACAATTTCCACCCATATTTTCCCCTTATTTTTAGGTTGCTATCTGTAGCTTTCCTTAGTCGCTTTCCTTTAGAGATCCACATACTCCTTCCCTTTTTCCTTCATTTGCAGATATCAATCTCTCACTCATCTCTATCACTCTTGTATTGTTTTGTATTCCACGTCTGGCTGCTGGAATCTTGCCTCTTCTTTTTCTTCTTCAAAACGAGAACCATTGGTGGTACCCATGGTGAGGGTCCATTTACTTCCTCGATAATATCCGCATCCTTCAGTTCCTTTAATGTTTCTTCTGTACGGTTGGATGACTTATACAGTATAGTTTATACTTAAAACATACCGGACAAGGTCCTATGTTCAGTCGATAAATTCTTTATCTACTTCTACTTTCTTTACGTTCAAAGCCATTAGTTTATGGAATAAACTTCTTTCGCAATTATATTATGCTAAAAGTCTGAGTAAATTTAAGACTACGAGAAATAAAAATTACTAACTGTTAAAATCAGCAGTTCCTTTAACAATTTTAGATTTTAAGTTTAGTTGAATAGTATTTACTAAAAGAATTATGGTCAGAATTATTGTAATTCAAATCAAATCAAATCAAATAAACTTTATTCAAAATTGATACACTGTACGCTTTTGAACGTTAATTTAGGAACAGGCCATGGTGATGATTACTTACGGAAACTTTAAAACTAAAACTACGAGGGTTTCAAACGCGCCCCGGTCTGAGGAGAGCCCACAACAACTCAGCCGGGATTATATATTTTTTTTTAGAACAATCTGTGTCCATGGGTTTTTGTCATTAAAAATCTTTTAAGCTATAGTAAGATTTTTCAATTAATTTGCGTTTAATGAAACCCTTGAACTTATTGAGAGATATATCCAAAATGTTCTCTGGCAACATATTGTAAAAAGTACAGAATTACCAACAAATGATTTTCCAACTTTTCGCAGCCTAGTAGTGGGCAACACAAGTTTATCATTATTTCTAAGATTAATGTTATGACAGTCACTTTTCCCTTAAATTTGTTGATATTTTTGTGCACATATATTAAAATTTCAAAAATATATTGGTTATAAACAGTAATAATTTTAACTTCTTTGAACTTATCTCTCAGTGACTCTCTGGGACATATTATAAAGCGTGTACCAGACATGTTTTCCAAAACGCGTCCCACGGATTCAGTACATGATTCTAAGTTCCCCAGTGGTGAAATTTTTCGTCGAATTTTCCATGAAATTTCCGATATTTTTTACCTCTTTTTTAACTGAATACTGTATAAAATCATTATTACTATCTGTCTCAACGCAATTATAAATGAAAAAGTAATTATTTCATTATTTTCACTTAAAACGGTAATGTTATCAAATTTAAGATTTTCGTCGAACAGCTGATTGCTAGTGAACTAGTGTGAATACAGGTCGTTAACCTACATTCGTACTGGCCTTGAATTTACAATGAGGCTCGCGGCGCAGACAAAAGAAGTGCCGGGCGCGCGACGTCAAGGCCACGCTTTAACTCATAAAAGTCTCATACTGTGAATTTTGCGCGGAGCGTTGCGTACGTTGTTATCGCGTTGTATGCAATACATTGCGCGCTCAAAAGTGGCAATTTTTGAAACCAATCATTTCTGACATAAATGAATTCAGTATTTTCACATAACACATTAAATGCAACCTTACCTCAAAGTTTTGATTAAGATGTCATTTACACCCTGTATATGGCACGAACAGCTCTCTTCTACAGCACGAAAATGGAATTAATATCAGCAGCATTACCCCATAATAGTATGCCATACGACATAATACCTACTGTGAAAATAACTAAAATAAACTAACCTCGCCGTTTCAATGTCAGTCAATTGTCGAGTCTTTTTAAACCGAGTGAAGATGAACTCAGGGCCATATTGTTGCCAAGAACCCATAGCTAAAGGCTGAACTGGCCAACCTAAACAGCGCACGCACTGTGGTGCCAGCGCCTGGTAGCATTGAAACTCATGGAGACCCATTGGGAAGAATCTCTATGCTGGAGCATGAACTGAGCAGATCTCAAAACCATTCATGACTTTCAGTCACAAATAAAGTTATGAAATATAATAAACAATACATAAAACAACAATTTTTACAACAAGCCGCTCCAATGCGGGTCGGTGCGCTTCTCAACAAGTATCGTCACATGATAGTGATAATAACCGGGACCAACCGCTTAACACGCTCTCCGAGGCACAGGGGCACAACACCCCCAGCCTCCAACTCAAGGTGGCATTGAGACAGAATAACCCAATACCCATCAATCATTTGCCCGACCAAGGAATCGAACCCGGAACCCCGCGATCCGCGTTCGAACATGCTAACCACTAGATCCACGAGGCAGTAATTATCCTTCGTGGCTCCCTACTGCTTACTCATTGCGTGACCTTTAAGTGAACCCTTACCACAACTATGATTAGTCTTTTGAACTGTTATTTCAAAAATTTATAATTGAACTATCAGTCAGCTTTTCTCTTACCTACTCGATAAATCAAACTAAAATCTGATTCGATTAATCTATACTTAAAAACCTTAATGATTAACTATCAGTTCTCTCAACATCACATCAGCTCATATCAAATCTGATCTAAAAATACTTAAGGTTCAAATTACTTTTACAGTTACATTTTTCAAACTAAACGAATCTAATCTTGGTTTTGAATGCCACGTCTATAACTATTCTAAATATTTGTCAATCAAATGTTCCTACTAAATGCAATCCAACTACACTTCTTTAGCTCTAATCGTGTAAGCATTCATCATCCTGATAAACCCTTCCACGATCTAAAACTTCTTCACGGCTTTTCACAGCCGGTGAATTCGAACTTGATCACTTCCCAACATCAATGAAGATGTCCGGATATCATGTAGGTAATATTCTAACGAAATCAAACTATTATTTAAAAATCTACATTTATCACCCGCAAAACTCAGTTAAATCGAAATAGAAATTAGTTTAACCAAAATGTCGCTTCATATTTCTTTCCTAATTAGTTAATTACACTCAGCATTCCAATATGGCAATACTCACTCGATTAATGTGTCAGTTCCATCTCAGCTATATCAATTGTGAAATGAAATTTAATAATCTTTAAACCATTTCTTTAACATTTATATCAACTTTCAACAAGAAGCTCGGTCGTACCGTATTTAAATATAGGATAATAAATACAACATCTAAAGCAAAATTTAAAACGTCAGTAGGTCGGTACAATGTCTTTAAACGAGCTGTAATAGGCTAGTCGATATTGTGTACAGGTTATGGATTTATGATGAAATTATAAATTGTACACCGACCGAGGTTGGTTCACCGTTACAGTCGAACTTTTCAATGAAAGGAATGACACATTTTTTCTTTATTTTAGCGGCCTGGGACAATCAATTTAATGAGTTAGATAACTGTTATCTGTCGTCTTGTGGTAATCAATTTAATGATTCAGATAACTGCCATCTGCTGTTTTTAATACAAACGCAAAGAACATGTCCAATTTAATCCAATTTAATGGAGGCAAATTGCCACACAAAGAACATTTCCAATTTAATCCAATTTAATGGAGGCAAATTGCCACACGAAGAATTTCCAATTTAATGGAGGTACCTTTGTACCACATATTTCCAATTTAATGGAGGTACCTTTGTACCGCATATTTCCAATTTAATGGAGGTACCTTTGTACCACATATTTCCAATTTAATGGAGGCAAGTTGCCACACGAAGAATTTCCAATTTAATGGAGGCAAGTTGCCACACGAAGAATTTCCAATTTAATGGAGGTACCTTTGTACCACATATTTCCAATTTAATGGAGGTACCTTTGTACCACATATTTCCAATTTAATGGAGGTATCGTGTACCAATACATAACATTTTCTTCCAATTTAATGGGGGTACCTTTGTACCAATAATTCTAATTTAATACAAAGTTACCCTAACTTTGTACCAAATATTTCTAATAAAATATTATATTTATATATATTTTACTCATTTAATTTTATTACTTAGTTGATATAAATTTCATATGTATTTATTAATTCATTGTTATACTAGGCAATACATAAATAACCCAGAAATGACTAACATCTAGTCACATTTAATTCAATAGATTAGATAGAATATCTAGACTCCATAGTCACATTTAATTTAACCCTTTGTTATTTATTTCATTTATGTACCACACCACAGCATCTCATAACATAACTAATTATAATTCGAAATGAAATATTTACCTCTAGCGATCATCTCCTTACAATCTACATCATCGCATAACATAAACACGTAGAACATAAACAGCCGTCGTATCACTGTTCCTTTGTAATAATGAATACGACTTACCTACTAACAATAATACTCAACCACAAAAATAGGGATCGAACCTATGTGGTATACCTACTTATTGTTTACGTAGTTACTTAATATCACTGAGCAAGTAAATACTTATTATGCCCAATATTAGATGTTGCAATTCTGACAGGCTTTAATGTTTTTTTTTTTATTTTATTTTTAAAATGTATATTTTAAGTTATTTAACTATTCGAATGACAAAACAGAACATGCGAGTAAAATACTTTTGTCACGTAATTAAACAGAGTGCTTACTGCTTAGTCTAAGTTTGGAGCACTCCAAAACTTTGTAGTATACTATTGATCGATTTCAGAGTAAAATTGACCCAAAATGGCTTGTATTAAGGCTTGAGTTCGCCAATACATTCAGCATTCGAACACAGCGAGCGCCCCAAGCAGAAATGTTGTAAAATACATATTCGAACTACCTACGGAACTACGACTTTAAAATAAGAGTGTTGGGGCTCAGTTTCTCAAAACGAGTGAGCAAACGAGTCGCAAACTATTTATATGTGTAAAATCTTAGACTAACCGTACAGGTATCAGTTGTATACTTTTACTAAAATATGTAGGTAGGTATGTAAGAAACATTGAGATATTTATCCAATACAAAGTTAATAAAAAAGAAATGTCACCTGCGTACATAACTTAACTCAGGAGATTTCTGTGGTGTAGTCGGAGTGATTTGGTAGGTACTTTAAATATTTTATAATATCCCACCTTATGTTTTTTTTTTTGTATTATTATTAATAAAATTACTATATCTGACCTTTACTCTCGTCGCCACTTGTAATGTTTCAGGATCCAGTAAAACACACTTTCTGTTTACCCAGTAGGCTATGTACTGTATGCAAGCCCTGAGCCCGTCTGTCCCCGTCCCGTGCCGGTGTGCGACTGACGCCCTCTATCGTAACCTGCATACACTACAATTAAGTTTAAAGTTTAATTAAACTTGAACTTCAAAGAAATGAGAGGACGTCGTTTTCTATTAGAATTTGTTCTTCAAGTAGAACTAGTGAACTTTGTAAATCTAGAAGAGATAAAAAGATTTAAAATTTCCGTAGAAATAGCACCTCACCTTGCATTGTTATACAGTAAATGAACAAACGCGCATTCAACATCCTAACCAATCCGCTGATTGCTCCATATAACACGATTTAGTGTCGCTTGAGATTGCCTTTTCACCTACAGGATGTTTTAAATTATTTTAAATAAATTAATTAATCTATTAATAATATAAAGTAGCTTGTCCTGACTGACAATCAACGCACAGCCAAAACCACTGAAACTAGAAACTTGTCACAGTAGCTTCCTTTTATGACGTAGGCGCACACTAAGAAAGGATTATTGCGAATTCCATCCCTAAGGGGGTTAAATAGGGGATAAAAGTTTGTATGAAAGTCCGTCGTTTTTAAAGTTATATCAATGAAAATCGGTATTTGTATTGTCGGTTAAAAATAAAGAATTACGTGTTTCAGGAATTTTGGAAATTCTTGCACCCCCAAGTGAGATTTATAAGAATCCAAGCAGACGAAGTCGCTGGCATCTGCTAGTTACACATAAAAATAAATTTTGGATGAACAACAAGCATAATAGGTTGCAAACTCAGCTTTTTTCCAGTGCGGGGTCGTCATTTGACTACATAGGTCTATGTCTATCGGTGGATTGAGTTATTTGCGCGCACATTGCATCTCATTGTGTTCTATAAAAAACTCTTTTTGCGGAGAAAATAATACTAAATATTAGCATTGATTGCTGCGTCAGCGACGAAAACAAAGCTCTTAGAAAATGACTAAAGAGACTATTGTTGCGAAAAAAATCCGATCCTTCATAAGTGGATGTCAGATAAAGTCTAGTTCCTAAAAGGGAAAAACTACCCATGAAATATTGGAGGCTAAATTCATCACATTTTTCCGCAATTTTATTCCTACGCCCCTTCATTTCTAGTAACATTAATAAATGCCACAACTTTCACAAGATGAAAATAGGAATTTTCGGGTCTGTTTGGTCCCAAATCTATAAAATTACTGATGGATTATATTCGTTATTTGTTACATATAAATACAGAAATGTAAGTTTTGGGCTACTATTTCACTGGAATAGACTGTGAAAAGCGGTGTACAATTTTGCATTGCTTAATTAAACGTACACTGTTTGCGTTAACATATACACTGCATTCATATGTTCTTTATTCTCTCCAATATTTGTAAATCTGTTTTTTGCAATTTATGCAATAATTTATCTTTATTCACTTCAATTTTTGTAGAATCTTTTTGCGGGACATTTGCTTTAAAGTAATAAATATCTTGGTTTCTTTTTTCCGACCGACTATAATCCATCGTTTGTGGTAGGTCTTAAATATTTACATTCTTATATAATATACCAAAATAATTAATACGAATACAAAATTATTGTATTTTGGGTTGTTATTGTCAAAACTTTACAGGATTCACGTTTAAACTGTGTATTTTAGACACATTTTTAATTTTTGTGTAGCAAATAGCGTGCGTGATAGCAAATTAGGTGGAATCTGGTTGTTGTATTGATTCCATCCTAGGAGTAATTTAGTACTAAAGGCCTATAGAGTAGGCACAATGAAGCATTGTCCAAACTATAAAACTCTATTGTAAATATGAAGCTAACACAATCTTCACACTAAAATAAATTGGCCGGTATAAAAATGCTATCTCTTTCACAATTTTTCCAGTAAAAAAGACGTGTGTAACTCGGGCACTGCCGCGGTAAAGCTATCGCATAGCATTTTTTATCAACTTATGCAATTATAATTATTTATTTACTTTAATTATTGCAGTATTTTTCGCGGCGAGTTGCTGAACTAAAAAGACAAGCGTGATATTTCAAAAAAGTCATTAAAAGTCCTGCTATTCATCGATAGATAGCAAAACTAACACCGCTGTGCCGGTCGGAGTGGGGGTGTTAGGTTATTTTCGTTACGGAATTTCTGGATTTGGTCTCCACGCTCAAGGCCCGTGATAGAAGCTATGCAATAGCTTAAAAAGACAGTGTTACTTTTAGTTCTGTCAATTTAGTTTTGTTAAGAGAATTAGAAATTGTGTACAATCGAATTAACACGATGCTTACGTAAGTAGTTTCTTTTAAACAGTGATAGCGTATCTCTAAATGGCGTAAAACAAAGTATCAATTCGCTTTTGGCAGTATTATCGCATAAAACTTCTAAAATTCATAATGGATTTCAATGCAGTTTTCACCATTACCTAGATCATTTCATAAAAAGGGTTTATAATAGGTAAAATTTAATTACAATATCTTATTTTCTACAGTGAATGAAACCGCGTAGTGTTTTGATTGGACCGAGTCAGTATTGTTACTTTTTTTAATAATGTCACATCTAGTAACAATAACAAATTCTAGGGTAACATAAAGTTAGCTACCAGCTGAGACGTAACTTCGACATTGCGACGGAAAAATCTCGTTAGCATCACTTTCTGATTTCGTAGCTAAGTTTGGTTTAGATAAAACTTCTCTGAATGGTTTTAGGGATTTATTGTTTGTTTAAAAGTACGAACGTGGAATTTTTCTTAATACTTATTGTTGTATTTGTTTCTAAATAGAATCGTAAAACAGAGCTGGTATGTACGCTTTGCGTTCACACGTATGGTATATCGTTTCTCCAATAAAACTCAGATGGCGTTGGCAAGAGTTGGTTAGTTTTCTGTGTCTGCTGCATGTATCGTATATGAAACTTGTGTTCTATATAAGTCACATATTGTACGAAGCATGCAACAGAATTTTATTGGAAATATTTTACTATCGGTTGTCTAAGATAGGTCTGACATATTCAAGTTACTTACTACACTTTAAATTGTTCGACATTCAAAGTGCACCTATTTTAAAAAATATTCGTAGTTTTGAATTTATTAGAGTCTTCTTCACCACCTTCTGATAAGTGTAGAATAGGTTATTCACAACTTTTAGCTTTGGCACTAAGAACAGTAAGAACTGTTACTGACAGTAAGAACGTGACAAAAATTACGTTTAGGCTATGTTTAGAAATTAGAAACAAAATTAGAAACAGGCCTTTAAGCTTCTAAATCTTTGAAACGTCTTATAATTTAAGAGCGCTGTTCTATTTCATTCTTCTAATCGCGATTCCAAGATATTTTCCCGACCGTGCATCGCCGCCTCGGTCTCTGTTAACGCTAAAAGGAAGTGTACTTTTCACTTAAAGCGTCGACTTGATTTATGTGTTGGCTAACGGACTCTGCTAGATAAATATTATAATAGTGTCAGTTTACACGCGATATGTTAAGAATTTTCTTCCCATAATTGGGTGAAAATTTCATGATGAAGTTTTACTGTGTTTTATTATGATGACTAGTTGACTCGTCACGGTTTTGTGCGAATGGGCTCGTAACTGTTGAATTGAATACTTCTGAAAGTATAAGAGCGGCACGAAAGTCTAGCACTGACCTTCAATGCGCAGAAGTCGAAAATGAGGAATCTCGGGGTGGTGAGTGGGTCGCGGGGAGGGCGTGGGGATCGTTCGTAAGCACTGATTAGCTCTCGCGGATCCCTCGTAAGCGCTAATCAGCTCTCCAATCGTACTGTGGCCCCGCTCACTCGTACGACGCTGCGCGCACTTGAAGGTCAGCGCTAGACTTTCGTGCTGCTGCTTGTATTATGTCGTAAGTGATGGCGAAAACCACTGTAAATTCCACTTAGACCTACCTGCCTGCGCAATTTAAAAGCAAATCCACAGAAAAAGCGAATTTTGAATTTTGACGGCCATGTAATTTTTGGCTGCTTTACAAAAATGTTCAGTGAAATAAAGTAAAAGTAAAATTGTACCAACGTGCATTAATATATTTAATCTTAGTGCATGTAGGTACAATTTCTTTTTAATCTCGTTCTCGCTAGGAAACCCCTTGACAACATTTCACAGACGGACGCCCATAAATATTTTCATTCGTTTCCCAGGACTCTATCGAATCGGAATGAGATTTCTCGGGAATTGGCATTACGTCGGACTGGCCATAAATCAAACTCATTGCAATTTTGCGCTGATTTCCGTTCAATGCAATAAAAATGGCACAAAAAATATTCTAGCTAAAGAGCTTGCAATACCTAATTATTATATGCGTCGAACCGTTATTCGAGACCTATAGAGTGAGACAGCATCATTTCCGCCCCTCCGAACAGCCCCAACGGCTCCCCACCACGTCACTTCCGGCGGCTCAAGTCGAGTGGCGGGGAGTTTGCTTGCCACGGGCAGCGCGCTGCGTTGCTCGTCACATTGGCATCGACTTTCGTCGTGCGAACACCCCAAAAAAATTAAAACAACGTTGTTGTTCGATAGTAATTTTTTTTTTTATTAATATTTTCATTTTTATATTTATATAAACTTAAATTAAATTACCTACAGTTACAATTTCTTTCAGTTATTGTTACAGTGTGTATCTACAATTTATTTTACCCGTCTACGGAAGATCATGGGTAAATCTTCAGAGCGGACATCTAGGTCCCGAGAGCGTAGTACGCCTAAACGGACTTCTAGGTCCCAGGAGCGTAAGACACCAAATCTCTCAAGAGAGCTTCTAGGTCTCAAGAACGCCAGAGGGATTCTAGGCCCCAAGAGCGAGAAAGGATTTCTAGGTCACGAAAGCGCAGATCGGCTTCTAGGCCTCAACAGCGCAAGAACTGGGAGAGTTCCTCTTCATCGTGCAGCACGAGCAGTAGCTCGAGCAGTTTGTCGTCCTCACCTTCTTCCAACTACACCCGGCGGCACAGGCGACGATCCACGCGACGAGGGCAGGCAGCGAGTCACTGCGACGGCGAACGGCGGAAAAGATGGGAGGTTGACCGTTTGGACGACTTGTCAATTCAAGTAGGTACTATCATGAATGTTCTTAAAAATCAGGTTGCGAAATTAGATAAAGTGGGTCAAGGCTCTGATTTCATATCTTTGCATCCTTTCAAAGATTTACCAGATCGTTATTTTTAAATCAACCCGTTTTAAACAGACCTAAAACGGTGAAAAATCTCGATTGTAATATAAATACGAACTTATATGTGAATACTGAGCTTAGGCTTTGTGATCCTGATTCTTCTTGGCGAGAATGAAGCTATCAAACAATTTAATTGCTTGATCGCTCGTTCGAAGTCTTAACCCACGCAGTTATGTAGCAAAACAAGCTCTTTAAGAGCCTGTTGCGAAATTTGATTGAATGATCATAATTATAATTCTGAATCAATGTTGACGGCAGTTAACCTTTTTTGATAAGTTGAATGAACTTTTGTCCACAAAAGCTCAATATATAAAGGTGTCCGAAGATATTTTACAGCTAGTTTGCAGAAAACGAGTTGATACGATTCAAAAGCGCCGCGATAGCATACTGTCCGGTGTTTTCCACCTACCCGCACCACTCTGTTTATCCAGAAACGATAAGTGCATTTTCGACAAAAGCTGGTGGCTCAAATAAGTTATTTAATAACAACAAACGCTCAGCGGATGAGCCTATAATGTCTTTGTAAATAAGATTTATCACTTTCGTGCAAAACGACCGCGGAGGTCGATACGAGGTCAATATTACGATTATAACGATAGCGTTCCCGGTCCTTCCACTAACAAAGGCGCTGGCACTAGTAACAAGAATGCCACAAATAGTCACAACATACTAAAAGCGAAACGCTGTGATAAGAACCCATCTAATCAGTCTATTCGCAAGAATAGTAATCGCTTTCTAAAGTGACCACAAACAAAACTCGTTTTATGGCGGATGTTTACAAAACTATGTAAATATTTTAAAAATAATTTCCGGTTATCATATACCGTTTCACAAAGTACCCTCAGTTCTTTCTCACAATGTTTTGACAAATATCAAACCGCAACAAGCCTCGCAATGTCACGACAGATTTCGTAATTAAAAAAGCAAAACATTCCAGTACCCACACCGCCAAAAAACAAGTTTCGTTTGTTAGATGTTTTTAGTGAAAAAATCGGATGTCAGCGATCGACCAATTTTCAATCTGCGAAATTTGAATCAATACCTCACTCAGTTCAAATTCAGACTGGTCAATGTATGCCGAGAACCAGACTTTTTGCAAAGTGGCGACTGGGCCATAAAAATAGACTTAACATAAGCGTATTTTTACATTCCCTTGGCTCAGTCTCACCATCCATATCTGAGAGTGTTATATCAGTCGGGGAACGCAGACTAGCCAGAGCTTCTCCAAATTACGAGCCTACGTTTCGGACTGTCGTCCGCATCAGTGACTTTTGCGACAGCCTCCAACTGGATCGCACAAATGTTTCGCAACAAGGGAATGATAGTCGTGTATCTCGACGATTATTTAATTGTCCATCAGAACAAAACCATTTTGGCAGATCAAGCTGCGGAAGCCGTTCGAGTTCTATCTGCACTAGGATGGACTGTGAACCTTAAACAATCGGTATTGGTCCCGATGCAGGTAATAGAATATCTGGGCGTTTTTGGAACCTCAGGTTGAACCTGAAACATCTTCTTCATCTTGTTGGAGAAATGTTGCAAAATCGATGCAAAACTAAGCCATATCATAGATATATGTCAATGGAGGTTCAAGAATGCACAGAGCATTCTAGGAATGCTGAACCTAAGCGTCGTTTACCTTCCCGAGAGGCCGGCTTCATTGCCGCCCGATACAAATGGCCTGTGCTTCGAAAGACCAGCCCTATTTGAACGTGAATTTGATTTCACAGTACGGGACGAGTTTCGATGGTGGTTCAAAGCGCTCACGGCGAGCACCCCAATGCACCATCCACCTGGCTTGTGCTCTTCTATCGAGAGACCAGCCCTATTTATAATGCGAACTCGATCTCGCAGTACGGAACGAGTTTCGATGGTGGTTCAAAGCGCTCACGGCGAGCACTCAAATTCACTATCCACCTGGCCTGTGCTCTTCTACCGAAAGACCAGCCCTATTTATAACGCGAACTCGATCTCATAGTACGGAACGAGTTTCGATGGTGGTTCAAAGCGCTCATGGCGAGCACTCAAATTCATTATCCACCTGGCCTGTGCTCTTCTACCGAAAGACCAGCCCTATTTATAACGCAAACTCGATCTCATAGTACGGAACGAGTTTCGATGGTGGTTCAAAGCACTCACGGTGAACACCTCAATTCACTATCCACCTGGCCTGTGCTCTTCTACCGAAAGACCAAACCTATTGAAAACGCGAACTCGATCTCACAGTACGCGACGAGTTTCGGTGTTGGTTCAAAGCGCTCACGGTGAGCACCCCAATTCGTTATCCACCTGTCGCTCACTTTCTGACAACAGATGCGTACGACACTGGTTGGAGCGTAGTCCTAGATGGCATGAAGAAGATTGGTGGCACTTGTGTTTCTCATCAAGAATCCTGACACAGCAATCTCAAAGAGATGTGAGTCGTTATACAGTCACGTCAGAATAATCTGAACCAATTACAAAATTCATGTATGCTTTCTATTGTATGCTTCTGTATATATTCTATTCATGTATGTATGTATTCATGTAGCGGACAACAAGAGTGTATAGTAAGTTACATTCGGAACGAAGGTGGGCTACGCTCGAAAACACTGTATCAGATGACTTGTTGTTTGTTTCAATTAACAGACGACAATTGCATTCACCTGGTTTCTCACTATTTACTAGGTCAATACAACGTAGAAGCTGACTTGCTGTCACGTCAGAGCTCAAGGGAAATGGACCTTGACTCAAGAGGCTTGTTACAAGATATTCAGTCGGTTCGGCAAGCTAGAGACCAACTTATTTGCGTCGAAGACTGCACATGTACTCCCACGATATGTGTCACGAAACTGCTGCGACCCCTCAGCAGAATGTAACGATGCCCTCAGTAGGATGGTACTACCACAGAGCGTGGGTGTCCCAACCACCTCACTTATTGCCTCGCGTGCTAGCGCATCTAAGCAATGCCAAGGACATATATTATGTTTTACTAGTTCCTCGTTGGAACAAATCATTCTGGCGTCTAGACTTGAATAAGCAGGGCCATATCTCCTTCGTGGACGCTGACGAATTTGAGATGCAAGCTAATGGACACCCGCACACAGAAACCACCAGCGAAGGCCAGCGAAGGGTCAGATGGGTCTCGAAATATGGTTGGTGATGGGTGGAATCACCTGTTAACAGATTGGTCCTCTGTTGGAGTTGAAGTTGGAGACCTTCAACAAAGACAAAGAAAGTTTATTCCTCAATACGGGCAAAATGGAAAGAATGGTGTAATATCGATCATATTGATATATTAACACCAATAGGGACCCAACTAGCTAAGTACTTAGCTAATCTTCATCTAAAAGAAGGTCTTTCTTACAAAACCATCTTAGTTGCTCAGATACAGATCGCTTGAGCAATAACGCTGTCATAAGGCGTTTACACTCTACGAAGTTTCACGGCGCACGGCCTTAAGTAATACTCCTTCTGGCATCCAGCCTCTCAGTGTGGGTCAACGATCTGACCCTCTTATATATCGATCAGGATCACCATGACTTTCAGATTGTATAATATTGCATCATAAATTCGGTTCCAAGACCGACAATTATGTGCATAGACAGTCCTCATGGAAGCTGATCAAGGCTGATAACAATAATGTATGTCCAGTGTTCTGGATACACATATTGATAGAAGTCTCGGCTCAGCAGCGAAAAGATAATAGTGACTGAACTATTTATAACAGTGTGCGGCCAGGCTCGCGCAGCGTCCCGCACAGTCACTGGTGGTTGAGTGAAGTCACTACTGCGCGCGGCCAGCGTGCAGGCGAGCGCAGCCGCCAGCTTTAACTGGCTCGATAACTGCTCGATCGATTAGATCATGGTTAAAGGGAACTGGCAATCCCCGAGAGATACGTTTCACTACGAACCCTGAATATAATCTATCGAGAATGTTTGATACTGTATGATTATGAATACCAATCGAATAAATCATTTCTTGGTTATAATTATAAATTAGGTGATTTTACAGTACCTATGTCTATTCACATTCAAGTGTTTGTCTGATTTTACAATCAATATTATATTTTGTTTTAAATTTATTTATTTTTCACACATTGGCATACTTACTCTTACTATACAGATTAAATCTATACGTTTAGTTCGCTTGCCACCAGGCGATAACAAACACATCTCACTCTATAGGTCTCGAATAACGGTTCGACGCATATAATATAATGTTTTACCTGAAAATAAAACAGTTATTATATGCAGAAACCTTATTCGAGACCTATATTTTAAAACCTGCCTGCTGGCAAATATTTCAGCAGACTTTCAGTGAGATGCCATGTGACGAGCAACGCAGCGCGCTGCCCGTGGCAAGCAAACTCCCCGCCACTTGACTTGAGCCGCCGGAAGTGACGTGGTGGGGAGCCGTTGGGGCTGTTCGGAGGGGCGGAAATGATGCTGTCTCACTCTATAGGTCTCGAATAAGGTTTCTGCATATAATAACTGTTTTATTTTCAAGTAAAACATTATATTATTTATTTCGTATTTAATTTAAATTCAAAATGATTTATTTAATGTGCGCCAACTTGTGGCTCTTCTGATAATAATATGTCAAGACTCAAGAAGTTCAAAATAATTATTAGTTAATTTGCTCTAATTTTTAAAATCACAAAACTGTTTTCGAAACAGCTAAAATGTTGTTAGTTTTTACCGTAAGGTGATTTTGTAAACAATGAAATCAAAGGTACAAATGGACATATTATCTGTCCATCGGCTATCGCCAAGGTTTTTTTTTATTTTATTTTTATAGCGGGCAACTGAGCAAGCGAGTCATCTGATGTTAAGTGAGTACCGCCGCCCATGAACATTAGCAGCACCTGAGGAACCACTAATGCGTTGCCGGCTTTTGAGGAAGGGGACTGGCTCTTCAGCTCGCTGCCGGAACACATCGGATGCTTTGCGGCAGATTAAGGCTGAAGTGTGGTCGCTAGCCAGGCAGATTCGGGGTAGAATCCTACCACAAAGCGGTGATACCATCTAGATTAAGTTGTGTGGTATCAGGCACAACGACCCGTAGAGGGGACTGAGAGCGTCAGGGCCTCGTTAGCATATTGGCAGGGTGCAGCGCGCGCAGGTGAGGTTGACTTTAGCCTCATATGTGGCATTTGGGCCACTTACACCCCAAAATGTGTTTCAAAATCGTATTAAAAAACTGCATTATTATTATTATTTATTCGTGCCGATAACTATAACAGCATCGAGGATCTATTCAATGTTGATAAAGTCATTGTAAAACACATTAATTTTTCAACCACCAGCTTTCTAAGTAACTGTTGTAAGAGAATAAACGATCCATGCGATTCAAAGACATATTACCTTATTTTTGCAAATAGGTTTTTGCTCCAAGAATCCATCCGTATTTATTGCTCCATCCGTTACAGGGATGTGGGGGAAATAAATCAGTTTTGTATTAAAATGTTGCAAATAATAGAGCTTGTATTCGAAAATGATAGACGGTCGTATACAGTAGGTACCGTTATTTATCTACTTGCGAACCTGTGTTAAAATTGATTTTCATTCAAAGGCAAATTGCGGCCACGATTTTTTCGTTCATATACCTAGTCCATTGAGAATTTTCACAGAGGAAAAACTTGGTCGTCTCGTCGAAACGAACCTACTCACGAAGTTTCAGCTTGTTATTAATCACTAAAAAAATTGTTCGGAGGCTGCCTGACTAATAGTTTTACAGTGGTGGCGAGCGGCAGAAACAAAATATATATTACTAGCTTCTGCCCGCGGCTTCGCCCGCGTGAATTTCGGTTTTTCACAAATCCCAAGGGAATCGTGGATTTATGGTTCCCGTTCCCGCTCCCTTTTCCAACCTTTATATCTACTTTCAAGGAAGTTTGCTCTAGTAATCTACCTATATAGCCCAGTGTCGATAATTTTTGAAACAAAGAAAAATCACAGTAGGATGAAACCCATTGGAAATGGAGGAGAATATAATAAGAATTAAAGGAAAAATAATTTACGGGCGATCTGAGCTAGGGAAAAAAAATGGGGGGAGTTTTAAGGGTAAAAAACGGTTTATCTCGATTTCCGACAAAACTACAAGTCCTATGGAAAAAATTCTAATGGCAAAGTTGTAGGTAATAAAAAGTTCAACAACTTTTGTATTTACACTTTTTTCACTTAACCTCGAAATGTATGTGAAAAACTCAAAAAACCATGTTTTTGGTTTTTTATTATTATCTTTTATAAAAACATTTTTTTTTTCACGAAATTTGGTGAAAATTTACCTTTTCATATCGCAAATACACTGTAATTTATTTGATTTGAAATGTTTATTATTTCTCCTTATTTTGACTTAATATCGAAAAAGCACCCTAATTTTCAATCGAAAAATCCTCCGTCAAAATGTCAGCTTTTTTCAAAAAGTAAGTATGCTTTCTGTTCGTTGAAATCTCTACTTTCCGATGGTGTTAAAAAAATATATATTACTATAGTAAATGTTTTCAGAAAATGCAAAAAATCGAAAAACCAGAATTCAAAATTTATTTTAATCATTATATACAATTTCATCAAAAATGTGACTGCTGCAATTTTTTTCAATTAAAAATTTGATTTATTAAATGCAAATTACATTTGTGTCATAGAAAACTCATAATATATAAAAATAAATGTAAATCGTACTATATTGAATTTAGATACTTTATTTTGATTACGCTATATAGTCATTACAATGTTTTTAAATGCATTAATCTTGTTATTCATAAATACTTTATCTTCAATAGAATAGAATAGAAATGTTTTTTATTCAAATAAACTTTTACAAGTTTTACAAGTTTACTTTCGAATAGTCAATTGAATCTACCACTGGTTCGGAATGCCATTCCAACCGAGAACAACCAGTAAGAAACTCGGCGATTGCTCTTTTTTAAATTAACAATATCAATATAACAAAAACATTCACAGTTACAATAAAAAGTGCGAATTACACGACAGGCAATTAAGAAATAGAAATAGGCTCGTGATTCCTCAGTTACGCCTCAAAAAGGTCCGAAAGTCGTTTGTGGGAATGGGCGTAATGTTCTATAAAAAAATTCCACAAGCAATCTTAGACTTGCCTTTACACAAGTTTAAGAACTCTATTAAAAGTATTTTCTCAATTGAAGATTATATAAATGATAAAAAGTGTGGTTTTGACTCGTTCCATCAATGCGCGAGACGGCAATTCAATCATGTACTCAACATAAAATTGTTATATTGATATTATTAATTTAAAAAAGAGCAATCGCTGAGTTTCTTACTGGTTCTTCTCGGTGGTGGAAATAGGCGTTAAAAATATTATAATTTCGAAGTGGACTGTATGGAGCGGGGCGCAGAACAGAAGGGAATTACAGGGAATTGGGACTCACGTGGTCGATGAATAACTCAGCTTCCATCAAGGCACCTTTTTCCACTTTCAAATGTCCATTCTTCTGAACTGCTGATTACGGTTTTCCACACACAATTTGGTAGCGTTTTAGGCGAAATTAGCGAATTAGCGATTATTAGCGAGGCCGGCCTTTAGCGACGTGTTCAATAATTTTTATGTACGTGCGCGCGCGACGACGATTGTTTTTCGAGTCATGGCGTCATTTGATTGGTGCATTTACACCGTTGTAACGTTCTTAGCGAATGAGTGAGAGGGATAGAGATATGGGTACAAGGCAAGGAGGGAAGGAGAAATATTGAAATAGAATAGCTAAGCGTTTAATTCTAACCATCCCCCCGCCCGTGAGATATCAATCTCGCAATTTTAAAAGAAGATAGAGTAAATAAATATAATTTATAAAAAATAGAATACTTAAAATATAGCCTATTCACATAATAATTTAAAAGAAGCGGTTAATTATATGTTACGAGCGTTAAAAATATACATAAAGATAAACAACTATATTTAAGTAATTCTATTGAATAGGCAAAGGACAAAGCTTTACCACAGGTCTAGTAAAGAAACCATTTTTCGTCTTCACTTCAGCAACTCTGGTAGTGCCATCCTTACCAGGAAATACGCGAGTTATGAGGCCTAACGGCCATTGCAATGGAGGAGCGTTTTCAACATTTATCAGAACTATAGTTCCTTCTTTTAATGCGGGGGAAGTAGTATTCCATTTTTCCCGCGTTTGCAGCGTGTGTAAATACTCTATCTTAAAGCGTTTCCAAAAGGATTGTACTAACGAGTCCAGTAGCATGAATCTACTTAGTAATCGCTCTCGTTCTCCACTGAGATTAGGAGCTGGTAAGAATTCCAAAGGAACTTTATTTAAAAAATGAGCAGGAGTTAGAGCAGAAGGCTCAGACGGATCCGTGCTCAAAGCGTAAAGCGGTCTGCTATTAAGTATAGCTTCTATTTGCGTGATCACAGTGATCATTTCCTCATACGTTAGAATCTGATTCCCTATCACTCTAAAAAGAAGAGATTTAGCGCTTTTTATATTGGATTCCCAAATTCCACCAAAGTGGCTTCCAGTGGGAGGGCTTGTTTTCCAAATAACGCGATGCTTAGCGAGTTCGTGACTAAAAGATTTGTAATATTCATCACTTTGTAAAAATGTGATTAAGTCGTTTAAATAACCTCTAGAAGAGATAAAATTAGTAGCGTTGTCACTATAAAGGTACTTACAAGAAGATCCAGCCCTAGATCTAAATCTTTTATACAAATTTAAAAAGGAAGCGGAACTCAAATCAGGTGCAAGTTCTAAATGAACTGCCTTAGTTACTAGGCATATGAAAATACATAAATATGCCTTTTGTTTGCGAATCCCTCGTCCTCTGGTAAAGGTTACGTACAGAGGTCCGGCGTAATCTACTCCGGTATGCGTAAAGGCGTTAGCTTGTTCTAAACGACAAGGCGGCAAATCAGCCATAATAGGATTAGCTGGTTTCGGATTTAATCTATAGCATTTAATGCATTCATGAATCCGATGTTTTATAGAGCGTTTGGCGGATAAAATCCAAAACTTCTGTCTAGTGACAGACATTAAGACCTGAGGTCCTGCGTGAAGGTTTTCGCGATGGTAATAATCAATTATTAAATCGATAATATGTCCTTTTTTAGGCATCAAAATAGGATGTTTGTGAAAGTAATCTAAAGAAGAGTAACTTAAGCGACCACCGACGTGAATTATATCATCGCGAATAAACGGATTTAATTTTTGAATAGCGCGAGAACAAGGAATTCCCTTTTTTAATTTTTCAATATCATCAGCGAAATTTGTTTTTTGTACGACTTCAATGACTTTTGTCTCCGCAACGTTCAAATCTTCGGCGGTTATAATATCGCGTTTAGGTAGCTTTTTAATAAATCTCAAAATGTAAACGACGGCTCTGAGATATTTAGTCCAAGAAGAGAACTTAGTGCTCAAAGTCAACAAAGGATTTTCCTCAACATTTTGAGTTACCAGAGTCACAGTTTTCTGCTCTGGTAGAGCGGAACTAGTAGCGGGTGAGAATTCTTGGATGGGCCACTGATCGATAGGCAAAGACACCCAAGAAGGTCCATGAAACCAGAGATCATGGTTTAGTAACTGCGAAGGCAAAAGGCCGCGAGAGATACAATCCGCAGGATTTTCGACACCTGGGACGTGATAAATACAATCAGGAGACAAAAGCGTTTGAAATTGCGATATACGATTCGCAACGTAAGTTTGGAATCTGTGTGGCGACGATTTCAACCAACACAGTGCGACAGTAGAGTCCGAAAACACAAAAATCTTGTCAATCGGATGGCGTGATATTAAAGTATCATAAACGTTACGAACTAATTTAGCGAGTAAAACAAGTGCGTTTAATTCTAATCTAGCCAGCGTGACCAAATTAGAAGGCGAAGATACTCGAGACTTTGAACAAACCAAGGAGACAACGGGTTTTTCTTTTCCGTTTGTCACATGCGTATAAATAACACAGCCATACGCCTTTTCACTGGCATCAGCAAAAGCGAGTAAAGAGACTTTAGAGTCTTGCTCTACGCCGAGGTGCCTTGGAATCTTCAAGTCCGATAAAAGCGGTAACTCAGAAATATATTTTTTCCAAGTTTCTACAATATGCGAGGGGAGAGGTTCGTCCCATGTCAATTTTAAAATCCATAATTCTTTTATGATTAATTTAGCGTACAGAATTACGGGCCCTACGAGTCCTAAGACATCGTAGAGTTGAGCGGTAGCGGAAAGAATAGAGCGTTTCGTCCAAGTTGACGAGGGCGGAGATACAAAAAACGTTAAATTATCATGAGCGGGAAACCAATGCAAACCTAAAATTTTGAAAGTGTGTTCATCATTAAACGATATGCCTTCGGATTGCCTGTGCGTTTGAGGTATGTGACGTAATAATTCAGGAGAATTACTAGTCCATTTAATTAAGTCAAATCCTCCAGATTTAAAGAGCTGGATTAGCTGCTCAGCTATCTTTACTGCCTCGGCCGTAGAAGAGGTAGAAGAAGCGAGATCGTCCATATACACGTCTCTCTCGACGATAGCAGCGGCAGCCGGCCACTTCTCTTTCTCTTGCTTAGCTACTTCGCGTAAAGTTCGGAGGGCTAAGAAGGGAGATGAGCGCAATCCAAAGGTGACACGATTAAATTCAAAAGTGTCTAGCGGGTCATTCATAGAAAATCTATACAAAATGCGTTGATATTTACGATGCGGAGGATGAACTTCTATACACAAATACATCTGTTTTACATCGGCGAAAAATGCGATTTTATAGAGGCGAACGTTTATTAAAATATTAAAGATTTCGGCTTGTAAATTGCAGCCCGTATGAAGGATGTCATTCAGAGAGACATCAGAGTCAGATTTCATAGAGGCATCTAAAACAATTCTAACCTTTGTACTCTTATCGTCTCGAACAACAGGTCTGTGTGGCAGATAGAACCCAGGCGAAATGCATTCTTCATAAGGAACCCTAGAAATAATTCCTTTATCCAAATAATCTTGAATAATTTCATTATACTTTAATTTTAAATCAGGAGATTTTTCTAATCTTTTTTCAAGTAGGAGAAATCTCCTTTTAGCGGAAATGTAAGAATTACCCAATTTTTCGGGACTTTCCTTGAAGGGGAGATCTACAGCAAAGCTGCCATCACAGTTGCGCGTAGTTGTTTTGACATAAATGTTCTCACATTCCTGTTCTTCGGGACTCAAGAATTTCTGTTGCGGTACTTCTTCCACCTTCCAGAATTTTTCTAAAATATTATCAAGCGAAAGCGGTTCGAGACTTGTAGAACAGAAGGAAGAAGTGTGCGAAAGTTGCGAAAAAATAGGCGCATTACCTAAAATAATATACCCAAGAGAGGTCTCTATGGCTGACGGTAAGTTATCGTTACCTGCGATTTTATTAAAAAGCAAAATATCACAATAAAGTTTTACTCCAATTAATATATCTATATTTCCAGGTTCAGAAAAATTATCATCAGCTAACGGAATATCTTTAATTAAATTGTGTAACGCCGATACATCGACTTGCGTGTTCGGTAGCTGAGAAGTAATTTTTTCTACCACCAGAGGGCGCATATGATATTCTTTAGTATCATCAAAGCGTGATTTGAATTTAAAGTCGGAAATCCCAATTATTTTTTGAGAAGTTCCACCGATCCCCTGAACTTCAGAGAAACGATTTTGCGTTTGAATAGGTAACGACAATCTCTTACAGCAAGCAATAGAGATATAATCACTTTGTGAGCCGGGGTCTATTAGACAGCGCACGAAATGATAGCGATTGTATTTATCTAGTATTTTAATTTTTGCGGTGCCTAACAAGGCGGTAGTTGCGAGGTGACCGCGACAATCGCGCGACACTGAACATAAAGAAGCGTGTACATTAGCGGACGAGCTAGGAGTTAGCTCATTTTTAGCGTTTTGATTCATCGATGCGTCGATAAGCGAGTTAGCGTGCGGGTAGGAATCATTGACGATTCTATTTGTGTGCCCAGCGGCCGGCGTGAAAGTTTTGCGTTGCGGAGCGTCGATTATATTTGCCTGACCAGCGGGCGGCGTGAAAGTTTTGCGTTGCGGTGCGTTTCGCATTGTGGAATTATTGGCCACAACACTACAATTAGATTTACTTGCGTTAGAGAAACATAATAAAGACGAGTGCCTTAGGTTACAATGGACACAAGAGCGTGAAGATTGGCATAAGGAATTTCGATGGAGAGTGCTCAAGCAATTAGTACACCAGGAATTCTTCTTTACTATTTCGAATCTTTCCTTAGGAGACAGTTTCATAAAGTGCGGACATCTATAAAGATGATTATGTTTTTCATTATTACATAATATGCATTTACTATTATTTGATTTATCGTTATTTTCGGTATTAACGAAAGTTTTAGTTAATTTAGAAACAGGAGAGCTCTTAGCGTGTGTTTTATTAGAAGCGTACGAATTATGAGAAGATTTAGAATAATTATTCCCCCTTGATAAAACCTTAGTCTGTTCTTTAACAAATTCGATTAAGCTTTCAAAAGTGGGAATTTTTTCTTTGCGATAAGTTATTTCGAAAAGTTTTACTGTATCTGCATCTAATTTTTGCAGTGCGAGGTGTAACAAAATAAAATCAGTTAAGTCCTTTAATTTTAATTGCTTAATTGCGTCTACAGCGGAGTTAAAATTGTTTAAAAACGATTCAAGACCAGCGGCGGTATTATTATTTAAAGATTTAAAATTCATTAACTGATTAAAGTACGTACTAGCTAGACTTCGAATATCGTCATATTTCTGAATTAAGGCGTTCCAAATAATAGGGTAGTTTTCCGCAGAAGCGGGCAACCCAGAACAAACAAGCGAAGCGTTATTTTTCAATTTACCAACTAGATAAAATACCTTCTCATTGTCGGAGAGGTTAGGATTATCATGTATTAAATTTTTAAATTGTTGGTAAAATAAAGGCCATTGTTTCTGGTCTCCCGAAAAATTCATTAATTCAATAGGAGGGAGACGAGATTTTTGCGTAGGGTACCTCGAAATAGAATGTACCATGGTATTCTCGGAGTTAACATTTTTATTGTCCAAGTACATTTCCAATGTTTGTTTTATGAAACAGTACATTTCCTCAAAGGAATCCCATGACTGATAGCTAATGATAGCTTTAGGGTTAAGTTTCCTTAATTCGATATTATAGCGGTCCAGATTCGATTCGAACTCTTTTCGTAAGGTTTCGATATTACAGGCCTGAACCGATAATGATGCGAGTTTTGTGCGGTCAGAGTCGACTTGCGTCGCGAGATCATAAATTTTTTGCAAGCGGGCAAACATAGCGTCTCGTTTTGTTTCAAATAATAGCAGACGTGACTCAACATCACTACTTGATCCCGAAGTCGGCTCTGTCTTACTCATTTTGAACGTTAAAATTAATAATTAATTACAAAAAAGTTGCTATTAAAAAGCGTTATTAATACTTCAATTAATGCGGCGTAATATTTAAATCACACTAAACAATTACGTGCTGTTTTTATAATATAATAATACAGAACTCCCTATTTCATTAAGTAGGTTAAGCGAAAATAATTTCAAGTGAATGGTAAGCGCAGCGTAACCTTGCAAGGTCAATGCGTTTCAAATACACAAACTATAGATCGTAAGAGATAAGAAATTCTAATTTTAACTTGACGAAACAAATGTTTGTCGCCTACCTACAAGTTGAAAGCGTATGAAACGATCTTATTAACACTGCGTAAGGTTCAATATTGTAAGCGGAATCAGTTAGTTGCCGAGTGCATAAAGGTCTACGAACGTTGAAAAATTATGCGACCTACCCACTTATTGTAAATGAATGATACCTTATTGCCACTACGCAAGATTCAATATATAGATAGCGGGTGCGATGAACAAGAAAATAACTTATTCTTTGTTCTATATACAGATGTCTTGCATACGTGGTTTTTAATGGTTTTTGCTTAAGCGAAATGGCGAAATATGGTTATAATATTCAATTACTTATTTATAAGTAGGTGCGATCTTAAATATAGTTGTGATAGTATGATAAGATATAGATGCGTAATAAATAGTAAATGCGTCAGAAACTTTATGTAAAAGTTATAAATATAAGTACATAAAATAGAATATTTATATTGTTTTAGCGGGATAATTACGTAGAAATACACATAAAATAACTTATTATGAGTATCCTACCTATATGAGCGGTTTAATTACGTAAGAATATACAAAAAATAACTTATTCTGTATACCTTACCTATAATAAGTGGTTAGTTTGCGTTAAATAATAATATATATTATATAATAATTTGCGAGGAATGACATGTCACTAGGCCGGGCGTTATTGCGAACAATTTAACAACCAAATAACTTATGGTTTTTAACGGTTAAAGTAACCAAAGTATTACGATTAAAATCCGGAAAATTATGGATTCTTAAATCCGGCTCGAAGGACCAAAAAATTATGGTGGAAATAGGCGTTAAAAATATTATAATTTCGAAGTGGACTGTATGGAGCGGGGCGCAGAACAGAAGGGAATTACAGGGAATTGGGACTCACGTGGTCGATGAATAACTCAGCTTCCATCAAGGCACCTTTTTCCACTTTCAAATGTCCATTCTTCTGAACTGCTGATTACGGTTTTCCACACACAATTTGGTAGCGTTTTAGGCGAAATTAGCGAATTAGCGATTATTAGCGAGGCCGGCCTTTAGCGACGTGTTCAATAATTTTTATGTACGTGCGCGCGCGACGACGATTGTTTTTCGAGTCATGGCGTCATTTGATTGGTGCATTTACACCGTTGTAACGTTCTTAGCGAATGAGTGAGAGGGATAGAGATATGGGTACAAGGCAAGGAGGGAAGGAGAAATATTGAAATAGAATAGCTAAGCGTTTAATTCTAACCACTCGGTTAGAATGGCATTCCGAACCAATGGTAGATTCAATTGACTATTCGAAAGTAAACTTGTAAAACTTGTAAAAGTTTATTTAAATAAAAAACATTTCTATTCTATTCTATTCAAGATAAAGTATTTATGAATAACAAGATTAATGCATTTAAAAATATTGTAATGACTATAATATAGCGTAATCATATTAAAGTATCTAAATTCAATATAGTACGATTTACATTTATTTTTATATATTATGAGTTTTCTATGACACAAATGTAATTAGCATTTAATAAATCAAATTTTTAATTGAAAAAAATTGCAGCAGTCACATTTTTGATGAAATTGTATATAATATAATGATTAAAATAAATTTCGAATTCTGGTTTTTCGATTTTTTGCATTTTCTGAAAACATTTACTATAGTAATATATATTTTTTTAACACCATCGGAAAGTAGAGATTTCAGCAAACAGAAAGCACACCTACTTTTTGAAAAAAGCTGACATTTTGACGGAAGATTTTTCGATTGAAAATTAGAGTGCTTTTTCTATATTAAGTCAAAATAAGGAGAAATAATAAACATTTCAAATCAAATAAATTACAGCGTATTTGGGATATAAAAAGGTAAGTTTTCACCAAATTTCGTGAAAAAAAAAAATGTTTTTGTAAAAGATAATAATAAAAAACCAAAAACATGGTTTTTTGAGTTTTTCACATACATTTTGAGGTTAAATGAAAAAAGTGAATATACAAAAGTTGTTGATCTTTTTATTATCTACAACTTTGCCATTGGACTTTTTTCCATAGGACTTGTAGTTTTATTGGAAATCAAGATAAACCGTTTTTTACCCTTAAAACTCCCCCAATTTTTTTTCCCTAGCTCAGATCGCCCGTAAATTATTTTTCCTTTAATTCTTATTATATTCTCCTCCCTTTCCAATGGGTTTCATCCTACTGTGATTTTTCTTTACTTTTTATTATTTTTGAAGGGAATTACTCTGGTCTAATAGGTGTAGCTGTAGATTTCGGTTTTTTCAAAATTCCGTGGGAACTGTGGGATTTATCCAGGATAAAAAGTGCCTATGTGTTAAGTCAAAGCATAATCTACCTCCATTCAAAATTTCAGACAAATCATTTCAGTAGTTGCGGCAATAAAGAGTAAAAGAGTAACAAACACACACACACACACGCACGCACGCACAACTAGATTTAACAACGATAAGACGCGGCGCGTTGCAGTGTCACTGAAACCGCGTCTGCGGCACCGCTGCGGCGTTCTTCATACATTAATCCTCAAGAAACGCGCGACTTACCTACTATACTCGGCCATACATTAAAGTTCCTAGTTCCGCTTCGTTCGTCTCAAAAAAAAAATCGTGGCTATGGAATATTAAAGTATTTCAATTGTTTTAATTTACGCCGCGAAAAACTTGTTTCACAAGAAATTTTAGCTTCGTGTAGAATGCTTTAAAACAACGCTTACAGGCGCTTGAGGTTCAATTAGAGCGCTTGGTACAGCGGATACCAGAAGAAAAATCCTTCAGTTAAGTTTTTATTAAAAAAACTTTAATTATACCGAATAAAATGTTTTAAAACTAATTTAACTCAAAGGCGTATGTATATCTGACTTTCCACCAGCTATCATTACTTATTTACTTATCTGTACTAATCTATACTTAATCTATACTAATAAATAAAATTGAAGTGTCCGTCTGTAATTTCGAAATAACTACCACATATTAAGCTCAAATGGTTATTTGAACGATACCATAACCGAATCACACGTTTTTAAAATTTTTGTCTGTCTGTCTGTTTGAACGCGCTAATCTTCGGAACGGCTGAACCGATTTTGACGGGACTTTCACAGACAAGTAGAGAATTAGCCAAGGAGTAACATAGGCTACTTTTTTAACCGACCTTCAAAAAAGGAGTTGTGTTGAAATCGGTAAGTACCTATGTTAAAAAACGCCCTGATAGGTAAGTATTTTACGGCCGACGCGACGCTCGCGCTGCACGGAACTCCCCGCGCCGCGCCGCGCCGCGCCCCTGCGCCCTGCGCCCGCCGTACGCGGTACCGCGGTACGCCGCCGCGCGGCGGGGGGCGGGTGGACCAGAAATCTACTTATCACTCAGGATTTGTGAAAAACCGAAATTCACGCGGGCGAAGCCGCGGGCAAAAGCTAGTAATATAATAAAGTGGAAGAGTTTGTTTGTTTGAACGCGCTAATCTCAGGAACTACTAGACCGATTTAAAAATTCTTTCACCGTTGGATATGTACGTGATCCTTGAGTGCTATAGGCTATAATATATGTACCACGGGCGAAGCCGGGGCGGACCGCTAGTCTATACTAATATCTATACTAATATAATAAAGCGGAAGAGTGTTTGTTTGAACGCGCTAATCTCAGGAACTACTGGACCGATTTCAAAAATTCTTTCACCGTTGGATATGTAAGTAATCCTTGAGTGCTATAAGCTATATATGTACCACGGGTGAAGCCGGGGTGGACCGCTAGTCTATTACTAATATAATAAAGCGGAAGAGTTTGTTTGTTTGAACGCGCTAATCTCAGGAACTACTGGACCGATTTCAAAAATTCTTTCACCGTTGGATATGTAAGTGACCTTTGAGTGCTATAGGCTATATAGGTATGTACCACGGGCGAAGTCGGGGCGGACCGCTAGTATATAATAACGTAGAAGAGTTTGTTTAATTGAACGCGCTAATCTCAGGAACTACTGGACCGATTTCAAAAATTCTTTCACCGTTGGATATGTACATGATTCTTGAGTGCTATAGGCTATATGTTATGTACCACGGGCGAAGCCGGGGTGGACCGTTAGTAATATAATAAAGCGGAAAAGTATGTATGAACGCGCTAATCTCTAGATTGGTTGGCGATGGCTCGTTTACAAGGGTTGGTGGAGACCGACAGGTACATAGGTTAGGGTTAGTTAATTAGTGCTTCAGTTAACAAGAGGCTTCTCAAATAGGTAGGTCCGTACCTTTATTACGCCTACAGCGTAAACATTGTTGAATGAAATGCGGTAATTAATATCGCATCGTTTTCGTACTTCAGCTCACCTTGGCTCGGGTTGGAATGAGCTCAAACACATTTAATTTAATATTTAATATTTAATTTAATATTTTTAATTTAATAATTCTCGCTACGTTGTCTAGCGTTTCTTTGATTGCTTGAGTTATACTGTTGTAACTCGTATTCTAACAATTAGAATGAATAAATTGTTTCCCTGAACGAATATCGGGCACTGTAGCTAATCTCACCGAAGACTACCCAATTACACACTATAGAGATATTATAGTGCACAAACAAATGTATTCGCGAATATAGCAGCGCTCTCTATTCCCTCACTCTTATAGTTCGAAGGGTCGGAAATGCGACACGATCGAAGAGAGATCAGGCGTAGGATTGGCGGCTTCAAGTATTCTCCGAGGCAAGGGCGTGTTACATTGCCAAGTTCCTAACTTCGGTATACTACTGAAAATTTCTTAACAGAAAAATCCATTAACTTTTTGGTCAGACCTAGGACTTAAATACGAGCCTCATGATCAGCCGAATAAAGGACTACTAGCTAGGTAGTAAATTAGTTAAGAATATTAAATTGCTAATGTAACCCTCGGCACGTAAGTCAAGTGCTTCGCGCTGTCGCGCGCAACCTTCAAGAGCGTTCAGCGTCGTACGAGTGAGCGGAACACAATACGACTGGAGAGCCAATCAGCGCTTACGAGGGATTCGCGAGGGCTAATCAGTGCTTACGAACGATCCCCACGCCCTCCCCGCGACCCCCTTACCACCCGAGATACCTCATTTTCGACTTCTGCGCATTGAAGGTCAACGCTAGACTTATTTGCCGTGACTTATACCAGATTTTTAGCTTATTTAGAATACTAAAGCCTGCATAGAATACGAGCAGCATATTTTCACAAAAAAGATGTTTACTTATAAAATAAAATCTTGTCATGTGAACGTGTCCTTACTTATGTCGTGCTCTAACGTAATGACGTCAACTACGCGGCATATTATTATCTTTGCTATTAGTAGGCTATTAAACTTTAAGGTGTCATTAGTAAATGCATAAACAATATTGACGTAGGTACACTTACCAAGATCTCATCAAATAAATAACGCAACGCAATTCTGAACTTTACTGTACATTATTAAGAATCATAATGGTGTGTACAGTTATTCTGATGTTTGCGTTGTTCGTGAATCTACTATGCACGTGTTTATGCTTGAGTTAAGAGTGATCTTTGATAATATTTGATTGCATAATAATAAGCAAACATGGGATTAAATGAAACATTATTTATTTATGAAATTTGTTCCCCTAATTAGAAATAATCCGTTTCAAAAACCAATAAAATCAATGAAATTTTGACATGCTCTAAAAACTAATATTTGTGTCTGTAGTTTTTTTTTGTTGTCTTTCCGTAAAAATGCAACATGTAAGTAAGTAATTAAAAAGTTACACGGGCTTAAAGATTTTTACATACAAAATACAAATCTACTCTTGTAGAGTGTGTCCTTCTAAGTAGTAGGTATAAATAAAAATCATAAATATATTTTTCCATTCGCAAAAAAATGTGCCTGAAAGAGGCAATATCGCGGTACAAGGAAAACCTTTAGCCGCCTTCTGCTTAAACACATTTCGCCGCCATTGTTCTGATAATATCACTATGCATAATATAAATTCGTGAACCCTAACGGCGTATTAGGTAGGTTCTTTGTAAATGTTGGATAATAATGAGATTTTCATCCAGATTGTAATAGCTATCGAAACCGACAGACATTGGTGTCCCAAGGTACTGGAAAAGCGACCCCGCACTGGCAAATGCAACGTTGGAAGACCTATTACTAGGCTATTACACCAACAATCTAAAAATAAAATAAGTAAAAATTTTTTTTAAGTTGAACGATTTTATGAAAATTATTGAAAAGAAAGATAAATATTAATGATGTTATAATTTTTAGTTAAGACTGTTTTTATGACGTGATGACGTCTTATAAATCGATGAACGCCAGCTACATGCACGAAAAAGCATGGAGTCATTGTCACGAACCGCGTACAAGCGAGAGCGCGGAGCAAGCGATAGAAGGGCAATGTTTTCTTATATTTTTTTCACGTAAAATTATCGTCCGTAAACCGACTTTACAGACAAACAATTTTTCCGTTAGACTGTGTAAAAATGTAAAGGATTAAAAAGAAACCGTTAAAAAAGTTGGAAGGCTTAAAGGGGCAATAAAACTTGTCAAAGGGTAAGAGAGTTATCCGTAAAGGTACGTACATATTTGTTACGAAAAAACTTTGCAGACATTATTGTTCTCGTTCCTTGCTGAAATTCTATAGGGGAAATAAGGTAGGGTGCTTTTTAGGGTTCCGTAGTAAACAAGGAACCCTTATAGTTTCGCCATGTCCCTCCGTCCGTCTGTCTGTCCGTTCGTCCGTCCGTCCTCGGTTAATCTACTAGACCTAGCAAAGGCCTTTGATACGGTGTCTGTCCCTATTCTCTTGGCTAAATTAGAATCATGTGGTATAAGAGGCCTACCGCTGGAATTTTTTAAAAGTTACCTATCAAATCGAACACAATCAGTTAAAATACTTGACTATATCAGCAATGAAGAACAAGTAACTTTTGGAGTACCTCAAGGTAGTGTGTTAGGCCCCACCCTATTTTTGATATACATCAATGATCTTTGTAACATGAACATCCAAAATGCCAAAATATTCTCATTCGCCGATGATACAACCATCCTGTTTACTGGAACTACATGGTCGAGAGTCACAGCAGATTCAGAAGCTAGCCTAGTGCAGATTCAAAAGTGGCTAAATAATAACCTTTTGACCCTAAACATACAAAAAACTAAATTCATGACATTTTCATACACTCAAATTTCCCAGCCGAAACAAGGACAAATACATTTGAAAATGCACTCATGCTCAACCACAAATATGTCTGGTAATGGCAAATCATGCAACTGTCCCCTAATAACTCAGACTGACGAAATTAAATACCTCGGAGTCCAACTAGATCAACATCTAACATGGGAAAACCACATAAACAGTCTTGCAGCACGTACTAGAAAACTAATATTCATATTTAAAAATCTTCGCAGTATTGCAGACAAACATTTGATAAAACAAATATACTTTGCCTTAGTGCAATCAGTACTAGCTTATTGTATCCCAGTTTGGGGAGGAGCAAGAAAAACGCATATGTTAAAAATCGAGAGAGCACAACGTGCTTTATTAAAGGTCTCATATTTTAAACCCTATCGCTACCCAACAGTACAATTGTATCGAGATTGCGAATTACCAACCGTCCGCCAACTTTTCATATGCAATATAGTTATAAAGCAGCACACCAAACTAAACTATAAAGAAATAACCCGAAAACTAGAAGGTCTAAGGAGAACTTGGCGAGTAAGTTCAATTCCTAAGATAAAACTAAGATCTACACGACGCCAAGCAGTTTTCATAGGACCCTATATCTACAACAAATTAAATAAATCTCTAAGTATCTTTAATAAAACTAAAGCCGCAACTAAAAAAACTATCATAAAGTATTTAATGACCCTAGATTATGAACAAACAGAAAATTTACTTACTATCATAGACTAATGCAAAAATTCAAACCTGTCAACTAATACTCATAATAACACACTCACATACACGTACCTATTCGCACACCCACTCACTTCATTATTACACACACACACACATACAACACATACACATGAACATTCATTCATTAACACATTGATACATACACACATATCTATTGTCATATTAATTAAACAATATGAACAACACACTACACGGTTACACATTTCTTACGTAAACATAATATACATACCACAAACACCTACTCACACATCAGTGGCGTAGCGTACCTTGGCGGGGCCCCATATAAAAATTTGTTTGGGGGCCCTTATGAAGGGTAAAGATTTCTCACAAAAGAAAAAAAATGTTTGCATAAAATTAAAAGCAATATTTACCTATTCATCATAATTATTTATCTGTCACTTTTTCAAAAATTTTTACGAACAATTCAAATTAAATATATACCTACTCTCCTTGCCTTTTTTTCGGCAAACTGATTTATTTTCATCATTATTTTCATAATCATTTATAGCTGATGATGACTTTAGTTTTTCTAAAGATTCTGCCTCTATGGACAACTTTTTGGACAACATTTTTTGTCTTTTGTCATTTTTTTGTCAAGTTTTTGTTAATTTTTGCTTACGCACGTCGGGGGCCCCCGTGGCTTGGGGGCCCCGTATAATTGATACGGCAGATACGGCGGTAGCTACGCCCCTGTCACACATACATGCATATTCACACATTAACACACTCATGCACACACACATATTGTATTATTATATGAGTATAACTCAATTTTTATAAATAGAATAGCACTTTAAACAGTAACAGTTATACACTACTTTTACACAAATGCAAATTACGACGAATTATTAAACACAGATGAAACAGTGGGCATAAATAAAAGCTTTAAAGAAACTATATCGCACTTGTTTATTAGCACAAAATATATATACACAATGTACACTTTCACTTAGTAACAGAAACGGGCAGAGTTCCTCCTTATGGAGCTGCCAGTAGCGAAAAGGCGCACATTATGGCATGGCAAGGCATTTTATGGCTTTACCCCCAACCGGAGGCTTCCGGTAAAGGAGTGGTGGCTTGGCTACGGTTATTGGCTGGCTTGGCTATAGTTATTGGCTGGCTAGGCTGCTGTCATTGGCTGGCTCAGATTGGCGCGCTGTGATTGGCTGAGGCGGTGTGGCGTTACATTCGGCCGTCCTGGAACAATAATTGCTCCCGCAATGGGAGAGCTTGGTTAACTTTCTAGTTGATCAATAAAATCTTCAGTTTCAAGTTGTTAATCGGAACTGTTGGCATTGTCAGATATAGGAATCGTACTGTGATAAGGTATTTAGGAGACTGCTGGTAAAATCATTCCCATGGTTACTTAGGTGTAAGTTTGCAAGGGTATCCAAATAAGCTAAATATTTTTAAAGTCTAATAATTTCCATGGAATTGACAGTTCGGCAATAACAATTTTCAAAAAGTATCCATGAATACATAATTGTTGGTTATTTCGGTGGCAACCGGTCCCTCCCTAAGCTGATCAATGATTCGCTTCAACTATCATCATCCTGGTACAGGACGGTATAAAACTAGTCAGACACTTCAAGGCGATTCATAGTATCGACTGGGTTTCTACTTAACGTGTCATCTTATCTCCGAGTCTGTACTCTACACTTATATCAACTCTTGGATATTGACAGCCACCACCAGGCGGGATAATATCAAATGTCACGTTTGGTTAAGGTGGCTCGAACAGCCGTACAGTCCGTCACAACATTTATATGTTTACCTATAATGTAAACCAAATCTCAAGCAAGCAGTTGTTCTCTTTGCTGATGACACAACACTGCTTAAATGCTGATACAAGGGACTGATGCTAACTACCAAGATGTAAAAAATGAAACTTTAGTTAGGATAATAAAATGGCTTAGTAAGATGAGATAACCTAAAGGTAAATTTAGAAAAGACCAAAATGATACCATTTTACTCCTGTTCTAAAATTAACGAGACAGAAATGACATAATTTTTAAGCGTCATGATATTTCGACAAACGTTGTAGCTGGAAACAACACATCGATGTCGTGTGTGAAAAGTTAAATAAAGTATAAAGTATATGTCCTGAGGAGGCTACGTATAACTGTGTCGAAGGAAGGAGCGTTGACAGCTTACCATGTTTAAGTGGCGTCAGTCCTCTCGTATGGACTTCCAACATGGGGAAACTCAGTCAATATTGAAAGAGCATTCAGAGCTCAGAAGTGCATTGAGGATATTTTTGGTATTGGTCCTTTTGTAAGTTACAAACCGTTATTTAACAATTTAAAGGTTTTGCCACTGCCATGTATGTACATTAAAGAAATATGCATTTTAGTCTAGAAATACCCCCATTATTTAATTTAACGCAATTAAGCTTTTTTAACGAAACAATTAGAACAGATATCCTCATAAACGTTGTGTGCCAACTCAAATGTCATGTTAATATCTTCAAAAAATGTCTTTAATATGGTTATAATTATATTTAATAGGTTACCTGAATCAATACAGGCCATGCTTCTTACTTACTTACTATACTTAAAGAACTGGCTTATGGAGAAATATTTTTAATCTCAGAGAATATAAATGACATAAATTCTTATTTATTGCAGTTAATTTTATATTTATATCTTTGTAACGTTGACATGCATGCTATTTAAATTATGTTTAATCTTAAATTCAATTATTGCATTTGCACACTAATTTATTAGTTAAGTGTGTTGGGAGACAATAGTTTTAAAATTTATACCACATTTTTGCAAATAAAAACTATTACTCTTACCCTACTGAAATAAGTACCTACATAATGGGGCACATAAATGGGGTAAAATACCTACGCAATGAGCTAGTTTTTGTAACAAAATGCCTGCGATACCTGATTTGCATGTGAATCTTGAAGGGTTGTCTAAAGTCAGTAATGGTTTACTACATAAGCACTGTTTTAATTGTTCAAAACTATTAGATTTTTCACTACCCCAGTTCCATACCGCATTTTTTAGTTAAATATATTATTAATAGGCGTGCAATTATTGCGAAATGTTTAGTAAATTTACGGAAGTACCTAAGTACATAACCAATTAAATTGATGAACCTACTTAGGTTTGGGAAATTGCGACACTGCTACTAACTTTGACTCACCTGGTTGAATGCTATTCGGTGAAACTTCATGTCGTCTATACTTAGTCTGAATCACTATCATTTGTGTTTTCGTCTAATTTAGTCTAGTATAATTAGTCTATCTTTGCGCCAGTATTAAAGAATGTATAGACAATAACAACAAAATGTGTGAATTTACAATAATTATTCAAAACGCGATACGCGTACTCTGTCAGCAGTTTTATCAACGGTACCGTCGTCTGTCTAGTGCTGACGTCACTAATATGGCGGTCAGGCGCATTAACGATTTACGGGGCTTAAGCATATTAGTTGGTTCGCCCTAAAATAGAAGTCGCTAATGTAAAGTGCAAACTAACAGAAATAGAAGAGACGTACAGATAGTACGTTGAATATTGAAAAAGGAATGGAAGTCGAACGACATAATGAACGGATTAAAGAACTCCAGAACTCCAGAACGCCAGAACGGAATTAAAGATCGGACTATAAAAGATCCAAGCCTGACAGTACATCGAATGATGGCAACAACAAAATATCATTAAAAATGCTAACACTTCATATTTGTTACAAGTTTTAGTACTACCGCTGCATTTAGAACTGTCATTGGAATTTCATATAGAATCTACCAATATTCTTCTTTATGAGTCGCATAGAAACAGACGGTGTGTTAGCTCCAGGCTGGATCCAATTCTGGAATCTGGATCGATTTTAACCTGATGATAACTTTGTGCTAAATCGAGATTTGAGATATAATTCTTGGCGGTTAACTACGAAAACTGATCGTCGATGTTGGGCAAAGTATGCCTTTTTGGTATATTATAAGGATGTTTAAGCGCTAAGCGCTTGATAGTCTACAGCTCATTCTTTTTCTTAACAATGAATGACTAAAAGCAATACATGATTTGGACTCACGGATTATCTTACCTGCGTCTAATAATTGGGAAACTTTGGACCTAACTATCTCCTGCTCACTAGACAAACGGAAAGGTTGGCGGTATATAGACTTAATTTGTCAATAAAGTAATTAAACTATCGTGATCGTTTTAGTTTATGGGCCCGACTTGATCTCATATAAGTTTACGTACTCCACCAATTGTGCTAACATTGGTTTGGCTAGGCTTGTGTGCAGCAGAGACGCTACACGATGGCTCGATTGGCTTTGGCTAGTATTTACGGCTTTATGACGGCTTATAACAGCTTTATAACGGCTTTATAACGGCTTTATACTGGCTTTAGAACGGCTTTAAAACGGCTTTTAGAACGGCTTTAGAATGGCATTAGAACGGCTTATAACGACTTTATAAAGGCTTTGGCTACGAGAATCGATGGCAAAATATAATTTTATGGACTAACCTGAACCTTCGATGGCAATGAAGTGATGCAGCTGTCAGGTCCAGTGAGTACTCTTTCTTGTTCTCAAACGATGTTTTGTGAACATTATTGATGATCTTTATGTACCCGACGGCACCTCGCAGCACGATTCAAGTATGATACACCTTGCAGCTCATAATGTTGTGGCGTAGACTTCGTTGTTATCCGGCACATGGACTTTGATGATGGATGGTCCAGGCAATAGGCACTCATCGTCTGTGACAACCTAATCGGTCCTGATCGGAAGCATATGGCTACATTGTCCTGGTAGTATTTCATCTATTCTGCGGGTAGTTTCTTGTAGTAACGGAGGGTATCTCTTCGTTTTAACTCACGCACTGCCTCACACATTTGTGCCTCGGACCAAAAGTCTTCTAAGGATTTTCCGGGCCGGAGGAGTGACTTCGTCTTCACAGTTGCTTGTTTCGGATGCATCCTCACGTGGTGATTTGATCCAGTTTTACGGACGGACGAGTCGGCTTATTCTTTCCGAATCGGCGCGATTACGCTTCATAGCTATTTTTATCTATCCCACTTCTGAGATGAAACAGTGGGCATAAATAAAAGCTTTAAAGAAACTATATCGCACTTGTTTATTAGCACAAAATATATATACACAATGTACACTTTCACTTAGTAACAGAAACGGGCAGAGTTCCTCCTTATGGAGCTGCCAGTAGCGAAAAGGCGCACATTATGGCATGGCAAGGCATTTTATGGCTTTACCCCCAACCGGAGGCTTCCGGTAAAGGAGTGGTGGCTTGGCTACGGTTATTGGCTGGCTTGGCTATAGTTATTGGCTGGCTAGGCTGCTGTCATTGGCTGGCTCAGATTGGCGCGCTGTGATTGGCTGAGGCGGTGTGGCGTTACACAACACAAATTCATACGTTTACATACTATTACTATAATAATCATATTAAGAGACATAGTTAGTTAATAAGTATATAAAATAGCTCTTTAAGCAGTAACAGTAAACAGAAACCTTCTGGTGTACAAATTAATGTATATTTTAACAATTAGAAAAATATCCATCTAAGTATATATAGTATACATAAGTGCGCTCAAAGTTTGTATCACTTGGGCACTTCTTGCAAATTGCACTTTATATCAATGTATGAGTTTGCTTAGTCAGAACGTCATCGGCCGGGGCCGCATCGAAATATCGCGTGCCCGCTTTTAAAAGCGGGTAGGTTGGCGTTTTATTATATTATTCTAAATGGTTTTATTAGTTTTTGGAGTCTACGATTGAGAAGTACATAGTGAAAAGTAGTGTAATATAATATAATAACCGATTAACTTATAAGCCGCAAACCGCATCGTGAATGGAAATGACATCCTAGATACAGGTAATCTAGTTAGGAGTCAGATCTATCACCCACGCAAACGGCCAAGTTATAACTTTCGAGTTTTTCTGGTTATGTTTAGATTAAGTAGGAAACTACCTATTCTAAAAATATTGTGTGGTTTTGTTACAAATTTTTGTGGAAATAAATAAACTTACTATAAACTTACTATAGTGGACTGGAATTGTCTGTTAGTTAGTAATCTCAGAGACTATTAGTGCTAGAAATCTGTAATTTGGCATGGGTAGGTATAAATATTAATCACGCCGACAAAGTGGTAAAATAAAATTTTGATAAATATTTTTTTAGGGTAGCTCGCCTACATGTAAAGTGAGGATGCATATTTTTTTTCTCGTCTACCCCATAGTGTGGGGTATCGTTGAATAGGTCTTTTAAAAATGCTGTGGATGTGGGAACATCATTTTTCGATTTCTAGATCCGTTTGTAAAATATGATGTTTTAAAGTGCTAATTTACCTATTACTATAAAATTAAAGTGAACTTGAAAAAATTCACAGCAGTAGGTAGTATATACTCAAGTATAGTAGTATATAGTGTATAATCAATTTTAAAGGAAAACTATCATGGCTAAGTAGGGTTCACAGGTTAAGGAGTTATATCTGTTAAAAAAAAAGCTGTGATAGCCTAGCGGTTAGGACGACCGACTTCTAATCGGAGGTCGTGGGTTCGATCCCGGGGCACGCACCTCTAACTTTTCAGTGTTATGTGCGTTTTAAGTATTTAAATATCACTTGCTTTAACGGTGAAGGAAAACATCGTGAGGAAACCTGCATGCCTGAGAGTTCTCCATAACGTTCTCAAAGGTGTGTGAAGTCTGCCAATCCGCTTGGCCAGCGTGGTAGACTATGGCCAAAACCCTTCTCATTCTGAGAGGAGACCCGTGCGCTGTAGTGAGCCGGTAATGGGTTGATCATGATGATGATGATGATCTGTTTTTCGAGGATTGTGACTACGGAACTCTACATTGCGCGTGGCCCGCCACGCACTTGGCCGGTTTTGTGGTAATATTTTGCTAGCTAAGCTGGTATCGATTCCGTTGGCGTAAGAAGGTTCGTAGTCACACTATTTAGATAGGTATTTTACTTTTGTAGAATTACTTATGAAGCCAGCTTTCTTATGAGGCCTCATAAGAAAGCTCAGAGAGCGATGGAGAGAGCTATGCTCGGAGTTTTTCTACGCGCGAAATCAGAGCGTTAGGAGATCCGTAGAAGAACCAAAGTCATCGACATTGCTTAACGGATTGCAAACTGAAGTGGCAATGGGCGGGGCACATAGTCCGAAGAACCGTTAGAAGATAGGGTCCCAAGGTGCTAGAATGGCAACCTCGCACCGGAAAACGCAGTGTTGGCAGACCCCCCACTAGGTGCACCAACGACATCTAAAGAGTCGCTGGGAGTCGCTGGATACAGGCGGCACAAGACCGAGGCGTGTGGAAGTCCCTACAAGAGATCTATGTCCAGCAGTGGACGTCTATCGGTTGAGCACGACGACGATGACGACGACGTAGAATTATGCATTTGCTGAGAACTAGTCCATGTGTAAGCGCTCTTAATGAATTACTCCAAAATCCAAAAGGTGTTTATCCTCACACACCCACACCAGCAGCCGCTGGCCAGCGTTGGCCCCAGTTATGATGTAACTATCCCTAAAATACACATAGTTAGTGTAGACATAAAACCCTTTCTCGAGAAATGTTCTAATAAATATCACTACATGCTGTTTAGAAGCTGTAAGAGATTATACAGACAAAAGCAGATGTTAACTTTGTAAAAGTATCACTTTTACGTGAATTATGTCGTATAGATTTCTTCCTAATCAACTGATTTATTCAGTTCGCACATTGCTCAGGCGAAGCCAAACGGGATCGCAGTATCTAAACATTCAATAGAATCGTTTTCAGGCGTTTATTGACAGTGGCTTCCTCGAGTTTGTCTTGAATTTCAAACAGGTACAGAGATTCTCGCGAGACGCTTCAGTTGCTTGTGTATGCCGTTTGAATATCTCTTCTTCTCTAAATAGCCCAGTCAATTTAGACTTTCAAGGCTACAATAATTCCCACCAGGCTGAAAATTGGTAGGATTGTTCAAAACACTATTATAAATGAAATGTGAAAAGTCCTCATCGATCCGACACCTGGAAAAAAATTTACTCCTGGACACGCACAGTTTATTCACACTTGGCTGAAAATTTGTAGGATTGTTCGGGACACTATTATAAATGAAATGTACAAAGTCCTCATCGATCCGACACCTGTAAAAAAAAATTACACGGGGTCAAAAATTTTCACGGGAAGTTTTCAGCAAAATGGTAAGTCTTATCATAAAATTATATTAGACAAAATTATAGATCAGGTAATTATCTATAAAAAATGTCTGAATACTTTTTTCCTGAGAGCCACCGTTTTTGAGATATAATGATTCAAAAAGATAAGTTTCGAAATAAAAATGAGGGAGTGGATTTCTTTTATCCCGAAATTCTGATATTTATAATATTTTATATGTGTAAGTGTGTAACTTATACATAACTTACACACATAAGTTATATACTTACACACATAAAATATTGAAAATATCAGAATTTCAGGTAAAAAGAAATCCAGTCCCTCATTTTTATTTCGACACTTAACTTTTTGAATCGTTATATCTCAAAAACGGTGGCTCTTAAGGAAAAAAGTATTCAGACATTTTTTATAGATAATTATCTGATCTACAATTTTGTCTCAGCTAATTTTATGATAAAACTTACCGTTTTGCTGAAAATCATGAAAAACCCGTTTTTGTGACCTGTGACCCCGAGTAATTTTTTTTCCAGGTATCGGATCGATGATGACTTTTTACATTTCATTTATAATAGTGTTTCGAATAATCCTACTAATTTTCAGGCAAGTGTGAGTCAACTGTGCGTGTCCAGGAGTAAATTTTTTTCCAGGTGTCGGATCGATGAGGACTTTTCACATTTCATTTATAATAGTGTTTTGAACAATCCTACCAATTTTCAGCCAGGTGGGATAATTCCCACCTGGCTGAAAATTACAATAATTTATATGAAAATACAATAATTTGTAACCTCACCCCTATTTTTTAGTCTAATTAGACTGGGCTAAAATAACACAAAACAAAGTAACAACCCACGTTTTAATGTATGATCAATTCAAATACAAATGACTTCTAAACTTCTAATTGGATTTCAATGCAAGTTACTTAAGTTGGTAACTAAGTACTTACTTCTATAATTTAGTTAGGGTAAGTAATAGAACGTAAAAAATCTATTTTTGAAATTTTTGTCTGTTTGTCTGTATGTTTGTGCGCGAATCACGCAAAAACTACTGAATGGATTGAAATAAAACTTGGCATGATTTAAGTTTATACTATGGAGTAACATATAGGATACTTTTTATCCCGAAATTCAGCACGGTTCCCTTGGGAGAGGGGATGAAAGTTAAAATGTGTACTTCGCTGTAATTCATTAACGCGTGGTCCGATTTCATTGATTCTTTTTTTGTTAGAAAGGAGATAGTTTAAATATTATTGGCTAATCTCTGAAAGGCTGGATCGATATCGATGGGACTTTCACTGGCGGATGTTTACATTTTGATCTACCTAAACATCCGTCAGTGAACTTTTAACAGTTTTTAGCAAGGTTCACCTTCTAACGAGCTCAAAGGAGCTTAGGATAAACAAAATGATTCCCACGGGATTGTTAAAAACCAACATCCACGCGAACGAAGTCACGGGTTTCCGCTTGTCTATAATAAGTCCTGTATGGACATAATTTATACATATAATTGTGGTTTTATTAAGTCCCTTTTTTAACTTACTCCACTTAATTTAAGTTAAAGCTAAATCACAAAAAAAAAACTAAAATTATCACCACTTTCATTTATTAGGGTTCCGTACCCGAAGGGTAAAAAACGGAGCCCTATTAATGTCACTCGGCTGTCTGTCTGTCTGTCTGTCTGTCTGTCCGTCTGTCCGCCGGTCACAGGTCTCTAGCTCGCAGACGAAATGAGTTACAAACCTGAAATTTTGGTATTTAGTGTAAAACGTTAACCCAAAATCAAATATTGAATTAGAAATTGAATTAAATTATTTTTCAGGGGGGCTCCCATACATGAAAAAGGAGCCGGAAAAAAAATTTTTTTCTTTACCCTAGCTTGTGGGGTATCATTGTTTAGAGCTCATTAAGTAGAGTACAAATATATATTTTTTTAATTTTTATCTCAAAAAATAAGGGAATGGGAGGCCATCAAAGTTGTCAGTTTTAGACCATTTTTGTGACGGGGGCTATCTCAAAAACTAAACTAGTTGGGAATATGATATTTCAGTATATTATGTACTATATGCTCTATTTAAACAACAAATACTGAAAACAACGATTTATTAAATAGTTTATAAGCTGTGACCAAAATAAACGAACATTTTTTTGGGTTTTTCTTTCACGGTTTGTTGCGATGTCTAGCTAGGAAATATAATATTTCTTAGACCCAAAATATTATATTGTTCATAATTATGTACGGAACCCTGAAAGAGCGAGGCCCGACTCGCACTTGGCTGATTTTTAATTTACCTTAAGCTTTACACGTAGAATATTCAATTTCAATAAGACATAGTGTATTGAAAAGACTGCTATTATTAAGGTGCTTAGAGCAGTAAATGATAGCAGTAAAATTAGATCTAAAGCATAATATTCTGTCCAGGGAACGTTGGCGGCAGCGCAGCGCAGGTGTGTTGCGCCGCCGTGCCGCAGGACGTATTCCGTCCACCAGACCGCTCTCTCCAAAGATGTCTGCGGTTGGTCGCGCATAAAGTTACGTAACTTTACGACGTTTTGACGGTAGCTGAAAATAGTGCAGTAATTATAATCGCGTACACACATTCGCTCAGAGTATCGCTGCGGGAAGTAAAAAAGCTGTGATACTGTTTTGATTTCGGCTTCCTTTTCGGGGGAACCGAGTTCGATCCCCATCATGCATCTATTAACTTTTCGGAGTTACGTGAGATTTAAGCAATTGCTCGTGATTATCGCTTGCTTTAACGGTGATGAAAAACATCATGATGAAAACCTATATGCCTGAGAGTTCTTAACATATTATTCTCAAAGGCATGTGAAGTGTGGTTGACTACGGTCTAAACTATTTTCATTCTGAGAGGAGACTCGTGCCGTGGGCAGGAAATCTATATCAATACATCTATTCTATTCTATACATATAATAAAATCGTAGACTTGCCGTATCTGTACATTAAAGATTTTTGCAAAATAATAACTGGGGGATGTTAGGGCTAAGTAATACAAAGTAAAAAAGCTATTTTTGAAATTGTCTGTTTGTCTGTTTATCTGTTTGTCTGTTTATCTGTTTGTCTGTTTGTCTGTTTGTCTGTATGTTTGTGCGCGCATCACGTAAAAACTACTGAATGGATTGAAATAAAACTTGGCATGATTTAAGTTCATACTACGGAATAACATATAGGATACTTTTTATCCCGAAATTCAGCACGGTTCTCTTGGGAGAGGGGATGAAAGTTAAAATGTGTACTTAGCTGTAATTCATTAACGCGTGGTCCGATTTCATTCATTCTTTTTTTGTTAGAAAGGAGATACTTTAAAGATTACCAGCTAATCTCAGAAAGGCTGGATCGATTTTTATGGGACTTTTACTCATAGATTATTTATTCATAGAAAACAGATTCAAACGAATAAAATATTCAACGCTAGTAATGCAATTAAGTTGATTTTAAAGAAAAAAATTTTTTTTTCATTAATATAATGTTAGTCAATGGTTTTCATTCAGTGCATATTCAATAATATTTACCTACCTCTCGTTTCCAACTATGTTTTCTATAGCATTTTTCAATATTTCCTCTGTCAGTGTTTCTATGCCGAGCTTAATTCCTATGTTATGAATAACGTATTGTTCCACATTGAACCATTGATCTCCGAACATCGGTAGACCGATTAGAGGAACTCCTGCCATTATGGCTTCATCTGTTGACTGTAGACCACCATGTGTTATGAACAACTTTATTTTAGGATGTCCTGGAAACATCAACTATTCATTATTATGCAAAATAAAAAATTTCAATAACCCCCATCTGTGAGAAAACCTGACGTCCCAATTCTCCCGCTCCAAACATTTCCAAGTATCTACTCGTCGGGACAAATGTAACTATAAAAAAAACGCATTCAAATTGGTGTAAATACCAACTCTACCGCAGCTAACAAAAGAGCTCATAACTTTGATACGGCTGAACCGATTTTGATAAAACGTATCTAAGAACAATTCCTAAAAAACCTGTTTTCAAATAAAAAACCACATTCAAATCGGTTCACCCGTTTAAGAGCTACGGTCGGATAGAGACACACAGACAGACATACAGCGGTCAAACTTATAACCCATTTTTTGGCATCAGGGGTTAAAAATTAGCTTGTAACATTCATTAAAACTACTTAGACTTTAATAAGATTCTCAAAAATATTAATATTATAAAATGATTTTACATTGATTTTGAACGTAATTTAAAATTTGTAATTAAAAAAAATCTTACTCAATAAATCAGACTGTGGAACCCATTTCGAAATTCTTACATTCTGGGAGCGTCCTGGAATTTCGTCTTTGTCCCATTTCCATAAAATATCGTAGGACAGTTGAGAAAATACAGTAGTAAATACGTTAACCTTTTCTGGTGGAAGAAGCGATGGTTTAACGTTTGTACCAAAACTCATGTATATTATTCCGTTTTTAGATGAATCAAGGAATTTTTTAAGATCCTAAAATTATATAAAAAAAATTAATACCATTGTGCTACGTAAAATGACAATATAAAAACAACGTGAAATAATCAGTAGAGAAAAATATTCTGCTACACAAAACGTAAAAAGATTTAGATCTAGGTATTGACCTTTGGTATTTCCTTTTGAATTTTCTGATGCATTCCCCCTAAATATAAAATATTCGGTGACACGGGCCGATTGAAGTCCCATATTGGATATACATTTAGAAATAACATATGAACATTACTCCTCAATGCACTTAGGGGAGGTATATTTGGACCAAAATACTTTTTCAACATTTCATTTTCTGACTTTTCTAGTAGTTTATATATTCTCTCAAATGAAAAATGTCCGTATAGTTCAAGTATCTTCTCTCGAAATGATAAATTGTGAATGTGAGTCTGAGTCATTGTGGGATATAAAAGAGGTTGCGTCGGGACTCCCATATTGTCAAAACTCCCATATTTAACCGCTAGAGAGCTAATTTCTATCACTGGTACGTTATACACGTACGAAAAGCTCAAAGCTGGCCTCACACAGGATTCGAAAAATACAAGATCAAATTTTGTCTTTTTATCATGAATTAATCTCTGCACTCCATCTGATTTCAATTGTTCTTCGAACACTATATTTAGTAACTCAAAAATGTTTTTTATTTGAGCTTGAGCGTCATTTGATTTTCCTTTCTCAGCTGTTACAAATTCATTCCACAAGCTGTAAGATATGTTGTGAACGTCTATTTCTGTGAGATTCTGAGGAGTTTCACCCTTTGAAAACGCTGGATCTGTAGTTATCACAACAACTTCATGGCCGCGTTTTACTAATTCGTGAACGAGTGGACGAAAAACTACCTGATGACTTATGGAAGGCGTTGGAAAAATAGCCAATATCTTTGCACAATCACATGCTGTAGTTGCAAAAACAAAACATATTATTACAAGCAAAGTTGACATTTCCGCACTTGTCAAGGTAGAGATCAAATTATTTATGGAATTTTATATTAATTTTAGAGTCTTATAAGGTATGGTCAAATGACATAATATCAGTACAATTGTATCGGCGTTGGCCAAAACCGGCCCGCGGGCGGCAGGACGCGGCGCGACGGACGAGGCTCTGTCGGCCACGCTTGGACCTACATTCACTCGCTAACCAACCTCACACGTGAATTAGCGTTAATCATATTATCTTATTGTTTATCATTTCATTCCTTTATTTGTGCATAAAAGTGCTGCTGCTTTCTATTAAGTGACGTAGGTATGCCACTAAATGTATGCAGTTTTGATAGTTTTAATTTTAGATCTTAGAAGAGCATGGTTTATTTATTACATTCACAAGAAGATTTTTTACATTTTTAGCTTTAATGAATATAATATGTTCCGTGTTCCACAAAGAATGCTCAATTTAGTAAAGTATAAGTACTTCAGCCGAACGTTCATAATAAATCTTTAATTGTGGATATAATAAGGGTTTCATTAGGATCCTTTTTAACTCGGCTTAAGTTAAAGCTAAATTACAAAACAAAGGCCAAAATCATCCTCGGTTAATTTTTTATATATTTATTAATTTACCTTAAGCTTCACACGCAAAATTTTCAATTTCAGTAAGACATAGTGTATCGAAAAAACTGCTAATAATAAGGTGCTTAGAATAATAAATGACAGCGGTAAAATTAGATCTAAAGCATAATATTCTGTCCAAGGAACGTTGGCGGCAGCGCAGCGCAGGTGTGTTGCGCCGCCGTGCCGCAGGACGTATTCCGTCCACCAGACCGCTCTCTCCAAAGATGTCTGCGGCTGGTCGTTCATAAAGTTACGTAACTTTATGATGTTATGACGGTAGCTGAAAATAACACCATATAATTATTTTTTCGTGCACACATTCGCTCGGAGTATCTCTGCGGGATCAAATCAGAAATGAAGAGATACGAGAACCAGAGTTATAGAATGGTGTTATGAGGTTTCTAAAATAGTTCTTTTATTTTAGTACCATTATTTCAAGTAGATAATATTAGTAAGTAATTTATTTCAAAAAAATACTCATAAGTAATATTATCTATACTAACAAATAAAATTGAAGTATCTGTCTGTAATTTCGAAATAACTACCTCATATTAAGCTCATATGGATATTTGAACTGTACCATAACTGAATCATTCGTTTTTAAAATTTTTGTCTGTCTGTCTATCTGTCTGTTTGAATGGGCTAATCTTCAGAACGGCTGAACCGATTTTGACGGGACTTTCACATACAAATATAAGATTAACCAAGGAGTAACATAGGCTACTTTTTTAACCAACTTTCAAGAAAGAAGGAGTTGTATTTTTCTACCTATGCGTAATTTTTTTACCTGCGTAATTTTTTTTAATGGATAAAGAAATTATGCGACACTATGCTCTATAAAATTTGGATTCCAACTCCTCAATCCTGATGCTATAGGGGACCTGACCCCCAAAACTAATGGGATTTAGAAACTGTCGGTTATTGAAATTGATATTGGAGGTACCTACTAATTAAAGACTCGTTGAATGAACGAGTACATACCCAACTCCTCAACCCTGATGTTGTAAGGAATTACATTCCTAAATCGTGGGGATCCCGCGGGATTTTTCCGTTTTGGGGACAGATTACTACATATAGGCTACTTTTTGTTCTGGAAAGTCAAAGTTCCCACGGGATCTTTAAAAACCTGAACACGGGCAAAGCCGTGTGCAATATCTAGTAGGTATTGAAATAATAATGAATAAATAATGAATAAAATATTCGCGCTAGTAATCCAATTAAGTTGATTTCAGAGAAAGAAACTAGGTTCCAATGATTAACATCATGCTATTCAATAGTTTTTATCAATGCAGTGTTTTTTTAATTCAATATTATTTACCTACCTCTCGTTTCCAACTATGTTTTCTATAGCATTTTTCAATATTTCCTCTGTCAGTGTTTCTATGCCGAGCTTAATTCCTATGTTATGAATAACGTATTTTTCCACATTGAACCATTGATCTCCTAACATCGGCACACCAATAAGAGGTACTCCTGCTGTTATGGCTTCATCTGTTGATTGTAGACCACCTTGTGTTATGAACAATTTTATTTTAGGATGTCCTGGAAATATTCATTCATTATTAAAATTAGTTGGTAACATACGCGGTAGAGATTCATATAAATTATCTAGACTTTAATAAAATTCTCAAAAATATTTAACATACATAAATTGATTTTACATCAGTTTTTAACTGAAAGCACGTAATTTAAAATTTTTAATTCATAAAAAAAATCTTACTCAATAAATCAGACTGTGGAAACCATTTCGAAATTCTTACATTCTGCGAGCGTCCTGGAATTTCGTCTTTGTCCCATTTCCATAAAATATCGTAGGGCAGTTGAGAAAATACAGTAGTAAATACTTTAACCTTTTCTGGTGGAAGAAGCGATGGTTTAACGTTTGTACCAAAACTCATGTATATCACTCCATTTTTAGATGAATCAACGAATTTTCTGAGATCCTAAAATAATAATAAGATTAAAAATACTATTGTGCCGCGTAAAAAAGCAATATTAGAACAAAGTTACATAATCATATTTTTTTTTTTACATAAAATTCTTTAGATTTATGTATCAGAAATATTGTATCAAAGGCTACACAAAACATAAAAATCTTTAGATACATCGAAAATATTACCTTTGGTATTTCTTTCTGAGGTTTCTGATGCATTCCCCCTAAATATAAAATATTCGGCGACACGGGCCGATTGAAGTCCCATATTGGATGTACATTTAGAAATAACATATGAACATTACTCCTCAGCGCACTTAGGGAAGGTATATTTGGACCAAAATACTTTTTCAACATTTCATTTTCTGACTTTTCTAATAGTTTGTATGATCTCTCTGATGTAAACTGTGTGTATAGTTCAAGTATTTTTTCTCGAAATGATAAATTGTGAATTCTCTGGCGAGTCACCGTGGGATAAAAAAGAGGTTGCGTCGGAACTCCCATAGTGTCAAAATTCCCATATATGGCCCCTAGAGAGCTAATTTCAATCACTGGTACGTTATACAAGTACGAGAAGCTCAGAGATGGCCTCACACAGGATTCAAAAAATACAAGATCAAATTTTTTCTTTTTATCATAAATTAATCTCTGCACTTCATCTGTTTTCAATTGTTCTTCGAACACTACATTTAGTAACTCAAAAATATTTTTTATTTGAGCTTGAGCGTCATTAGCTTTTCCTTTCTCAGCTGTTACAAATTCATTCCACATGCTGTAGGATACGTTGTGAACATCAATTTCTGTGAGATTCTGAGGAGTTTGACCCTTTGGAAACGCTGGATCTGTAGTTATCACTACAACTTCATGGCCGCGCTTTACTAATTCGTGGACGAGTGGACGAAAAACTACTTGATGACTTATGGAAGGCGTTGGAAAAACAGCCAATATTTTTGCACAATCACATGCTGTAGTTGCAAAAACAAAACATATTAGAAGCAAAGTCGACATTTCCGCACTTGTCAAGGTAGAGATCAAATGATTTATGGGGTTTTAAATTACTTTTAGATTCTTATAAGGTATGGCCAAATGACATAATATCAATACACTAACATGCAATTTCAAATAATAAGCAGAAAAAATTATATGTAATGATGTCAACCTTGCTTCGTCATTGCAAGGGTACTTAACCTAATCAAATGACTCGTCTATTCTTCATGTAAGAACTTGTGGGTTGCCTACGGATATCGTCATTTCTGATTTAACCACGTAGAAACACCAAGCATATAGCTCTTCGGTCTTCTAAATATATAATCCGGATCATATTATCCGGATTATATCTCCCGGAGCAGAGTGTGGCTGTGAAATTGTGATGAAGCCCTTTCAGAATACGGTTTGTTCGAGAAGCTGGAAGACATATCAAATCATGAATCTATTACGTGCATAAATGCACGTGTCATGATTACCTTGATAAGTTACACTAGGTCCTTTGATTTAAAACTCAGTTGATTAGTTTTTGTCTTTGTCTCCAAAATTATTAGAGAATATCAAGATATAAAATACAACTCTAGCCCCGAAATCTTCTTGGTAACGCATTCTTAAGCTAAAACTATCTGTATGTATCTGTAATTAGGTGTCATATTATACCAGAATATGTTTCTAAGCATGCATGGTAACAGTGCTTTGTATGTAAATTACCTATATTATTATGCAAATACGTTGTCGAATTACCCGCCAGTATTCATTAGTACGATATAATATTAAACTGCGACTTTATTAGCTCTTGGTTAGCAAGAATTAATATCTTTTAAATAGAATCATATTTAAACACTTTACTCCACTAAAGCCCCTTTATGTCCCACTAAATTGCGCATAGGCTTCCCCTCTTTTAGGAAATAGGGAGTTAGAACTTAGAGCTCGTCAGCTCCTATACCTAAAGCGTGGAATACACATGCTACGTAGTAGCACATAAGCATGCTAGTTCCGAGCAGATGCTACTTAGTAGCATACAATTAGCACGTGTATACGAAAAGAGCATGCTTGTGAAATAGCACGCTAGTTAATCGCAAGCCGGTCTATTTTTTGGTGCTAACTAGCACACGGAGTAAGGCGCGGGTGAGAAGGGGGGTTACTCCAAAGCAAGTCTGAACGCGTTCTATGCGAGCATGCTACTTGATTTGTTTGCTGTCACGATTTCGCGATGGGATTTTTTCAAAAGTTCATCAATCATCATATTTTACTGGTTGCATTCGTATGATTTCCGAAACCACCAATATCTTCTTGCCTCATTTCATTTAGTAAACAATCACTTGCTCCCAGACCTTGTCTTCTGCTAATCCAGTTCCGCACCCAAATTCTTTCCCTTCCCTTCTATTATTTTACTCCTTTTCATTACAAGTTTCTATAATAAATGTGTTGAAAGTAATAATTAATTAACTCCACAAAGAAACGTTCATTTTGAATGCCAAATAATGAGCATGTGTATCTCAGACATGCTAGAAAGAAGTATGCTCGTAATAAGTATGCTATGAGGTCTGTGCTTTTCATGAGCAAATGTATTTACTCAGAGAGCATGCTTCAAATTAGCATACTACCTAGTAGCAAACAAGCGTGCTTTTCTAGTAGCATGTGTATTCCAGGCTTAATGCGGATGAGCGTGCTTTAACGACTATTTTGAACCCACGACGCAAATACGACGGGGTGTTATAAGGTTAACGTGTCCGTGTGTGTATGTGTCTGTCTGTTCCTCTGTAGCGCTCAAACGGGTGAACCGATTTGAATGCGATTTTTTTTGTTTGAAAGGTGAATTAGTCGAGTATTGTTAGCTATGTTTGATGAAAATCGGTCTAAGATAGCCGCCGCTACAAAATGGCGGATTACATATTTTATCACAACGTCCTCAATATGGGTATCAAAAAAAGGGCTTGACTAGTAAAATATGCAAATCCAAGATGGCCTCCACCACAAAATGGTGAATGTCGGGGGTTTTTTTAATTTTTAATTCATACTTGTGTCTCATGATAATGATAATGACTGGGACCTACCGTGAAACACTGCCAATTATCAACCCCGGGCTGGCACCCAGAATATTTATATTATACCCACATAATTAATTTTTTTCGTGACATTTTCGAACCGGGTATTTACACGTTTTGCCTCGCGTCTCATAATATATCCACTAGCCAATCGAGACCAGCGCGCTTAGTCCCAGTTTGGAGCGCTGCAAAACTTTATAGTACCTATAGGTACTATTGATCAAATGACAATGACTTCAGAGTAAAATGGACCTAAAATGGCTTATATTAAGGTTTGAGTTCGCCAACACATTCAGCATTCAGCAACAACCAGGGCTCCAAGCAGAAATGTTGTAAAAGAAATATTCGAACTATTGAATTAAACTACTTTAAAATAAGTCTTTGGGTTCATTTAGCTCTGAAGTCATTTGTGATTCGATCAATAGTATATACCATAAAGTTTTGGAGCGCTCCAAACTGAGACTAATAGACCAGGGTAGAACCCTTTAAAAATAATAAAAAGTGAAAGAAAATCACAGTAGAATGAAATCCATTGGAAACCTCAAAATTTATGTGAAAAGTTCAGAAAACCAAGTTTTTGGTTTTTTATTTTTATCTTTTACAATAAATATTTTTTTTTTACAGAATTTGGTGAAAACTTACCTTTTTATGTCCCAAATACACTGTAATTTATTTGATTTGAAATATTTAGTTTTTCTCCTTATTTTGACTTAATATCGAAAAAGTAATATTATATTAGTAATAAAGTAATATTTTCTTTAAAAAATAACATGCTTAACGTAACATAACCTAAAAAATTAAAATTGAATGATACTTTAGTACAAGATTTAAAAAAATCAAATTTCGGTTTTTTTCATTTTCTGAGAAGATTTACTACAGTAACATATATATATTTTTACACCATCGGAAAGTAGAGATTTCAACGAACAGAACGCATACCTACTTTTTGAAAAAAAAAACTGATATTTTGACGGATGAATTTTCGATTGAAAATTAGGGTGCTTTTTCGATATTAAGTCAAAAATAAGGAGAAAAACTAAATATTTCAAATCAAATAAATTGTCGTGTATTTGGGACATAAAAAAGTAAGTTTTCACCAAATTCCGTGAAAAAAAAAAATTTATTGTACAAGATAAAAATAAAAAACCAAAAAACTTGGTTTTTTGAACTTTTCACATAAATTTTGAGGTTATGTGAAAAAATGGTAAACACAAAAGTTGTAGATTTTTTTATTACCTACAACTTTGCCATTTGATTTTTTTCCATAGGACTTGTAGTTTTGCCGGAAATCAAGATAAACCTTTTTTACCCTTAAAACTCCCCCACTTTTTTTCCCGAGCTCAGATCGCCCGTAAATTATTTTTCCTTTTATTTTTATAATATTCTTCTCCTTTTCAAATGGGTTTCATCCTACTGGGATTTTTCTTGGTTTCAAAAATTATCGACACTGGGCTATAAGCACTCTGACGGGTGATGAATGTGTGAACGAAAGGACCCAGAGCAAGTTTTGAAGTTAACATTAACTCAGTGTAAATCTGTCATTTTGTACGGAACGGGAAATGGACAGATGTTTTGCAGTCCCTTTCCTGTCCATACCTTACACTAGACCCTAAACTGGACGTCTCGCGTCTCGGCACTCGTACGAATATTATGTTAAGTTTATTAGTCAAAATTGAATAAATATTTCAAATGATCTTTACCCGTTCATAACTGTTCATAATAATAATTAATGACAAAACGCCAAAACATAGTTATACTGTTTGGCATTTTAAGGTAACACGGGATAGACGTCTGCACTATCCGATGTGTGTGGTACGTCCTTAATATCAATGTACGTAATAAGTTTGACGTGTCTGTGCGTGTGTGTATGTGTGTGTGTCTGTTCCCCTGTGGCGCTTAATTAAGTCAAGAGTGTTGCTAGCTATGTTTGATGAAAATCGATCCAAGATGGCCGCCGCTACAAAATGACAGATTACATATTTTTTCACAACTCCCTTAATATGGGTATCAAATGAAATGGCTTGACTAGTAGAATAGAACTATGCAAATCCAAGATGGCCGCCGCCACAAAATGGCGAATGTCAGAGGTTTTTTAAATTTTTAATTTATACTTGTTTATTATTCATCTACAAGTTAGACCTTGACTGTAATCTCACTTGACGGTAAGTGACGAACCCTAGTCTATAGGTAATATTAATGAAAATAATCCGCTATCTGTTATTTTATGTTCCTATCCTTAACTGCGATTAAACGATTGAGTGGATTCACCCAAAACTAAGTCGTCCTTTGTTACGCAGTAGGTAGAGGTACCTAAGTCTTCGTTAATATTCTGTCTGTGATATTATATTGAAGTAAAATGATAGCTTGATTACTAATAAGTCCCCGTTAATCAATATTTCAATATTTTGTAGGTGATATATTATCTATAATATAATAAAATCGTAGACTTGCCGTATCTGTACCTACATTAAAGATTTTTGCAAAACAATAACTGGGGGATGTTAGAGATACGTAATAGAACGTAAAAAATCTATTTTTGAAACTTTTGTCTGTTTATCTGTTTGTGTGTTTGTCTGTATGTTTGTGCGCACATCACACAAAAACTACTAAATGGATTGAAATGAAACTTAGCATGATTTAAGTTTATACTATGGAGTAACATATAGGATACTTTTTATCCCAAAATTCAGCACGGTTCCCTTGGGAGAGGGGATGAAAGTCAAAATGTGTACTTAGCTGTAATTCAATAACGCGTGGTCCGAAATGTACAAAAAACCTGTATACACTCAACAAAAATAATCGTCGCGACACCACACTGTTCAATGCGAAATAGAAAGACAAAACGAAAATAACTGGCTTGCTTTCTATAAGAGAGAGAGAGAGAGAGAGAGAGACAGACAGACAGAGAAACACGCGCACGCCGCATGGCTTACAACTATAGCAAAAAGTGTCGTTACAACTTTTTCTCTTAATTTTTTCCATCTAGCCCCCTTTCGCAAGTCGAAATAGAAGATAAATTCATATAATATGAACTATGAAACTAGGTTAGCCAAGCTAAAAAGCCCTTTATAAAGCTCGTTTTAAATAGCGTATGCGCAAAAACTTTTGCAAAAGCAAAGTGAATTTAAAAATAAGCTTTTAAGCCAGTAGTCGAATAAATCATTCCGATGAAGCGTGGCACGAGTGGAAATGGAGTAAGGAAAACCTATGTGTAAAAGGGAACGCATTTTTATACTTTGTCTTTACATACAATTTCGTAATTTTCTTTAGGTACATTTTTTCAGTTTTCTTTACATAAAATCGTACGTGAATACGATTCGATCGGATAACACATCTCTGTTGAAATTCAAAAAGTTTAATATACTTTTTATCGGGCTATATCTTGCGTAAGTACATTCTACAGACGTAAAATAGCCCACGCCATGAATATAGATTTCGTTTTTTTTTTTAAATCCCGTGGGAACTATGGATTTTTTCCAGTAGCCTATGTGTTAAGTCAGGGCATAATCTATCTCCATTCAAAATTTCAGCCAAATCGGTGCAGTAGTTTCCGCGTTAAAGAGTAACAAACATACACACACACACATACACACAAACTTTCACCTTTATAATATTAGTGTGATTATATGAGGAGCGTTGTTTCAAATCGTATTTTGTCCATAGTAATCAAAATAAGAGATTTCGTTATATATGGCCTTAAAATGCAAGAGTAAATAACTTAGCAAAAGTTAGTGCATAAAAACCGAATTTGTCAAGTAAATGATCGAATGTCAAAATGAGGCGCTGTTTCAAAATATGTTTTGTCCGTGTGAAGTGGTGTTTCAAAACATAGTCACAACACGGAAGATTATGTGATTCTCTAGTGAAAGTATTGTCAAAGCTAAAAGAACTAGTTATAATTTGCTTTAGACACTTTTTCTTCGTTGATATAACAGTGACTAAATTCAAGTGATTTTAGAAGTTTTGCAAGTCCATTTGAGTAATTTAATATAACTTTCAAATAAATTCCATAAATAAACATAAATCTAAGTGGAAAGTGAACATTATCCGAAGAACGTAAAAAGTGAATACAACAATTTTTATATTTAAATAACTGTAAATAACGGTAACTGAAAGATACTGCCATCTAGTGTGTAAAGGGCTTATGATAATATTATAACGCCATCAATTCGAGTTCGGCTATCGACTGTCGGCGTCAACTGCATTACGCCTAACAGTACCTCAAAATACTGGTAGATGGCACCACAGGTATAAACCGGCACTTAATCCAGACACACTCACTGAACCGTCGCGGGTAAATACCTACCAACTGAGGGCCGTCCGCTTCACTAGGATTTACGTCTTACAACGTTCACGAGAACTTATCACTATGGCTACCAAGTCTATGACAGTGTGCGCAGCATGCCCTAATGCTATCAAGGGTCGAGAATTTCTTCTCTGCATAACGTGTAAGCAAACATTCGACCTACTTTGCGCAAATGTCTCCGAGAAGAAATTCAGTCTTATGACAAAGGAGGTAAAGCGATCTTGGATATGCCATAGCTGTAGAAGCAAACAACCGAAAACCGATAACTCTAATACACCTATACGGCCCAATAATACTGCTCAAACTGCCTCCTCCAACAGTGATATAGCCAGCACTGATAACGAAAATATTACTCTTCGTAAAAGATCTGAGCCCACCTCCGACAATGAAGACGACTCTGAGAGCTCTAAGTCTAACGTAGAAAGCCTCTTAACAGAAGTTAGACTACTCACACAAGAGATATCTTCTCTCAGGAATAAGCTTGAGGAAGCTACAACATCGTTAAATCGATGCCATGATAGGCTCGACGCTATGAGTATTTCCATAACTTCGAATGAATCACGTATCTGTGCCCTTGAGAGCCGTAATGGCGAAATAGACTCTTTGAAGTGTAAAGTCAGTGAGCTTCAGGCGGAAGTAGATATGCAGGCCCAAAATTGTCTCAAAAATGAAATTGAGATCTGCGGTGTGCCAGAGTTGCCAGGCGAGAATATAACCCACATCGCTCTGCTCCTAGCGAAAAAAGTCAGCGTAGACCTCTCAGATCAGGAGATCGACTGGACGATCCGAGCAGGCCCGCGTATCCTTAACGCAGTGAACGCCACGGGAAATGCAAAGAGACAACCCCGCCCTATTGTTGTTCGGCTACTGCGGCGTGCTAAGAGAGACGAAATACTAAAAGCTTTTAAAGCCCGTAGAAATGTTACAAGCACTGACTTAAACCTAGCAGGTCCGGCACAAAAAGTTTACATGAATGAGCGGCTCACATCGAAAAACAGGCGGTTATTTCGTGAGAGCAGAATTCAAGCAAAGCAAATGGGTTACGTTTTTTGTTGGTGTAATAACGGGACTGTATATATACGTAAACGTGAAGGAAAGTCTGCCATTGCTATCAGGACTAACGAAGACCTCAAACAGCTGGTCTGTAAAAATGGAACTCCAACAAATGATACAACATTATCATAGACTTTTCGATTCCAACCCTGTAAAAAACTTAAGTACTTACTACACTGACACTGTTAATAATTATAGTACGGCAATTTCATTTTTATTACATTACTTAGTAAGCTATTATAATTATGGCGGTATTTTCCTAAAATTCATAAATATGTTATCACACTCGTTCCTTAGTTTTATAATATTATTAATTGAGACTCTTTTCTGTCTTTTTAATATTTTCGTAACTAGATCGGTAAAGATAGTGAAACAACAATTATATTATCATGTTTTGCAAACTGTAGAACTATTCTTTGGTTCTGTCAAATTACTTCTTATGCATATATTGTATACAGGTAAACAAATAATGCTGGATATAATGTTGTATTACGCTTTTTGTATATGTAAGCAGCTTTCAAATGCCAAAGGAATGTTATATACTTCGGCAAACGTAGGGTGGTTATTGACAACTGTATTTCTGATTAACTACGCTGATTATAATCTGCGCCAAAATTGCTCCTGTAGAAAACAAAACAGAAAACACATTATCATTAAGACTCTAAAAAACTTTAAAATATCTAGCAAATTACATCTAATACTTATTTATACATATCTTATAACAATTTATTTTATTGTATCATACAAAACCATTTTATATTTAATATTTACAATTTTATATATATTATATTTAATTATAATATTTAAGGCGTGCTATTGTATCATCTTATTTTGCAACTGTTCCAATCGGTATTATTCTTTTTTATTGATAAAATACTTTATAAACACCTTACACCTTTACAAAGATTTAACAAGAGTGACTTCTTACTATAATAATCTAATAAGAATATTTTATACAGATAGAATATTAAAATTTAACAGGCGATCTAAACGATCTTAGCGCAGAATTAGATCAAATTAGAATAAATTGTCACTCTATCTCAAACCCTGAGGTTAGCAACAGCATTCTGAGTCCAGATCATAACTTTATACTACTTACTTTTAATATAAGAAGCCTTGATAAAAACTTTGATAATTTTTATACAACCCTCTCGCGATTTAAAATAAAAATAGATGTAATAATTTTATGTGAATGCTGGCTCAATGAGTCATCGATAATACCACAAATTCCAGGTTATACCTCATACAAAACTCGTGCAACTAGAAACCAGAACAGTGGAGTGGTCATCTATGTAGAGAACTCGCATAGTGCAACTGTGCAAGAACCACCCACCTTGAATTTTGACTGTCTTTTGGTCAGTATAGACAATCTTATAACAATTTTAGGTATATATAGATCACCAACAACGAGGAATATAGAAGAATTTCTTGAATCTCTCGATAATCTATTACGTACCGTGGAAAATAAACCCAATTTAGTCATATGTGGGGACATCAACATAAATATTTTGCCATCTAATGGCCTCGCATGCACAGAGTACTTGTGCTTAAATGCCGTGCATGGTTTACAACCCGCTATTACACTGCCTACTAGGGGCAGCGCATGTCTTGACCATATTATGGTTAAAACAAGTGTAAAGGTTACCGGTATCGTATGTGATTCAGACATAACTGATCATAGTATTGCGCTTAGTGGGTTTACCTTAAAATCTATAAAACACCAAAATCGCTTGCCCCGTAAAAGACTCAAAAGAAACATAGAGGCAATCAAACAAGAACTTACGAACACAGACTGGTCTGGTGTCATAAATAGCACAGACGTAAACGCAGCAGTTAAACTTTTCATGAGCTCTCTTTCAGACGCCATAGATAAGCACACCACAACGGTCAAACTATCCCGCACTAAATATAATTTAAAGCCCTGGATTACGCCGGGCCTAATAAGATGCATGAAGCACCGTGACAGACTGCATAGCCAGCATAAAGCAAATCCGAATAATATTATACTCAAATTAACATATACAAGATATCGCAACTTCTGCAACAGACTTTTGCGTAAACTTAAAGCCAACTACGAATCGAATGAGCTGGAAGCTAACTACAGATCGTCTAGAAAACTCTGGAAGTCAATAAAAAGCATTTGTCATGTAACAGAAACCAGAAGTGAACCTATAGAATTACTTACCTTAAAAAACTCCCAAAACAGCACAAACTCCCTAAATATTTGCAGTGAATATTACGCAACATTAGGACAAAAACTGGCAAATGACATTCTTAAAGATAGCACCGAAACTGAAAAAACATTAGCAAATGGACTATGCTTTGAGAGAACACCGAGGAACTCTCTGTTTCTGCATCCTGTGGATGGGACGGAGGTTGAGGCCTTGATTGTGGAGCTTGACAGTGAAAAGTCCCCTGGCATTGATGGCATGAATGGTGACATGGTTAAACATATCAAAAATGAAATTATTGAACCACTTACCTCCATATTTAATTTAAGCATGTCCACGGGTACCTTTCCTGAAGACTGGAAGCTTGCGTTGATTCGTCCTATACACAAATCGGGTGCTAAAGATACTCCAGAAAACTACCGCCCTATATCACTGCTTGGCATTTTCTCAAAATTTCTGGAAAAAGTTATTAACAAGAGACTAGTGAGTTATCTAGATTCCCTAAATATACTTTCAAAATACCAATTTGGTTTCAGAAAAAACAAATCAACGGAAGATGCCACGTTATTACTCACAACAACTGTAGCTAATCATCTCGACAATCAAGAACGCTGTATAGGAGTCTTTTTAGATCTTGCAAGAGCTTTCGATACTGTTTCAATACCGATTCTTTTAAAGAAACTTGAACAGAATGGCATTAGAGGCATGCCATTACAATGGTTTACAACTTACCTCTCAAATAGAAAACAGTGTTTGAAAATAAATCAATTCTCTAGCCAACTTCAGACAATAAACTGTGGCGTACCTCAAGGCAGCGTTCTCGGACCCACCCTATTCATACTGTACATTAATGATATTCACCAACTTTTACTGGAAAATGCCAAAATAGTCTGCTATGCAGATGACACGGCACTAATTTTTCATGGCAAAACCTGGGAGGATACAATTAATAACACACAAAAAGGAATAACAAAGGTTAAAAAGTGGTTACAAAATAACCTCTTAACGCTTAATGCTAAGAAGACGAAATTTCTATGTTTTCATAAAACAGCTTCATCAGCTCCAAGCTCATCTCCAAGCTTAAAAATTCATAGTTGCAACGATAATATTAAATCGGGCTGCAGCTGTGATGAGATCGAGAGAGTGAATGTAATAAAATACCTTGGAGTCCACATCGACCACAAGCTAACCTTTCAGCAGCACATTCATAACTTGTCATCAAGGATACGTAAAACGATAAACATAATGAAAAAACTTCGCAATATTGCCAATCACAAAATTTTGAGACTAGTGTATACGTCCTTGTGTCAGTCCCTGCTCACCTACTGCATATCGTCGTGGGGTGGTGCCGCTAAAACGACTATGCTCGAATTAGAGAGAGCTCAGAGATCCGTTCTAAAGGTTATGCTCAATAAACCATATAGGTATCCGACTAACACCCTTTATAAGGAAGCCAAAGTTTTAAATGTTCGTCAACTTTTCCTGTTAAAAGTTACTTTAATGAAACATTCTGAAATGCTTAACGCGCCAAACAGAGGGGAAATCCTAAAAAGAAGAGTATATAGATGTAATATACCTCCTACGAACACCGCATTTGCTAAACGTTTTTTGCCATTTATAAACGCATGTATTTATAATAAAATAATAAAATTAATTGAAATCAAGACACTGACACTCAAGCAGGCCAAGGAGAAGCTAACGTCTTGGCTCAACACACTAACCTATGAAGACACTGAACAGTTACTTAAACGGATAACATAATTCTCACAGTAGGCAACTAAACATACATATTTTATTTTATATTTATATTATCATACATATATACATAATACATATATTTATTTATATTATCATTATATTATGCTGTTTATTATAATTTATTGCACTAATTTATGTAAGGTATTTATGTGAATTGTAATCCCATCCATTATGTTTAATATGATTTTCCGTGTTAACCAATTAACAACTCAATTGCTCGGACCCCACGATACAGGTTTCACCTAGTGTGGTGTCCACCGATAAATTTACAAGGGAAAGCTTCATGTATTTATATATCCAATGTATTACTTAATTTATGTTACATATTAATTACATTGTCTTTCTCGTCTCATAATGTTAAATAAATACATTTTTATTTTTATTTTTTTTTTTATTTTTATAGTCTGTCCACCTGTTAGCAAAATAACAATTTATTATGGTCTGTCTGTGGCGGCAAACTGTACGATTATTTAAATAATGGCCTGTTTCACCACCTTCTGATAAGTAAGTTAAGTATCTACAACTTTTGTCTTTGTCATTTGACATAATCCGAAAATCCGACACTTATCAGAAGGTGGTGAAACAAGCCCTTAGTAATTTAAACAAAATTGTTTTAATATTGTTGCACAAGCATGGAGCAAGGAGTCCTAGTAGGAAATCATTCAGTTGGCTCAAGAAAAAAAGACACAAAACACCAAAACAAAGAGGCGAGGAATATTTAAATTATCGTTTTATTGTTTCTTTGTACTATTATACGACTCTAACTGTATTTTATCGGCAGTTATAAGATTCTGGCTACAATATGAATTTATTTTGTTTCAGTTATGAAATAAAGGAACCTGAACTGAACAATTTTGTCATTCATAATTCCATGCATTCATAATAACTCAAGATTTAATATATGTTGTGCTATATATAAATTTGATTTAATACAGTGAAAACATTATTTTATGCATACTCTGTGCATAAAATATAGGCCATAAGCGTTTTTTTATTTTTTAGTAGGTATTATTGGACAAAATATGAATCATTTCTTTGTACATAAAATGCTTTGAAAATAAACCAGTGTTTCAAAATGTATTGTGTCCATAAACCAGTGTTTCAAAATGTATTATGTCCATACAAATGGTTCAAAACATATTTTGTCCAATATTTATGCTTAATTAACTTAATAAAAAACTATAGAACACTATTTGTTTTTTTATTCAGACATGCTATATTATGCTTTATATTTAGCATGGTAAATTTATTTCTACATATAACTTTAAGAAAAAGGCATAAATTAAAAACGGCTATTTTTGAAAAATACACATTTTTGGACAAAATGAGTTTTGAAACAACGCTCCTCATATTATGTATATGCAATAGCTGGAAAAATAATCAGAATCGGTTAATGAACCGCAAAATAATATACCTTTTAAAAATTTTTGAACTGCTGCACTCTTCAAGCAAAACGTATTTGAATTGAATTCGTATGAAATAGAAACGCGCTTAGCTTGAAAGCGCTACAGGGGAACAGACAGACACACACACACACAGACACGTCAAACTTATAACACCCCGTCGTTTTTACGTCGGGGGTTAAAAAACCCAATACCTAAAAATTATTTGCCCGACCCGGGAATCGAACCCGGGACCTCGCAATCCGCAGTCGAATACGCCAATCACTAGACCAACGAGGCAGTCGCAAATAGATATATTGAGCAAATTAACAATTGCCTATTACCAAAATGTTTGTTGATTCGGTCGCATTGCATATATGCATCATTGTTTAATGCTGTTTATTTATTTGCATAGAAAGCAAACACCGTTTATCTCATCTGATCGTTTATAAATTGAATATTATTGCTTATTTCGAAGCGATCTGGTCGTAAATGATAATAATAATTGAAATAATTTTGAAATCGTGCGTACAATTTGCGGTGGTTTACAATTTTAGGGTTCCGTACTCAAAGGGTAAAAACAGGACCCTATTACTAAGACTCCGCTGTCCGTCTGTCTGTCTGTCTGTCACCAGGCTGTACCTCATGAGCCGTGATAGCTAGACAGTTGCAATTTTCGCAGATGATATTGTATTTCTGTTGCCGCTATAACAACAAATACTAAAAAACTGAATAAAATAAATATTTAAGGGGGCTCCCATACAACAAACGTAATTTTTTTGCTAGTTTTTACTCGATATTGATAAAGGCAACAGGTAGACGCTTGAATTGTTTACAGAATATTTATTTATGTATTCTCTGCGTATTCTACCGTTTCTACAACGGGAAATGTTCTGAGGAGTAGTTTGACCTAATTTCACCTACTAATTTCCAGCGCCGCACCGCACGCCACCGAAAATGCTATCATCATCACCACCTGGATCACTGGCATACATCAACCAAGCGTTGCGCGAGGTCATTCCTTCCGCGCACTCAAAAATTATGGAACCAACTCCCTTTGGAGGTGTTTCCACATAGCTATGACATACGGTTGTTCAAGGGGCGGATTAACAAACTCCTTAAAAGCCGGCAACGCATTAGTGGTTCCTCTGGTACTGCAAATGTTCATGGGCGGCGGTAATCACTTAACATCACGTGACCCGCTTGCTCGTTTGCCCGCAATTAATATAAATTAAAAAAATATATACAAAAATCGGACACAAACATAGACTGCTAAAATCCTTCCTTTTGGCTTTGCCGTATTCGGGTAAAAACATATTCAGTATCCAAAAAGTAAACTTTTGTTCAAAGACAACACTGGCTTTTCTTTGATCGTATACCTTACTCAATTTGCATTTCGCTTTACAGTTCAACGCAATGGTTTACTCGTCTCAAAGCTTCAAAAGCTTACACTGAGTTTGGATTTCTTTTAACTTTCATACGTTATTAATTAAGCATATGAAATGTAGCTTATTTTTGTATTAAGAGAAATTAAATTAACTATCTTTATATTGTACGAGAAATAAATTAGGGCCTCAAACTACACCCTCGTAGTAATCGGTCACTTTCTCCCGTCGTGGAACAATGTACTATTGTTGTCTTTTGGCCCAGGAGGTACAAGTCACGGCAAATAAGTCTAGCGTTGACCTTCAATGCGCAGAAGTCGAAAATGAGGTATCTCGGGTGGTGAGGGGGTCGCGGGGAGGGCGTGGGTATCGTTCGTAAGCACTGATTAGCTCTCGCGGATCCCTCGTTAGCGCTGATTGGCTCTCCAGTCGTATTGTGTCCCGCTCACTCGTACGACGCTGCGCGCACTTGACGGTTAACGCTCGACTTACGTGCCGGGGGTTATAGCGCTGCAGTTTTTCTAGAAATTTTCACTAGGAAAGTACCACTGCTATCGCAGCAGCTGACGTTAGCAGCTGCTATGTTATGTGAGGAAAAAACTACTTATTATTGCTACGATTTTTAGTCGGTATAAAGTAGCCTTCCGTAGGGACTATTTTGACAAAGGCGTAGACATTACCCAATGTAAGATTTTGAAATATGAAAGTTTTTTTACTTTGTGAACAATATTATCCTTTAATAGAAATATAAGTACTTATGGTAAGCCTATTTTTATCTAAATTAAATAATTGAATTATGTACATACTTCCTTAAGTACAGTATACTTACTTAAACCTTAAGTATATCTACCTATATTTTTTTTCTAATTTAAATTATTTATATGAACTATGAAAAAGCATCCTAATCATTTTTATCTACTAAATAAAAACACTATTGACTATTTAACATTACTAAGTACCTACCTGCTTTATTGAATATTAAATTAATTACATCAACGATAAAGAGTAAAAACCAAATAAACACAACCAATATATTTTTCAAACTATCGCAAAAATGAACTAGGTACCTACTTACCTTGAAAAGACTGAAGGTTACCCATTACTTAATACCTAACCTAGTATAAATTCCTTTGAAGTCACAGGAGCCACTAGAAAATAACGAGTCAGTAAATTTTCTCGGTAGGATAGCTTACGGAAATACCTACATACGGTTACGAAGTATTACAAGTAGAATAAATAATAAGTCTTTACCTATGAAATTGCCTTTCTTCAGTACTGGTCATTTCAAATAAAAAAAAGTTTGTAATGGCTTGGTTTTCTAAATTCAAATTAATTTGTTTTAAAACCATGACATTCTTTTTACAAACTCAGTCTTTTGTTTTTTTATTAGTGTTGTATTTTCAGTACATTTGAACATTTCTCTTCATAATGGATACTTTAAAACTTCGTGTAATTATGGAATCCAAACAAAAACATTTCATGTGAATAATAAGGCCAACTTCCTATCAAAAAGTTTCGGCCATTAAAAGTACTGATATCAAAAATTATGACCAAGTCCTTTGCTAGGCTCGATAAATGAAACCATACAGTTTTAGAAGGTATATCTTCTTCGATCACCCTCAAGCTGTCATACCATTCCGAATGATCCTGTTAAAATATTTTTAAATAATTTATGTCTTAGTAATAACACTATAATATGAAGCTCATTTGGGACTGAGAATAGTTTTATTGTTTTCAACTTGACAACATTTTTGCACTCCTTTGAATTTGTTTAATTTAAAAAATGTTGCCAAGTTGAAAACAATAAAACTATTCTCAGTCCCAAATGAGCTTCATATTATAGTGTTATTAGTAAGACATAAATTATTTAAAAATATTTTAACAGGATCATTAGGAATGGTATGACAGCTTGAGGGTGATCGAAGAAGATATACCTTCTAAAACTGTATGGTTTCATTTATCGAGTCTAGCAAAGGACTTGGTCATAATTTTTGATATCAGTACTTTTAATGGCCGAAACTTTTTGATAGGAAGTTGGCCTTATTATTCACATGAAATGTTTTTGTTTGGATCTCACTCCTTTTTTCTAAGTATTTCAAAGTTAATGCAATAAGTATAATGAAGTCTTTTTTCTCTCTTACGCTTCAGTATAATTAGGAATAGAACCCTATCACATTTTACGGTCTGATTAGATGTGGTTTAATCTTCAATACATAGTATAAAACAAAGTCGCTTTCTCTGTTCTAATTGGGTGAATTTTTATTTTGTTCGTCTGTCTGTCAAAATCACAGATAACAGAAACTCCACTCCAGAGTATTTCCACTCAGTGGTCAGTTTCAGAACTTAGAACCATACGGCTTAACTAAGAGAAGATTTTGAGTATTTGACTCTCATTAAGTTTAATGAATAGTATTAGATACTAGATGATGCCCACGGCTTCGCCCGTGTGGTTTGTAAAAATTTCGTGGGAACTTTGATTTTCCAGAACAAAAAGTAGCCTATCTGTAGTAAGCAGTAACCCGTCCACAAAACGGAAAAATTCCGTGGGATCCTTACGGTTTCGGAATGCAATTCCTTACAGCATCAGGGTTGAGGAGTTGGACATGTACCTACTCGAGGTCATTCAACAATAAAGTCTTTAATTGGTATCCCCAAATCCCAATATCAATTTAAATAACCGACAGTGCCTAAATCCCATTAGTGTTGGGGATCAGATCCCCTACAGCATCAGGATTGAGGAGTTAGAATCCAAATTTTTTGTAGGACAGTGTCGCAATGTTTCTCTATCGATTAAAAAAAAAATTACGCAAATCGGTTCAGAAATCTCGGAGATATCGGTGTACATAGGTAGAAAAACACAACTCCTCCTTTTTTGAAAGTCGGTTAAAAAAAGTAGCCTATGTTACTCCCTGGTTAATTCTCTACTTGTATGTGAAAGTCCCGTCAAAATCGGTTCAGCCGTTCCAAAGATTAGCCCGTTCAAACAGACAGACAGACAGACAGACAGACAGACAGACAAACAGACAGAGAAATTTTAAAAACGTGTGATTCGGTTATAGTATCGTTCAAATAACCATATGAGCTTAATATGTGGTAGTTATTTCGATATTACAGACAGACACTTAAATTTTATTTATTAGTATAGATTAGTGATACCTAGTAGCCGGAATCAACAGGACACCAAAGTCTCCTCCAAACCTCCAAAGTCGGCCACCCATCCATTTCCTGACTTGGGTCAAGGTTGCTTATCAAAATTATTAAGAAAATCGCGCTTCTGGTTTTATTGGCAAAGACGAATCTCAAACTACTGGAAGGAACGGGCTTAGGCACACAGATAGCTATTAATGTGGCGTACGACATCCGCAAAGAAAGGATTTTTGAAAATTCAACCCCTTAGGGGGTAATAAAATTTGTGTAGTCCACGCCGACGAAGTCGCGCCCGCGACTTTGATAAAAAAATATACCTCTTGGCGTTTTATTATTTACCTACACTTTACTTTTTATTAGAACTCAAGACCAGTAAGATTGACCCCTTGCTAGAAAACTTAAAAAGTCACATCTCCCTAAATAGTGCACCGATTTCGATGAAACAAAAACCATATATAGCTTCGAATAAAGTAAAATACATTTATTAAAACAAAATGAAAATTTGTTCAGTATTTTTTGTGTGATGTGGGAACAGACAGATTTTTATATATCTTTGAACTGGTCAGTGTCTGATGCAACTTTTGGACATTTTTCGATTTTTTCCTTCATATACACACTAAGACTCATCTTCTTACCAAATTTCAACATTCCACATACACGGGAAGTGCGTCATAATTTTGATCAGTCAGTGAGTAGGTCTTGTTTTATGTGATTTTCAAACCTCTGTATCTCAGAAACGGTTCAACTTGAAAATTTGAAACTTTCAATTTATCATCACATCCACGAGTTTAACTTATATTTCAAATTTCGTAGGATTACTATCCCGCGAACCAGAGTTATGAGGGGGGTCAAAACAGCTCGAAATGGATCGTGTAAATAACACACTCATGCGACAAGGCCGGAGGAACTTGGCCTGGCGCACTTCGTGCGCCTAGATATGAGTTCCGTCGTGGCACCAAGTACCAACGCGACACAAACGGCACGTAACATCAAAACCGTTTACGGAGAGAACTGTACAAACGAACGCACAACCCGTTATTGGTTTTCCCGATTCCGTTCTGAAAATTTTGACATGAAAAATGAAGCTCGTATGGTCGTTCGGAGACTTTGGTCAACAATTATGAATTAAAGGCGATTGTGGAAGCTGATGAAACTCAATCTACAGCTGAGCTACCAGCAGCTTTTGATGTAAGCATCAAACCAATATTGATCAATTTGCGACAAATTGGCAAGGTAAAAAAGATTGATAGATGGGTGCCCCACAACCTTAACGATCGCCAGCGCAACGTACGCGTCGAAACCTGCCTTGCGCTGCTCAACAGGCAAAGAAATGAAGGAATTTTGAAACGACGCACACACGCACACACGTACGCACACACACATACACAGTCAGTTCAAAGACAAGCAACCGCGCGACAGTGCCGCGCTAGTGGGTTTTGCGCCAAGCGTTTGCATAGAGTTTTTAAGGAAAATAAAACAGCGCGCGACAACCCGCGCGTGTCGCGCAAGTGGGTTTTATGGCACGGGTTCCTGATTAAAAATAAAAACTCTCAATATTGGGGAAAATAATTAGGTTAGCAAAATTTTATCACGGAACCTATTGTGAAAAGCACAGAGACAGTTTGCATTCCGGAGAGCTTGTGTTTTAAATAAAAAATTTGTGTTTTATAATAACAGGTTCGTTGTAACTTTTTCCTGTATATCCCACGTTCCGTTTCCGTCTCGCACCTGTTACCCGGTTCTTTGTAAACTAACGTTTTTTATACGAACAATAAAGTTTACGGTTATTTCAAACTAATGTTTTAGAATTTGCGAAGAAAATTGGCTGTTTCGAATTCACGACGTAGTGAATTCTAAGCATTTTATTTGTTTCTAGTATATCCTTTTTTTTTAAACTACTTAGTATAAATTTTTGCACGAAGGAATAACTCGTGATCCTATTAATTTTAATAACTTACAAAAAGAGTTTGGGTCTGAGAAATATTAAATTTTCGAGCTAGACATCGCAACAAACCGTGAAGGAAAAACCCAAAAAAATTTTCTTTTGTTTTGGTCACAGCTTTTATGAATCGCTGTTTTCAGTATTTGTTGTTTGACTAGAGCATAATTATGGTACATAATATACCGAAATATCATCTTGTTTAGTTTTTGAGGTAGCCCTTAACAATTATACCCCATAAACTATGGTAAGAAATTTTTTTTTTCCGGCACCTTTTTCATGTATGGGAGCCCCCCTGAAAATAAGTTAATTCAATTACTAATTCAATATTTGATTTTGGGTCAACGTTTTACACCAAATACCAAAATTTCAGGTTTGTAACTCATTTCGTCTGCGAGCTAGAGACCTGTGACCGGCGGACAGACGGACAGACAGCGTGACATTAATAGAGCTCCGTTTTTACCCTTTGGGTACGGAACCCTAAAAATCACCTATTTATGTGGAGAATTTTGGTTGAAGGTCTTGAGGTTGTTTATTTGCGTAAAAAATAACGCCACATAGGTACCTATCTCTAGGAACCGGGCATATCTTGAGTGTACTCACGAAAACAACTTCCGTCTGAGTAAAGGCGGCGCTTGAAAAAATCAACCCCCGAAACGTATTAATCTTCGTCAATGTTTAGGCAAGTATTTTATCTTTCTCCATAAATCCTTGCGTTACTGTAAGCTATGATATCATAGGCTTTGAACTAAACTGAGAAAAATTGCTCGTTGTTTCTCACCACCACTACAGCCTTTTAATGTCCCACTGCTGGACACAGGCTTCCTCTCATAGGAGAGAGGGATTTAGAGCTTAGACCCGCCACACTGCTCCAATGCGGGTTGGCGGGCTTTAACGACTATGGTCACATGATAGTGATAATAACCGGAACTGACTGTTATGTGCGATAATCCAAGATGGCGCTATGAAAGTGCAGCTTTAGGATCATTCGCTAATTCTCGTGGTATGGTATGTAGCGCGGTTGGTGTGAACGCGTCCCGAGGCAAACGCGCATCCCCCGATGCTCGGCCGAGGCACCTATGCCTCGCGAGGCTGCCACGTTCCGTATGAACCTAGCTATTCAAATCATCGTCTTTTCTATTCTGAAAGAATTTCCCAGTGAAACGAAGTTAAAGGAAGTAATTTGAAGTTTTCTGTGAATTATTTTTTGTATATGAGGCTCTGAGTGTGAGTACATACGAACGCATTTTGATTCTTATTCGAATACTAGTTAGGTATTGCTAACTACATCGTCCGCTTGGCGTTATCTTTTTAAAAACTCTGTAGGAACTTATATTAAAATTTTATTTGTATGGAGCGCGCCCGAAAGCTCTGATGAGACTTATATTCAGTATTTCCCTTTATCCTCTTAAAGGCAAACCACAGTTCGATATTTTGTAGGTACAGCTACAATAAAAAATGTTGTTTTCAAAACATTAAGAATAATTTTGAAAATAACATGTTTCTTGAAAATAATTCTTCATACCAGTTAAGAACACTTATGTTGCAGAAAATATGGCTCTTGACAAAATCAGGTCGGGTCAGCATATGAATTCAAAGATGAAGTAATCATCTTAATTCAATGCCAACGTTACTAATGAGGTTGATGTTATTCATCAAAGAAAATATTTTTGCAAAATAACTCTTTTTTATAAATTAACAAAAAAACATGTTATAACTATTGATTTTTAATAACTATTGAAAAATCATAATAATCATAATATAATCATATACATTTCATGTAGTACTAAAAATTCATAATTAACAAATTAATAAACTTTTATGAAAATTTATCGCAGGATCTTATAAAGTATATAATAAGTATATCAGAAGGGCTCCACGAAGTTTAAAATTTTTAGGTCAATTATTTATTATACCTTTCAACACATTGTTTATGCCAACGGAGATTGGGAAAAAATTTGTTAGTTAACAATTGAATAAATTATTGAAAAATGGTGATTAAACTTTTTTTCTTCAGGGCTCGATTCTTTCATGTGCTAAAAAGATACTAGAATTTTTTCAAATTTTTAAAATCACATTTTATGTTATAAAAAAAATATTTTTATTGCTGAACTCTCGCGCGCGCATGCCGTAACAGCCGCGCGGAAACCTATTTTCAACGTCAAATTAAAATTAGATATAAATAATGGAGATAGAGTTTCGGAAGTTGAGACTTTTTAATCGGAAATTTCCTCTTCTTTAACAAGCTTTTTTCAAAATTGCTTAAATATAAATATTTTTCGAGTTATTAAACAAAAAACGAAACATAATTTTTTTCATCTTATTTTATTACTAACAATTGCAATTTTTTTACCTGCACCAAAAATTAGAGGTGATGATAAATGGTTTCAGATCGACTTTATTTTCCGACTATACGGGAGATTCGTGACAATTAATTTAATAATATAAACTGTTAACAATGTTGACATAAAAAGTATGGAGAGCAGCATTATTATTATATTCAGTTCATAATACTCCGTCCAGTGCATGTGGGCGGCCGCGGCGCGCAGGTGCGTCGCGCCGCCGTGACGCAGAACGTGCTCCGTCCACCACACGGCGCACTGCAGCGGCGACTGCGGCTGATCTTTCGTAAGGTTACGAAGTCTGATAATATTCTTTTTATAACTGAAAAAAGAACAGTGAGCTGAATTAATCTTACAATATTCTAAAACACAATAAATATCTGTGATGTTATTTGGAGAGCGGACAGTGAAACGAAAATTCAAACTATCAGTGATAGAGACAGACTTGACCCAAGAAACTATGGCGTCAATTTTAAAGAAAATAAAAACTAAATTTAATGTACCTACTCATTAATATAGTTTAGATTGTCGTTTTCATAAAGTTTCATAAACATCGTCAAAACCAAATAAAAGTTAATTATACCTTTCATCCTCAATTACTGTTTCAATGGAGCTTTTAAATATTTCCTTAGTCAAGATCTTTAAGTCCAGTTTGAGGCCTATTTTGTGTTGTAAGCATAACTCCACATTATACCACTGGTCCCCCGACATCGGGATACCGATGAGTGGAACACCTGCCTCTATGGATTCACTCAGCGATTGATGTCCACCGTGCGTGATGAATAATTTGATGTTTTTGTGTCCTGAAATTGTTGACGTTCAGAATATTATGTAAAATGTTATAAACTGAAATTTTATTTAATTAATACTCATGAAAAGTATAATTGTATATTTTTCTTTAGGTTATTTTCTCGGTAGCATCAGATAAATAGATAAACATAAGCTAGTACTTGAAGGTATACAGGAATTTTGTTCGATTTGCGAACTACTTAGTACATAAAAATGAAAAAAATAATTTGATAAAAAATAATTAATAAATTGAAATAACATTTTTTTAAATTTAAAAATAGATCTTACTTAACAAATCTGTCTGAGGAAACCATTTTCCAATTTTGACATTTCTAGGGCACCCTGGTAAATCTTCATCCCACTTTAATAGAACATTGTAAGGAAGTTCAGAGAAAACTTCAATTAATAAATTTACTTTCTCTTGAGACATCAATGATGGAAGAATCATACTTCCGAAGCTCATATATATAACACCTTTGGTTGATTCATCTAGATATAGATTGAGATCCTGTAAAGTTAAAGGTTAGAAGTATTATTTTATGCAAATGAGACGAATTAAATAGTCTGTGAATATTTTCTAAAATAATTTTCTGAATTAAGCTAAACACAAAGCAGGGGGAAGATAAAACATCTTATTCGAAAAGAAAACAGACAAACAAGACAATATATTAAAATTTTAGGAACCCACGTCAAACTTTATCTCCTTTTCTATAACGTTAAAAATTTTCAAGATCTTTAGCTCAATATAAAATTTAAAAAATTACATAAAAATCACCCCAGAAGATCTTCAGGAAAATGTTAACATATAAAAAAATTAAAAATATGATTTCAGAGCCCCTTTGAAGTCTGTTGTCAAAAATCACATGTAAGATCCTGCGTAAAAGTGCAGGTGTTACTTTAATGCAAAAAACTGATCAATATAGGATTCAGTACTCAAAAGATTAAATATTACTAATTATGTGATAAGTATTTGATTACCTTTGGTAAGTCATTTATTGGTTCTTGGTGAATTCCTCCTATGTACACTATATTTGGGGATACAGGCCGATTATTATCTAAAATCCTATAAGAATTTAGAAATATCAATTGAATATTTTTTTTCAAATCCCTTATATCTGGTATATCTGGACCAAATAATCTTTTAAGTTGTTCATTTTCTTTTCTCTCGAATGTGCCATACATATTTTTCGTCATGAAATGTACACACCACTGATATAATCTTTCCCATGTTGTAATGTTATGGAACCTTTGTATGGGTGGTATCGGATAAACGAAAGGATGTAACGCACTATCAACTGAATCAAATGTATCGTACGTCGGGCCAAAAGAGTTAAATGCTATTACTGGTACTTTGTATAAATAGGAATAACTCAGTGCTGGGCGTGCAATGTGGTCGAGAAATAGCAAGTCAAAGTTCCTATTCTTATCACTGATTAATTTTTGCACTTCAACTGATCTGAATTGTTCTTCAAAAATTTGGAACATCGCTAATAAATATGCAACTGCCTGTTGCTCCAGATTTTTATCATCTCCGTCAGCTGTCACGACGTACCTTTTTATTATTTTATAAGAAAAACTATGAACATCGATTTCTGTAAGATTTGCAGGACCTTGTTGTTTAGGAAATGCGGGATGTGTAGTTATCACTGTAACTTGATGACCGCGTTTCACTAGTTCGTGCATTAGAGGCCGAAAAACTATTTGATGACTTATTGAAGGCACTGGAAAGACTGCTAAGATATTGGCTGATTCACTATAATCCAGAAATACGTTACAATATAAATAGAGTATACACACTAAACAAGTTGTCATTATGACGGTTCGTAAAGAAATTAAGAATTCTTGAGTATGCGCTGTATTATCTTTTAGTGCAATTTAATTAATTGTGTTTATTTTGGTAACTTTTTATCTTTTGAATAAAATAACAATATATTACCATAAGAGTAGGTAGGTACATTTACTTATTTAGTATTTACTGTTCAATGGTGAAAAAGCGTATTTTTTCTTCTTATAATAATATAATACGTGACTTAACATTATGATCAGCTATCATATTATTAAGCTTTAATCAATTTCTATGTTACACTTTAATATTCTTATTATTAATAATGTTTTTTTACTATTTTTTAATGTTCAATACTAAAAAATTCAAACCCACATAACCAATCCACAACTATAATTTATAATGTTTTTCTTAAATCTCACATGTATCTCAGGACCAAATATTTTCCTTAGCTTATTATTTTCCTCTCCTTGATAAGGATTGAAGATCACTTTTTGTTCATACAGTTCTTCTCATTTGGATATTAAGATAATGGTTAATCAACTGATTCAAATGAACCTATAAAGATTCATATGAAAAGAACTTTATATAATTGTGAATAACTCAACGACTTGATCTTATGAAATGTTAAATTTTTATTTTTGTCATAAATTTATTTAAGTATATATTGGAAATTGATTTTCAGAAATTTTTTTCACAATATGTTTGTAAGAGCAGGAGACCGAAGGTTTATCAAAACTCATTGTTGATGTAACTCATAAAATATTTATTATAAATAAACACTCTAATTTAAGACTCGAATTAACACTCGGATTAACACTTGAATTAACAATCGAATTAACTCGATTTAATACTCGAATTAACAATTGAATTAAACCTCGATTTAAACCTCGAATGAAGTCAACATTTCGACAAAAATAATGTTGCGTCGTTGCGGGTATTTTTAAAAATCAAATATGAATCAACGATTTTAATATTTGCGCCGATACGGCCATACTGATAACAGGCGCGTCTCTGCGCCTTACCAGATTTTTTTGGCTGAAAAATAAAAGTAACACAATTTTATCAATTCGCATGAATTGCACACGTTAATACACGCGTATAATAATAACGTCACACATGTTAATGTGCAAACGTGTCAGACTTAACACCCAAATTGGTTTAAACAACATTAGCACAAGAACCTCATAGCCTCGGCGCTAATTTTGGTCCGGCCTCAGAGTACCATGTTTTATCTAAATTTAATACACAAACAAGAACCTCATAGCCTCATCGCTAATTTTGGTCCAGTCTCAGATTTCATTTTAGCTTTCACGTTTACATATTAAGTAGTTATCACAAGAACCTCATAGCCTCAGCGCTAATTTTGGTCCAGCCTCAGAGCCTCAGCGCTCATTTTGGCTTACACATAAAGTTATTAGTACAAGAACCTCATAGCCTCAGCGCTAATTTTGGTCCACAGCCTCAGAGCCTCAGCGCTCATTTTGGCTTACACGTAAAGTTATTAGTACAAGAACCTCATAGCCTCAGCGCTAATTTTGGTCCACAGCCTCAGAGCCTCAGCGCTCATTTTGGCTTTCACGTTACACAGATAATCAAAACACATAAAAATACTTATCTTGCGAACATGTGACAATCACATATCGACTACAAACAACATCCTCGTTCTCAAATTGCACGTCAGGGTAACTACCCCGACTTCATCGCCGATACGGCCACATTACTTTGCATGCCAAACCTTGGTGTACTTCGCAGATGTTTGTGGCAAACTTTTATCGACGAGCACGCTGTTTTTTTCGGCGAATTTCACATTTATTGCTTGGTAAAACCTCACACGGTTCATCATATTTAGGGCCAAGCCCTGCTCCCAGTCTTGGTGTTTCTCTTGAGTAAGACATTCACTCTTCAAAAATCTAAAAAATCCCTCAATCTTGGTTTCTCCATCATCATAAAGCACCTCATCTCCCTCAGCCTGTTCGGCCATTCTTTTCAATACAAATCCCTTTGTTGTTTTCAGGTTGACAAGCTTAATCTCCTCGCCAATAACATTAAACAGCTCAGGAGGATGATATTAAGACCACTCTTTACGACTCCCTCGATTTGTCCTTGATCTCCGCAAATATAAACAGCAAATTGGTGCAGTTAAATATCACATTCACCACAATATATCTCACAATAGGAAGCAAATACACCATCGCCGTCGACCGTAATACCGCCTTGGTTTTTCAGACAGAAATACTACCACTTGCCGGCGTTTCAAACAGCACATCGAAGAATTAAAAATTTCGTACACGCATCCTTTGTCACAAAAACATACTGTTCCTTCTCCACCGAGTTCTGCTGAATATCGTGATATTTTTGAGACGCCCATTGATAGAACGGTAGGGCAAACTTTACTAGTTAGACTTCATCATTAGATTTTTATCTGAAAATAAAGATTTTTGTATTATTATTGTTATTACTATTCACCTCCGTTCACATCATGCGAACAGAGCACTTTTAGCATCCAACTTGGCCAGATCATAAAGCGGAATCATTCACGTCAAAAAGTTTTTTTTTTTTTTTTTGAATCCTCAAAATAACATCGCACATCAGAAATCTAAGGCATTAAATACAATTTACAATGTAGTAACAAATTACTTTGGTGATGCCTATAGCACAAGGAAATCTAAATTAGGCATCAACATCCAACTGTAATAATAATTATTATGTATCATAATCTAAGTTATTATTCAAATTGATTTTGTTCCTTTTTTTTCGTATGTAATAAATAAATAAATAGATAAATAAATAATTCTATGAAAGTCTTAATGAAAAAACACTTCCTTTTAGTTATTGATAATCCCGTCTTTAATAAACATTCCGAGACTCGATCTAGTCCCTGGAAGCCCTCAGCTAAGGTTCGATTAGGCATCAACACATTGCCCATGCAAACAAAGGCTTCCCCGCCTTCGAGATCTCCAAGCCTTTTGCCAACCGTTCTCTGGTAAACGGATAGAATGCTTCTCAGCCCAAACGGTATAGCCAAGCACCCATATTGACCGTTAAGTGTAACAAAATGATGCTCTTTCCATGGACCTATTAGACATCGGGACCCGATAAAACCCAGCCGCCATGTAAAGCACACAAAGATTTCGCGTCGATCAAGCTCATCAGAGATCAACGGCAAAGGATATTAGTCTTCCGCTGTATTTTTATTCAATCCTCTTCAGCAAATGAATCAGCATGAATGAACATCCTGCAGTGCATCTATGTCCTTCCGCTCGGCCAAATCTGCATTAATTGTATCAAAAGATAACTTCTATACGCCCTGTTTATTGATTCATTCTTCTCGTGGCATCAAACAACCATAACACCTCCGCTTGTAAGTTCAAACTCCATACCTGAAACACACGCGGTTTCCCGACGCAGGACGATTTTCTTTTCGGCATTAAGTCGCCCAAAACACGCTTACACATCCCTTATCGCGGCCCAAGTCGATGTTCCGAGCAAACATTCATCAACCAATGATTGAGCTTTTAGGTACGTAAGCGGCTTTCAGTCGTACATCGTGCCTTTAGTTTACTTTTGTCTTGAGTTCATGATATAAGGTTGACCCCATTCCTTCATATTCATTCCTTTATTAACTTGGAAAATAAACCTCTGAAAAACGAACACGAACTTTCTCGGGCTGAAATTTCTTCATCATTTCGGAGGGAATACTGCAATTTTTCTAAAACATCTGCGCCATCATTTCACATATTTCGTCTTGAAATTACTATTAGCTGGAAATGCTATTGCATCTTTCTGTAGGAGGCGCTGATGGCATTTGGCGTTGATTCATCCTTCCTTCTGATGTAAGAGCAGGAGACCGAAGGTTTATCAAAACTCACTGTTGATGTAACTCATAAAATATTTATTATAAATAAACACTCTAATTTAAGACTCGAATTAACACTCGGATTAACACTTGAATTAACAATCGAATTAACTCGATTTAATACTCGAATTAACAATTGAATTAAACCTCGATTTAAACCTCGAATGAATACTCTAATTTAACACTCAAATTAATACTCGATTCAATACTAGATTCAACACTCGAATCAATACTCGAATTAACACTTGAATTAAACCTCAGATTAACACTCTAATTTAACACTCGAATTAATACTCAAATTAAACCTCGAATTAACATTTTGAATTTAACACTCGAATTAACACTTTAATTAATACTCGAATTAACTAAATTTTAAACAATCAAATATCAAATAATTGACCAATAAAACGTGTTGTCACTTTGAATGTCCATAAACGAATGCCCCTCCACTGTGCGGCCCCGCTTTTAAATACCTGCGTGGTGGTGGGGTGTCAACATTTCGACAAAAATAATGTTGCGTCGTTGCGGGTATTTTTAAAAATCAAATATGAATCAACGATTTTAATATTTGCGCCGATATGTTTACTGCCTCATTCATAACTTCCAAGATACGTCATGATAATATTATTGATTTCTGTAAGTTTTGCAAGAGTTTGCTGTTTTGGATAGCCGGGATCTATAATCATCATTGTTACTTGTTCGCGTGTAGTAAGTTGAAATCATGAGAAGATCAAAAATAACTTGATGATAACTTATTGGATAAATCAGAAAATCTGCTAATAGTTTCGCTGTTTTAGCATCACTACATAGTATAAAACAAAGTCGTTTTCTCTGTCCCTATATCCCTTTGTACGCTTAAATCTTTAAAACTACGCAACGGATTTTGATGCGGTTTTTTTTAATAGATAGAGTGATTCAAGAGGAAGGTTTATATGTATAATAACATCCATTAAATTGTGGAGAAATACTGTTATTTTTGAGGTTTCTAATGTGATGTCGTAAATAATTACATTTTTTCCGCTTACATTGCAAACGCAGGCTGAACCCTACGAGATTTATCAAAATAATGTACTAAGTATTGTACACATTGAAAAGGTCTACAGAAAAGTCCGCGATGGTATATGTCTATCTCTTATGGATATCCCACAATAACATTTTTTTGTCATTTACTTTTTACGACAAATAATGGCTAATTTTCGAAGCGATTTCAACCAATACAGCATTAATCCTTATCTAATTAAATACCTTAAATGCATTGTTGATTTTATATAAATCCATATGGTCCTTTACAGCATATGATTTAAATGAATACTTTCGAAGATATTACAGATTTAAAAATTGCGGCGGCGCGGGAGCGTGCCTATAAGCGCGTCGGCGGCCGCGGTTCTCCCTATAGCCCATTGTCGATAATTTTTGAAACCAAAAAAAAAATCACAGTACGTAGGATGAAACCCATTGGAAAAGGAGGAGAATATTATAAAATACAAGGAAAAATAATTTACGGGCGATCTGAGCTCGGGAAAAAAGGGGGGGAGTTTTAAGGGTAAAAAACGGTTTATCTCGATTTCCGGCAAAACTAGAAGTCCTATGGAAAAAAGTTAAATGGCAAAGTTGTAGGTAATAAAAAGATCTACAACTTTTATATTTACACTTTTTTCACATAACCTCAAAATTTATGTGAAAAGTTCAAAAAACCAAGTTTTTGGTTCTTTATTTTTATCTTTTAAAATATTTTTTTTTTTTCACGGAATCTGGTGAAAACTTACTTTCTTATGTCCCAAATACACTAATTTATTTGATTTGAAATATTTAGTTTTTCTCCTTATTTTTGACTTAATATCGACTTAATTCTGACAGCTGTCATTTTCATTTACAGATGAGTTATTTATATGGAGAACAGGGTTAACATCTACGAAGTACGATTTTACCCCAAACTACTTTAATTCCCTGTCAACATATAAAGCTCTAAGCCGCTTAATAATATTAATTGTTTCGCCCTAAAATAGAAATTGCTAAGAATGGAAACTAGAAAGTCATATCTACATGCAGCAGTTGATTTGTATTTGCATAAGTTTTGAATTTTTCATCTTTTTTGTGGGAATTGTTTTATCTCTGGTAACATTATGAAACGTCAGAATTCCACGGAATTAGTAATTCGGGTATAAGGTGAGATATAGTAAGTTCATTGTGGAAAATATCGTAAAAAGTCGTAAAAGCCGCCTGGGAGCTTTCATCGATAACGCTGCCTAATCCCTGAGCGGGTAGTACCTACGCATAAAATGCTCTACTACCCGTGCGAAGCCGGGGCGGGTCGCTAGTTATTTATAAAAAAAAAGTATTATACATACTAATTATATACATTCTTATCATTGTGATGAATTCTCGAACAGCGAAGAAATCAACAATTTACCAATTCATATGTTAATTGGTACAAATTAACAGTTTATCGTCAACTCTTCGTATTGTAATTGAAAAAGTTTTTAGGTGCCTCTGTTAGAGTTTTTATTACATTTTAATGGATTTGCTTTAGTTTTCAATGAGTTCAGTTTAGATAATTTTTATTCACCAAGTCTGAACGGGTTCCTAAGGCCGACGGAAAAACCTACGCATTTATTAAAAAAATAAGTGTTTAGAGTTTGAAAATTGTATTTTTATGATGCTATCGGATATCTGCCCTGCATTTTTAATATATTCTTTCCTACAACAAGTATAAATTGTAAATTTCTAAAACCCCCGAATTTAGCCCTTTTGTGGTGGTGGCCATCTTAAATTTGTATAGTGCTATTCTACTAGTCAAGCCCTTTCATTTGATACCCATATTGAGGAAGATGTGAAAAAATATGTAATCCGCCATTTTGTGGCGGTGGCTATCTTGGACCGATTTTCATCAAACATCTAAGAAAACACTCCCGACTAATTCACCTTTCAAATAAAAAAAACCGCATTCAAATCGGTTCATCCGTTTGAGCGCTACGGGGGAACAGACAGACACACACACACACACACACACGTCGTTTTTGCGTCGGGGATTAAAAAACAACTCAACAATCTCCCACAATACTAGTGTAACAGGAACATTAAACTTTAATCGTCCGTGTCCTTTTTGCTAAATTGGGTTCAGTGACTATTGAAAGCGTATCAATACGAACTGAAAGTTCACTCCAATTTCGATTAATTCAACCATTTAGGGAACACTTAACAGGTGTATATCTCGAGCGCGGCCCATACAAACGAACGTAAATATTTCAGCCCCTGTAACTTTGAAATTATTATTTTCACGAAAATCTGAAAAACCACAGACACCGATATTGGTTTCTAGAGCGTATCTACATATTTTTAACCCCCGAGGCAAAAACGACGGGGTGTTATAAGTTTGACGTGTCTGTGTGTGTGTGTGTGTGTGTCTGTCTGTTCCTTCGTAGCGCTCAAACGGGTGGACCAATTTGAATGCGGTTTTTTTGTTTGAAAGGTGAATTAGTCGAGAGTGTTGTTAGCTAAGTTTGATGAAAATTGGTCTAAATGGTCGCCGCCACAAAATGGTGAATTACATATTTTTTCACAACTCCTTCAATATGGGTATCAAACGAAAGGGCTTGACTACTAGAATAGCACTATGCGAATCCAAGATGGCCGCCACCACAAAATGGCGAATGTCGGGGGTTTATTAAATTTTTAATTTATACTTGTTCATTGAGTTGATCCAGGGTATGACGTCGATGAGTTGATCAATCAAATAAGAAGCAAATTTCGTTTATGTAGGGTGCGCTCGGGAGCGTTCGAGGGAGACTTATTTTAGGGACAGTTTTAGGTATATCAAACGGTTAAAGTTATGGTTAAAAATGAACACAAAATAAAAAGCAAAGTGGGTTGTATTTTTACTTCCATGTTTAAGATTAAGGGTCAAAGATTAAAATTTTACAAACCCTGACTTGTAAAAGCCATAGTAGCTTTTGTCGGTTGTCTGATTTTAATTTAACCGTAACCTTACTTTAACTGTCTGTTCTGCAACTGAGCCTTAATAAAAGATGATAATTGAATGGTTATGATATAGTCTACGGGGCTGATTCAGGTATCACAAGTATTTCAGCAAAATTTGATATCAACACCAGTCTAAGTAGAAGTACTCGAGAAACTAATTTATAAGAACTTCTAATAATTTTGTGAGAAAAATAAGAAAACTTGACTCAGGCTGGGGCTTAGTAAGAATTATTACCTACTAACCTTCAAGTAACCGCACACTTGCCTAAAACATTTTTGAGACATTTTTTTGTTCATCTGCATGTTAGCCCTTGACTGCGATCTCGCCTGATGGTAAGTTACGATGTAATCTAAGATGGAAGCGAGCTAAGTTGGAAGAGGTATATGCATGATCGGTTTCTACACGGCATCGTAGGTACAAGTCACGGCAAATAAGTCGAGCGGTGACCTTCAATGCGCAGAAGTCGAGAACGAGGTATCTCGGGGTGTGAGGGGGTCGCGGGGAGGGCGTGGGGATTGTTCGTAAGCACTGATTAGCTCTCGCGGATCCCTCGTAAGCGCTGATTGGCTCTCCAATCGTATTATGTCCCGCTCACTCGCACGACGCTGCGCGCACTTGAAGGTCACCGCTCGACTTACGTGCCGGGGGTTATACCGGAACTATAAATCGCGTGGCGGTACGGTAGATTGACATAACCAGCCAAACATTAAAGATGATGACAAAAAGTTTACAACCACCACAGATTTTACAACCATATTCTCAGTTCAGATGATACTTAGTTCAGATATATACCTACAGGGTATCAGAAGAAAGCTCTCGGAAACGAAGACAGGTGATAATATATGATTACTGATAAGATAAATAGGTACTATAAAGAAAACGTGAAAAAAAAAAGAAATTATATTCACAAAAAAAAATTGCATTTTTTGTGCACGTCTTGGAGGCTTAAACAGAACTGTAATTGCAAAAAAAATATTTCCTGTATTTTTTAAAGTTCGTAACGCAATTCATATAAAATCAGCTGACGCTGGAGGTCAACGAGCATTGCGTTACCTACAAGTAGGTACCTACCGTTGCGCGCTACATTTCCCTTAAAAATGATTATTGGTATTGGATTGTGTTTAGGTAGTATAATATTAGCGATAAGTTTTCGGAAGCTGTAAGCTCCATATACCCGGTATTAAGGACGACAATCAAATTACTTGTACGACGCGTCAAAACAAAAATATATTGACCACACAACACATCATCATCATCATGATCAACCCATTACCGGCTCACTACAGAGCACGGGTCTCCTCTCAGAGTGAGAAGGGTTTTAGCCATAGTCTACCACGCTAGCCAAGCGGATTGGCAGACTTCACACACCTTTATGTGCAGGTTTCCTCACGATGTTTTCCTTCACCGTTAAAGCAAGTGATATTTAAATACTTAAAACGCACATAACTCCGAAAAGTTAGAGGTGCGTGCCCGGGATCGAACCCACGACCTCCGATTAGAAGTCGGTCGTCCTAACCACTAGGCTATCACAGCTTGTTACACAGTGTTTGTTGTTTATCACAGCACACAACACGCTCATACTAAATTGCTTCCGCGTGATTTATGCTTTGGACGTGACTAGGTATATTCTAGACAAGACTAGAATAATATCACGCTAGATTTTAAATGGAAAAATGTGATAAATACCCATCAAGTGGAATATTCTATTACAAGTAGGTAGTTACGCTGACTAACATATTGACTGAGACCAAACACCTTGCTACCTATGTCATTTTGGTTTAACTTTCGTATGCTGAATACTTTCTATAAAGTACTGCTTCGTTGGTCTAGTGGTTAGCATGTTCGACTGTGGATCACGAGGTCCTGGGTTCGATTCCCAGGTCGGGCCAAAAAAAAAAAAAATGATGTATTGGGTTTTTCTGTCAAGAAATTCTCAGTGCCAGCCCGGAGTTGGAAGTTGGCGGTCTTAGATACACCCCCGTGCATCGGAGAGCACATAAAGCCGTCGGTTCTGCGCCTAATCTCTCTCCGGTCGTGTCGCATTGGCGTCCCATCGGACTATGAGAGTGAGGGAATAGAGAGTGCACCTGTGTATGCGCACACACTTGTGCACTATAATATCTCCTGCGCAGATGGCTAGTCTCTGCCTCGGTTGAGATTGGCCGCCGTGGCCGAAATTCGGTCAGGAGGACATTATTATAAAGTAATCATCTATTTTGTATTTGCAAAAAGCCAAAACATATTTTGTTCATATTTGATATACTTACCAGTTGTGGGCGATACATGGTGTACGTTAAAACAAGGAATAATATTTTAGGTATTATTGTGAAATAAATAAATAAATAATGCATTCATGTATGTACCAACTATAAAAGACAAGAGAGGTGACGAAATTGCAGGAAATTCTTCATGATTTCTTGCACATAAGTATCACGCGTTCCTACAGCGACATTGAAACCTATAAAACTGTCGTGTGTGCTCCTGCTGCGACAGAAGACAGTAACTGATGGCATGGATATTATTTTCTTTAGGGCGTAATACTATAAGCAGGGATTTTCGAAGAAATACTGTACGGTTAGTCTAAGATTTTACACATATAAATAGTTTTGCGACTCGTTTGCTCACTCGTTTTGAGAAACTAAACCCAAACACTCTTATTTTAAAGTCGTAATTCCATAGTTCGAATATGTATTTTACAACATTTCTGCTTGGGGCGCTCGCTGTGTTCGAATGCTGAATGTATTGGCGAACTCAAACCTTAATACAAGCCATTTTAGGTCCATTTTACTCTGAAATCGATCAATAGTATACTACAAAGTTTTGGAGTGCTCCAAACTTAGACTAAGCACTCTGAATTCTATTGTTCTTGTGTGGCAGGCGATAGGGATTCACCAAAATTCAATTTTGGTAAATCATCATCATCATCATGATCAACCCATTACCGGCTCACTACAGAGCACGGGTCTCCTCTCAGAGTGAGAAGGGTTTTGGCCATAGTCTACCACGCTGGTCAAGCGGATTGGCAGATTTCACACACTTTTGAGAACGTTATGGAGAACTCTCAGGCATGCAGATTTCCTCACGATGTTTTCCTTCCCCGTTAAAGCAAGTGATATTTAAATACTTAAAACGCACATAACTCCGAAAAGTTAGAGGTGCGTGCCCGGGATCGAACCCACGACCTCCGATTAGAAGTCGGTCGTCCTAACCACTAGGCTATCACAGCTTTTTATTTTTGTAAATTTGTATATTTTGGTAAATATTGTGGCCGATTCTGTTGTACACAATCTCTAAATCTAAACTAAAATGACAGGTCTAAATATATTCCTGTCTCTTTCACAATCCTCCCTGCTGAAGGGGATAGCACTATTTTTAAACCTGTCAATTTAGTTTAGGTTTAGAGATTGTGTACAACAGAATTAGCCACATTGCCTGCCAAATATTAGATTTACAGTCCAGCAGCCGCCGCCTGTTTTTTTTTACCCGACTGGGTATATGTGTTTCACCTGTGTGTATGTATGTCCATTCCTATGTCCGCTTGTAACTAATCAACGGCTCAACGGATTCTGATAAATGATACGTCATTAGATTTGTCTCAATGACGCGAGTGTTATAGGGTACCTAAATTTAAAAAAAAATCAAAATGGCGGACTTTATGCGCTTTAATGTGCGAGCTGAAAAAAAAATTTTTCTTCAAGACCCTCGAGTGGGGTATCAAAATAAAGGGATTCAAAAGGCAAATACGAAAATGTATATATTTATATATTTGGAAACAATTTGGAGTGATAAATCGTAGAAAATGACCGTTTCCTATGTCAGTTCGTAACTACTTAACGGCACAACCTATTTTGATAAATTATACGTCATTAGATTTGTCTTGACGGCGCAAATGTTACTGGGTACATAAAATTCATAAAAAATCAAAATGGCGAATGTTATGCACTTTAATGTGCGGGCTGAAAAAAATTTTTTTCTTCAAGACCCTCGAGTGGGGTATCAAAATAAAGGGCTGTAAAAGGCGAGTACGAAAATGTATACAATCTATATGTTTTCAATTAATTTGGAGTGACAAATCATGAAAAACAAAATAAATAACAACTACACTGTAAGTGGTAGTTTATTAATTTTTTAGTTCGTTTTTTTAGCATGGCATGGCAGTCGGGTTTTTTTAATTTTTAAATTATAGCTTGTTTAGTTATTAATAACAAGTTGAATCTTCTTGAGTAGGTTCGGTTCAACGAGACGCCCAAGTTTTTCCTCCGTGAAAGTTCTAGATAATTATTAGAGGTAGCTACTGCATTCCGCAGGTGTAAAACATTTCGATTCGGTGGCGTGAGAAAATGTACGAGTAAAATAATTACGTTAGTTAGTAGGACTATGTAGCCATTTCATTATACAAATATTTACTAAGCTGCATACAAAAAATTTTATTTAATAAATCCTACTAGCGGACCCGTCAAACGTCGTCCTTCCCGGTGACAAACCGACATCGCCACCTACCGGATCTAATTATTGTATTTTCAAACCATCCAGGAACCCATTGAAATATACACACAAAATTTCATCCAAATCAGTCCAGTCCTTTAGGAGGAGTTAAGTGACATACACAAATATAGAATAATTATATTGAGATATGGGCGGGGCACATAGTTCGGAGAACCGATGGACGTTGGGGTCCCAAGGTGCTGGAGTGGCGACCTCGCACCGGGAAGCGCAGTGTTGGTAGACCCCCCACTAGGTGGACCGACGACATCAAACGAGTCGCACGGTGCCGCTGGATTCAAGCAGCACAAGACCGTGGCATGTGGAAGTCCCTTCAAGAGACCTATGTCCAGCAGTGGACGTCAATCGGTTGATAACGACGACGACGATATTGAGATAAAGATAATTGCGTAGTATCGATACCGAATATCGAATTATCGTTTGATATCCATACAGAGCATCGACAGATTCGATCTACATAAATGCATTAAGTTAACGATAGTAGGCGCTCGCAGTTGAGCCAATTGAATTACCTAAGTACGAGTAGTTAACGATTATTCGATGCCTAATAACAACCGGGATAGGGATTTAACGAGGTTGTTAAAAAGCGGGTCTGTTAAAATGTTGATTCATTCGATTCACTGAGTCATCCACATAGTAGTAACAAAGTAGGTAGCTACACTTAGATAGTCATGTTATTATTATTCTGCTATTATCAAAATGAAAAATAAACATGGCAGCAAATAAATCGAAACTAGATCCGTTTTTTCATAAAAAATAATGAAAACATACTGATTTCAAACAGATTTTTAACGGACTAACATAGATTGAAGAGACCATTAATTTAATATATTTATCGGCACATATACCTATCAACAGTATTCATTTTCGTACGTAAATATTTATTTTTAAAAATAATCCTATAGACATATCTACTCCCTATACCACCGTTCTGAAGATTGCCCGGAAAAACAGAAAGATAGACAGAAAACAATTACGTGTGTTTGTGTTAAGCTAAAGTTCAAATAAAATCAATAAGTGGCAGTTTTTTGAAATCACAGACAGACAATTCAATTTTATTTATTTGCATACATAAGATCAGATGTTATATTATAGATTTAAGGCACGTTTAGTTATCTTAAATTACAAAAAATGATACGCTTTGAAGTTTTTCGTAATTGCTCTAAAGATTTAAGAAGGCGTTGCCCAAATTGCCATTTCAAGAACATTTTGTCAGCTGTAATAATGTCTTAACTTTCTGTAAGTTGGGTAGGTAGGTACATACTAAACATCAACTCCGTAAAACATTTTTGGTGTTTGCTAAAAAGCAGCTTTCTTTATGAATATAAATTTTATTTTAACATTTACTTGACCAATTTGATAACGGGTGGGTGGCTGTAGCTCTTCTAAAGGACAAATTGAAATTTGTTATTGACTCGACTATCTTCGTATTATTATAGATACCTAACTAGCTAGATTTTTGCTGATTTATTCTGTTTGTGCGCGCAAATCTCAGTAATTAGATACTTAAAAATTTCACTGGTTTAAATTATTTTGTAGATTAATTAATTATTGTTATGATGAAGCAAACACCAGGAAAATTCTCAGATACGCGGATTTCATCGATATTATTGTCATAGTTCTGCTAATTCTCAATAACCCTTTATTAAATACCCGCCTAAATCTTCTCACAGAATCAGGCTAAGTATCTATTGATGGAAATTAGATGAAAATACCTGTAGGTATTTTACCTGTAGGTAGTTTTTGAGCTTAGCGCGCACAGACAGACAAGCTGGGTCGAAGGACTTTATCTTATGATATATACGTATTATGTAGGTAATGATTTTGAGGGATTAAAATTGCATAAGATAAAATAATAAAAGCAGATATTTCACTGATATATAAATCAATAAAAAATGAGACAGTCATTATCATAATATTATAATTCATAAATAATCAGGTTTACTATCAACAATATTGCATCACTAGATTATGCGTCCTAATTGAAATAAAATTTATTCTAGATAATTTATTACGCATAATATAGGTACTTTTATGCCTATACATATACTACTAGCTTCTGCCCGCGGCTTCGCCCGCGTGAATTTCGGTTTTTTACAAATCCCGAGTGAATCGTGGATCTCCGGTTCCCGTTCCCGCTCCCTTTTCCTACATTTATACCTACTTTCAAGGAAGTTTGATATAGTAATCTACCTATAGCTATAGCTATAGATTTCAGTTTTTTCAAAATCTAGTGGGAACTGTGGATATTTCCAGGATAAAAAGTATTAACGCATACAGATGCATGCAACTATTGTAATAATAATTATGGTATGTAAGCGTGATTTACCTAAGAACAATCAGCGCCATCTGTCGCGTTTTTGAAAGTCTACATCTATTTTAGTCTCACATGAATACTTTTCCGGGACGTGTGACCGGGTAGCCTATGTGTTAAGTCAGGGCATAATCTATCTCCATTCAAAATTTCAGCCAAATCGGTTCAGTAGTTGCGGCGTTAAAACATACAGACACACACACACACACATAGACACGTCAAATTTCTAACACCCCGTCGTTTTTCGTCGGGGGTTAAAAAAAAATAATAAACTATCAAACAATAAAAAATAATGAAATTAATAAAATAACGAAACATTCGAAAATCAAATGAAAGGAAAACAAATTAATACAAACACTAAATCTAACTAGATAAAATTAATATTTAAGTATCACTAGAACCATCAATGAGTTCATTGTATTTACATCAAATTTTTAACATCAATATTTCTATCGCTACTTAATAGTAATTACTCATACTGATTTAATTCTTCTTCAGAGTTCTACATTATTTTTAATTTGATATTCGTTCTGTACATACTATACATGAATTTTAAAACTGACTTCATGATCCACCCTAAAATAGCTAGGATCATTAGTAAAACTGTGAAAATAATAACCACTAGCTTTACTTCATAGTATTCTGTCCACGGCATATTTGCGGCTGGTGCTTTTAGGTGACTACCGCCGTATTTAAGTATATGTTCTGTCCACCAAACAGCCTTATCCAGTGGTTTTACGGGATACTGTCGCATGAGTGTCTTCAGTCTTGTAATATTTTTCTTGAAGCTTAAACAAAATATCATCATTATCATATTTTATTAGCTTGTTTAGCATATTTTGAAAGTGAACACGAATAATTATAACCTACCTGTCATCATTTATTACTTTTTCAATTGATTTCTTTAACTCTTCCTGTGTCAAAGTCGTTATATCCAATTGTAGTCCAATATTATGGTGAACATATTTCTCAACGTTATACCATTGATCCAACAACATTGGAATGCCTATCATAGGCACTTCAGCATCTATAGCTTCGTCTGTCGATTGTAAACCCCCTTGGGTTATAAACAATTTGATCTTTGGATGTTCTGCGAAATAAATGAATACAATTATGTTTCAAACTGCGAAAATTACACAGTACAATATGTACATTCATAAATAAACAAACATTCTTATTCTTTCACAAAATTGTGATTTGCTCACTATCTATAATTCCAAATTGAGGTATTGGGTTTTTCTGTCAAGAAATTCTCAGTGCCAGCCCGGAGTTGGAAGTTGGCGGTGTTAGATACACCCCCGTGCCTCGGAGAGCACGTAAAGCCGTCGGTCCTGCGCCTAATCTCTCGCCGGTCGTGTCGCATTGGCGTCCCATCGGACTATGAGAGTGAGGGAATAGAGAGTGCACCTGTGTATGCGCACACACTTGTGCACTATAATATCTCCTGCGCAGATGGCTAGTCTCTGCCTCGGTTGAGATTGGCCGCCGTGGCCGAAATTCGGTCAGGAGGACACTATAATTCCAAAGTGCGTCTTTATATTTATTTTTCACGGTTCAGTCGCTGAACAGATTTTGAATAAAGTAGTCTCAGATATTAGATACTTTTTATCCCATATAATCAAAAACATCTCATAGGTTTTAAAAAATCAAAATAAACGCGGATAAAGCTGCGAGCATAAACTAACTTAGAAATAAAAAAATATAATGGCTCTAATAAAGCTCAGTGTACTCGTAATTTACTTACTTAAGAGATCGGGTTGAGGAAACCACTTAGATATATTGATATTTTTTGACTGTACTGGTAAAACTTCTTTGTCATACTTCCATAAAACATCATAAGGCAATTCTGAGAAAACGTTTGCCATAATTTCAATCTTTTCTGGCGGAAGCAAAGATGGTAAAACGTTGGTACCAAAACTAACATAAATAACTCCATGCTTCGAAGAATCTAAATAGCTTTTGAGATCCTGTAATCGTAAAAATATTACAAATCGCTATTAATTAAAAACATAAAAATTTGATGTTACTGCGTTTTAGTAGATTGTTGCGTTACTCATAAGGCAAACCATTCAAAATACATTTTTATAAATAGTTTCAGAAAAAACTTTACTGGCCGGCCGACTAATAATTAAAATTAAAAGCCTTAAAATTTTAATTTAGTATAAATTACTTACTTTAGGTAATTCCTTATTCTTCGTTTCATGAATACCTCCAATAAAAAGAATGCTCGGAGGAACGGGACGATTATCAGCCCATAATGGATGTTCATTTAAAAACGCCATTTGAATTTTCTTTTTCAATACTTGGGAATTCGGAGTATCCTGTCCAAAAACTTTTTTCATTATTCTATGATCATAAAGATCAGAATCGGTAACTAAAAAGTCGAATATGAAGTGTCCTAACAATCCAATGATCTTTTCCAGCAAAGAAAGATTGTATAATCTCTGCCTTCCAATCGTTGGATACAACAATGGATGTGTTGGAGCACCCATAGTATAATACTGCGCAGCAACGGCCCCATATGAGCTAATTGTAATAATTGGAGCATCAAAAATATGCGCAAATCCCATAATTGGCCGGTTACACGATTCCAGTAGCAGTAAGTCGAAATAGTTTCTGTCCTTCTTCAAAATTTCTTTCACTTCCGGTGTTTGCGCTTGGGCATAAAATATATTGGAAAATTTTTCAAAAATTGCTTTCACTTGGGCTAAAATATCTCGTTTGTTTCCCTTGTGATTTTTGTAAAGACCTTCCCAAATTTCGTAGGAGATGTCATGGACGTCAATTTCCGTTAAATTTGCTGGAGGTTTTTCATTTGTAAAGACGGGATCCGTAGTCACCACAATCACCTCATGGCCGCGCGCTGCCAATGCTTGTGTAAGAGGACGAAACACTACTTGATGACTTATCGATGGTGTTGGAAAATATGCTAGTATCCTTGCACCTTTGATTCCAGTCACGATAATCACAGTTATTAAAAAAAATATGCTTTTGTTTGTATCCATGATTAATTTTGAGTCAGTGACTGATGAAAATTTTTTTAATTCTACCTTTATAGAATATTTGTTGATATCGCAATATTCATTGATAAATTGTGAACGTTATCGATGATAATAACAATTAACTGATTGTGAAATTTTCAGCCGATAACTTGTTTTAATCTTTACATGATCCTTATTAACTTAAAATAATTATCTTTGTTTAAAACCCATATGACTTCATACCTGTACCTATCAATATAATCAACACAGCATGTGAAAATTACTAAACTATTAATTGTTAATACATTAATGCACATAGAAATTATTTAATTTTTACTCAACTTTCTAAGTATGTCCATTTTTTTTTTAATTCAAAAGACGTACTACATCCTAATGTATTTTTATTTTTATATTTGTTTTACACAAGTAATAGATCAATTTAAAGGTCGACTTAATAAGCCAACTTATTAAAGTAAAGATAGCTACTGAAGCTATCAATGTAATGACCACTAATTTAACTTCATAATATTCAATCCACGTCATATTAGCTGCTGGCGCTTTAAGATGACTCCCACCGTACTTGATAACATGTTCTGTCCACCAAACTGCAAGGTCTAGAGGTTTAATGGGATATTCTCTGAGAATTGTTCGTAGTCTTGTGATATTATTCTTGAAGCTACAAAAAATAAAACATAAAAATAAAATCATCTTGCTCATTAAAATTTAGAATGCTTTCTAGATTGTAGAGACATACTTGTGGAAAAAATAATTATATCTTTGTTAGATTCTAAAATATCAAAGAAATTTTTTATAAAAGTGGACGGTTACTGAACTAAAATATACATTTAAATAAAAATATGTATATTATTGTATAAACACAAAACAGATACGACGATGTTTAAATTGAGCGTTATTTGAAAATTTTGTTTTACTTTTTCCAATATAACAAGTAAGTATTATAATTATATTTCATTACCTTTTATCGTGTATTACTTTTTCAATAGAATCTTTAAACTCTTCCTCAGTTAAAGTCGTTATATCTAATTGCAATCCAATATTATGGTACACATATTTCTCAACGTTATACCATTGATCCACTAGCATCGGAATACCAATTACGGGTACAGCAGCATCAATAGCTTCATCAGATGATTGTAATCCTCCTTGGGTTATAAATAATTTTACTTTAGGATGTTCTGCAAATAACAATTAATTATTAACAACAATTGATTTTTAACCATAGTGTATATATGTTTGTATGTTTCTATGTTTGTATGTATGTATTTTTGTTCACGGATTTCTCCGAAACTATTAATCGAATTGTGACCATTCTTTGTTATTGGCTTATATTCACTTCAAATTAGGGAAAAGTGCAAGTTCCATCAGAAACGGTTCTGTAGTTTTTAAGATATGGACTGATAGGAGTGTGGTGAAGTCAGTTTAACTTTCAATCTTTTAGATTATCGCTTATTTACACAAGTAGGTATATAGCTGATTATAGCTACAACTAAAAACTCAACAATTTATGGCATTAAAATTTCTTTTGGCTTATACATATCAAATTTACAAATAAATCACAAATAAATAAGTCTTACTTAAAATACTCGGTTGAGGAAACCATTTTGATAATTTAATATTTTTTGGCTGTCCTGGTAAAACATCCTTATCATATTTCCACAATACGTCATATGGCAGTTCAGAAAAGACTTTCGTCATAATGTCAATCTTTTTCGAAGGAAGCAAAGACGGCAAAACATTGGTACCAAAACTAACGTAAATAATCCCATGCTTTGAAGAATCTAAAAATTTTTTTAGGTCCTGTAATTAATATCATAATGAAAGATAAACTAAAAATACTGATTTTCATGCTATAAGTACATGTATAGTATGAAATAAATAAAAATATATAAAAATAGTAAGTTAGCGATAGAATTACGAGTATATACCATCGATGTAGAAGGATAGGCCCTTCGAACAAAAAAAACGCCACTCACAAACATACTCGAATTTGAAAAAGTCGAGTATCTTGGTTTACAGTCGGCCGCCGTCGCTTCGACGTATCGCACGTGTTTCTTGCTCGGAAAAAATGCCGTCCTGTGTGGTTAAATCTTGCAAAAAACGTTCCGAAATACATCAAAAAAGAGACGAAATTACATTTCACGTGTTAGTATATCGTTTCCTCATTTAATTTAACGCATAAGCTGTGTATTTTTAAATGTTTTTAAAATTAAAAATGTTCTTCAAAAATTACGTAGAATTTCAGTTTTAGAAAGAATGGAGTCGATAATGTATATTTTTTGAAGTAAAACTTTTTTACTCCCGACGCAATAACAACGGAGGGTTATAAGTTTGACGTGTCTGTGGGTGTGTGTGTGTGTGTGTCTGTCTGTCTGTTCCACCGGAGCGCTCAAGCGGGTGAACCGATTTGAATGCGGTTTTTTTTCTTTGAAAGGTGAATTAGTCGGAAGTGTTCTTAGCTATGTTCGATGAAAATCAGTCCAAGATGGCCGCTGCCACAAAATGGCGGATTACATATTTTTCACAACTCCCTCAATATGGGTATCAAATGAAAGGGGTTGACTAGTAGAATAGCACTATGTAAATCCAAGATGGCCGCCACCACAAAATGGCCAATGTCAGGGGTTTTCTTAATTTTTAATTTATACTTGTTATCCGCATATAAAAGACTATTTTTTTTTTTTTAATAATAAGTATTAAGTATACCAATGTCGAAATCTTCAAAAGAAGTAGGTACTGGAGCTCACTAATTGTAATTGAATTAAAATAAAAAATTTACAATAAATGTACTAATGCCAGTCCATTCATACTTTGTTCTGGTTAAAGGGGAGTGGCTTACGAAACATAAAATTTTAATTTATTTGCTTATCCTTGAACGTGATTGGTCCGACCTCACTGGTTATCGGCGTCAAAGCGTGTCGCGAAGGAACTATTCGGGCGCATTTTCGTAGACGCAATTATATGAGAAAGGCTTATCCTTTTACATCGATGGTATATACATATACAGTATACTCGTAATTCTATTGTTAAGTTAGCGATAGAATTACGAGTATATACATATATACTCGTAATTCTATCGTAATTAAATTCTATTCTTAACATTAATTAATCAATAAAATTCATAATAGTACCGTGTCTGATTTGAAGTCCTACATTTTGTGATAAAAATTTTACTTACTAAAATGTACTTAATTTAAATTGGATTGTCATAAAATATTTTATTGTAGTTATAATTTAATTAGAAATTAGCTTTTTATTATCATCACATAACGTATCATCATATTATTATGACGTGTTAATTGATATTTCAGAAAAAATATTGAGCAGACGAAGGCGCGAATAAAAAACTGGCAACTTACCGTAGATAACTCTTTTTCCCTTATTTGATGTATACCACCAATGTAAACAATGCTAGGGGGCACAGGGCGGTTGTCAGCCCAGAATGGATGTTCGTTTAGAAACATAATTTGAATGTTTTTTGTTAATTCATAGTATGTGGGAACATTTTGACCAAAGTTCTTCTGCATTATCGCATAATCATAATCATCAGTATCTTTCACTAAAAAATCAAACGCGAAGTACCCCAAGAGGTTAAGGCCCCTTTCCAGGAGTGAAAGGTTATATAGTCTCGAGCTTCCAGCCGTTGGATACAATAGCGGATGTATAGGAGCACCCATAATACCGTATTGAATCGGAACTGCGCCAAATGAACTGATAGTAATCACTGGAGCGTTAAATATATGCGAAAATCCCAAAACTGCCCGGTTGCACGCTTCGAGCAGCAATAAGTCATAGTGGTTTTTGTCCTTCTTAAATATTTCTCTCACTTCCGGAGTTTGTAATTGTGCGTCTAATATAGTTGTAAATTTTTCAAAAAACGATCTCACTTGTGTCAGAATGTCCCATTTGTTTCCCGTGTGAAATTTCAATGTGTCATCCCATAGTTCGTAAGAGATGTCGTGCACGTCTATTTCTGTCAAATTGGCTGGAGACTTTCCCTTCGGGAAGACTGGATCAGGGGTAACGACTGTCACCTCGTGGCCGTGCGCCATCAGCGCGTGTGTGAGTTGACGAAACACAACTTGATGACTTATTGATGGCGTCGGAAAGAACGCTAATATCCTGGCGCCTTCGATTCCTCTTAGCGTTAACACAAACACAAAATAAATAATGCACCTGGTGATACCCATGACTAACTAAATTAATGATAATTACGTTTGTGACTGACGAAAATTGTTAAAGAATGCCAACTTTTTTCAAAGATATCTAAGATTTTTCATAGATATCTCATTGTTATCGATAGAGCAATATAAGTCGATTGAGTAATTTCTACATGTTATCGTTTCAAATTTTGTAATTATAGAGATTGTACTGGTAAGCAGCGAGATTTTTTGATGTATTTGTTGTATTTTGTAAATTTTAACCAAAAATCATGCTAGAAAGAGGCTAAATCGTAAATTATTTAAGTGATTATATTCTTTACAACATTCATTATAATACCTACCTCTATCAAGTATTATATTATAAAAACTTCAAGATTTCGTTCGAAAACAAGTACATCTGCCAAAAATGCTTATTATAAAATAACGAAGTTTGCCTGTGCATTCTAAATAACAGATTTACGGCAACCTGCATTATATCCATGAATAATTTACTTGAATAAAAAAAAATCTATTGTATTCTATTCTAGTCATTCTATGGCCTCTGAAAACTTATATTCAGCCCGCGATTCTCCTCGATGAAACAATATTGGTGACGATCTATAGTCAATTAATGATAGTTATTTTTATATAACGATTGATATAACAATATTAATAACAGCTCGAGTAAACAATCGCAAGTTAATCTCCTAAGCTCGTATATACTCAGTGTACATTGAGATGCTTTGTCATACCCCGGACATTATGTGGGCAGTCATTTTCTGCCCACCATTCAACGCGGATATGGCTATTTTCTTTGGTACAAGTAACACGCTAGAGCATGTTTTTATGAATGCGTTTTTTTTTTGTTTGAAAGGTGAATTAGTCGAGAGTGTTGTTAGCTATAATAATAATAATAATAATAAATCTTTATTTAAAGCAACTGGGGCTCATTGTGTTAGTATATTACAATCTTATAACTAATGTTAGTAGCTTATAACTAAAACTAAAACTAAAACATTATAATTAACTTAAGTTTGCGGCCTCACCAATACTTGAATAGTGTGTTCAAGCATTGGTGAGTCCATCTTACTCGCAAAAACTTTCAGGATGCTGTTGGAACTTGCTCGCCATCGCATCAGCAGCGATGACGACTTTTTTCGCATTATCGCGAAGAAATCGTCAGTTCTCTCATTCGCGAACATGCTTGATGCGGAACAAAACCGCGGCAATCCCAACAGCATCCTGAATCCATTATTATATTGCACTCTTAAGGTGTTCATGGCGCTTTGTGCATAGTTGACCCATAGGCTGCCCGAGTAGAAATTTTGGCAGTAAGCCTTGAAGAGCGTTATTTTAGCTTCCTTGCTACATCGGGCGAACCTGCGAGCCAACATATTGCATTTAATCGTCATGGCCCTTCTTTCTCTCTCAATGTCAATATGATCTTTAAGGTCCTCCGTAACATAGTGACCCAAGTATTTAAAATGTGGTACGCGTGTGAGCTCAACCCCATTCAGTGCAATACTTGGTTCGTATTGCACCTGTTTACGAGGGGCCTTAAAGATCATATATTGACTTTTAGACACATTGTACATGAGACCATGCCTGGCAGCATATTTCTGGCAGATTTGAAGTAACTCCCTGATTGAACCAGCCGTGGGACCCAGCAACACCATATCGTCGGCGTAACTGAGGTTGTTCACACAGACGCCGTCTATCCAACAACCCAGTGGCTTGCTGCTGAGCTCCACAATCAGCTCATTCACATACAGGTTGAAGAGCTTCGGCGAGGTCAACCCACCCTGCCTCACCCCGCACTCCAACCTATACGAATCAGAGAGCTCCTTCCCCCACCTAACCGTGTTTATTTGGTTAGCATACCAAAACTGCATAACACTAATCACCTCCTGTTGCACGCCTGCTTTCTCCATCTTTTCCCATAGTATATCATAGGAGACTAAATCAAATGCTCTGGAAAGATCAAGAAAACAGGCGTACACAGGTGTCTTTCTACTCGTATAATATTGTACAGACTGTTTGAGGCTCAGTATTGCCATCTCAGTCGATAGACCCGGTCGAAATCCAAACTGAGCATCGTGGAACTGGAGTGATTCACTCAGATTCTTTTCAAACAGACTGTCCAATACTTTAGCCATAATGGTGGCCAGCGATATAGGCCTATAGTTAGACATATCAGAAAGATTGCCAGTTTTATTTTTAGCAATAGGGACCACTATAGTTCTCATCATATCGCTTGGGATATACGAGTGACTCACGCAGAGTGAATAGAACATAGCTAGCACCCTGGGCAAGTGAAAACCCGCATATTTCAAGTGCTCGATGCTGAGGCTGTCGTGCCCAGGCGACTTTCCTCTGGTCATTTTCTGAACAACCTCTGCAACTTGCTTAGCAGAAAAACGTAGCAATTCCTTGTCACGACTAACCTGAGCATCGAACACTCGAGTCGACGGCCCCAGCGGCGATGAAACTCTAAAGTGATCTCTAAACAAGTTGGCTATTTCTTTTTGAGTGCTAAAACCGGCAACACTCACCGGTAGGCTCGCCCGAACATTCAAACTGTTTGTCGAATTCCAAAATCTAGAGAAGTCTTTAGCAGATCTATGAGAAGCAATTATATCCATTTTTATTTGATCTTGATGGTTTTGACACCATCTTAACCGACTTCTAAATATTTTTTGGCTCTCACGCATCCGATCCCAAACCTCTCCAGACCTCGGTTTATTATATAGCAACCATGTTTGATACCTCCTCCTATGTTTGATGAAAATCGATCCAATATGGCCGCCGCTACAAAATGGCGGATTACATATTTTATCACAACTCCCTTAATATGGGTATCAAATGAAAGGGCTTGACTAGTAGAACATCACTATTGCAAATCCAAGATGGCCACCACCACAAAATGGCGAATGTCGGGGGTTTTTTTAATTTTTAATTTATACACGTTGAACCTGTTTTCTTTTCAGACCAACATGATTTTGCTTCTACCCTCTCTACCTCTAGTTATTCAAGTTTTGTCCCTCCAATTATATTTACATCGAGCCCCAGTTCTTCTGTTCTTCCTCTGGCTTAAACTACCTTTTCTTCCTCTGGCGTCAGCCACAGTTCTTTACATAATTTAAATTAAATTTGTGTAGCGGTATTATTTCCATATAGGTATGAAAATTGTAGTGATGAACTTTTCACAGCAATTTTTTTATTAATCATATTTTTGTCGAATTAACGAAAAAATAACTTTTCATTAAGAGTTTATATTTTTACTATTAAACACACGACGAAAAGGAAAAAAATAATTTTTCCGCATAGTCCCATAACTTAAAAATTATTACATTTTGAAGTGACATGTGATAAAGTTGCAGTGATCTACCCATCAAATCAGGTCTAACGACATCGATTTATGCCACGTTTCGCTTTAAATGAACTCTATCTAACCTAAAGCCTGATTAGAGATGATGGTTTGTAACTTACCTACTCCCAAGTTTTACGAGGAATTTGACGACCATTTAGTTAAACGTTAAAGTGCCTTAGTGGTAGTGGCGGACCCGCCTTGGCTTCATTTAACTACTGTTTAGACTAAGAAAAGTATAGAATAGAAAAGTTTTTCCAACCGAGAAGAACCAGCAAGAATCTCGGCGGTTGCTCTTTTTTTAAATAACAACATCAATATAACAATTTTATGTTAAGTACGAGTACATGATTGAATTGCTGGAACAAGTCAAATCTACGATTTTTTATCATTTATAATATAATCTTCAATTGTATAATATGCTTTTTTTATGAGCATATTTTTAATAGATTTCTTAAACTTGTGTAAAGGCAAGTCCAAGATTGCTATAATCTTCAATTGTACCTATAATATGTTTTTTAAAGAGCATACTTTTAATAGAGTTCTGCAATTAAGGCATGATTTAGTGCTCATACAGTCGGGCCTCGCAGCGTATGTTCTCTTATAAGATGCTTGCGAGTTGCGTATTTTTTTTTTATTCTACTGCAAGTTAGCCCTTGACTGCAATCTCACCTGATGGTAAGTGATGATGCAGTCTTAGATGGAAGCGGGCTAACTTGGAAGAGGTATATGTAATATGTATACCCCTTGATCGATTTCTACACGGCATCATACCGGAACGCTAAATCGCTTGGCGGCACGGCTTTGCCGGTAGGGTGGTAACCAGCCACGGCTTAAGCCTCCCACCAGACCAGAGACAATTTAGAAATTATAAAATCCTAAAATCCTAAAACGCGTATAGTCTGAGGCTGGCATAGAAAGTGCAAAGCTGCGTACTGAGTACTATAACTCGCATCAACCACAGTGGGAAGTAAAGCCATGCTTCTCGGTGTGGGTGATTAGCACTCTCGCGTGCATTAGCGGTGATTGTTCAGGTGAGTAGGCTCCACGCACTTGGCGTTTCGCCAGACGCCATTGTCACGGGTCTTAGCTCATTCGTGAATGGGAATCTTTGTGCGAGAGTGAACCAGCCAAATATTTGCTTTGTGGTAGGATTCTACCCCGAATCCGCCGGCTAGCGACCACACTTCAGCCGTAATCTGCCGCAAAGCATCCGTGTGTTCCGGCAGCGAGCTGAAGAGCCAGTCTTCCTCAAAAGCCGGCAACGCGTCAGTGGTTCCTCTGCTGCTGCTAATGTTCATGGGCGGCGGTAATCACTTAACATATAAGGTAACCCGCTTGCTCGGTTGCCCGCTATTCCTATAAAAAAAATATATTGTCACTATTATTATAAATCTTCTGCATCTTCTCGGGCTGTGTCTGTGTCTCCCGGGCTAATGGTCCGGCAGCCGAGGAACAATTTTTTTTTGTAATTAATAACAAGCTGAATCTTCATGCGTAGGTTCGTTTCGACGAGACGACCAAGTTTAATCTATGAAATCAAAGTTTAATCTATGAATCAAGGTTTGTCTATGAAAATTCTCGATGGAGGTAGCTGATTGATTGATGATTGAGGTAGATGACGATTTTTTGTATGCAGCTTAGTAAATACTTGTATAATGAAACTAGTAGGGCGCTTGGCTGCGCGGCCCGCTAAAGCGGACCGCGGGGATTTCAGTATTATTTTTGTTTTAGCAGCCTCCACCTTCTTCTATCATTTTCAGCATCTTTAACCCTGGCCGTGCTCCTCATCCATCTTCCAAACCCTCGATCATCATCACTCTCCAAATTTTTTTCTCCGAATCATTTGCCAGAAGGAGAGTTCTTCCATAAAAACAAATTTTGAAAAGGAACCGTATCAAAGTCTTGTATAGTTTCCCAACTTATAGTCTCTTCAATATTCGCCATATATTTTGTGTGAAAAAAATAAATTTTGCCATCTTGATTTTTTTCTGTTCATCAAATTGTAGATCTTTAGGTATTGATCATCTTTATCCAAGATACCACTCCTCCATCTTGTATACTTGGTGAGATAAACACCGACGAAATTTGTATAGTCGCCATCTTAAATCCACCATTTTGAGGTTTTTTTCAGCTCAGTGCCAATTGGATGAGGTTTCGAGTAATTTTTGTTTGAGCACCTCCCACTTATCTACAATACCCTGCCCGGGCTCCTCAACCATCTTCCAAACCCTCAATCATCATGTCTTTGAATATTTTTCTTTGAGACATCCCCAAAGAACCGCATCAAAGCCTTGCATAGTTCACAACTTGTAGTCTCTTCAATATTCGCCATACATTTTCTATGGAAAAATAAAGTCCGCCATTTTGAATTTTTTTTTGTATTCATCAAGTAGACCTTTGGATCCTGATCATCTTTTGCGAAGAAATCACTCTTCCATCTTTTATACCCTCCGAGATGGAGACCGACGAAATTTGTATGGCGGCAATCTTTTTTTCGCCATTTTGAATTTTTTTTCAACTCTCTGCCAATTGGATGATATTTCGAGTGACATTTGCTCGAGCACCTCCCACCTATCTTCAATACCTTAAGCGTGCCCCTCACCCATCTCCGAAACCCTCAATCATCAGCTCTCTCCATATTTTTCCTCTTAATGAATTTTTGTCCTCTATACGACACCATGAGTGAAAAAAAAATTTTTCATACAAAATTGTTCAGGAGAGGTGATCAATGAGTGAGTGAGTGAATCAGCACGAGCAGCTATATATATATTAACTAGTAGGGCGCGTGGGTGCGCGGCCCGCAAGCGGACCGCGAGGTTTTGCTTTCGGGTATTTTGGTTTGAGGAGCCTCCACTTATCTTTCCCAAATTCCTAATCCTCGATCATTATCACTCTCCATATTTTTTCTTCGAATCATTCTGCTCATCAAATAGATCTTTAGGTATTGATCATCTTTTTCCAAGAAACCACTCTTCCATCTTGTATACTTGGTGAGATAAACACCGACGAAATTTGTATAGCCACCATCTTGAATCCGCCATTTTGGTATTTTTTTTTCGCCGTGCCAACTGGATGAGGTTTTGAGTAATTTTTGTTTGAGCACCTCCCACCTATCTACAATACCCTGCCCGGGCTCCTCAACCATCTTCCAAACCCTCAATCATCATGTCTTCCCATATTTTTCTTTGAGAATTCTCCAAAGAACCTCATCAAAGCCTTGGATAGTTCACAACTTGTAGTCTCTTCAATATTCGCCATACATTTTCTATGGAAAAATAAATTCCGCCATTTTGAATTTTTTTTCTATGCATCGAGTAGATCTTCTGATCCTGATCATCTTTTGCGAAGAAACCACTTTTCCATCTTTTATACCCTCCGAGTTGGACGCCGACGAAATTTGTATAGCGGCCATCTTTTTTTCGCCATTTTGAATTTTTTTTCAACTCATTGCCAATTGGATGACGTTTCAAGTGACATTTGGTCGAGCACCCCCCACCTATCTTCAATAGCTTAAGCATGCCATTCCCTCGTCTCTGAAATCTTCAATCATCAGCTCTCTCCATATTTTTCCTCTTAATGAATTTTTATCCTCTATACGACACCATTATTGAAAAAAAAAAATTTCATACAAAATTGTTCAGGAGAGGCGATGAATGAGTCAGTGAATCAGAACGAACAGCTATATATATATTAATGGCTACATAGTCCTACAAATTTAGTGGAACGATTTACCACCCGAGCGAATCGAAATGTTTAACACCTGCGCACTCGAGTAGCTACTTACCTCCATCGAGAATTTTCATAGATAAAAAACTTGGTCATTCACGAATATTCAGTTTGTAATTAAAAAATTTGTTCCTCGGCTGCCTGACTATAAGTAACCCCCGACGGAAAGAATAGTCGAATTTAACCCGTGTACAGTACCTACGTACTAGCCGTGCAGCGGCCATTCAATCTTTGTCAATAATAATATCTATCTAGGTAAATAAATTAAATGAAAGTGTTTTGGTAAACTCACATAATTATTTAATGATACATAACACAGCCCACATAAAATCAAAATGTTTGTGTCTCGATAGGACTTTTACAGGAAGTGGAGGACTATTAAGGGGTGATCTTAGTTACTCTTCTTGATTCCTCCTTATGAGAATAAAAAATATTGGTATTATTACGGACATGATACGACTTAGCCGTTAAACATACTTTGGCGGAGACGGACAATTAAAAACCTATATCCACGCAGACGATGTCGTGTGTACCTATGTATGTGTGTGTGTACGCTAGTAGTTGTTGATATATATTTTGAGCCTAGACCAAGTAACGGTCGCAGCATGGTCTAAAACGAATTATAAGTACAAGGATTTGGTAACAATTTTCTAAATTATTCCTTTTACTTAGGATTTGCAATTATTTACATGAAAAACTTTACTTCGAAAATATCGCTTTTTATTATACTTAACCGCAGAAATGAAGGTCGTTAAGAAATTTAACCCTTTGAGCCCTACAGCTTGCTAATTAATCTACATTCCCTTCGTATTATTTGTCTCAAAGTCGTAATTCTTTATACGTTAGCTGCTACGTCGTAATTAAGACTTATGTATTATCTTTAATTATTACGTTCTTAATTATATTCACGTTACAATATTTGTTTTAACGACGTCTCCTTGACGTACTTATGATTTGGATTATATTCTGACATTGAATAATGTTATTATTACGTACACCCCGAATCATAAACTCACCCCAAAATCGTCATGTACAAAGATACTGTGAAAGATATCAGGTAATTAGCTAGGTCCATACTGAACGGTGAAAGTATTGGCAGTAACGCATTTCTTTGTCCAGCACAACCATCAGTGTGAATGTACCATCACGCTGGTTCGACGGATAAATTTGTACCTCCATGGATACGGACCGGTCTGCGGTGCAAAAGGCTTCGGGAGGCTGCTGCGTATATGTTGAACCGAGCTATTGAATTTTATATTCCACACGTGACGACCGTGTAAAAACTATAATTTATCAGAAAAACAAGTATAAATTAAAAATTTAGAAAACCTCTGACATTCGCCATTTTGTGGCGGCGGCCATCTTGGATTTGCAATAGTGCTATTCTACTAGTCAAGCCCTTTCATTTGATACCCATATTAAGGGAGTTGTGGAAAAATATGTAATCCGCCATTTTGTAGCGGCGGCCATCTTGGACCGATTTTCATCAAACATAGCTAACAAACACTCTCGACTAATTCACCTTTCAAACAAAAAAACCGCATTCAAATCGGTTCACCACCATCGGAGCGCCACAGGGGAACAGACGGACACACACACACACAGACACGTCAAACTTTTAACACCCCGTCGTTTTTGCGTCGGGGGTTAAAAAGGATCTTTCTTCACTTCTGCATAGCTCGTCCACGAAATGGAAGGAAAACAATGCAGCGAGCGTAAGCGCGGACAATCGGGATGCTCCGTATGGGCGACCTCAATGTGTGTTGACGGCTGTATATGGGTAACGAGTGATTGGACTGGAAGCGAGAGTATTTTTAACCCTCGACGCAAAAACGACGGGGTGTTATAAGTTTGACGTGTCTGTTTGTGTGTGGGTGTGTGTCTGTCTGTTCCCCTGTAGCGCTCAAACGGGTGAACGGATTTGAATACGGTTTTTTGTTTGAAAGGTGAATTACTCGAGAGTGTTTGTTAGCTATGTTTGATGAAAATCGGTTCAAGATGGCCGCCGCTACAAAATGGCGGATTACATATTTTTTCACAACTCCCCTAATATGGGTATAAAAAAAAGTTTTTTACCCTAGCTTGGGGTATCATTGTTTAGAACTCATTACTTAGAGTATATTTATTTTTCTCAAAAAGTAAGGAAATGGGAGGCCATCAAAGTTGTCAGTTTTAGACCATTTTTGTGACGAGGGCTATCTCAAAAACTAAACTAAGTAATTAGGAATATGATATTTCGGTATATTATGTACCATAATATGCTCTATTTGAACAACAAATACTGAAAACAACGATTCATACAATAGTTTATAAGCTGTGACCAAAACAAATGAACATTTTTTGGGCTTTTCTTTCACAGTTTGTTGCGATGTTTAGCTAGGAGATTAAATATTTCTTAGACCCAAAATATTATATTATTCACAATTTTGTACGGAACCCTTAAAGAGTGAGGGCCGACTCGCACTTGGCTGATTTTTCTAAAACTCGTACTTCTTTAAAATCACGTAGGTTCTCCTGTCTAGTTTTGTGGTTACAAATTCGATTTTTCAGCACAATTTAATATCTAGGTACGTAGTAGAATCAGGTGGCATGGTGCTCGCCTTCTGAATAACCGATGAGTGCGAGAATTTTATGAGAACCACTATATTTTTAAATATTTTTAACACTTATAGCCTGCTTCACCACCTTCTGATAAATGTCGGATAGCCAAAACGTAAGTTCTGTCACTTTCTTACTTTATGTCAACTGACAAAGACAAAAGTTGTAGATAGCTATCTGATACTTATCAGAAGGTGGTGAAACAGGCCCTTAATCTTATATTTTTCAAATCGTTATAATATTATGCATTTTTTTTTGTTTATCAAAATGGCCTCTATATTTCCTTGACTTTTCTCTATCTTTACACTAGGTAAGTATATTTCCTTGATTTATGTCTATCCCTGCATTAACTGTGTTTAAAAATAAAAAAATATATCTAGTATCAGTCCTGTGCTATAATCTACAATACTAGAAAGATTCTCAAAGGCGTTACTCTCATTCATTAATGTCAAAGACTTAGTTTGAAAATGTAATGGTAGTTACGATCGCTTTCAGCTTGTTAATTTAAGGACTTTTCAGATTTCCTGAAACTTGGCAAGCATTACGGTTCAGGTGCACATCAAGCGGTTAAAGTAAAGTCACCAATAGCTCACAGCGATAAGATCGTTTATTGTACAATCTTTGCCTTTATTTTTTTTAAAAAAAGGAGGTTATCAGTTCTACATATTTGTATGTACCTAAAATCATTGAAACTGCAATATAATTTGTATTCACATAATATAATTATGTTAATTAATCTATTAGGGCTTCCAAACAATTAAACAAAATTGTATACGTGTATGAATGTAAGTATGTATGTATGTATGCTTTTCCACGTATTTCTCCGAAACTGTTAATCGGATGATGAGCGTCCGTATGATTATGACTGTAAGTACTAGCTTACATTAATTACTTCAACTTAGGGAATATTGTTCCTTATACCTAAGCTCTCGGGTCTCTGGCGCCAAAAATATCTTTCTTACACATATATACAAGGTTTTCAGTATTATTATTTTTTTAGTTTACAGGAAAGTAAATTCATTCATTCATATGAACTGCAGTAAAATTTCAGGTAAGCAGTCTAAAGCTACTTGGAACGATTTCACGTCACTAAAGTTCCCTCATTAGGGGAAAAATATTTCTCAGCTCGTTTTCTATACCAACCTCTTGAAATATGGGTTAGTGGTGGACGTAAATAAGCGTGCAATGATGCTTTATAAAATAAATAAAATAACTTGAATATATTCTACATACTCTCTTAAGTTATGTATACGTTTCTCATGTAACTGCGATTTGCGGGAGTAAATAAACATTAATTTATAGCTTTTAAGAGTAACCAAAACAATAAAAATCAAATTCGACTACTTGGATAACTCTATACATAATAAATTGTGTACTGGTATTTGATGTAATGTTTGTGTTTAGGTACTGGAGACTGGAAATTAAATACAAAGTTATAGCTAATGAGCTATTGAGATTTTTCATATAGACACCAGGAAAAATAGCGACTATGGTTTGTTAGTAAAAGTACATCAAGTAGCCATTACTTACGAGGCTTTTACAGACATGAAAAAGACTGAAGAAAAGCTGAACCTGGATATAAATCAAAGAGCTCCTACGGTATTTTCAAAAAACGGTAATCCATGCGGGCAAAATAGTATACCTAAGTTATAAATATAAAAAAAATAACTGAGGGTAAAGAACGCATAGAAATTCACTAAGAAGTTTAAGAAGTTTTCACTACGAAGTTTAAGAAGTTACCATCAAATAGGTACACAGAAAACTTGAATTATGTTACGACTTTATTTTATAGCACCTAAGTAATAAGAGAAAATTTGTTTTATAGAGGTGCCTATTCAATAATATAATACTCAACAAATTGCTCCTCGCTTTCCAATTAAACTTTCAGGGCAAAAATTTTAAACTAGGCACTTAAAATATAAATCATTATGTTTCATTTAAATAATAATATATTGTACGGTTTTAGTTTTATAGATTACCTACAGTAAATAAATTCAGCTGTTTTTTATAAAATAAACTACACCTAACCACAGACTTGGCGTCCGTGCCTTTTTTTAGGGTTCCGTACTCAAAGGGTAAAAACGGAGCCCTATTAATGTCACTCTGCTGTCTGTCCGTCTGTCTGTCTGTCTGTCAGTCCGCCGGTCACAGGTCTCTAGCTCGCAGACGAAATGAGTTACAAACCTGAAATTTTGGTATTTGGTACACCAAATACCAAAATTTCACGTTTGTAACGTTGACCCAAAATCAAATATTGAACTAAAAATTTAATTAAATTATATTTCTTCTAGGGGGGCTTCCATACATAAAAAAGGAGCCGGAAAAAAATTTATTCTTCTTACCCTAGAGCATGTGGGGTATCATTGTTTAGAGCTCGTCAAGTAGAGTACGAATATATATTATTTTTTAATATTTTGCTTAACAAATAAGAAAATGAGCATCAAAGTTGTCAGTTTTAGACTATTTTTGTGACGGGGGCTATCTCAAAAATTAAACCAGTTAGGGACATGAAAAGACATGGCCGGAATTTGCCCTGATTAGTCGAAAAAAACTTACTTAAATAAACATAAATGGAGGTTAATTATTCATATGTGAAAATTGCTTTTAAAATAAACTAAAATATATCGTGGCAATTACATTTCTCCAGCGCAGGCGTGGAAAAAACACAAAAAATAAGAATGTTAACTGTTATTTGTTTTTCTAACTTTTCTAAGGTCATATCCAAGAAGGTTATATATATCTATGTAGACACTGGAGACTGCACCTGAAACATTGTAGTTAAGACAAATTAGTCATTCAGCTAGGATATTTTTTCTCTCTAGTTTTTCTATACCTCACACACTTTATTTAGTAGTTGAGAACGAGACAAAGCATGTTCAAGGCTACATTTCTTTGCTTCAACATTTTCAGCTCAAAATCCATAGGTTCCGTGATTCTGGTCATATCAGTAAAGTGTTCTGACTTCTGTGGTAAGTTATTGTTTTTTTTTTTTCAAAATGGCGTTTTCGTTGTTGTGTGGTTGTTTCGTAACAATTAAAAATAATTATTGATTTCTTGCGAGCTTCTGTTCCTCTAGTTGTGTTTTATACAGTTTTATAATTTAGTGCTATTTATATTTGAGACGTTGACTCTTTCTTGTTTCATTGAAACAAGACTCGTATGTTTTGTTTTTTAAAATATCTGACAGAAAACAAGGAGAAATGTTTTAAATGTGGCTCGCCGGTATAAAACAACATTAAGTTGATTCGATTTCTTAAACCTGCTATAAGGAATTTTGCGCGGTACGTAGGTATAACCTAACCTAACTTATGTAGATTTATACTAAAATTATTTCTCTATATTTTATCCATAAACAGATACAAGCACACCTTTTCATATATTTTATAGTGATATCAGCAGGTGTGCATAAGTCTATAGTTTTCTGCTGAACATACTGATGTGTTACTGTCAACCATTTTCCAGATACCTACTACTAGTTATGAAAAAAATTATTATTGGTAGCCCACCCTTAGTGTTTACTATTTATTACCTATAGGGTAGTAAAAATACTTTCTTATATGTTATGGTGTGCTGTGGCGATCCTTGCAAGAGACCTATGTCCAGCAGTGGACGTCCATTGGTTGAAACGATATGTTATGGTATATATTATTTGTAATAATTAGTCCTACCAAGTACCAATTAATCAACAAAACTATTTCTTTTCAGATGTGAACTATGTGATATTCAGATGTGAAGATGAATTTAAACAGACAAGTTTTGCTGATTGTACTAAACAGAAGTTACAAAGAACTGTTGTTCCATGCCCGCCAACCCACATTGGAGCAGCGTGGTGGGTCTAAGCTCTAAATCCTCTCTCCTATGAGAGAGGAGGCCTGTGCCCAGCAGTGGGTCATTAAAAAGGCTGTAGTGGTGGTGGTGGTGGTGGCTGTTCCATGTGATGTAATTGAATATGAAAATATTAACAGCATTGTAAATAGCGTCTCATACATAGTATTATGTTTAAAAAGATTTTGTATTTTGAAAAATAGATCATTTTCAGAAGAAGCATCAGCCACCACACTCAAAAAAAATCCTTACACATCTATACTAATCTATACTAATATAATAAAGGGGAAGAATTTGTTTGTTTGAACGCGCTAATCTCAGAAACTACTGGACCGATTTCAAAAATTCTTTCACCGTTGGATATGTATGTGATCCTTGAGTGCTATAGGCTATATTATATTATGTACCACGGGCGAAGCCGGGGCGGACCGCTAGTAATAATATAATAAAGCGGAAGAGTTTGTTTGAACGCGCTAATCTCAGGAACTACTAGACCGATTTCAAAAATTCTTGCACCGTTGGATATGTACGTGATCCTGGAGTGCTATAGGCTATATATTATGTACCACGGGCGAAGCCGGGGCGGACCGCTAGTAAATAAATATGCATTGTTAGAACAAAAACCTGTTGTTTTATTTTGAATCCTAACTAAAACTTTATTTATAAGGCATTTTGACTCGAAAGAGAACTTGGTGTATTTTATTAACCAGTTCTCTCTCGAGTCAAAATGCCTTATCTAAAAATATTATTTAGTCCACATTTGAATCTCCCGTCAAAGAGTTGTTGGAGGATCAATCTAGATGGCGCTGAACTGTTCTCAATTTTTTCGACATCCCTACGTCAAAATTAGGTACCTACTGAATAGATTAAAAATTAAAGACGTTCGGATATTATACACGCACACGACCATAAGTGCTAATTAATACAAAATATATCGTTAGTATTTATTATACGTGTATCCGAACGCAAATGCAATATGACAGTAAAATAAAAACAAATAAAAGTAAACATTCTTATTTTTTGTGTTTTTTTCCACGCCTGCGGTGGAGAAATGTAATTACCGCGATATGTTTTAGTTTATTTTAAAAGCAATTTTCACATATGAATAATTAACCTCCATTTATGTTTATTTAAGTAAGTTTTTTTTCGATTAATCGAGCAAATTCCGGCCATGTCCGAGGACACAGCTCCATACAAATTCCGGCCATGTCCTTTCGGTATATTATGTAAAATGTTAAATACGGTATAATATTAAACAACAAATACTGAAAACAACGATTCATAAAGTAGTTTGTAAGCTGTGACTAAAACAAACGCACAATTTTTGGGGTTTTCTTTCACTGTTTGTTGCAATGTCTAGCTCGCAAATTAAATATTTCTTACACCCAAAAACATAATAACTATTATGTTCTTCATAATTATGTACGAAACCCTAAAAGAGTGAGGCCCAACTCGCACTTGGCCAATTTTTAGCTTTTAAGTTTTGTTTTGATAGGTATATTTTATTTTATTATTGCTCACATTACTCCCTTAAAGCTAACGCAGTAGTAATTATTATAACTATAAAGTTTACTATTACATATACAAAAATCTTTTTTTTTTTATTAATTTTTTCTTTTTTTTATGTTAAGTATTTTTTCCCCCTCATATAGTGTCTTAGTGCTACTTGTAAATTTTCCTTATTCTACCTTATCCTTTACTGTAATTAAGTTTCTTGCCACTATCTCGTTTCCGTCACGAATGGCCATTTTAGTTGAAACCTATTAGGACTATGGGTTTGATTGAACTACCATACCCCTTCAATGTTTACCCGTTTCTATCATAGACTTTTTTATCATTTACCACCAGGTGAAATCGCAGACAAGGATTAACTCGAATAAAAAAATATACTAATGTATGTATACATATACTAATGTATATATATATATATATATATATATATATATATATATATATATATATATATATATTCTAATGTATATGTATCTATAATAATATAAAGTAGCTTGTCCTGACTGACTGACAATCAACGCACAGCCAAAACCACTGAAGCTAGAAACTTGAAATTTTCACAATAGCTTCCTTTTATAACGTAGGCGCACACTAAGAAAGGATTATTGCGAATTCCACCCCTAAGCGGGTTAAATAGGGGATGAAAGTTTGTATGAAAGTCCGCCATTTTTCAAGTTATATCCATCAAAATTGGTATTTAGGTTTTCGGTTAAAAATAAAGAGTTACCAGATTAAAAAACTTTGGAAAAAATACTCCCAAGTGGGTTAAATGGGGGATGAAAGTTTGTATGAAAGTCAGTCATTTTTAAAGTTATATCAATGAAAATCGGTATTTGTACTGTCGGTTAAAAATAAAGTATTACGTGTTTCAGGAATTTTCGAAATTCCACCCCCAAGTGAGATTTATAAGAATCCAAGCGGGCGAAGTCGCTGGCATCTGCTAGTATGTATATACTAATACGAGTACCTAGAGTAATGAACCTCTATCGGTTAAAAGCTGTTGCAACCGCGACGACAAAGATGATTATTGCGATATCATTTATGATCTTTTCAGGTGTTTAAGGGCGATGTCACACGGCACAGGCGGCACGCAACGTATAGATCTCTTCTGATTGTGAGCTACACTCCTAACGACTGCGCCAAGTATAATGCGATGGGAGCAGTTGGGGGTAAAAAATTATACCTACTATATTAGTTTTTACTTATTTTAATACGAGCATTTACTTTGTTGCTTTTGTGCGATCTAGGTTTACTAGCTTTTGCCCGCGGCTTCGCCCACATGAATTTGGGTTTTTCACAAATCCTCGAATCGTGGATTTCTGGTTCCCGTTCCCGCTCCCTTTTCCAACCTTTATACCTGCTTTCAAGGAAGTTTGCTATAGTAATCTACCTATAGCTGTAGCTATAGCTGTAGATTTCGGTTTTTTTTAATCCTGCGGGAACTGTGGATTTTTCCAGGATAAAAAGCCGATGTATTAAGTCAGGGTATAATCTATCTCCATTCAAAATTTCAGCTAAATCGGTTCAGTAGTTGCAACGTTATAGACTAACAAACATCCAAACATACAAACATCCAAACATCCACACTTTGACATTTATAATATTAGTAGGACTAGCGGACCCGGTAAGCAGACGTTGTCCTGCTATATACCTTACTAGCAAAAAATTTGTTCGGGAAATTAAAACAAATTCTGGATATCGACAACAGCACCACTTACAGCATCAAATGTAGCTTAGAGCCATCCAAGTGCATAACTACAAAAAAATTTAGGAGAAGACCTACGAACTTAGAAATAAAGATAAACTTGTGTTGCCCACTACTAGGCTGCGAAAAGTTGGAAAATCATTTGTTGGTAATTCTGTACTTTTTTATAATATGTTGCCAGAGAACATTTTGGATACGTCTCTCAATAAGTTCAAAGGTTTTATTAAACGCAAATTAATTAAAAAGTCTTACTATAGCTTAAAAGATTTTTTTAATGACAAAAATCCATAGACATAGATTGCTCTAAAAGCCAACAGTTCAAATCATTTTTATGGCTATTATACCATATTGTAAGATGGTGATAATAAAAAAAAAAATAAACCCGGCTGAGTTTGTTGTGGGCTCTTCTCAGACCAGGGCGCGTTTGGAAACCTCGTAGTTTTAGTTTTAAGTTTCCGTAAGTAATTATCACCATTGCCTATTCCTAAATTGACGTTCAAAAAGTGTACAGTGTACCAATTTTGAATAAAGTTTATTTGATTTGATTTGATTTGAACACACGCACACTGGAATTATAATATACATAAACAATGTTATAGTTTTGGCACAACTAATAATTGGGACCGGTACAATGCAATTTTTCATGGATAAATAAAAAATTAAAAAAACCCCCGACATTCGCTATTTTGTAGTGGCGGCTACTTATACATCTTGGATTTACATAATGCTATTTTACTAGTCAAGCCCATTCATTTGATACCCATATTGAGGGAGTTGTGAAAAAATATGTAATCCGGTATTTTGTGGCGGCGGTCATCTTGGATCGATTTTCAATTTTCATCAAACATATTTAAGAACACTCCCGACTAATTCACCTTTCAAACAAAAAAAACCGCATTCAAATGAGTTCACCCGTTTAAGCGCTACGGGGGAACAGACAGACACACACACACACAGAGAGACACGTAAAATTTATACATAATATAAAACGTCGCAACAACATGCACAGCATCGTGTGATGTACCACGGATTTTTCTATAATAAACCGCAGTAACGCGCAAAAGCAACGCAGCGACACCGCAAGGCGCTGTGTGGCATCGCTCTAACGCATGAACATACTATGTATGTGTGTTATAAACTGTAATCATAATAATATGATTAATAACTTCCTACTTACCTAAATCGATTGTTGCGTAAGCAAAGACTGATAACAATTTTTTGTTCACTATCTTGATATCACTATCTTATGGATTGGTATAAATATATGTTACCGGAAATGTATGTAATCTAGGAATTGTATACATTTCCTAAGAAATGTATACAATTCCGAAGCTATTTAGGAAATGTATAAAATATTGTTTCAAAAACTATTTATTATATAAATGTCCTAGGAAATGTGTACAATTCCTAGGAATTATATACAATTCCTATATCGTATTAGGAAATGTATAAAAATAATGCTTTCTTTTGAATGTTGGGTCCTAGGTAAAATGTGGTTCACATTCTACCTAGGACCCAATAGAACCTAAGTGCCCGGAATGCGGCCGGGCACATGAATATTTATGTTCTAACCTAACCTAACCTAACTTAAAATGAAAAAATATTATTTCCGCGCACTGACAGTTTATGCGGCACTAGCGCAATCGCCTGATCAGACGATGCAATACCCTCCCCTCGCCCCGCTATCCCCGCGTACCCATTGATGTCTTGTTGTGTTGATATCTCCAAATGTTTTACATTTCCGGTTGCTATTAAGAAATGTATAGATTTCCTAGGAAATGTGTCTAATATAATTTATTTTACACTTTTCCGTGCGATTTTAGGAATTAAATTACATACATTTCCTAGGAATTGTATACAATGACGGATTACATACATTTCCAGTGACATATATATTACTAGTGGACCCGGCAGACGTCGTCCTTTTTTTTTTTTGTCGTGGTGGAAACCTTTTACAGGTACCCCCGTTCTGCGGCCGAATGCGGCAGAACGAAGGTTATGTGGGACTCCAACCGGGTATACCCACTAAAACCACCACGGCATGACCCTCATGCTGTGTGCTGGACGCCTGGGGAACCCAAAGTATGCATCCCAGGTGTCCGGCAGCCGCCCCAGCTGGGGCTCCCGCTCGCCTCTGGGCTGTCCCTCCAGAGGCTCGCGCCCTCCCGTAATTTTTTAATGAGGTTTTCTTCCTCCCGCGATGGGCATCGCTGCCCCCCGCCCCGGGGTGTCTCACCCCCAGTTTCATCCGCAGTGCCCTCTGCTAATCAGAGGGACACGCGGAGAAACTTCCCTCCGCCAGGTCATTGGCCATGGCTAACAATATCCCCGAAATTATTAACCATGTTACCGGGGTGCACCGGCCCCAATACTGCTCTTCCCCTCGGACCTTTCCTTTCTCTTCTCCTTTCTCCTGAACCTTTCTCTTGAATCACTCTATCTATTAAAAAAACCGCATCTAAATCCGTTGCGTAGTTTTAAAGATTTAAGCATACTTAGGGACATAGGGATATAGGGACAGAGATTATGCGCAGATGGTTATGCGCAACAATTGAAATCAATGGATCGCTTTAAAATTTTACTGAACCGGTGGAAAAGTAATGATTAGTAAACTGACTAACTGACGCCTCTGGGTCTTTGTACGTGGAAACAGTTAGGTACCTAATTACATCGTCTAGAAGAATTTAACACAAAAAAGAAACATTTCGCAATTGTTGTCTTTGCGAATATATTTTCTTAAGTAAGTACATACCTACAAAAAGTTTTATGTTCAAAAGCCCACTCAACTTAAAATTAGATTGCTATGGAAAATATACATCATAAAGAAATTTTTTGGTTTTTTACACCTAGGCATAATCCAGCTTACCTATATAAAAACATCTATTGGTGTAATACTTTCATTTTAGTGCGTAATTTTACAATTTGCTATGACTTCTTAGTTAAAATCCCATCGGCCAATCATAAGGACTTGCTTAGTAACTGCATTGAAAAAAATAATATTGAGATTGAGATTTAATCAAGAAATTATCTAATCTAATCAACAAAATAAAATTTAATGTTGGTTAGTTATAAAATAATTTAATCATAGTATAATTATGCTTTTTTATTCCGTAACGAAAGTAACCATATCCTTATTTACCCACCATGAACGAATGCAATGTAATTTGGTATTCAATTAATAAGGGCAGAGTAGGTATAGCCTAATAAATCTATGATGAAATAATACATACATTATACATATGTATATTTACAAGCAGTGCGTATAATACGCTAGAGTGAACCGCATTACGCCAGAATGGGGTTCCGGAAATAGTCACGGAATTGTTAGAAATGACATTTTATAACGAAGCTGAGAGCACGTCACGTCAGCAAATAATATCAACTTACAGTGACAATAACTGACAGTAACAGCCGCATAAACAGTGACTTGAATGGAAATAAAAATAAATTATCCGGCTGAGTTTGTTATAAGTTCTTCTCAGACCAGGGCGCGTTTGGAACCGTCGTAGCTTTTCTTTTAAGTTGTCGTAAATTAAATAATTTACACCAATATCTCACTTCCTCAACTTGTGAAAAATTTTAAGTTATTATTTTGTTTGTTTACAGTCACTTCTATAACAAATTCGGTCTATGTATATTAGAGTCCCTTTAATAAGAGATTTAATGGTAACTGAACCTGAAATAAAATGGTGTAATGTCGCCTTCAAGGAAATTATATTTTAGCTACGAGACTTTGTGATTGCCAGCTTATTAGGTAGTACGATGTCAGAACAAATTACGCAGTTGAATGTTACACATCGAGTTAGGGTGAAATGCATTAATTTATTTATTGAAAATGACTATTTCGTATGTAGATACCACGGATCTATAAGATACACATCGTAAAGGATACCGTATGCATTTTCACCCGACTACGGCAAATCCAAAAGGAAGGAATTTGTATGTATATATGTATATATGTTACAGTAAAAGCCCGTTTGTTGGTTAATCTTAGGTTTTACCGGTAAGTCTTAGGATTTACCGACACGAGTTGGTAAATATAAGGATTTTACAAAAAAGAGACAATTTTTTCGGGCTATTACCATCAGAGTTTAGCACATGCTAGGTTTTACCAGGTACGGCTGGTAAATGTTGGTTTTCGAAATAAAACAATGAATAATTAATTATTAATCATTTCTTTCAATTTTTGCTCAGAAACAAAAGCTAGGTTAGGTTAGGTTAGAACATAAATAGTCAGGTGCCCGGCCGCAGGCCGGGCACTTAGGTTCTATTGGGTCCTAGATCAAATGTAGTCTTAAACGAACTTTTACCATTAAGGGTTAGTAAATCTTAGGTTTTACTGGAAAATTTTAGGATTTACCGTGGTTCGGGCTATTACAGTAACATATATACATATGTATGTTGGTGTCCGATTTTTGTATAAGATTCTGTGTGTACCACCGTAGCGCCTAAACTACTCGACAGATTTTGATGGATGTGGTGTCAATTGATTCTTTATTATGGTCCGGGTGACATAGGCTACATTTTACGAAAAAATCGAGAAGTGACATCCGCGCGGCTTTCAAGATTATTAGTTTCGTAGTCGGGTTTTAGTTTAAGAACTTTTTCTTGTTATAAAATATAAGAGGAGTTTTCTTCCAAACACGCTCATCCAAACGAAGTTTGATTCTTATTTTAATATTATTAATTAATCAATTTGTAAACACTTTCTACAAACGATACATACGGCTTTCTACAAACTTTTAACAAATCTATACTAATATAATAAAGCGGAAGAATTTGTTTGTTTGAACGCGCTAATCTCAGGAACTACTGTACCGATTTCAAAAATTCTTTCATCGTTGGATACATGTACGTGATCCCTGAGTGCTATAGGCTATATTATTATGTACCTACCACGGGCGAAGCCGGGGCGGACCGCTAGTATAATATATTTATCTATATCTATCTATAATATAATAAAACTGTAACAGATCCAATTCTGTACATTGAAGATATTTTGAAAATTTTCTTTGGAGGGCACTCTATAATCGATACTGAATCCAAAACTGTAATTTTTTTCATTTTTGTCTGTCTGTCTGTCTGTCTGTCTGTCTGTCTGTCTGTCTGTCTGTCTGTATCTTGGCCGCGCATCACGCCGAAACTACTGAATGGTTTCGAATGAAACTTGGTACGATTTGAGTTCATACTCCGAGGTAGGATATAGGATACTTTTTATCCCGAAATTCAGCACGGTTCCCTTGGGAGAGGGGATGAAAGTTAAAACGTGTATTTAGCTGTAATTCATTAACGCGTTGTTCGATTTCACTAATTCTTTTTTTGTTAGAAAGGTAGTACTTTATATATTGTTCCGTAAATATTTCAAGGTCATGGGTTTTTTAGTTCAGAAATGACAGACATTTATTGGGTTCAAATAACTTGGGACGCGGATGTTTGTACGTACGGCTTATTTTAAACTGGCGTGCATTTAAATTTATGTTTGTCGGCCTGTCTATTTGTTCCAGCTAATCTCCGAAACGGCTGGATCGATTATGATGGAACTTTTAATGGCAGATAGGTGATGTTAAGGAGTAACTTATGATACATTTAGTTTAGGTACAAAAATAATTATGGGGTCCGATCCGATTCTATATAAAAACCTATATCCATGCGAACGAAGTCGCGGGGGTCAGCTAGTATTAAATATTTTAATAAATTCGGATATTTATATACGGAAATTATTTTAAATGGCGTTTAAATTGTAAATTTTTCAGTTCACTTGGTATGATTATAGCAATAGGAATCATAATATACCTAGCAATAAATAAATAGAAAAAAAGTTTTTCTTCAAACTTGTGGATGCTTCACAACCCAAAATTTAGGTATTATAATTATTCTGTATACCTGTATCTTATCTTATGTATGGTACTACTATGTATATTTCAGAAATATCAGATTTAAAAAAATAGCAATACATTTTGCATTCTGTTTTTGAAAGTGCATCAATAATATATTATCTGACCTGTTCGGGATTTTACGTCCGATTTTTGCAATTCTCAGGCAATATCTGAAAGGTGATCTCATAATCCCAGCACGAAGTTGGAAGCGAAGTGGGTCAATAATTTACAACGTTCAGTTTTCAACAAAAATCATTCTGGCAGCATTTTGCGAAGACAGGAGCACAGAGTACCTACAGAGGGGAAGCTTCTACAAACGGCCCGCTGTAAGTACACTCACACATACTTATGCGCATTGTTTGTCGCCAACTGTACCGGTTAGTTGAACGAGCGTGCGTCCGTGAACCGTTGGTGAGTGTGTTTGTGTGAGTATACCTACAGCGGGCCGCTTGTGGAAGCTTCCCCGCTGTAGATTTACTACTCGTGTGACAGGAGTAAGGGCCAGTTGCACATAAGGCGTTTAAAGTTACAATCAAATATGCCCACCAATAAACAAGCAAAGTGGATTCCACAAGTCAGTATTCGTGCTATCATGATTAAGTTTACGAGTCAAATGAAAAAAAAAAAAAAACTTGCGCCACCTAAAGTGGCTGTTTCAGTGGTTAAATTAATATTTGACTGTAACCTTACTTTGACTACGTGATATGCAAGTCGCTCTAACCCGTTGTCGCGATGCGACGCGATGCGATGCGATGCGATGCGATGCGACGCGATGCGATGCGATGCGATGCAACGCGATGCGATGCGATGCGATGCGATGCGACGCGATGCGATGCGATACAACGCAATGCGATACGACGCGACGCGATGCGATACGATCCAATGCAATGCGATGCGACGCGATGCAACGCAATGCGATGCGATGCGACTCCAAAGAAAATGACAAACTTATCTACGCGACAACGCATTCCACCTGAAGACTCAGCTACTGTTTGATATTTTCGCGTTACGTCATATTATTATGTCGCGTTCTTGCTTTTATCGTTCACCTAGGGAAGGGTAAGCAATGTAATAGCGACAAGATTTCCATATGTCTTTAAAGAGCTTCTAGAAAATTCATGAAATTCAGCAAAGTAATTATAAAGTTCAGTTCAATAAAATATTATATTTATAAAGTTCATACGTTGAAGACGTGTTTGCATTTTCTCAAGACGTTTATTATGATAGAGCTGTGTGCTTAGTCTAAAGCGGAGCACTCGAAAACGAACTCGAAAACTATTGATCGATTTCAGAGTAAAATAGACCTAAAATGGCTTGTATTAAGGTTTGAGTTCGCCAATACATTCAGCATTGTTCGAATGCTGAATGTATTGGCGAACTCAAACCTTAATACAAGCCATTTTAGGTCTATTTTACTCTGAAATCGATCAATAGTTTTCGAGTTCGTTTTCGAGTGCTCCGCTTTAGACTAAGCACACTGTGGTCGGATCGTTTTGAACGTAAAAGCAGCTGAGTAGTAAGTAACTAGTAACCAACTTAAGCCAAGGCCGTAGAAATTTTACTCTTATCTTTATTATGGTACTCAGACTTTATTCAGCCAATTACTTTATATTAATTCGTTACAATTAGGTCGATGTTATCGTCAAACGAAAATTGTTCGTCGTAACAATTAAATATACGAGTTGAATTGAGTACGTCCTCCTTTTGTAATCAATAAAAAAATATATAATAGTTAAAGAGCTGGCGAAGAAAAATAGATTGGGCTGATGTAAATTTGTTAGCTGTTTTTTGCCTCTCCTGTATATTACTTTGAAAAAAAGTCGTCGCTGGACACATTTTTTTCAATAGCTCCTTAATTGACTAAGATAGAGAGCTAATATCTCCTCAATGAACTACTATTAGTACCCTCTACAATATAACATAGGTTACGATATATAGGTTCCTATAAGAGGCAGTTTGCCTATGGAAGTACGGCTATACCCTTTAGTTATTAGAACAAGACGTCATTTTTAGATTGATAGTTCCACAACAATATATAGACCGACACATAGATACATAGATAGACAAGTAGAATACTCTTTACTTGTACACCACAAATGGAAGAACAGAAACAACAGTGGGGTAAAAAATTGTAGACTTTTCTTTTATTAGCGATCTCTGTCAACTTTAGGATCCGAAGAATATGAAAAAAATACGGTTATAAACATACATTCGAATAACTACTACTAATAGATTTAGTTAGACCGAAACAAACAATTAATATTTCATCTAAAACTATAATAACTATATATACGTAACGACAATACTTATACGCACGCACGTATTTCGTTCATACGAATAAAGTTAAAATTTTATTATCAACTTTTTTTAACCTTAACACTTAGTGCTTTATATTTTTTAATAATTGAACGTATTAGAAATGCTATCATCACGAATATAACCAAAAATATGGTAAGTAGTTGTAGTACTAAGTCTAACATGTAGTACTCCGTCCAGTGCATGTGAGCGGCCGCGGCGCGCAGGTGCGTCGCGCCGCCGTGACGCAGCAGGTGCTCCGTCCACCACACGGCGCGCTGCAGCGCCGACTGCGGCTGATCACGCATAATATTACGTAGTTTAACTATATTTTCACGATAGCTGCAAACAATAATATATTTTTTAATAATAAAATTATAGATTTAATATGTAATCTACTACCACTTATTGGGGAGCAAAGGGGAGAAAGAAGATAACTCCTATAGTTGCGACATTACAAACATGCGAACTGAACCATAACACATTACGATCATAGGGTTGTGAGGGCTCTCCCTGGCTCTTTATAACCTATTATAGGCTATCGACAAATCCTTCTTTACTGTTATACACAACAGCAAAAAAACAGGTTCTAGTTCCATAAGGCCTGTAAGTGCGAGCGACAAGACCGATAACAATTATTTATAACTCAGTTCACACGTTTGTAATGTCCCAATTCTAGTCCACCTCATCTATCAACCTTCTTGTGGTACCTCCTGTTAGACAACGGACAAGGCTCTAGTGACCGACTAATGGTATGTCTTTACATCTGGGCAAGGGGCTGGCTGGAAGTTACATAAGTTACATAAGTTAGTTAGTACCTTGGGATGTAAATTATGCGTAAAATATCTGGCGCAGGATGCAACGGGAAACCACTGCGAATATGAGAATGTTTCCCTTACGACCCGCGTGGCGATGACGTCATAAATGTGTTTTAAAGGAATCTATAAACGTTGCTCTACCTCTTACTTCCAATTACAGTTTCAATTGCTTCCTTTAATTTTGCTTCCGTGATAGTTTCCATGCTGAGTTTCATTCCAATACCATGAATTACACATTGTTCAGAATTAAACCATTGATCTGTAAGTATTGGTATCACAATGACTGGTACTCCAGCCATAATGGCTTCGTCTATTGACTGTAAGCCACCTTGCATTATAAACAACTTCATTTTGGGATGCTCTGAAAGTTTAAAATTTTATTAACAATAAGGTTTAATAAAAGTCATTCAGTAATTTTCATTCAATCCTACTAATATTATAAATGTAAAAGTGTGGATGTTTGGATGTTTATTACTCAATCACGCATTAACTACTGAAATTACTACCAATTTGGCTGAAATTGATGGAGATAGATTATATACCCTGGAATAATACATAGGCTACTTTTTACCCCGGAAAAGTATTCTTGTGGGACTAAAATAGATATAGACCTCCAAAAATGCCATAGAAGGCGCTGACTGTTCATAGGTAAATCACGCTCACATAACATATTATCGCAATAGTTTGGTGTGTTGCAAGCATTGGCAACACATAGGCTAATTTTATTCTGGAAAATTGCACAGTTCCCACGGGATTTTGAAAAACCCGAAATCTATATCTACAGCTATAGGTAGATTACCATAGCGAAATTCTTTGATACTAAGTATAAAGGTTGGAAAAGGGAGCGGGAACGGGAACCGGAAATCCACGATTCCCTCGGGATTTGTTCAAAACCGAAATTCACGCGGGCGAAGCTGCGGGCAGATGCTAGTTGAAAATAAAGTATCTCTAGTCTGCAAGAATATGCAATCTATACTAATTATTATTATCTATACTCTATACTAATAAATAAAATTGAAGTGTCTGTCTGTAATATCGAAATAACTACCTCATATTAAGCTCATATGGTTATTTGAACGATACTATAACCGAATCACACGTTTTTAAAATTTTTGTCTGTCTGTCTGTCTGTCTGTCTGTCTGTCTGTCTGTCTGTTTGAACGGGCTAATCTTTGGAACGGCTGAACCGATTTTGACGGGACTTTCACATACAAGTAGAGAATTAACCAGGGAGTAACATAGGCTACTTTTTTAACCGACTTTCAAAAAAAGAGGAGTTGTGTTTTTCTACCTATGTACACCGATATCTCCGAGATTTCTGAACCGATTTGCGTAATTTTTTTTTTTAATCGATAGAGAAACATTGCGACACTGTCCTACAAAAAATTTGGATTCCAACTCTTCAATCCTGATGCTGTAGGGGATCTGATCCCCAACACTAATGGGATTTAGGCACTGTCGGTTATTTAAATTGATATTGGGGATACCAATTATAGACTTTATTGTTGAATGACCTCGAGTAGGTACATGTCCAACTCCTTAACCCTGATGCTGTAGGGAATTGCATTCCGAAATCGTAAGGATCCCACGGAATTTTTCCGTTTTGTGGACGGGTTACTTCTTACTACAGATAGGCTACTTTTTGTTCAGGAAAATCAAAGTTCCCACGAGATTTTTACAAACCTAAATACACACGGGCGAAGCCGTGGGCATCATCTAGTAATATAATAAAGCGGAAGAGTTTGTTTGTTTGAACGCGCTAATCTCAGGAACTACTATACCGATTTCAAAAATTCTTTCACCGTTGGATATGTACGTGATCCCTGAATGCTATAGGCTATATTATTATGTACCACGGGCGAAGCCGGGGCGGACCGCTAGTAAAGTATAAAATAATTAAAAACAATTTGATTACTGAGTACATCTGATTGTGGGAACCATTTTGATATTCTAACATTCTTTGGTTTTCCTGATAGTTCGTCATCATGCCATTTCATTAAAACGTCGTAAGGGAGATCGGTAAGCACATTAGTTAAAATTCTTAGTTTTTCTTCTGAAAATTGAGAAGGTTCGATATTTGCTCCAAAACTGATGTAAATAACACCCTTTTTAGAATCATCGAGATAGGATTTGAGATCCTGAAACAAAATATAAGTCATATCAAAAATACTTACAAAAGTTGTTGTTGGTCAGTCACGATTTTCATGGGATTTCACAAGTTGGCTATAGAGACGTGATTGAAAAAATTATGCCGCTAGGTAACATCGACCCCTCCTACGTAAACTATCGTAAGCCACAAAAGTAGGTATTTGCTTTTTTTCCATAAAACACCTTATTTTAATGTATATTATCCTCAGAAGTAAAAATATTGATGAATTTATGCATATTTACACGAATTAGCAAGCGTATTCTATGGTATGTAAAAAACTAATACGACGTAAACTATTTCATAAGCCTTTACGATACTTTACAGCGGACGGTACGCGCCTCCCGCGTATCGTATCTATCACTTGCCACAGTTTACGTTGCAAACGCGTTTCAGAACGACGTATGCATGTATGCGAAAATTATTACAGACGAAAACTGTTTTAAGTAATTATTTCTCTTTGGTAAGCATAATGAATAGACGCTTAAGTACAAGAGTCAAAAATAGAGCCCAAATTATTTATGATTTAGCTAAAAATAAATACAAAAACAAAGAGTCTATCCAAAAATCAAGCGAAATCCAAATAACTAACATTAGTTTTACGAATAAGAGGGATTGCATTGAGCTTAATTATCGAATCATACAAGGTATTTCAAGCAATTTATAATTTGTAGCTTTTTTTGATTAATTTCCCTTCATAACGACCTAAAATGTCGTATAAATTACATACGATAGATTAAGCCGTTAATACTACGTCGTATGTAATACATACAATATTTTACGTGGGTAATGAAGTCACAAATCAGCGTCGTATGTTTACTTACTGTAACATACGTCGCCTCATATCCGATAAATTTATTGTATGTATCACATAAGATTATACACATCGACATGGCAGTAGACATACGATTAATAATCATTTTAATTTCCTTTTTTAGAGTCTCCTTTACCAACCAATTTCAATGAAAGTGAGATAAGTGACTTATTGGAGATATATATAATAGGAAATTAAATAACATCTACTGATAATACAAGTAAAAATGGATTTAATTTTAACAGAAAAATTCTATAACCAGATTAAATGTATGACTAAACCAAAAAAAATAATAAGGCTACTCTATACCTGTCGTAATAAATATTTTAATAAAATAAACAATGAATAAAGTATGCCGATATTCAAAAGTTTTTGGGACCTTGATAATAGGAATAAACAGTGAACTTATGTGAGTAATTTAGTCACTTAGATGATGTATTGTTGAAACGTCAATATATACTTCAATACAAGTTACCAGTTTTTGAGAACAAAAAGAGGAATTACAATAATATTAGGTCCTTACATATGAAATTAGCGTTGTATCGAACTGGCCACTTTGATTTCAAATATCTGGCGTTTGGTTAGGAAATCTAAATTTCGTATTTCAAAAGGCTTGTGTGTTTGTGTTTTGAATTAAATGATTCAGTTGTTTTCGCTCCATTTGATTTTTCTTTGACATCTTTCTGTTCACAATATGGAAAACTTAAAATATTGCGTTATTCACGAATACAAGTTCCACTGTGACATCAGCGCTGCAGAAACAACTTTCAAGTTGTTTCTGCAGCGCTTGGATTTATTATGTGTATGGGGAAACCACTGTAAAAGAAAGCACGGTACGTTCTTGTTTCAAATGTTTTTGTTCTGGAAATTTTGACCTACAGAAAAAACTCCCTGGCCGGAAGAATGGCCACGGGCAAACGGCCGGTTGAAAATGAAGAATTAAAGGTGATGGAGGAGCGGATCCATCGCAAATCATGTCAGAGCTAGCGGTAGGCTTCAGTGTGAGTGATAAAACAATTTTAATTCACTTAAAACTAATTGAAAAAGTGGAAAGCTCGAGAAATTTGCGCCGAAAAAATTGAGTGAAGCACACCAATATACACACATTGAGTGCTGCGTTACATTACTCAACTGTCACAAAAATGAGAGAATTTTGACTCATATCGTTACATGTGATAAAAAATGGATCTTATACGACAATCGGAAATGCTCATCACAGTGGTTTAACCCAATGAAACTAGCCAAATTCTTTCCCAAGCGAAAATTAACTCAGAAAAAGCTACTGGTTAGTATTTGATGGACTAGTGCTAGAATCATATACTACAGCTTTCTAAGATCTGGCTAGATAATAAATGCAGATCTATATTGTCGACAATTGTAAACCATGACGGAAAAGCTAGTTAAATAACCGAGACTGGTCAACTGCTCTAGTCTACTGCTGCTTCAGGATAACGTTCTCTCATACTTCACGACAGATAATCGCTAAATTAAAGGAGCTACGAATGGAATGATTCCAACACCCAGCAATTCCAATCCCCGGACCTTGCTTCAACTGATTTGACCACTTTTTTTTGGAATTAAGATATTTTCTTGTAAAGGAATTTTTTTATCAAAAATTCCTACAAAAACGATACAATGTCAAATATAAATCTATTTAGACAGTTTAAATTATTTGATAAAACTTCAGCTTTCAGCTTAACCACTCTTTGTACATTTCAATTTGATTTAATTACTCATAAAGCAAAATACCAAACACTGTTTATTGTACTGTTTGTTATATATTTTGTTGTTAGTTATTATTTTCATGAATAAAAATTAGATAATTATAATTTGATAAGAAGCAATAAATTTATTTTAGCTCAATATTCTGGTTACATTGATTATTCAAATTTATGTACAGCACATACGATATAAAAAATATGAAATTTCTCAAAGTATAATATTGTATATAGTACATAAGATAAAGTGAAAGATATCTTTTTCAAAGTAAAGTATTGTATGTAGCATATACGATAGTAAACATTGTTACGTATCCCCAGTAAACTATCGTAAGAACAATATCTCAATACCTATACATATTTAGAATTATTTTTTACTACATATTATGAAACCTAAAAAATAAAACTTACATACCAAATTTTAGTAAAATACGTCAAGAAACGCAGGTGTTATGCACATTTTAGTCTTTTCAAAACTTAAAAACGCTCCCCTGTAAAGTTGGCAATTTGGACTTACGATACTTTACGTAGGAGGGGTCGACATGATGAATTCAATTTCATTTCTAGTAGGACTATTGGGACTTATCAGGGCATTACAAATAACATTTGAAAATTTCATTAATATTGAGTTAACTACTATCTTTATTACCTTTGGTAACTCCTTTTCAGGGGTTTGAGCCAAACCTCCCAAATATATAACGTTAGGTGGCACGGGTCGATTAAAGTCCCAAATGGGATGGACATTTAGAAACACCATTTGAATATTTTTCCGTAACTCATTCAAATCAGGTATTTCTGGACCAAAAACTTTTTTCAGTATCTTATTTTCCGATTCTTCTACTTGAGTTTTATATGAATATTCTACACGCAACTGCATATATAACTCTGATATTTTTTCCCACAATGACAGATTATAAATTCTATGCCGTGAAAAAAAAGGATAAAATAGGCGATGAGAAACTGCTCCTACTCCATCGTATGTATCATAAAAACCAGCAAGAGAACTAATCTCTATGACAGGTGCTTTGTACAAATATGAAAAGCCAATAGCTGGTCTAACGCAAGATTCGTAGAATACTAAATCAATTTTTTTATTTTTGTCACTTATGAGATTCTGGACATCGTTTGATACCATTTGTTGTTCAAAAAATCTCATCAAAATATTTAAAATTAGCTCGATTTGCGTGTGGGTGTCACACTCGTTTCTTATACAATTGATTATTGGATCATAATTCCATTCAGTAGAAACTTCATGAACATCAATTACGGTAAGATTTGGATGAAGTGCTTCCATTGCGTAATATGCAGAGCTCGGCGTAATCACTGTAACCTCATGTCCTCGCTTCGCCAACTCGAGCATTACAGGACGAAACACCGCTTGGTGGCTAAGTGATGGTGTTGGAAGAACCGCTAATATATTTGCTGCCTCACTTTCCCCTATTGCGCACCAAATCAATCTAAATAATATTATATTGAACATAATATATTTTTTAATTGAACTAAAGGTTTACTTTAATGTAACTACAACATTAATTTTTGTTTTACAATTTATTTTTTATATATCTAAAGATAGATAGGTATTAAAATTTTGTTAAAATTTTAGAGACCACGAACGAACAATTTAATTATTTTTAGTTCTCAATTTGCGAAAATGGAATAAGTCACGTTAATTTGCAAACATTAAATTATATTGAATTGAGTGTCAACACAAATTTTTCTCTGTGCCACTTCTTGACTAAATGAGCATGAAAATAATTAGGCACCTACTTTATATTTTGCTAATTAGGTACTTAATATACCAATAGCTCTCTTTTCAATTTGTTTTATAGTTGGAGATTACATTTAAGAAGTTTTATGACAATATTTTATGGAAAAAACAGCACATTCCAATTTTAATTTAGAAAATACAAGTAAACGCTGTAATACGAACTAACATTCTCAACAATAGTGCTGAAAAAAAGTTGTTTTATTGGAGACAGGTATTTATTGAACGTGATATGAAAACGAAGCACATTACAAAAGTTGTAACTACGTTTATGTTAGTAGTAGAAGTGTAAAAGCCATATTATGCAACGTTTTAAAATATTATTTAATTTATTGAAGTTAGTTTAATTAAACTGATATTAATTGACACATTCGATGGCGCGGAAATGCCATCTTGAACGCCATCATCGTTTTAATATGTATTTGTGTTATACAAGCGTGTTTTGGCTTTTAATATTCTGATAATATTATCACAATAATTTGGTAATTTCTTACACTTCGTCATAGTAAAATGTTAAAAATTATGAAGTACAAGCGGATGCCAGCGACTTCGTTCGCGTAGATATAGGTTTTTAAAAATTCCGTAAGAACTCTTTGTTTTCTTAAACTTCTTTTTGCTTATACCTTGCTAAAAACTGTTAAAAGTGGCGCATCAAAATGTGAATATCCGGCAATGAAAGTCCGGTCAAAATCGATCCAGCCTTTTGGATATTAGCCGGAACAAATAGACAAACACAATACATGCCAGCTTACGATGATAATTAGGTATAATCCATAATTCAAAGACTCCTGCACAATCCGGGTTCCAAGTTATCTAGAATACTAAGAGTTTTTATGGCTGTAATTTCTGAACTACAAAACCTAATGACTTTGAAATATTTACGGGATAATCTTTAAAGTATCTCCTTTCTAACAAAAAAAAGCATGAATGAAATCAGACTACGCGTTAATGAATTACAGCTTAGTACACATTTTGCCTTTCATCCCTTCTCCCAAGGGAACCGTGCTGAATTTTGGTATATAAAGTAGGTATTCTATATGTCACTCCGTAGAATGAACTTAAATCATGCCGAGTTTCATTTCAGTCTATTCAGCAGTTTCTGCGTGATGCGCACACAAACACGGCAAGTCTACGATTTTATTATATGTTTAGATACAATAGATTATTATTGTTATAATTTAATTCAAACGGAGGTTTTTTAAACTCCTAACAATGAAAAATTAAAAAATATATAAGTACGTAAACAAATTCTTTAAATTTTTTTAAATCTCATTTCACATTTATGTGTATCGTCACGCGCTGTAAATGGACTGGGCGCCTGTTAATGTTGGTTTAACTATTTTTATAGCGGTACTTCACCTGATTTATCTTCTCATAAACTTACACTATCAGCACTCGAATAAAATCCGCACTTTTGCAACGAAATCGTGATCTCTCCTTGCACAATTAACTTGGGTTAATGGATATATGCGGTCCCAAGGTGCTAGAGTGGCGACCTCGCACCGGGAAGCGCAGTGTTGGTAGACCCCCCACTAGGTGGACCGACGACATCAAACGAGTCGCAGGGAGCCGCTGGATACAAGCGGCGCAGGACCGTGGCATGTGGAAGTCCCTTCAAGAGACCTATGTCCAGCAGTGGACGTCAATCGGTTGACAACGACGACGACGACGACGACGAATGGATATAATCTAAATTTTTTTGTTCGGTACTCGTATTTTATGAGTTTTCTGCGTGCGTGCGTGCGTGCGTGCGTGCGTGTGTGCGTGTGTGCGTGCGTGCGTGCGTGCGTGCGTGTGTGCGTGTGCGCGTGTGTGTGTGTGTGTGTGTGTGTGTGTATGTTTGTTATTCTTTAACGCCGCAACTACTGAACCGATTTGGATGGAATTTTGAATGGAAATGCCCTGACTTAACACATAGGTTTTTCATCCTGGCAAAATCCATACTTCCTGTGGGATTTTGAATAAACCGAAATCTATAGCTACAGCTATAGGTAGATTACTAAAGCAAACTTCCTTGTAGGTATAAAGGTTGGAAAAGGGATAGGGAACGGGAACCGGAAATCCACGATTCCCTCGGGATCTGTGAAAAACCGGAATTCACGCTGGCGAAGCCGCGGGAAGAAGCTAGTATTTTTATAAAAAATAGTTTATCAATATTCCTAAAGCAAACAACTCCACTCCAAGTCCAACTCCACTCTCCACTCGTTACAAGGACCAACGAAAAACCTAGTTAGAAGTTAACGATCTGTTTGAGACTAGGGTTTGTTGGACACGAGCTATCGAAACTACTGGGATTAAACAGACCATTACACAAAACACAACGGGACACTGTTAAGGGAAAGCTACTATGAAATAATATATATATAAATATATAATAAATAGTTATGGTTCATTCATATTCATTTTCTAGGCACGTGTTTCGCAAGGCACGGTCTAAATGTTTTTGAACCGTATCTTCATGGTGTTCCGTGCGAAAAATTATAGCATTACATTTAGAGCTGTAAATTTAATTTTAAAGAGGTTGTGTACATCAGAACTGGCATATTTGCTTAAATCTTAATTGTATGTTGTAAATAAGAAATTAGCTAAGTTTTATTTATAGTAACTATAATTTTAAAAGCTTTGGTTTAACCCCCAATAACAACTTGATCATCTCGTCGAAACGAACCTACTCACGAAAATTCAGCTTGTTATTAATCACTAAAAAATTTTTTTCCTCGGACGCCTTAGCTTTAGCAGTTCTTTTTACGAACGAATGAAAACTACACTGCCAAAGCTTAGCAACTATCCTCTTATTTTGTTCTAACCGCTTTTGTGACTTAAATAGTTTTCAACCTTTTTGACCTCAACTTTAAATCGTCGCCCATTAAGTGCCAAAACCCACTTGCGCGGCTAATCGCAAGTGAGCTGAATTTTAAATTGAAATTTTAAACAAAATGTTTTAAAAATGTGGTGAAAATTGTAGATTCAGAGATTTTAAGATTTCGTTCCGTAAAAATTTTAAATAAATAAATTCTTTATTTAGTTTCAAAAAACAATATCGTATCTTGCAAACTTTAAGGAACGTTAATAACTGAGTTAGTTGAAAAACTGTGTTACAGCTATTAACGCCCCCCCCCCCTCCAGCTTAATTAAGTGACATCAGAATTTATTTATATGCTTATCTAGGAGTATATAAAACTAAAAATTAAATAAATTAATATAAAACAAAATGTGTGTATGTGTGCTTGTGTGTGTGGATGTGTGTGTGTATGTGCATGCCTATGTGTGTATGTGTGTGTGTGTGTGTGTGTGCATGTGTATGTGTGTGCATGTTCGTTTGTAGGTATTTGTGTGTGTGTGAGCGAGTACTCGCAAGTATTTAAGAAAAACTGTAGGGTCCTATTTGGAATTTGATAAAATATATAATATATAATAAATATATATTTTAAAATACATGTATTTTTTTAACATAGTAGCTTACCCTTAACTGATAATTACAAGAGCAGTTCGGATATTCGGTTGGCGATACGATCTTCCGCTCTGTTAACTTCGAAAATGGAAAGAGCGCTTTTTAATCGAATTACTGCATTAGACCGATTGCGAACTAGGTTTAGATTTATAGAAAACCATTTTGAATACAATAAGTAGCAAGTACATTATGTAAAAATTAAATATTTTTCGATGTTCTGAGCCCGCCAATCCGCACTGACTTCACGTTAGAAAAATGCGCAAATTGATCGGATACTCAAGGAAATCAATGGACATACCTGCATAATATTTAAACAATGAAATTACTGTCACAACCACTTTTGATTCTGTATTAACAGAAATGTTTGTTTGTAATTTTATTTTCTTATAAAAAAATAACTAAAATCAAACATCTTTTGTCATCTATCTATCTATCTATCTATCTATCTATCTATCTATAATATAATAAAACTGTAACGGATCCAATTCTGTACATTGAAGATATTTTGAAAATTTTTATTGGAGGGCACTCTATAATCGATACTGAAGCCAAAACTGCAATTTGTTTCATTTTTGTCTGTCTGTCTGTCTGTCTGTCTGTCTGTCTGTCTGTCTGTCTGTCTGTCTGTCTGTCTGTCTGTCTGTCTGTCTGTCTGTCTGTCTGTCTGTCTGTCTGTATCTTGGCCGCGCATCACGCCGAAACTACTGAATGGATTCGAATGAAACTTGGTACGATTTGAGTTTATACTCCGAGGTAGGACATAGGATACTTTTTATCCCGAAATTCAGCACGGTTCCCTTGAGAGAGGGGAAGAAAGTTAAAACGAGTATTTAGCTGTAATTCTATAACGCGTGGTTCGATTTCGCTCATTCTTTTTTTGTTAGAAAGGTAATATTTTAAGTATTGTCCCGTAAATATTTCAAGGTTATAGGTTTTTTAGTTCAGAAATGACAGACATTTATTGGGTTCAAATAACTTGGGCCCCGGATCTTTGTACGTACGGCTTATTTTAAACTGGCGTGCGTTTAAATTTATGTTTGTCAACCTGTCTATTTGTTCCAGCTAATCTCAGAAACGACTGAATCGATTTTGATGGAACTTTCAATGGCAGATAGGTGATGTTATAAGGAGTAACTTAGGCTACATTTAGTTTAGGTACAAAAAAGGATTATGGGATCCAATCCGATCCTATATAAAAACCTATATCAACGCAGACGAAGTCGCGGGGATCAGCTAGTAATATAATAAAACTGTAACAGATCCAATTCTGTACATTGAAGATATTTTGAAAATTTTTATTGGAGGGCACTCTATAATCGATACTGAAGCCAAAACTGCAATTTGTTTCATTTTTGTCTGTCTGTCTGTCTGTCTGTCTGTACCTTGGCCGCGCATCACGCCGAAACTACTGAATGGATTCGAATGAAACTTGGTACGATTTGAGTTTATACTCCGAGGTAGGACATAGGATACTTTTTATCCCGAAATTCAGCACGGTTCCCTTGGGAGAGGGGAAGAAAGTTAAAACGTGTATTTAGCTGTAATTCATTAACGCGTTGTTCGATTTCACTCATTTTTTTTTTGTTAGAAAGGTAGTACTTTATGTATTGTCCCATAAATATTTCAAGGTCATAGAATTTTTAGTTTAGAAATGACAGACATTACAATCATCAGTATTGGGTTCAAATAACTTGGGACCCGGATCTTTGAACGTACGGCTTATTTTAAACTGGTGTGCGTATAAATTTATGTTTGTCGGTCTGACTATTTATTTCAGCTAATCTCCGAAAGGGCTGGATCGATTTTAATAGAACTTTCAATGTCGTAAGGAGTCACTTAGGCTACATTTAGTTTAGGTACATAAAATAATTATGGAATCCAATCCGATCCTATATAAAAACCTATATCTACGCGAACGAAGTTGCGGGGTTCAGCTAGTTTTCAATATAATAGAATCAAGTCTGCTATTTTGCTGTTGGCTTATATTTATTTTCATCTGTACAAACACTAAACTAAACAAGATATACATATATCATAGAAAAATTCAATTTTTCAAATAAGGAAATAAATAATAATCGAAAGTGACAGAGCAGTAAATAGCGATTTGCTGGCAAAAACTCTTTGTATTTCCATTCAAGGTTCGGAACAAAGAGCTTCCTCTCAAAAAGCGAGGGTTTTCCACCATAATCCATCAAGCTACTCCACTGTGAATACACGTCTTAGAATTTATTTTTAGACGGGCGCGATATAAGAAAATATTGGAGTGCTCTAGTGAAATAAGAAGATACACCAGAAGATAGTAGTAACGTCCAAACTGCACTCCCCATTGTTGTAATAAGAATGTTTTTCTGACCGAATTTCAACTACGGCAGCCAATATTAATTGATACCAGTCAGCTACGTAGCAGATATTATAGAAAAACTTTTAAAGGGACCATTAAACCTCCTCGCATTCCCCTTCGACCAGAGTGCTTAGTCTCAGTTTAGAGTACTCCAAAACTTTATAGTATACTATTAATCGAATGACAATGACTTCAGAGTAAAATGGACCTAAAATGGCTTATGGTTTGACAATACATTCAACATTCCAAAACAGCCAGCGCTCCAAGCAGAAATGTTGTAAAATAAATATTCGAACTATTGAATTACGACTTTAAAATAAGAGTCTTTGGGTTCATTTTGCTCTGAAGTCGTTTGTGATCCGATCAATAGTAGGTATACTATAAAGTTTTGGAGCGCTCCAAACTGAGACTAAGCACTCAGGAAATCAACGCGAATTAATTAAAATATATGTACGTTACTGAAGGACCAACCCCTACACATTCATTAAAAAGTTTGCCACTATATTATGATGTAGTTTGTCAAATTTTCCTATTTTGCTCGGACTTATAATATTATTTTCATTAAACAAAACAAAATTCATCGATTTCTTCTCAACTTTATTCTCATCCTAATAAAGTGATAAGTTTCGTAAAGCTTTGAGGGCCCTCGGGGGTATTTGGCATAAACAAATACCGTGGAGAGCGTTCATCTTCAATTTTATGTTGAAGAAGTGGAAACCAGTAGGTAAGTATTTACCCGAAAGGGGTTTCCGTTTTGCAAAGAAAAAAATACCAAAATTCAAGACTAAGTACCTTTTATTGATTACTTATTCACACTTATTTAAGAAACAATTTAGTTATAGGAATCACTGTATTCAAGTCTATCACGACGTGTCGTCATATTTTAATCCCTTTCAATACAAGTATAAATTAAAAATTTAAAAAACCACCGACATTCGCCATTTTGTAATTACCGCCGAGTTTCTTGCTGGTTCTTCTCGGCTGGAACAGCATTCCGAACCAGTGGTAGATTCAATTGACGATTCAAAAGTACTTGTAAAAGTTTATTTGAATAAAAATCTTTTCTATTATATTCTATTCTGTATCGGCGGCCATCTTGAATTTGCAACAGTGCTATTGTACTAATCAAGCCCTTTCATTTGATATCCATATTAAGGGAGTTGTGAAAAAAATTGTAATCCGACATTTTGTAGCGGCGGCCATCTTGGACCGATTTTCATCAAACCTAGCTAACAACACTCTCGACTAATTCACCTTTCAAACAAAAAAAAACCTGCATTCAACTCGGTTCACCCGTTTGAGCTCCACATGGGAACAGACAGACGCACACACACACACACAAAGACACGTCAAACTTATAACACCCCATCGTTTTTACGTCGGGGGTTAAAAATATAACGACCCTGAGACAAGTACCTAATGTATACGTATCCCACGCGGATAAATTCACGCAAAGTCGCAGGCAATGCTTTTTACCCAACTACGGCAAAGCCAAAATGAAGGGCTATGATTTTAGCAGTCTATGTATGTATGTTTGTGGCCAATTTTTGTATGAGATTCTGTGTATTCCACCGTAGCGCCTCAACTACTGGGCCGATTTTGATGAATGAGGTGTCAATTGATTCGGTGTTATAGTCCGAGTGACATTGACTACATTTTATTTACGAAAGAATCGAAAAGCGACCTCCGAGCGGCTAAAGTAAAGTATTATTTAGTTTCGGATATACATAACTGATAGATGGCGCCATCTAGCTGCTTGCACCGCGCTTTATGCACACTAAATTATTATTTTATACAAGAGGACACCCGCGACTTCGTTCGCATGGCTATTGGTTTTCAAAAATCCCGTGGGAATAATTTTGTTTTCCTAACCTCCTTTGAGCTCATACCATGCTAAAAACTGTTAAAAGTTCACTGGCGGATGTTTAGGTAGATAAAAATGTAAACATCCGCCAGTAAAAGTCCCATCAAAATCGATCCAGCCTTTCTGAGATTATCTGGTAATTTTTAAAGTATCTTCTTTCTAACAAAAAAAGAATGAATGAAATCGGACCACGCGTTAATGAATTACAGCTAAGTACACATTTTAACTTTCATCCCCTCTCCCAAAGGAACCGTGCTGAGTTTCGGGATAAAAAGTATCCTATATGTTACTCCGTAGTATGAACTTAAATCATACCGAGTTTCATTTCAATCCATTCAGTAGTTTTTGCGTTATGCGCGCACAAACATACAGACAAACAGACAAACAGATAAACAGACAAACAGAAAAAAATTTCAAAAATAGCTTTTTTACGTTCTATTACTTATCCCTAACATCCCCCAGTTATTATTTTGCAAAAATCTTTAATGTACAGATACGCCAAGTCTACGATTTTATTATATGTATAGATATAGATAGATATAGATGTATAGATATGTATAGAAGATAGAAGATAGATTAAATTAAATTACTAAGCGTAGTCGGATTTTAGTTAACAAACTTTATAGAGAAATATATACGTATCCCGTCGCTTTATTGGTTATATAATAATAATATTACTGTTTCGTGCAGTGTTTACGTCTGTCTTAAAAGTGATAGGTAACAGTTTTCTTCGTCAGCTACTCAATTATTGTAATTAACTATATCTCCGCGGAAGGGGCTGCAATACGTGATATTCTACGATATTCAGCGAGAAAATGATTTGATTTTCGTCGAAATTGGCCGCCTGCCCCCATTGTCAATAGAGCCTCCAAATTGTCTGCATTGTCGTCGCCGTTTGATTTGTACCCGCTATTTATTTGTTGCTATTTTCTGGTGAATAATGAGCTCTGTTTCCAATAAGATGAAAATTCTCTACAAATGTTACGACTTCTAGCAAGAATATTTAACAACTAGTAGGGCGCGTGGGTGCGCGGCCCGCAAGCGGACCGCGAGGTTTCGCTTTCGGGTATTTTGGTTTGAGCAGCCTCCATATCCTTTATCTCTCCCCTATTCCTAATCCTCGATCATTATCACTCTCCATATTTTTTCTTCGAATCATTCTGCTCATCAAGTAGAACTTAAGGTCTTAATCATCTTTTGGCCAAAACTACTCTTCCATCTTTTATACTTGGTGAGATAGACACCGATGTTTGTATGGCCGCCATCTTGAATCCGCCATTTTGAACTTTTTTTCAGCTCACTGCCAATTGGATGATGTTTCGAGTAATTTTTGTTTGAGCACCTCCTACCTATCTTCAATACCCTGCCCGGGCTCCTCAACCAACTTCCAAACCCTCAATCATCATGTCTTCCGATATTTTTCTTTGAGAGTTCTCCAAAAAACCGCATTAAAGCCTTGCATAGTTCACAACTTGTAGTCTCTTCAATATTCGCCATACATTTTCTATGGAAAAATAAATTCCGCCATTTTGAATTTTTTTCAATTCATCAAGTAGACCTTTGGATTCTCATCATCTTTTGCAAAGAAACCACTCTTCCATCTTTTATACCCTCCGAGATGGAGACCGACGAAATTTGTATGGCAGCCATCTTTTTTTCGCCATTTTGAATTTTTTTTCAGCTGACTGCCAATTGGATGACGTTTCGAGTGACATTTGCTCGAGCAACCCCCATCTATCTTCAATACCTTAAGCGTGCCATTCGCTCGTCTCTGAAATCCTCAATCATCAGCTCTCTCCATATTTTTCCTCTTAATGAATTTTTGTCCTCTATACGAAACCATTTGTGAAAAAAAAATTTTTCATACAAAATTTTACAGGAGAGGCGATGAATGAGTCAGTGAATCAGAACGAACAGCTATATATATATTAATGTAATTGTAAAATATTTTCGCCCTTTCTTATAATTCTCTATAAGAAAATGCTGTGTTTAGTGAAATAATAATTATTACCTATGTTGATTTTATGCCAGTACTATAAGTGGACCCGGCAGACTTCGTCCTGCCCGGTGACATACCGACATCGGTGCCACCTAATGAGACCCGGTAGGTTACCTGCACCTACACGGTAATATCCACCCAGGATTGAAACATACAAACAAAATTTCATCCAAATCGGTCCAGCCGTTTAGGAGGAGTTAGGTGACAAACGCACGTAAGGAATAATTATATAGGTACGGGTGAGAGAGTTTACCGTATCCACGCGACGGAATGTTTGACAGTTACGAAACCCGTGAACATTTTGTATGGGAAAATGTTTTTTCTCGTATTTTAATTTTTCGTCATTTTTCTAATGTTTTTAATATTTATTATGCTATTCTGGATGGAGACAAATACAACAAATCAAAAACCATGAAAATTGGTCCAGCCATATAGATTATTAGAGTAGAAAACTTTGTAAGGAGGACCTACGTAAATCTTAACGTTCACTAAATTATTATTATTAAGTATCTATAAATTACATACAATATATTGTATTGTTATTTATTTCATACACAGTAAATGCAGCAGACGAAATTATTTTTATTGTACCTACAGGCAATTTTATTTGTCGTCATACCTCTATAGATCATATATCACAACCTTTATTACTTTGAATTGAATGAACCCTGAATCTGAAAAATATCTTAATCTAAAAGAATACCAGAGAATACCAAACATTCCACCCAGGCAATAGCTGCCTACAAAATGAAATAAAAATCACTTCACAAAATTTTGTTCTTTTCGCTGATGTAAACAATTTGTATATAAAACAATTTCGGTTTCACCTCGCCGCGCCTCCTGTGTGAAATGCGGAGATTCACAATTTGCTTTTGATATGAGGCCAGGAGATAAGCGTTATAATATAAATGATTATAATATTATATTGTATCCATTTTTGTTGACGATCCATTTGACGAGATGAATATTCGTAATACGAGCATTCTAAGTGTTTAAACACACTATACCGAAAATACGCGACCGAAGTTCGGCGTGACTACGCCTGCAATACGAATTTTATTACTGACTAGATGATGCCCACGGCTTCGCCCGTGTGGATTTAGGTTTTTAAAAATCCCGTGGGAACTTTTGATTTTCCAGAACAAAAAGTAGCCTATCTGTAGTAACCCGTCACCAAAACGGAAAAATTCCGTGGGATTCCCACGATTTCGGAATGCAATTCCTTACAGCATCAGGGTTGAGGAGTTGAATATGTACCTACTCGAGTTCATTCAACGATAAAGTCTTTAATTGGCACCCCCAATATCAATTTAAATGACCGACAGTTCCTAAATCCCATTCGTTTTGGGGATCAGTTCCCCTACAGCATCAGGATTGAGGAGTTGGAATCCAAGTTTTTTGTAAGACAGTGTCGCAATGTTTCTCTATCGATTAAAAAAAAAATTACGCAAATCGGTTCAGAAATCTCGGAGATATCGGTGTACATAGGTAGAAAAACACAACTCCTCCTTTTTTGAAAGTCGGTTAAAAATGTAGCCTATGTTACTCCCTGGTTAATTCTCTACTTGTATGTGAAAGTCCCGTCAAAATCGGTTCAGCCGTTCCGAAGATTAGCCCGTTCAAACAGACAGACAGACAGACAGACAGACAGACAGACAGACAAAAATTTTAAAAACGTGTGATTCGGTTATGGTACCGTTCAAATAACCATATGAGCTTAATATGAGGTAGTTATTTCGATATTACAGACAGACACTTCAATTTTATTTATTAGTATAGATGACACACCAAACCGAAATTACGTCGCGTTAAAGCGTACAGCCGAACTTCGGTCGGGCGTAAGTTCTGCAGCGATCGTCGTATTGTTTTGTAAAGCAACACATTATATGCGACCCAAGTTTCTGCCGCGTAATTTCGGCTCTCGTGTGTCATATTAGCCGAATCCGTCGGAACGTAAAATCAGCTACGGAAATTCGGTCGCGTATTTTCGGCATAGTGTGTTTAAACACTAAGAACTCTGTTTATAACTTAGAAGAATGATACTAAAGAAGGCCGACACTCCTCTTAGGACTAAGCCCCGAACATGGCAATTTATAGCCTCACAGCTGTATGTATAAGCTGTGTACTAAAATATATAGAAAACATAAATATTCCTCGTGAAATTTACTAAATAATGGTGAAATTCACTAAGAACTTACGGGTGTAAGTAAATACAGACACAATAGATATATGAAATTTTGTCTTATTTTATCTACAAGCGGCCCCGCGACTTCGTTCGCGTGGATATTGGTTTTTAAAAATCCCGTGGGAATCATTTTGCTTTTCCTAAGCTCCTTTGAGCTCATACCTTACTAAAAAGTGTTAAAAGTTCACTGGCGGATGTTTAGGTAGATCAAAATGTAAACATCAGCCAGTAAAAGTCCCATCAAAATCGATCCAGCCTTTCAGAGATTAGCCGATAATTTTTAAAGTATCTTCTTTCTAACAAAAAAGAATGAATGAAATCGGACCACGCATCAATGAATTACAGCTAAGTACACATTTTAACTTTTATCCCCTCTTCCAAGGGAACCGTGCTGAATTTAGGGATAAAAAGTATTTTATATGTTACTCCGTAGTATGAACTTAAATCATACCAAGTTTCATTTCAATCCATGCAATAGTTTTTGCGTGATGCGCGCACAAACATACAGACAAACATATAAACAGACAAAAAGACATTTATATATCAAATTAGTTGAATTGAATATTTCAAAAATAGCTTTTTTACGTTCTATTATTTATCACTAACATCCCCCAGTTATTATTTTCTAAAAATCCTTAATGTACAGATATGGCAAGTCTACGATTTTATTATTTGTATACAAACACAAAACACAATCTCGACTCGCTGGTTTGATGTCTCAACACCGCTCCTTGCTTTAACATTCCTTTCAAGGCGCTGACAGAAATTGGCCTCGACAAAATGAAAGTGATAATTCGGTTAATCCGTGACTTGCCTGATAATTCTAGCGTTTTAATTTGTCACCAGTGTTCAATTGTTTGTTTATCCGACTTGCAGCTTGCGATTTCGACTTTACGCTAAAGTCCATGGCAAAAAATTACGTAATAGGTAAGTAAGTACTTATTTTGAACGAGATCCAAAATTGAAATCCAAATAATATATTAAAATCTACTTATAATATATAAAACACCTGGCGCTGATAATTCTCATGCTATCTTTCTTTATATCCGCGACGGAAAGAGAAACTGCAACGTAAGTATCACTTCTATGCAGGTTATTTAAAGTTATAGGCCACCATGGGCAATTGTGTTTTTTTTTCTATTTTCTGAATTATTTATTCCATTACTTCTACTGAAGTGATTTTCATGAAACTTTGCCCAAAAATTTCAAATACAATAAAATGCGCCCCATCTCCTCAACATGATGCAGCAATAGTACTGGCCGCATTAACCGCGTGGGGTTTAAAAATAAAATTACAGGTAATTTTCCTAATCATTCTACTAACTAAAATAAAATTCTACTTCTAACTAAAATTGATAGCCATACCCATAATTACTCTAATCCACTAAATGAATTTGGTTACAATGTTACATAGAAATACCTAACTGAAATTTAATAATGTTATGGGTCTTGTTTGATTAAACATTGATTAATGTAGGGTCCCCGTTTTTGCTACATGCTTGGGCGGGGACAGTGTCAAAGCTAATGTTCAGGAAGATAAACTTTCGGTAGTGTTTTACCCTAGTGGCCACCATTGCCTAATATAAGGGAAGTAACCCTTGATCGTGGTATTTTTCATTTGAGTATTTTTTGCCTACTTTAGAGTTTTATTCACCTTAGCCTATTTTAAAGTTATGTAAAAAATAGTCCAAGTATACTTATATTAATATTTCACCGCGATTAATTACTGTCTGGTGACAGAAGGGTTGGTTCATTTTTTTTTTGCAAAGAATCAGCCGAGCTTTTCAACTTTGTTATGCAGCCAGGATTCTTGGCAATATTCCATGTGGGTATGACTTTTACAGTAATGAGATTTTGCTAGCTATTACACTGACATTTTTTTAACAATATTCAGTCTAAATATTCAAAATTCAGCAGGGCTATTCTGTAAAGCCATTTTCGAATTATAGAGAGTGAATTCGAGATGAGTTTGCTAATTTGTACTCTGTAAAACTCGATAGTACAGTACGGTTAGTCTAAGATTTTACACATATAAATAGTTTTGCGACTCGTTTGCTCACTCGTTTTGAGAAACTGAACCCAAACACTCTTATTTTAAAGTCGTAATTCCATAGTTCGAATATGTATTTACAACCTTTCTGCTTGGGGCGCTCGCTGTGTTCGAATGCTGAATGTATTGGCGAACTCAAACCTTAATAAAAGCCGTTTTAGGTCCATTTTACTCTGAAATCGATCAATAGTATACTACAAAGTTTTGGAGTGCTCCAAACTTAGACTAAGCACTCAGGTCTTCTCACTCAAACTCACTTCACTTCGCAAGTACGTAGCAGATGTTTACAGAATATGAAACCAAGGTGAAGTGAGTTTGCTTTCGAAGCGAGTTATCTCACTTGAGTGAGCTTCGATATCGAGATGGCATTTTAGAGAATAGCCCTACAGGTCCGTAACTCATTCCAACTATGATCTAGAGATCACTACGAACGGACAGAATACGTGTGTCATTAATAATGCTCCATTTTGACCTTTGAGATACGGCCTAAAAAGAGATCTTAGACTAGAATAGAACAGTCTTTCATTCAAATAAACCTTTACATATACTTTTTAATTGTCAAATGAATCTACCAGTGGTTCAGAATGCCAATCCTACTTACTAAGAAGAAACACCAAAATTCTTATATTTGACAGCATAAATTCAAGATATTCTATTTTTAAACCTTGCAAAAAGTTAGAGGCAAATAAATCGCCCGAGTAATCTGCTCCGTTCAAAGTCAATCGGAGAGTAAGCATTCTGCACCGTTATTGAGCATTGTAGTTTGATTCTACCGAGCAATTGCGCTGCGCGCCATAAATAAAGATTACCACTGCGTTCCGGACCAAAATATCCCTTGGTTTGGGGCCAGAAAATCTACGGGTAGATACTGCGCATTTCAAAATTAGAATTACGATATTGTAAATAGGTATAGATCTCACAATGTGACACATAATATTGCTTACATGAAAATTCTCCTATGATTGAATTATGATTGGGGTAATGCGAACACATTAACGATTACCTGTTAGAATTTTCAAATTACAGAACTTGAAAATCAAAGAACATAAAACCCCTATGCTCATTATATAGATGATTGTGAATTTTATTTTTCTGTTTAAGAAACAAAAGCTTTTCCTTGTTCGTGGCCAAACACGTGAAGCGACAATATCTCTATGTCGTTCTCATCGGTCAGTTTAGTCGTTAAGCCTCAATAAAGAACGATAAACACACCAAAATGAGAATGTTCCTGTACCGGAAACCGTTTTAAAGTGTTGACAAGGAAATAGTGGGTCTTCGTAATTGGCCATACGATCTTATTTACCAACTCTGGGTTGGCCAAGTTTCTATACTGTTGTTGAGATTTTGAACCTTTGTATTTCTTTCTTTTTTTCTAGTATACCTAATAGTTTTTGTAACACTCATATGATGGAAGCAAATCTGTAACCAGCATTTTATTATAGTCCGCGAGTGCTTTTGTTGCTTTGGGGTAATTCAGAACGCGGCCTTACGTCATCTGCCACATATTATAATGCTTTTGGTGTTATTATAACTATCAGTTTGACTTAAATTTAAACTGCGTAATTTACGCGCAAATATATAAAATATAATATTTTTATAAATCGCATGGAAAGCGCTAGAGTCGTGAAAAAATAGACACTCGTTTATAATTTTATTGTATCTGAAATATAAATTTTTCTTTGTATAGTAATAATATATTTATGTAGAATTTTTCCCTGTTATCTTTGGAATATATTTTACTCTCCTTAGATCAACAGAACAGTTTTGTTGGAACAAAACCTTTCTCGCACTTCCTTGCTTCAAAAAAAAACTTCTTGGATTTACTATTACAAAATTACCCACCCACCCGTAATAGTCTATTTTTAACAAGCATCAACGAACCAAACTTTACTTGCTTTTTTGCTACTAAAAGTTTTGCTTAGATCGAAATATTGTTTTTTTTTTCTTAAAACTGTTTTAAAATGTACGATTATAATTTTAAGTAAACATGACGTATACATTTTTTAACTTGTAAGCATGAGAGGAATAAATAAATACTTCAATAAAACACAACAAGGTATTTTATTAATTAAACATAAAAATTAACCTAAAAATTATTATCCAATATCCTTATTTCACGCTTTTGGTATTTTCATCACATTCTGAGGAGGTGTATCAGTCTCAGGTTTAACGTTTGTTGGTCAATCCATTCCCTCAGAGCTGACACCTTAGCGTAAACACCAGGGTACTTAGGTCTTGCGCATCCCAACCCCCAAGAAACAATTCCAGCCAGCTTACCATCGTACACTAGAGGACCACCGCTGTCGCCCTATAAAAGAAATATAATTTAAATCTTCTTCTATCACCAAAAGACAGAAAAATTCAAAACTAAAACCAGAGTTTATCTTAGTTGATCTACTATATAAAAATAAGTCGGGTTTTCCTTCCTGACGCTATAACTCCAGAACGCACGAACCGATTTCCACGGTTTTGCATTCGTTGGAAAGGTCTCGGGCTCCGTGAGGTTTATAGCAAAGAAAATCACGCGAACGAAGTCGCGGGGTTCAACTAGTTAATAGTATAAATAACGATAGTAAATCAAGGATTATATCGGTAAATATACCGATGGTCTGATTTACTATCATTACCGCTTTTGTAAGCGTATAGGTACCCGAAGATTTTTGAGCCCGATGTGATTTAGTCGTGCCCACACCGATAAAACCGGACATGAATGTAGCCGTGTTAATTTTACTATATACTTAAATAGTTTTTGCACCTTATCTCATGCCCCTGAATTAAGTTTTTTTTTAATCCAGTGGACACATCGATTTACTAAGTCGCTATTTCTGTGACTTCCTTCAATATCAATTCAGGGGTTGAATACGGTAATATAGACAGAGATAGACAGACAAACTTAATCGACGAATCTAAAAGTTTTAGCCATGCAGAATTTTGTCTTAATTAGTAAATATGTACCTGGCAAGCATCTTTCCCTCCTTCAGGCATGCCAGCACATAGCATCGTGGGCGTGATACTGTACATAGGCGCGTAGGCCTCGCTGCATACTTGATCACTTACTTTAGGGATCATTACCAATTGTAACGTTTGCGGCATGCCACCACCTTCCTGAAAATACACATCAAATAATAATAATATGAATATTCTGATGGATAATGGGCTTGTTAATTGCTTGGATTCAGTTGTAGCATTAACCTCATAAGTCGTCAAAATCACAAATATTATAAACACTGGATCTTTTATTTGCAGAACAAAATCGTACGGCTACACAGCTTAGAGCCCATAAACAGTCTAACTAAATATCTTTCAACTTAATACCATAAGGCTTTAAAACTATCTATTTAAGAATAATTTCGATTAGGACAGTTATGAAGCTCCGTAATACCATTTCGCACCATCCATTTATACCATAGTCAGTGTTCGATGGATTTTGTTTCAAAATTATACCGATAAATGAAACCATCCATAACTATCGGTGAATCAAGATAATTAATTTAATCCGTGTCCATTACGGAAACCAATTTAATACTTTTTGTGTATCCATATCTAGTTCATAGACCTCGTATCCATCAAAACCTTTATTCCATATATATTTTTGTACAACTATATTTTGCTTCTTCTTTTATTACTTTATTATTTTGCTCGCTTCAAATTTGTGAGCCTACTCAAGCTCTATTCTACTATCTGCGATCCTAGTAGACCAGAATAATTTAAACTACATGCTACTAAAACTACGTAAGTGTCGTCTTAATAGATCTACCTATTAACTTTTTCATTATGCGCGTTCAAACAAATAAACATACAAATTATTGCAATGTAATAATAGCAGAATCACTCACCTTAGTATTACCCCATCCAGACACAACTGTCATATCACCATCTTCAATCTCCTCCCCGGCATCAACCATGGGTATAGCAGCAACGTTCTCACTGAACTCCAAGGGTTTGGCCAGCCATAACACCGCTACGTCACTGTCCATTTTATTGTAGGTAAAATCGGGGTTCCACGAGTAGTCGCCAACTTGGTACAGCTCACCGCCGGTTTGGCTGGAGGAAGATCCTACCCGAACTTGAAGGTTGCTTGCTGAACTCCTAGAATGGTAAAAAAACTAGCAATGAATATTATGAGATTCAATTTTTTTAACCTCCGACCCAAAAACGACGCGTGTGTGTGTATCTGTCTGTTCCACCGTAGCGCTCAAACGAGTGAAACGATTTGAATGCGGTTTTTGTTTGTAAGGTGAATTAGTAAGAAGTGTTATTAGCTATGTTTGATGAAAATCGGTCAAAGGTGGCTGCCACCACAAAATGGCGGTTTACATATTTTTTCACAATTCCGTCAATATTATGGGTATCAAATGAAAGGGCTCGAATAGTAGACTAGCACTATGCAAATTCAAAATGGCCACCACCATAAAATGGCGAATGTCGGGGGTTTTTTAAATTTTTAATTATAGACTAGCTGATCCCCGCAACTTCGTCCGCATTGATATACGTTTTTATATAGGATCGGATTGGATCCCATAATCCTTTTTTGTACCAAAACTAAATGTAGCCTTAGTTACTCCATATAACATCACTTATCTGCCATTGAAAGTTCCGTCAAAATCGATCCAGCCGTTTCGGAAATAAGCTAGAACAAATAGACAGATCGACAAACATAAATTGAATCGCACACCAGTTTGAAATAAGCAGTACGTTCAAAGATCCGGGTCCCAAGTTATTTGAACCCAATAAATGTCTGTCATTTCTGAACTAAAAAACCTATGACCTTGAAATATTTACGGGACAATACTTAAAGTACTACCTTTCTAACAAAAAAAAGAATGAGTTAAATCGAACTACGCGTTAATGAATTACAGCTAAATATACGTTTTAACTTTCTTCCCCTCTCCCATGGGAACCGTGCTGAATTTCGGGATAAAAAGTATCCTATATCTTACCTCGGAGTATAAACTCATATCGTACCAAGTTTCATTCGAATCCATTCAGTAGTTTCGGCGTGATGCGCGGCCAAGATACAGACAGACAGACAGACAGACAGACAAAAATGAAAAAAATTGCAGTTTTGGCTTCAGTATCGATTATAGAGTGCCCTCCAATAAAAATTTTCAAAATATCTTCAATGTACAGAATTGGATCTGTTACAGTTTTATTATATTACTAGCTGACCCTCGCGACTTCGTTCGCGTGTTTATAGGTTTTATATAGGATCGGATCGGATCCCATAATTCTTTTATGTACCTAAACTAAATGTAGCCTAAGTTACTTCGTATAACATTGAAAGTTCCATTAAAATCGATCCAGCCGTTTCGGAGATTAGCTGGAACAAATAGACAAACCGACAAACATAAATTTAAACGCACACCAGTTTAAAATAAGCCGTACGTTCAAAGATCCGGGTCCCAAGTTATTTGAACCCAATACTGAGGGTTGTAACGGCTGTCATTTCTGAACAAAAAAACCTATGACCTTGAAATATTTACGGGACAATATATAAAGTACTAACTTTCTAACAAAAAAAGAATGAGTGAAATCGAGCAACGCGTTAATGAATTACAGCTAAATACACGTTTTAACTTTCATCCCCTCTCCCAAGGGAACCGTGCTGAATTTCGGGATAAAAAGTATCCTATGTCCTACCTCGGAGTATAAACTCAAATCGTACCAAGTTTCATTCGAATCCATTCAGTAGTTTCGGCGTGATGCGCGGCCAAGATACAGACAGACAGACAGACAGACAGACAGACAGACAGACAGACAGACAAAAATGAAAAAAATTACAGTTTTGGCTTCAGTATCGATTATAGAGTGCCCTACAATAAAAATTTTCAAAATATCTTCAATGTACAGAATTGGATCTGTTACAGTTTTATTATTATTATTACTAGCTGAACCCCGCAACTTCGTTCGCGTAGATATAGGTTTTTATATAGGATCGGATCGGATCCTATAATTCTTTTATGTACCTAAACTAAATGTAGCCTGAGTTACTCCTTGTAACATTGAAAATTCCATTAAAATCGATCCAGCCATTTCGGAGATTAGCTGGAATAAATAGACGACCGACAAACAAATTAAAACGCACACCAGTTTAAAATAAGCCGTACGTTCAAAGATCCGGGTCCCAAGTTATTTGAACCTAGTACTGAGGATTGTAATGTTTGTCATTTCTACACTAAAAAATCTATGACCTTGAAATATTTACGGTACAATATATAAAGTACTACCTTTCTAACAAAAAAATAATGAGTGAAATCGAACATCGCGTTAATGAATTACAGCTAAATACTCGTTTTAATTTTCTTCCCCTCTCCCAAGGGAACCGTGCTGAATTTCGGGATAAAAAGTATCCTATGTCCTACCTCGGAGTATAAACTCAAATCGTACCAAGTTTCATTCGAATCCATTCAGTAGTTTCGGCGTGATGCGCGGCCAAGATACAGACAGACAGACAGACAGACAGACAGACAGACAGACAGACAGACAGACAGACAGACAGACAAAAATGAAAAAAATTGCAGTTTTGGATTCAGTATCGATTATAGAGTGCCCTCCAATAAAAATTTTCAAAATATATTTAATGTACAGAATTGGATCTGTTACAGTTTTATTATATTATAGAAGAAGATAGATAGATATAGACTCGTAACCAAATTGGAGGGTAGCCAAGGTCATGCAAGGCCAACTAAAATACACTAGAGGGCGGGGTAGAAGGTTCGCTATACGATAGATCGACCTAATAAATAGGCGATAGCTGTGAGCCATCCACTGACCTCATTAATACAAGTACTCTGGACAAGCTGTGCCATACAAAATGACAGCTGATTCAAAAAGCCGGAACTAAATTTGATATTTCGCAATATACAATGTATAACAAATCACTTTTATAGTCCTAGATATCGCATGAAAAAATTGGTTGTCCGTAAAGTCGGTCACGGAAGATAATTTTACGTGATAACGTCTTATGAAAACAAAGAGAGATAGATGCGTCACAGGCCGAATGCTTAGTTAAAAATAAAGAGTTCGTGGGGGGAAAACTACCCCCAAGTGGGTTAAATGGCGGACGAAAGTTTGTATGAAAGTTCGTCATTTTTCAAGTTATATCAATAAAAATCAGTATTTGAATTGTCGGTTAAAAATAAAGAATTACGTGTTTCAGGAATTTTGGAAATTCCACCCCCAAGTGACATTTATAAGAATACAAGCGGACGAAGTCTCTGGCATCAGCTAGTTAGTCCATAAAAGTTCTCAGGTGTATATAAAATATAGCAATCTTATTAGATTAAAATATAAAGAAGCCAAAACGTAAGGCCTTCGTAATAAAGTCCTGATAACATCATTGACGAATTGCTTATCACTGAAAGTTATCTTATTAAACGAAGTAGAACGATTTAGACCAAGTGACGACTTCGATGAGATGACTAAACTTTTTGATTGCTAAAATTTTCCTACCTCGCAATATGAAGACCTAAATCTATAGTCAGTATAAGTATAGATTTAGGTATTAGATATAATATTATGTTATTACAAACAAAAATATTATAAATATCTAAAATATTTCCATAAGGATTTTCAATTAGTTATACTTACTTAATAGAGTAGTTCAAGAAGTAATTATGCATACAACAGAATATAATATCATTATTATTATTAACTAGTTCTGAGTCAGTAATGTAATAAATACAATCTGTAGAAAATTTGAATCAGACAAGCTCTCAATCAGAAATCCAGATATGTATTCAGGTTACTGACCCAATGAAGTAAGTAAATAAATAACTGGTAAATAATCGCTATCAAAAACGGAAACAGGTAATAGTAGTGATGATACTGACAAGATGCGAAAAAACAAAAAAAAATGCAAAAAAAATTAAAGTATTTCCTGTATTTTTTAAAAGTTCGCAATGTAGTGCAATGAGGCGACTTTTAAATATCTGAAGTTGTCACTGGCTGCCTGTTTTTCGGCCTACATACCTACAGAGTTATGCACGCAGTACATTGCCAGTTTGAATAATACTAAATACTAAACCACTAATACTACAAAATTATGACAAATGGTTATTGTTATTTTTTTTTATATACAACGTTAGTTTTACTTTACGCAAAACCTGAAAGTAGTTTGTTCAGAATCAGTAACAAAATGCAATCCAACTATTTATATACCGTGTTATATATTTGTCCAAAAATATTTTGAAATCCTACAAGCTTAGACACATTGGTTTACCGCGCATCAGCTGACGATCGGCACACAGCGGCGGTCATTCAACTCGCGTCGATCGCTAGTCCCTGCGGCGACGGCTTGCGGTGACCATTTTTTTCGAGGACAACGACGCAACATAACAAGCTTATAACTTCGTTACTTTTCATTATAATTTTTTGAAATTTTGTATAAATATTTTTAATGTAAAAATATTTGACACGTGTTTCGGTTTTTGCGCAAAGTAAAACTAACGTTGTATATTTTTTGATGAAATCTTACCCAATAACACAATGAGCGGCTGTCAATATGAGATCATTATCGATGATGGCACCACCACACGCATGTCTGCCTCTGCTCAGCAGCGACACCTGGTAAGGCACATCCTTTATGTCCACATCTTCTCCGCCCACTATTCTTGTGTCCTCCTGAAGTGGCTTGGATGCTGCGGATCAGAGAGTTGTCACGTTACTAGAGCGCTAGCTATGACATAGCTATTGTAGTAGAAGCTAGACATAGCTATGTCCACTTGTAACGCGATGAACCAGTTCGTTGCAGAGACGGCGGAAGGCGTAGGCGACGTGGGCTCAGGCCCACGGCCTTGCGTTCCGGAGGGCCTCGCGCCCCTTTTTTTTTCATCATACATATATATAATCTTCTTGTGCGGGCAGAGGGCCTCGCAAAATATATCTTGCTCACATAAAAAGGCCTTGCCCCGCCACTGGTTCGTTGTAGGTACAAGTTCACTTCATCATTATCAACCCATTACCGGCCCACAATAGAGCACGGGTTTCTCCTCAGAGTGAGAAGTATACTAAAATTGACAGCATTAAAATTTTATGAATAAAAAGTGCAAAATGCAAATTTTTACATGTTGTTCGTCCCTTCTTATCGTAGTGATGTATATTCTTTTGTACCTATATTAATCACTAAAATAGAATAGAACTAACGAGCAGGTATTAATTCCTGTACATATAACTGCTCATGCTTTATAATTTATAATTAACCTTTATGTTAATTTCATCTTAACTTATAAATGGATTTAAGGATAAAGTTTGGAACTTACTTATACCGAGATACAAACAAGAATTAATAACTATAAATTATATCTCTCATAATCTAAGAAGATATAAACTTTAGTATTAATTAAACTGATTACAGATATAACGCGGCAAAAGCTAATTGACGTATACAAATTCTTAGTAGTACATCTTAAGATTTCGTAATTTGATCAAAACAAGTTGTAAACTATTCAGATGGCCTTAGCCCTCATACGCATTAGCGGTCAACCGCGTGCGCGACTAACCGCGCGGCTAGCTTCTTCATAATTTCGTCGCGGTTTAGTGCGTACACAAGTGTAAATTGAAAATTTAAAAAACCCCCGACATTCGCCATTTAGTGGCGGCGGCCATCTTGAATTTGCAATAGTGCTATTCTACTAGTCAAGCCCTTTCATTTGATACCCATATCAAGGGAGTTGTGAAAAAATATATCATCCGCCATTTTGTAGCGGCGGCCATCTTGGACCGATTTTCATCAAACATAGCTAAGAACACTCTCGACTACTTCACCTTTCAAACAAAAAAAACCGCATTCAAATCGGTCCACCCGTTTGAGCGCCACAGGGGAACAGACAGACACACACACACACACACACACACACACAGACACGTCAAACTTATAACACCCCGTCGTTTTTGCGTCGGGGGTTAAAAATGAGCGGTTGCATATGAAAATATAAAAGCGGCTAGCCTCTTCATAGAATTTCGTCGCGGTTTAGTGCGTACAAAATGAGCGGTTGCATATCTATACTTATAAATAAAATTGAAGTGTCTGTCTGTAATTTCGAAATAACTACCACATATTAAGCTCATATGGTTATTTGGACGATACCATAACCGAATCACACGTTTTTAAAATTTTTGTCTGTCTGTCTGTCTGTTTGAACGGGCTAATCTTCGAAACGCCTGAACCGATTTTGACGGGACTTTCACAGACAAGTAGAGGATTAACCAAGGAGTAACATAGGCTACTTTTTTAACCGACTTTCAAAAAAAGAGTTGTGTTGAAATCGGTAAAAAAACGCCCTGATAGGTATTTTCGCTGCGCGCGACGGCCGACGCACGCTCGCGCTGCATGGAACTCCCCGCGCCGCGCGCCGCGCGCCCCTGTGCCCTGCTCCCGTCGTACGCGGTACCGCGGTACGCCGACGCGCGGTGGGGGGCGGGTGGACCAGAAATCTACTTATCCCTCAGGATTTGTGAAAAACCGAAATTCACGCGGGCGAAGCCGCGGGCAAAAGCTAGTAAAAATATAAAAGCGGCCAGCCGCGCGATCAGCCGCGTACGCGGTTGACCGCTAATGCGTATGAGGGCTATAACGATTATCAGCTTTTTACAAGAAGCTTAATATAATAAATTTGTTACCTATCTGAGGTATACCTAAATACCTCACTGTCCTAATAATTATTATAATATTAATGAATTTGAAGGATTGCACAGTCACTAATTCAATTAATGCACTGCTAATATTAATTGTAAATTTTCGTTTTGTTTTGACGAAGTTTTTTGTTACGTATACTTTGGGTTTAAATTTTTAAAAATATTTTCGTTTATCACAGTCGTGTGGTGATATTATTACCAAAGATCGGAATAGGTTGTGCAATTTGGGGTGAACGATGAAAAAAAATTTATGAATTGGCATATCCATGGGAAATTGCACCGTCTATTCCGATAGTTGATTATTATAGAAAGCCCTTGAAGGAAACAGATATTTGCTTACCAGCACATCCAATAAAAACAAACAGTACAACTTTATACATATTGCTGTTGTACATTAAGCACTGGTACTGGGTGTTATGCTCACTGTCGAACCCTCATTTATAGCCAGCCGTTACAAAAGAAAGAATATTGGGTCAATACGATTATCAAATGTCTGATAGTCGTGGACCTTCACACCGATTCACATATAAAGATTATGCTATTGGAGAGTAATTGTTTTATAAGTGCTTTGATAACTAACTACGTCTTATTTAAAATACGAGAGTTTGATTATCGATAGTACGAGTATCAATCCTAGTAGGGGAGCCCGTGATACTAAATGGGGATTTACTCGTCGCATCGTGGGGACCTATTAGATTTTGTAGATTATAATTGATAGGAAGAATAAAAGATTATATAAGGATAGGTTAGGTTACGTACGTTACGCCTAACTTTTTGTACTGCACTTTTAGTAGCTCGTAATTAACCCAAGATACCTTATTCTGACACACTTTAGTATTTCTGACTATCGTTTTTTTTTACTAATCTGATGGATTACCCTAGACGCACGTATAGAAGGGGCTTATATATGGTAGGTGTACTTAGAAGGATGCAAGGTATCCTTCCTTATGTTAATCTGCCGCACTTGAGTAAATCCCAAAATCACCTCTTGGGCTTCTCTACTATACGGCGGGGTGGTTCAACCCGCCTGAAGGCGCTATCGCACGCTTGTAACATAGAACAATATTCACAAAAATCTCAGAACTATTTGATTTAGTTCCTCCGTAAGCTTTCTACTACTGAATGGTAAAGCCCAAATTAGACGATGTCCCGTTCATCGTTCAATTTGTGATGAACGATACGATACGATATTTGCTATGACACAGTGCCTGTGAACGATGAACGGTCGATGTTTAGACGGTTCATTTTCAATGACTCATCGAAGAAACCTCGAAAATGAAAGCAAAAATCCCGAAAAATGAACCGTCTAATTTGGGCTTAAGGCATCGTACGTGTCTGCACAGACAGCTGCGTGGCTGACATCCCACGAAAGCACACTAAGGGCTTGGATTCTTGGTTCCTAATCTGCAGGGTTATTTGGAATGCACATCCGGCTACCGTTTGTAACCCCTGACGCAAAAACGACGGGGTGTTATAAGTTTGACGTGTCTGTGTGTGTGTGTGTGTGTGTGTGTGTGTGTCTGTCTGTTCCCCTGTAGCGCTCAAACGGGTGAACCGATTTGAATGCGGTTTTTTTTTTGTTTGAAAGGTGAATTAGTCGAGGGTGTAGTTAGCTAAGTATATTTGATGAAAAAATCTATCCAAGACGGCCGCCGCTACAAAATGGCGGAATACATATTTTTTCACAATTCCCTTAATATGGGTATCAAATCGCTTGACTAGTAGAATAGCACCATGCAAATCCAAAATGGCCGCCACCACAAAATGGCAAATGTCTGGGGTTTTTTAAATTTTAATTTAATCCGACTAATCATAACTTGGGTACCTCTATTATCTCAAGTGAATAGGCATCTTTTATGCAAGCAATTTTCATCTAACGCTGCATCTTCAATTATCAGCATTTTAAAAAACATTTGAGTTTCCCCGTAAATTAAAACAAAAATTAAAAAAAACCCCGACATTCGCTATTTTGTGTTAGCGGCTATCTTGGATTTACATGGTCCTATTCTACTAGTCCAGCCCTTTTTTGGCTGCAGCCATCTTGGGCCGATTTTCATGAAACATAGCTAAGAACAATCCCGACTAATTCACCTTTCAAAGAAAAAAACTGCATTCAAATCGGTTCACCCGTTTGAGCGCTACGGTAGAACAGACAGACATACACACGCACACACAGACACACCAAACTTATAACACGCCGTCATTTTTGCGTCGGGGGTTAAAAACATTAACGATCTTTTTTAAAAGATTAAGTTTCTGTACCACTTAAATGCATCTATTACGGCTAAGATGGTAGTGAAAACACCCTTAAGTTTGCTCAACTCAAATGTACCTCAACAGCATTTCCTGAAGATTAGAAATGATGTCCAGCTTTTATAACCGCATAGAACGCTGCGGTATTAACCTGAGCGTCACGTGCAAGATCTTAAAACCAAGACCCTTCATCACGTAGCTATTTAACGTTCATTTAAGTACTTTGCCATTCTTGCTTGTCACCGTTATGGTCAAAATATTGCAGCGTATAACGAATAAAATATTAAAACGGAACTTAAGTTTCTTTTCAAGAACCAAGGTTTCATGTTACCAGATCTTTGACGCTCTGACTCTACTCAGACTTGAGACAGAGTTAAAACGAGACATTATATGTACGTGACTGTCTCGTTTTATCGATGTCTCAAGTCTGAATCGAGTCAGTGTACGCTCTACACATCTCACGATTTTCTTCTCTCCATATTCAATCTAAAAAAGTCAATAGGTTACTATTTAATAAATCGGTTACTATTAAATAAATCGTAGTGACTTAAATTTGTCTCGTTTTATCGATGTCTCAAGTCTGAATCGAGTCAGTGTACGCTCTATACATCTCACGATTTTCTTCTCTCCATATTGAATCTACAACAGTCCATCGTAAGATATTTAGGGTACTATTTAATAAATCGTAGTGACTTAAATCTGTCTCGTTTTATCAATGTTTCACGTCTGAATAGAGTCAGAGTACGCTCTATATATCTCACGATTTTATTTTTTCTTCTCTCCATAATGAATTTACAACTGTCTATCGTAAAATATTTAGGTTACTATGTGATAAATCGTAGTGACTTAAATCTGTCTCATTTTATTAATGTCTCAAGTCTACATAGAGTCAGAGTAGGTAGGCTTTATAGATCTCAGCTACTGGCAGCAGTGGCTTACGATCTTCTTCTTTCCATAGTGACTCTACAGCAGTCAATCGCAAGAGATTTAGGTTACTATTTGATAAAGACTCGTAAAGACTTTAAATATGTCTCGTTTTAACTATGTCTCAAGTCTGAATAGAGTTAGACTACGCTCTATAGATCTGCCTACGATCTTCTTCTCACCATATTGACTCTAGAATAGTCTATCGCAAGAGATTTAGGTTACTATTTAATAATTCCTAGGTACCTAACTTAATTTAATAAACAGTCATAGTGATTTGTGATAAAGAATCTATGTCAAGGTGTGCGGCATTTAATTAATACGCAGTTAGATTTAAAATATCACTTCATAATGATGAAACACGTAAATCATAACAATTTTTTAAAGAATCTTAGCCGTGTTCAACATGACTAATATCTCAATCCCCTCCAAATGAGCGCAAGCTTGTGTTACGAGTGGGTACGACAATAGCGTGGAGTTTGAACCGTCGACCTTTCAGTTTTAGATCCGCGCTCGACGACCCTTGCGCTATTGAGGCTATCAAATTGTGTTTTTAACCTCCGACGCAAAAACGACGGGGTGTTATATAAGTTTGACATGTCTGTGTGTGTGTCTGTGTCTGTGTGTACACATACATACACACAATGTATGTGTGTGTGTGTCTGTCTCCCCTGTGGCGCTCAAACGGGTGGACCGATTAGAATGCGGTTTTTTTTTGTTTGAAAGGTGAATTAGTTGAGAGTGTTGTTAGCTATGTTTGAAGAAAATCGGTCCAAGATGGCCGCCGCTACAAAATGGCGGATTACATATTTTTTCACTACTCCCTTAATATGGGTATCAAATGAAAGAGCTTGATTAGTAGAATAGCACTATTGCAAATTCAAGATGGCCGCTGCCACAAAATGGCAAATGTCGAGGGTTTTTTTAATTTTTTATTTATACTTGTTCCTGTGATTTTAGTGTATAACTAGCTGATGCCAGCGACTTCGTCCGCTTGGATTCATATAAAACTCACTTGGGGGTAGAATTTCTAAAATTCCAGAAACACGTAAGTAATTCTTTATTTTTAACTGACAATACAAATACCAATTTTCATGTATGTAACTTGAAAAATGATGGACTTTCATACAAACTTTCATCCCCTATTTAACCCCCTTAGGGGTGGAATTCGCAATAATCCATTCTTAGTGTGTGCCTACGTCATAAAAGGAATCTACTGTGAAAATTTCAAGTTTCTAGCTTCAGTGGTGTGGCTGTGCGCTGATGATCAGTCAGTCAGTCAGTCAGTCATTCAGGACAAGCTTCTTTATATTATTATAGATAGATAGATTTTCTTTACGGACACTGACCTCCATGATACTACATAGTACCTAAGCCAGATAGGATTCACGAATTGTGCCTGTACTTACCGCTTTCTTTGTAATTACCTACTCAATCTCTAAGGGATTCCTAAAATGATAAGTGACCAGTTAAATACAGGAATTGTTGTTGATTAACTCTAAGAATATTGAACTCACTGATATTTACTGACCCAGAATTCTTACACTTATAATTACTAAGGTATATTATAAAACAATTATTTATTGTAAACACAACATAATTTGAATGTGAATTAAAAGTATGTACGGCTTGTAAAAATTTATTAAAGCAATGGCTATTAAAGCATCAAAATGATTTATAATTTTTAATAGCTTAAAAACCACATAATAAAATTAAATATTTTTATATATTAATATTTATATATTAATTTTATTTCAGGCATTAGGTAGTAAGTTTAGTATTTAGGTAGTTGTAGTATTAGTAGCTCGTTTCAGATAAGGTTAATAATATAATAAAGTACTTAATTATTTCCCGCCATGATTTTGTGAATTATCTACTAGATTGTCAGTACAATCAAGGAGAGTTTTTCTAAAAGTAAAATTCAAATCTCCTGTCGCGTGATTGATGAACTTGTGATTTGCGATTAAAAACGGGGATTTGAATAAAGCCCTTTGAGTCTGACGACATCGAGCTCGATTCTAATCCATCATGTTTCTTGAAAGTTCTGTGACAATGGAATCGCTTAGAAACTGACTATAATTGTATTTTGTGTTTGTATTCAAAATATATAATTACTAGCTGATGCCTAAGACTTCGTCCGCGTGGATTTAGATTTTTTTAAATCCCTTGAGAATTCTATGATTTTCCGGGATAAAAGTAGCCTATGCCCATCTTCAAGATTTAGTCTATCTATGTACCTTTCGTCAAAATCGGTTCTGCGGTTTAGATGTGAAAGCGTAACAAACAAACAAACTCACTTTGGCATATATAATATTAGTTAGGATAGTAGATCCAGTGTGTGTGTGTGTGTCTCTGTTCCACCGTAGCGCTCAAACGGGAGAACCGATTTGAATGCGATTTTTTTGTTTGAAAGGTGAATTAGTAGGGAGTGTGAGCTATGTTTGATGAAAATTGGTCCAAGATGCCCGCTGCCACAAAATCGCGGATTACATCTTTTTTACAACCCCTTAATATGGGTATCAAATGAAAGAGCTCGAGTAGTAAAATAGCACTATGCAAATCCAAGATGGCTGCTACCACAAAATGGTGAATTTCGGGGGTTTCTTAAATGTTTAATTTATACTTGTATAATAACGACGACGACTTTGACTAACTTTGACGATCTCGGATCACGGATTCGATTCTAGGCCACTACGATGGAATACATAAAAAATTCACGCATACCTCAATAAATTCATGATCATTGATCGTGAAACCGCGCCAGAAATTTCCGTTGTTAAAGACTCGTCCATTTTATTAAATAATTTTTCTTCTTCAGTAGGTAACAACTAAATAACAGATTTTTGCCATATATGTATATCACTTTCCACGTCAAACTCTAAATGGATTAAACGGTCCCCTTTCATCGCTCTTTAGTGTTCGTGATTGATGAAGGATTATTATTAAAAAAGGGATCTAAATAAAGTCCCTTTGAGTTTTAACGGCATCAGACTCATTCCGATCCCTCACATCTTTTCACAGCTGTATGATTTTACGCTCAAAGAACTGGTTTTATCATAGTGTGACGTTTTCTTTTTATCTTAGACTGCCTGATGCCCACGACTTCGTTCAGGGAATAATTCTTTTCCGGGATGAAAGTATCCACGGACCGTATTCAGGTTATCATATAAATATAGACACATAGAAAGTCAGACAGATCGACAGACAAAATTTAAAAAATTTGTGTTTCGATTACTAATATAACTGCCTCGTTGGTCTAGTGGTCGGAGTCGGGCACATAATTGTTAGGTATTGAGTTTTTCTGTCAAGAAATTCTCAGTGCTAGCCCGGAGTTGGTAGTTAGCGATGTTTCACCCCCTAAGATCTAAATCCCTCTCTCCTATGTGAGAAGAGGCCTGTGCCCAGCAGTGGGACATTAAAAATCTGTAATGGTAGTGGTGGTGTCGATTATGCTTGTTGTTAAGTGTTCATAATATGACCTTAATGAGAGACAGCTGTTTCAAAATCACTAACAAACACTTCGATTATAAAATCGAACAAATAAATAATTATTTGTAATGATTTTTATTAAGGAAATAAGACGCAGAGAGCGTTAGAAAAATTCAAGACAGCCGCTTAAAGTTCCTCTCCAATAAACAGTAAAGCGGAAGTAATTATAGCCGATGAGAACGGTTTTCATTAAAGGATCTTTTATAAAGAGGTACTCAATTAATTTATTTTCTCATGCTTGCCTTACTGCTTTTCGTTCCCTAAAATTACATCAAGTAAAGACGCTTCCTTGACCTGACATATTTATTAAATTGTTAATTACAAATACCGATCTTGTGCCTTCATACATCTACAGCTGGGTTTCCACAAAACATGGCATCCTCGCGATGCATTACTTTGAGCGGTAGCGCAATAGACGTGCCTTGACTGAGTCAAAAGATCTCTAGTCTCTGAGTCAAAAGATCTCTAGTCTTTGAGTCAAAAGATCTCTAGTCTCTGAGGGTGAGATCTATAGAGCGTACTCTGACTCTACTCAGACTCAAAACAGAGTTAAAACGAGACAGGTTTATGTCAGGTATATATTTATGTCCCATTTTAACTCAGTCTTGAGTCTGAGTAAAGTCAGAGCACGGTCTATAGATCTCACACTGAGTCAAAAGATCTCTAGTCTCTGAGTCAAAAGACCTCAGTATCAGTCAGTAAGTTGACACTGAGAATGATGCCCTTCAATTCAACCAAGTACTATTTGTAGACCGTAGACGATGCCGGACGGAGCAAAGTCTGGCTGCTATAACTTCTTGAGCCTGCTATTTTATTTAATGCCTCGTTGCGTTGGTCCAGGTAGCTTATTTAGTTCTGATTAATTGGTTGGAGTCCCGACTAGGAGTAGAAACAAATTTAGCTGTTCGACATAATATTATTATATTATATTACTAGATGATGCCCACGGCTTCGCCCGTGTGGATTTAGGTTTTTAAAAATCCCGTGGAAACTTTTGATTTTCCAGAACAAAAAGTAGCTTATCTGTAGAACCGAAAGTTTCTAAAACCCGGTAGTTTCCGAAAGTTTCTAAAATATGCAAATCGGTTCAGAAATCTCGGAGATATCGGTGTACATAGGTAGAAAAACACAACTCCTCCTTTTTCAAAGTCGGTTAAAAAGTAGCCTATGTTTCTCCCTGGTTAATTATCTACTTGTATGTGAAAGTCCCGTCAAAATCGGTTCAGCCGTTCCGAAGATTAGCCCGTTCAAACAGACAGACAGACAAAAATTTTAAAAACGTGTGATTCGGTTATGGTACAGTTCAAATAACCATATGAGCTTAATATGATGTAGTTATTTCAAAATTACAGACAGACACTTCAATTTTATTTATTAAGTATAGAAGTATAGATGTGAAAGTGTGGATGTTTGGATGTTTAGATGTTTGGATGTTTGTTACTCTATAACGTCGCAACTACTGAACCGATTTTGCTGAAATTTTGAATAGAGATAGAATATGCCTTGATTTAAAACATGGCTACTTTTATTCCTGGAAAATCTACAGTTCCCGCGGGATTTTGAAAAACCCGAAATCTATATCTACAGCTATAGGTAGATCACTATAGCAAACTACCTTGAAAGTAAGTATAAAAGTTGGAAAAGGGAGCGGAAACGGGAATCAGAAATCCACGACTCTCTCAGGATTTGTGAAAAACCGAAATTCACGCGGGCGAAGCCGCGGGCAAAAGCTAGTGTGGCCATAATTCTATCTTCTACGTCACTATCTTATTCGGCTTATCTACGTCCAGACAGGTCACTGTGACCATAATTCTGTCAGAATATTATAATACAATGTAACCTAAATGTTACTTTATTCGACATAAAAAAGTCCGATCAAAAATCTAATTAAGTGTGAAGACGCCCTTTCTCCTGAAAATGAAACAGAAAGGATTGAGAAATACTCAAAGCCTAAAAAGCACAACCATTGAACGCGAGCCGGACGTGATGTCAACTGAAATTGGAATTAATTACATCTTTGAATAATTGAATTGGTTGGTGATTCAAGAAACCATTAGAATGACTCTTTAAATGCTATTTCATTAGTTTCACGTATTTTGTTAGAATGACTCTTTAAATGCTATTTCATTAGTGATAATGTATGATAATTTTCACAAAATACGTGAAGTATTTTGTGAAAATTATCATACATTTTAAGCCTATGATTGGCGGATACTCTCTTGCTGTTGGCTTAAATGTGTTACTGCCACGTTAAGTCAGCCAATTGAGATTTCAGCAATAATTGATGGCTGAATAGGGATGGTCATAATCAAATCATACATGGAATGTTGTTGCTATTGTAGTAGGTACATCCTTGCAGATAGAGCACATGAGTAGATATTCCTACAGAGAGGAAGCTTCATACAAGCGGCCCGCTGTAGGTACACTCACACATAGCGCAGTTCACGCACACATGAGCTCTCACCAACGGTTCACGGACGCTCCGCTGGGGCTCATTTGGGAGGCAAACGCCAAGTGTGGCTCGTGCGCATTAAATTTATACTCAGAATAAAGTGTTTGACGAGAGTTTAGAGATTGGGTAAAAAAGTGTAAATTATACAGATATATAAAATTATACTTTAGTGTTGTGTTTAGACTAAAATGCCTAACCATTGTACAGTTAAGTTTACATGTAACAGGTGATAAGCCTATGGGAATAGGTATCAATTTTGAACGTTGTTAAAAAGCTTCCCCTCTGTAGGAATATCTACTCATATGGCATAAGAGTACATATATTGAGTGCCGAGTTAAAACTCCAATCAAACTAAACCTGAGCCAATTTAGAAATTATAAATCACTAAATAATTCAACCGGTCAGGAATCGAACCCAGGACGTTCCAACATCATACGTCATAGCCTACACTACAGCGCCTAGGGTAATATAAGCTACAGACAAATTTAATATAATAACAATCTAACTATCTGGTGTGTTTCATTTTTGTGTGTGGAATAATACTATTAACTAATTAAATTCCACCACACAATAATACATCTTTCATATAAAATTACAGTAGTTTTCTCAGTGGTAACGATGAAAGAGAACGCCGTAAGTAAGTAGATGAACGCCGGGAAAATTACAACTGGAATGAAATATCTTATAAAATATTAACACAATAAAAATATATTATTCTGGTGAGCTTCTCGGAAATAAAATAATATCTTCGATGCTCACAACCAAGTGCATAAAATACAAGCTTATGCTACAAGTGCGATAAGTTGAAACTTACAATCAAGGCGCTTTTTAAAAAAAATTACAACTGTTACAACATCATAGTAGGTACAACGTTTGTCCATACGTTTATAAGTATTGGTCAGAAAATAAAACAAAAATCTGTATGATGACAATAGCGTATCCACCAGGTCCAACTATAGCTAAAAACTATCTAGGTGACCCCATAAGTATAAGATAAAAATTTAATCAAAATCGGTCAATATGTTTAGGGAGAGAAGAACATACGCACACTATAATTTTATATACAGGGTGTAAATGACATCTTAATGAAAACTTTGAGGTAAGGTTGCATTTAATGTGTTATGTGAAAATACTGAATTCATTTATGTCAGAAATGATTGGTTTCAAATATTGCCATTTTTGAGCGCGCAATGTATTGCATACAACGCGATTACAACGCACGCAACGCTCCGCGCAAAATTCACAATATGAAACTTTTATGAGTTAAAGCGTGGCCTTGACGTCGCGCGCCCGGCACTTATTTTGACTGTGCCGCGAGCCTCATTATAAATTCAAGGCCAGTACGAATGTAGGTTAACGACCTGTATTCACACTAGTTCACTAGCAATCAGCTGTTCGACGAAAATCTTAAATTTGATAACATAACCGTTTTAAGTGAAAATAATGAAATAATTACTTTTTCATTTATAATTGCGTTGAGACAGACAGTAATAATGATTTTATACAGTATTCAGTTAAAAAAGAGGTAAAAAATATCGGAAATTTCATGGAAAATTCGACGAAAAATTTCACCACAGGGGAACCTAGAATCATGTACTGAATCCGTGGGACGCGTTTTGGAAAACATGTCTGACACACCCTTTATAAAATAGTAAGTTGCTTACAAAAACCTATTTATTTTTCTACTTACAACATGATATTATAACTTCGTAAATGATGGTGGCCTCAAAACAACAGATCTGTTTGACGGCTATGTTAGTTTAATTCATTGATATTATAATCGTCTTATGGCCTGTTTCACCACCTTCTATAAGTAAGAAGATAAGTGTCGGATAGCCTAAACGTTTTGTCACTTTCTTACTTTATGTCAAGTGACAAAGATAAAAGTTGTAGATATATATCTAGGTAGGTAGTTCTTAGTAGGTTCTAGTACTTGTAGGTATATCTGATACTTATCAGAAGGTGGTGAAACAGGCCCTTACAACTCAAAATATGCCAACACGGTTCTGCGCCTCCCGCTGGCTTCTCGTTACAGTTTCGATTACATTTTGTGAGTGAAGTAACTTTGAGGCGTCAAACCACCTACGCTCGTGTAAAGAGTTACTTTTCCGCACACGTGCGTTTTACTATTTTACCCGTTTTACCCGCCAATCCGCATGGGAGCAGCGTGGAGGGTCTAAGCTCCCTCTCTCCTATGAGAGAGGAGGCCTGTGCCCAGCAGTGGGACGTTAAAAGCTGTAGTAGTGGGCACGTGCGTTTTGTGATTGGATGGATTTTGTATTTAGCCATCTGTGTGTTAATATTTTAATCGCACGTGTGTGGTAAAAGTTATCTATTTTACGAGCAACTTTAATGAAAAAAAATCTAAAGTGGATATTTTATGAAATAGGACGAGGTTTCTATACCTATATATACTCGTAGGTAGGGGCCGAGCTTTTAAAAGCTACTAAATCCAATACTGAGATGTCGAGCCTTAAATCCATTAGGCTCTTGATAACATCAGCTTGATTAAATTTTAATCTTGTTTCACTAATTTTATTTGGATTACAGGAAATTAGCTTTTAGTTTCCTTAATACACAATATTATGAGTATTATACAGGGTTAATCGTAATTTACCAACAACCTCCTACACGTAACTTCTATGCATGATACTGAACAACATTTGTTCAACGACTTTTCACGTAACTCAATAAATTCACCAAAAAAAAAATTCTAAGTTTTTCTTGAAGAGTCTGTAATTTTTTTAACTCTATGGTCATTTTATGTAATGCCTCTTCCACACCTGCGACTACTAATAACCGCCGTCCGAAGTTATCGCTCCGCTGTCGTATTTACAAATGCTTTGTGATGTGTATTACTAACATCGGTCTAAGCTAACGTCTGCAGGTCAATAATTTCTTCCTAGATTAACGTTTATCGCGAAAAACAAAAAAACTTCTCGCGGCGACAGACGTGAGTGTCGGACCGGCATTAAGTAGGTAGGTACCTACCTACATACACGCAAAGTAAGCACGATTGTTTACTTGGCAATTTCCCGCGCTTTTTACAGAAGGGCAAAATTATTACCTATCAATCCTTTATTAGTTTATTTACCTACCTACCATCTTCACACCTACCCTAGGTACCTACAAAACTCTCAACATTCAACACGAACCTACATAATGCTTCAGATACCTATCAATCTAACTTGATCTAACTAACACTTAAAACACCACCTAAATTGCGAAGGTACCTAACATCGAACCTACGTACCTAACGCATTACCTAACTACCACCTATTTACCACCTAACCTACCTACAAACACCTATCTGTAGGTACAAGACTTGAATATTTTAAACATCTCTCTATGCGTCGTATTCCTCATTGTTGAGGGTCGTGAACCATTTCCATAAATCGAAACGATTTCCTAAGGATCATGCGGCGAATTTCCAGTTTCCACTTTCAAATTGGTAGGTACCTACCTACTTTCCCATACGGCTCAAGGAAGAGTATAAGGTAGAACATACCTACCTAAATCATGTCGATTTACTAGCGATGTTATTATTAACAGATCAGATGTTAGTGATAAAAATTAGGACAGTTTAATTTGCTATCCGAGGCATGGAAGAACGCATGAAAGAAAAACAACTGCCTCGGTGGTCTAGTGGTTAGCATATTCGACTGCAGATCACGGGGTTCGATTCCTGGGTCGGGCAAATTATTGTAAGGTATTTTGTATTGGGTTTTTCTGTCAAGATATTCTCAGTGCCAGTTGCGGATTGGTAGTTAGTGGTGCTTCACCCCCGTGCCTCACGTAAAGCAGTCGGTCCCAGTTATTATCAATATCATGTAACAATAGTCGTTAAAGCCCGCCAACCCGCATAGGAGCAGCGTGGCGGATCTAAGCTCTAAATCCCTCTCTCCTATGAGAGAGAAGGCCTGTGCCCAGCAGTGGGACGTAAAAAGGCTGAGTGGTGGTGGTGGCATGGAAGAACCAAAAGTAGGTAGGTCTTAAAACGGACCTCCAAACTTCCAAAGTCGGTTACCCCTCCGATTCAGTCCGAATCAACGTGACTTGACCAGCGCAAATAACTAATATGCAAAATGCGGAGTTCAAACTAGGCTACACATCTACCTATTATCCACGTCATAACTAACTTGTAAGTACCTTAAGTACCTACTCTGTGTCGCATTCGAATAATGATGGACCGCGTGATGGACCACCTGATTAGGTATTTACTTACTATCCTTGAGACTTCAAACGGCGCGCCGCGCCGCGGCCTCGCGCAGCCGCTAATGAAAACTATTGAAATGATATTGAAACATTGAAATGGTTGATTACATTTCTACCTAGGTAGGTACGTCTACATACTTGGAATTTACCATTTCTTTGATTTCTGCCGCATAATAATAATAATTTATTGCAATACACAGGTACGCAATGAGAGGCTAGTAATTACCTAAGTAAGGTAGTTAGTTACCTACAGTCAATTAAAATTAAATTCACTAGTAATCTGTGTTAAATAAATAATTTATCAATTTATTTTATAAAATGTAAAAAAGTTAGGTAGGTAGGTACCTACTACCTACCTATTAGAGTTCAATTAAGCTGGGAGTTGGTCACTGTATTGGAGCGGACTGATTATTACTTACCTACCTACTTTCTAGGTTTATGAGTTATGCCTAGCCAACAAAAAACGCGTGTAGTAAAACTAATTAAGTACTTATCTAGGTAAGCACTTACCTAGGTGCATACTTCCTAAAAGTGACAATTTCTTTGACCCGATGAAGATGAAAAGGGTAGGTATGGGAAATACATTGTGGATGACGCGGACGCTCCAAGCAAAGTACCTACTGCGACATCTTTGGACTGCATCGCTGGATTATCTTCAAAAATTGTAATGTTTTCCTCTTCACACACTGTGTGCCTAGGTGGCCGACCACAATCCCTAGCTGATCTACTAGGCTGGAATTGCCCTTGATCTCTTAATCGCTGAGGCAGCTGGCATGTGGCTTGACCTACGCGACGTAGGTACGTTAGGGAATCGCCTTGCCAACTTAGGTACTGCAAGCTTCTGAAACGTTATCACCACATAATATCACGAGCACTCGAACCATTTCCATGCATTCAATGTTAGAATAATGATAAGCCATCGTTTAAGCACTAGGCAGTAGGCACAGAACATAACCTACGTTAAGTTGCAAACACAGTAGGTAGGTACATATGGCGAATATCAACGCCGCGGCTGTGGCCGCGGCGCGTGCGACCGAGCGGAAACTACTGACTGAAGCGCGCCGCGGCCGTGTGGTTTTCGGTTCCCCGCACGCCGCGCCCCGCATGCCACTACGCACGGCAGGGTCAAGGGCGACCCGACGCGACGGTTCCCTGACTCCCTTTGACAAGTGCCGCGTAGAGTTTTTAAAATTTTAGATCAGAAAAATAAATATTTTTATTTTTGTATGAAAAAAAATTTTTTTTCTTTTAAGAATTTTAAAAAGTCGTGGAACAAAAGTTATTTACTTTGATGCATAGAAGTTGCCGTTAGATGGTTGTTGGCATTTTACAATTAACCCTGTATAACTTGGCTGTTTAGAAGCCAGGGCGAGTGCAATCCAAAGCGAATTTTTGTATACCTACCTACTTAGTTAGTATTTAGTACTTTACGGATTTGTAAGTATCAGGGCCAGATCGATTTGATTACTTTTCGGAAGTTCGAAGTTAATTAGTTATTGAAGGCTAGTCAGCAATTACTTATGTACACTTACAAACATTTTCGAATAGTCGCGTTGCAAGTGAACAAAATGATTCGGTATTGGGTTTAGTATAGTTCGTTCGGTAACTTAGTGTCGGTACAGGCGCAGGTGCTCTTAGTATTCTGTTTTTATTTTTATTAATTTTTTTCTGTTTGTAATTTTTTTTCTATTGTAACAGAATCTCCGAATAGTCTGCCAATCCGCACTTGGCCAGCGTGGTAGACTATGGTTAAAATCCTTCTCATTTTGAGAGAAGACCCGTGTTCATGAGAATATTATATTTTATGTTTATGGTTATATTGTAATAAAATACGAATATAAAAAAATATAAAAAGGAAAGAGAATTTTAATGAAAAAATATGAGTATGTATAAAACGCCAAAACCCCTTGTGCCTGTACACCCCTCGCGGCATGCTTTGAAGTCACGGCGGTGTTTTTGGCAAAACACTGCGCGGCCGAGGCGGCTAGACACAAAAGGCGACCGTAAGAAAACGAACAGACTATAAGCTGCCATATATCCCAACCATAAGATTACCCCGTTTCTATCGTAAGCCTCGGTACAATTTTCATGCTGCTAGATAACTTATCGAAAAATTACATATTGAATATTATAGAAACCGGGCATAAGACTGAACTTACTATCAGGTGAATTGACGTTTACTTCAAAAAACTAACATAGAGTAAAGTAAGTACCTACGTACGTACTACGTAGTATGAAGTCGCGGGTTTCCGCTTGTGTGTAATAATTTACACACAAGCGGAAACCCGCGACTTCGTTCACGTGGATATTGGTTTTTAAACATCCCGTGACAATCATTTTGTCTTTCCTAAGCTCATTTGAGCTCATACCTTGCTAAAAACTGTTAAAAGTTCACTGTCGGATGTTTAGGTAGATCGAAATGTAAACATCCGCCAGTGAAAGTCTCATCAAAATCGATCCAGCCTTTGAGAGATTAGCCAGTAATCTTTAAAGTATTTCCTTTCTAACAAAAAAAGAATGAATGAAATCGGACCTCGCGTTAATGAATTACAGCTATGTACACATTTTGAATTTCATCCCCTCTCCCAAGGGAACCATACTGAATTTCGGGATAAGAAGTATCCTATATGTTACTCCGTAGTATGAACTTCAATCATACCAAGTTTCATTTCAATCCATTCTGTAGTTTTTGCGTGATGCACGCACAAACATACAGACAAACAGACAAACAGATAAACAGACAAAATTTTCAAAAAGAGCTTTTTTACGTTCTATTACTTATCCCTAACATCCCCCAGTTATTATTTTCAAAAATCTTTAATGTACAGATACGGCAAGTCTACGATTTTATTATATGTATAGAATGAAAGTATAGAATAGATAGAATAGTACAATAGATTATAGATATAGATTACATCTGCTCTCATCTTGTACCTACCTATAGATCGACCAGTATCTCATGAAAAATAGGGAAATGAAATTCCAAGGTTAGCAACACTACGGCTGCCCTAGCGATAAACAAAGTATCTGAAATTTTTTGTGCAATTGACTTTTTGCATTAACAAAAGTCTTATGTCGAGTAGTTTTTTACCACAGTTTAATATTTCAAATAACTTGAACCGTTTACTGAAATTTAAATTGCCCAAACAAAGTAACTGCACTCACTAACCCGGAATATAAATGCAAAAACCAAGTAAACAACAAGCACAACACAAAAACAAAGTAATTGGATGTTGATTACTTTGTTTTTGTATTTAAAATGCAGTTGCTTGATTTTTCGTTTCGTGAAACGATCCCAGGTAAGGTGTTCTGAATTTAATTACTTTGTTTATCACTAGGGCAGCCGAGTTAACCTAGTGTTGCTTATTACAAAATTTAATTTCCCTATTTTTCATGAGATTCTGGTCGATCTTTACACATCTTTCTTGTCACTTAATAAAGTTTCGTGTTAAATCCATTTCAGAAACTATATAGACGCCTTGCAAAGCTCAGAGGCTTCTGAAGTGTCAACAAAAGTACGTCTTGTGCCGTAATCAAGATTTCAGACATAAATACCACGAAACTAAACTTTATTACAAGTGTATAAGGTATAGCGCAATCAAAATCATTCAGCATTTCTGAGCATTGCAGATAGCTTCAGAAATTCATAACTTGTTGTTGAGTTGTTCTTGAATCTAATTTTATTTCTGTAAACAAGAACTCGGTCACAGACTCGGTGCTTGCATAGATATAATAAAAATAGATTTTCTATATATATACTAATAAATAAAATTGAAGTGTCTGTCTGTAATTTCGAAATAACTACCACATATTAAGCTCATATGGTTATTTGAACGATACCATAACCGAATCACACGTTTTTAAAATTTTTGTCTGTCTGTCTGTCTGTTTGAACGGGCTAATCTTCGAAACGCCTGAACCGATTTTGACGGGACTTTCACAGACAAGTAGAGGATTAACCAAGGAGTAACATAGGCTACTTTTTTAACCGACTTTCAAAAAAGGAGTTGTGTTGAAATCGGTAAAAAACGCCCTGATAGGTATTTTCGCTGCTCGCGGCGGCGGCCGACGCACGCTCGCGCTGCATGGAACTCCCCGCGCCGCGCCGCACGCCCCTGCGCCCTGCGCCCGCCGTACGCGGTACCGCGGTACGCCGCCGCGCGGCGGGGGGCGGGTGGACCAGAAATCTACTTATCCCTCAGGATTTGTGAAAAACCGAAATTCACGCGGGCGAAGCCGCGGGCAAAAGCTAGTCTATACTAATAAATAAAATTGAAGTGTCTGTCTGTAATATCGAAATAACTACCTCATATTAAGCTCATATGGTTATTTGAACGCTACCATAACCGAATCACACGTTTTTAAAATTTTTGTCTGTCTGTCTGTCTGTCTGTCTGTCTGTCTGTCTGTCTGTCTGTCTGTCTGTCTGTCTGTCTGTCTGTCTGTTTGAACGGGCTAATCTTCGGAACGGCTGAACAGATTTTAACGGGACCTTCACATACAAGTAGAGAATTAACCAGGGAGTAACATAGGCTACTTTTTTAACCGACTTTCAAAAAAGGAGGAGTTGTGTTTTTCTACCTATGTGCACCGATATCTCCGAGATTTCTGAACCGATTTGCGTAATTTTTTTTTTAATCGATAGAGAAACATTGCGGCCCTATTCTATAAAAAATTTGGATTCCAACTCCTCA